>OU342741.1:445490756-446216727 GCA_910589775.1 Avena eriantha | reverse complement strand
GTTGTTACTAAAAAGAACACACATGCAATGACACTGCTGGATCCATATGTGGATTGTGAAAAGAGCACACATGCAATGGAACTAGTGGATCCATATGTGGTATGTGAAAAGAACACACATGCAATGACTCCAGTTGTTGTTAGTGTAACGAACATACATGCATAGACACTAGTGGATCCATGAGTGGACTCTGAAGAGAACACACATTTCAATGACACTGGTGGATCCATATGTGGTATGTGAAAAGAACACACATGCAATGACTCTGGTTGTTGTTACTAAAAAGAACATACATGCAATGACACTGGTGGATCCATATGTTGTATATGAGAAGAACACACATTTCAATGACTCTGGTTGTTGTTAGTAAAAAGAACACACATGCAATGACACTAGTGGATCCATAGGTGGATTGTGAAAAGAACACACATGCAATGGCACTTGTGGATCCATATGTGGTATGTGAAAAGAACACATATGCAATGGCTCTAGTTGTTGTTAGTGAAAAGAACAAACATGCAATGACACTGGTGGATCCATGTGTGGTCTCTGAAGAGAACACACATTTCACTGACACTGGTGGATCCATATGTGGTATGTGAAAAGAACACACATGCAATGACTCTGGTTGTTGTTAGTAAATAGAATAAACATGCAATGACACTGGTGGATACATAGGTGATATGTGAAAAGAACACAAATTTCAGTGACTCTGGTTGTTGTTACTAAAAAGAACACACATGCAATGACACTGGTCGATCCATAGGTGGATTGTGAAAAGAGCACACATGCAATGACTCTGGTTGTTGTTACTAAAAAGAGCACACATGCAATGACACTGGTGGATCCATGTATGGATTGTGAAGAGAACACACATGGAATGACACTGGTCGATCCATATGTTGTATGGGAGAAGAATAGTCATGAAATGACTCCAGTTGTTGTTAGTAAAAAGAACACACATGCAATGACACTGGTGGATCCATAGGTGGACTGTGAAAAGAGCACACATGCAATGACACTTGTGGATCCATATGTGGTATGTGAAAAGAACACACATGCAATGACTCCAGTTATTGTTAGTGAAAAGAACATACATGCAATGACACTGGTGGATCCATGTGTGGTCTCTAACGAGAACACACATTTCAATGACACTGGTGGATCCATATGTGGTATGTGAAAAGAACACACATGCAATGACTCTGGTTGTTGTTACTAAAAAGAACATACATGCAATGACACTGGTGGATCCATATGTTGTATGTGAGAAGAACACACATTTCAATGACTCTGGTTGTTGTTAGTAAAAAGAACACACATGCAATGACACTGGTGGATCCATAGGTCGATTGTGAAAAGAGCACACATGAAATGGCACTTGTGCATCCATGTGTGGTATGTGAAAAGAACACACATGTAATGACTCTAGTTGTTGTTAGTGAAAAGGACATACATGCAATGACACTGGTGTATCCATGTGTGGTCTCTAAAGAGAACACACATTTCAATGACACTTGTGGATCCATATGTGGTATGTGAAAAGAACATACATGCAATGACTCTGGTTGTTGTTAGTAAAAAGAACACACATGCAATGACACTAGTGGATCCATAAGTGGTATGTGAAAAGAACACACATTTCAATGTCTCTGGTTGTTGTTACTAAAAAGAACACACATGAGAAAACACTGGTGGATCCATAGGTGGATTGTGAAAAGAGCACACATGCAATGACTCTGCTTGTTGTTACTAAAAAGAGCACACATGCAATGACACTGGTGTATCCATGTGTGGATTGTGAAGAGAACACACATGCAATGACACTGGTGGATCCATATGTTGTATGTGAGAAGAACAGTCATGAAATGACTCCAGTTGTTAGTAAAAAGAACACACATGCAATGACAATGGTGGATCCATAGGTGGATTGTGAAAAAAACACACATGAAATGACACTTGTGGATCCATATGTGGTATGTGAAAAGAACACACATGCAATGACTCGAGTTGTTGTTAGTGAAAAAAACATACATCCAATGACACTGGTGGATCCATAGGTGGTATGTGAAAAGAGCACACATTCAATGACTCTGGTTGTTGTTAGTAAAAAGAACACACATGCAATGACACTGGTGGATCCATAGGTGGATTGTGAAAAGAGCACACATGCAATGACTCTGGTTGTTGTTACTAAAAAGAGCACACATGCAATGACACTGGTGGATCCATGTGTGCATTGTGAAGAGAACACACATGCAATGACACTGGTGGATCCATATGTTGTATGTGAGAAGAACAGTCATGAAATTACTCCAGTTGTTGTTAGTAATAAGAACACACATGCAATGACACTGGTGGATCCATAGGTGGATTGTGAAAAGAGCAGACATGCAATGAATCCTGTGGATCCATATGTGGTATGTGAATAGAACACACATGCAATGACTCTAGTTGTTGTTAGTGAAAAGAACATACTTGCAATGACACTAGTGAATCCATGTGTGGTCTTTGAAGAGAACACATATTTCCATGACACTGGTGGATCCATATGTGGTATGTGAAAATAACACACATGCAATGACTCTGGTTGTTGTTACTAAAAATAACACACATGCAATGACTCTGGTTGTTGTTACTAAAAATAACACACATGCAATGACACTGGTGGATCCATAGGTGGTATGTGAAAAGAACACACATTTCAGTGATTCATGTTGTTGTTACTAAAAAGAACACATATGCAATGACACTGGTGGATCCATATGTGGATTGTGAAAAGAGCACACATGCAATGACACTCGTGGATCCATATGTGGTATGTGAAAAGAACACACATGCAATGGCACTGGTGGATCCATGTGTGGTCTCTAAAGAGAAGACACATTTCAATGACACTAGTGGATCCATATGTGGTATGTGAAAAGAACAGTCATGAAATGACTCAGTTGTTGTTACTAAAAACAATACACATGTAATGGCACTGGTGGATCCATGTGTGGTCTCTAAAGAGAACACACATGTAATGACTCTGGTTGTTGCTAGTAAAAAGACCACACATTTGAATGCTACTGGTGGATCCATAGGCGGATTGTGAAAAGAGATTTTCCCTCTCTCTTGGTCACAAATCTCACAATAGCCCAAACGTGTGGAGATCCCAAACATGTGCTCACTCTGGGTGCTATGCCCTGATTGGCCGACACAGATGTCACGCGGATCGTCTCCACCAACCGTTGATCCCATGTGATCCAACGGGCAGGATAACCCCTGCCTTCTCCACTTTTTTTATGCATGGTTAATCCGTGTCACCTCTCTATCCGTGCCACCGATACTTTACCTCCATAAACAAGTCAAAATCCATCTATCTAACTAAAATAAATCATCATATTTCAAAGAATCCATCGTCTTCGTCTTCCGGTTCGTCCTCGTATTCGTCAACGCCATGGTCCCTGCTATCGCTGTCGTCGGTGTCCTCCTCTGACGACTCGACACCGCCCCTTCCTCTAATAAGCGCAATATCTCCTCGCCAGAATCCTCCTCCTCCTCCTCTTCGTAGTCCCACGGGTCCACGTCACTCTCCTACGCTTCTGCCTCCAACTGGTCGATGAACGCCTCCTCATTGGCCGAGTCGGAGTCGTCCAAATAGCTAGCTCCTCTCTTCTTCCTGGTCTTCTTCTCGTTCCTCTTCTTGTCCGTACTCGCCGGTGCAACACGTGCCCCCGTCTTGGCTGATGCTTTGCGCTCGTCCGACGCTGCAGGTACCCCATGCTCCTCCTGCGTGGCCGGTACGAGCTTCGACGTTGTGGTGTCCTCGAGTGCCGATATCGATGGATCTTGGCGCAGTCGGACACGACGTGCTGCCTCAGCAGGCGACTCGCGAGCACGGATGATGCAGCGAAGAGCCGGGGACGCAGGACGGTCAGTGGATGGCTTGGACCTGCCATTGCCACGGCGAAGGGGCATCGTGCTCGAGGTAGTTGCTCCGAATGGTCGATGGCGGGTACATAGAGTGGGGTGCCGATCTGATCAAGGACGAGCAGCGGTTTCATGCGTCGTGTCCATGCATGCATTTGTCGATTATCAAAAAAGAAGAAGAAAGAAGTAATATCTTGCGTACTGAACATAATTTGATCAGAACAAAAGTGGCACAACGTATTCTAGACTCGTAAATAACCCGTGCGTGCCTGTCACATGGAGTTCGACGGAGTTGGACGTGCCGACGTGATCGTGCAGCAGTTGCGCGCGTCATTGCCCCATCAACATGTGACACACGCACGCGGGATGTGCGCACCGATTCCCGGGACGACCACCCGTCTCGCACTCCCCTTATTATATACTGGATTTTGGGCGGCGCCGAAGACCATTGAATTGTCCATCGCAATAAAGACAAGTCCCATCGATTCCCTACCCCTGCGACCCTGGCTTCTTTGAGAAGGTCGACCGTACACGGTGGTCTTGTATAATAGTACTAGTAATACTAGACCATAGCCTGTACTCTTTACTCTTCTCCCACACTAATAATCACTATCTCCTTCCTCCTGCCGCCACCACACTCACCCTGCAAGCCATGGCTCCACTGAGGAGGGGGAGAGGCCGGTCGACGATCCTCGCGGAGAAAAGGGAGAGAAATCGCCACGAGGCACTTCTTGCTCTACCAGCCGCTCAAGCCCACCCTCTCATCGAGGCCCAATCTCCCCCGACAATGGCGCTGAATGTTCTAGCAGGCGAGGGCTCCTCCCGGTACGGTCTCCTTATTCTACTTCTTCTCCATCTCCCTCTCCATCATGATCTTAATCAGCTTCTTCTTGTTTTTTATTCTTCTGGCTCTTCCTCTTCTACGTATTACAGGTCGGCCGTGGAGCCTGAATCCACCAGGACGGAGGCATTGCAGGACCCGTTCGGCCCCGTTCCATGTCTCAGCGAGGTAGCAAATCTCCACGCTGTTATTTCTCCGAGTTATGATGTGGATTTCTTAGATGCCATCCGCCCCGCATTGGTTTTTATTCTTCTTTTGCGAGTTGTATTAGTTTTCATGAATATGACTGGATCTCCTGGTCTTTCCTTAATACCGATGTTCATAGATTCACTATGGATTTTTTGTGATTAGGATTAGTTTACCGTGGTCATGAATAGATCTCCAGGTCCATTTTTAACACTGCGGCCAATAGATTCAACGGGGATTTTTTTGATCTGTATTAGTATTCACCTGGGACCTGGAGTGTAATTGTAGAATTCCTATTTCAATTAACATAAATGACGCAGCGATCGAAGGCCGAGTACCGTGACAAGGTGGCCGCGATCAGTTCCAAGATTACCAACCAACATGACCTTGCACGCTCCCTCACCCAAGCTAATGAGAGCCTACGCAAGCAATTATCTATGCAGAAGGAGATCTCGCTAGATTTTGCACGTGATGTCGTTAGGCTGCATAAAGTGCTCGATCGTAACTTGAACAGGAAAGAACTGGCCATCAAGATAATCAACGAGCTCATGGAGGAGAAGAAGAATCTCGTGGAAAGGTGCATTCTCCTGCAGGACAAAGTCAGCAAGGCACTCAGAGGACGCGTCGAGGAAACCAAGGCTACCATCCGAGCCTACCATGACAGGAACCGTTGCGTGGATGCAGTCAAGGAGATGAAGGCGGACATGAGCAGAGGGATCACCGTAATCGAGGGTGTTCGGAAAGAGAACGAGGAGCTAAGGGCATGTCTAGAGGCGTATCGGAGCAATGCCCAAGTCTGATTCCCGTTAGCGGGGACACGAATATCAGTTCGTCCTCCTCTCCGTTTGTAATGTTTAGGGTTCAGGGAGCAATGCCCAAGTCTGCTTCCCATTATAGGGTGCAATAAGAATCCTAGGGCAACTCCTTATCTATCTGGACATGTGTTGGTGTTCATGTTCATGAATGGACACCATGTTCTCTTTCCATTATGTATCTAGACATGGGTTTCTGCATTATGAGTTTGCCACTCTCCCACTACTATTTGGTGATATTGGGAAAAACCCACAGCACACTAAACTGTTGATAAATCTTATTTGTCTTTGAAATTGAAATTATGACAGTGCCACTAGTCGATTCATAAAATGTTGATTAGTCCTAGATTGCTTCTTCATTGAAATTATGACAGTGCCACTAGTCGATTCAGTTAATTATGGAAACTAACTAGCTTGTCCTGGTGAACTGAACAGACCATACTATGTATTTTTGTTGCAGGGAAAGAGGCGAAAGATCGACCAGGACCTGGCGACCTGGCTAAATGAAAAGATAGCAATCCAAAGGGAGAAGAAGAATTCCTAGAAACTGACCTTTGACCAACTGCACGCTGAAGTCGTGGTCCTTTCTGACAAGTGCTAGAAACTGAAGGAAATGCCGACTGGGCGAAGCTGCACAGTGAAGGTCGCGCCTCGGCTAGGAAGCAGACGGAGATCATGGAAGGGATCTTGGAGGAAAATCGTATGGCTACGGACAAAATTCTCCAATCCGTGACGGAGCGCTGGAACCTACAGCTGAAAGCACGACATAGTACTGAAGGAGCTGGCCAATCTTAGGGAGGAAAACAGGCAGCTCTGGGCCAGGCTTGCTTGAACACAACATATGTCTATTTAGTACTGAACTGCCTAGTTTATCCTCTGCAGTGGTGATTTTGTAAGCGTGTACTTAACTCTATGCACGATATGTGTGTTCGTCTGAAATTAGTTTGCTCGAGGATTGAGTTTGGCTTAGTTCAGAAAGTGCAACTTCAAGTCTTACAATTAACTAGTTTCAGGCATTGGCACAACATAAATTATTCATCTCGAATTTCCTTTATCCTCTATAGTCTGTCCTTGTTCACCCTCGCACGCCTTCTTCAGTTCCTTCAACAGATCCACAATGCAGTACTCTAGCTTCTTCTTGTCTTCCCTGACCTGATCCCTCTCCTTTTCTGCATTATGAATCAGCAACCTATGACTATCCTGAAGCTTCTTTGCAGTTCCAGCAACCAAGCTCCCATCAATTCCGTCAGTTAGCTCTGACTGCAAATTCTCGATTTCTTGTTCCAGCTCCTTATTTCGTACCAACAGCTTGTAATTTTTTTTCAGCTGCATCACTTACATCAGTAAATCTCCCTGACCTTTCCAACTCATACATCTCCCATAACTGTGTCAAACATTTCTTAAGTGCATCTAGCCACTCAAGATCCACCCACTCTACTTCTTTACAAACCGGGCCAACCTAAAAGCACACACACTATAGTGTTATGAACATGCACGATACATTTTACTTCATGTCACAGTTGCACATAATGTAAATAAACCTGATTTGTACAGCCCAAAAACCTTCTCCTAGTGTTACTACTGCCTTCGAATGCAACATATCTCCTCAGTTTTAGCCCATGGTCACATGGCACTTCTCCATCGAGATCTAGGCCCTCACATTCAGAGTCGTAGATCATCCTTGGTACCTATAGGTAAACGCAAAGCTGAAATCGAACACGATTTCATGCACATATGGAGCTTAGATCGAGAGATTTACCATTGCCTAACCCTAGCCTGAGAAAACAGAGGAACTCACATCGTGGAAGGAATACTCGATGTCGGAGAAAAGGTTGTCGCTTCTCGACTGGTCGTCCTCGCCGTTCAAGGACAGCATGGCGAATGCATCATCGCAGGCGACGGCGACGGCGTCGGCGAGAGAGAGAGAGAGAGAGAGAGAGAGAGAGAGAGAGAGAGAGAGAGAGAGAGAGAGAGAGAGAGAGAGAGAGAGAGCAACCCTTCTACTGCTGCAACAATGACTAAATTGGCATGTTACAATAGTTTAATGGATATCATGCCCTTTCCCTGAATTACTGTCTCCTGCCTGATATGGATTCTCTTCACACATTCTCATCTCATATATTAAACCCACACTCCCTCCATCCCAATTTCATTGCCTAACGAAAACATACCAGTATATTACATCATCCAAAGAAACAAAATCATGTTAACTACAAGGTACGTATGCATGACTTCTTCAGTCATGGTTTCACAAAACATTACATTATAATCTCTCAACAAACATAACCACAACATGGTTTCACAAAACATCACATTACAATCTCTCACCAAACGTAATCACAGAAACAAGTATATTACATCAACTCAAGAAACAAAATCATGTCGACTACAAGGTACTTACACATCACTTGTCCTGTCATGATTTCGCAAAACATTACATTACAGTCTCTCAACAAACAAAATAACAGAAACAAGTACAGTACATCATCTCAAGAAACATAATCATGTCAACTACAATGTATTTATGCATCACTAGTCCAGTCATGGTTTCACAAAACATTACATTACAATGTCCCAACAAACATAATAACAGAAACAAGTATGGTACGTCATCTTAAGAAACATAATCATGTCAACTACAATGTACTTATGTCTTATTACAACAATGATGGTTTCAGTGAGTGACATGTCCGAAAATCTCAACAGCTCGCACAGCATTACATCACAATCTCTCAACAAACATAATCACAGAAGCACGCTCTAAATGCAATAGCAGTCAATATTACAAATATAGGCAGGGGAACCCCGCGGTCCATATGACAAGCCCAGGTTAGCAGCTCTCATCAGATCTCATCAACGTCGACCACCCCATTCTGTTCAGCCACTACAGGGGCATCTACATCCACTATAACCTGTTCAACAACATCAGAAATGGTACCAAGGAAGAACACCTTCCTGGTTCGCTTCTTTCGCCGCATAATCTGCATAAGATCTTCAGTATCCAAAACATCTATGAATTGCTGCTTCTTATGATGCCACCACAGGATTTTTGCCATCTGCTTAGGGCCAATACTGATTTCCTTACCGATCATCTCTCTCATTTCATCAAGAGTTATGTTTTTGGAATTGATAGTGATCTCCACAGTACATGACGAAACTGGCTTATTAACTCCCTCATCATGTTTTGCCATGTATGAATCCACCTCTATGCGTATACTGAACTTATCTAGATCGGCATCTATTGGTCCGTATTCTCTAGGAGCAGAAGCTCTAGAAGCAAGATCTCCAGCATCTGCATACACATCATCAATCATCGCTTCAACTTTCACCTTACGATCAGCTGCACAACACTCCCAAACCATCTGAAGCTCATGGAAGTGCTCAATTTGCTAATAGGTATCATTCATGTTGCACCACACCAATTTTGTCCTCTGTCTAGAACCCTAGGGAATTCTAGCGGCAAGCATATCTACCAGCTACGAAACAGACACAACCTCTTTGCAATTCACAAGCAGATGCACATCTTGCCCGAACACAACCATCTCGCAACCAAAATCAAGCTTTGCAGTGTACTACCAAACATGAACTGTGAACTCATATAGGTCCCTTGTATCAAAGTTGTGCCTAATTTGATTAAAAAGGGGAACATTTCAGTTCATTCGATTCTATTATGCCGTAACTAATCTACTTGAAAGATAAGGCACAGATAAGAAAAATTCACCTCTCGCTCTTCTCCCGGGTTTTGCTCTTCGAGACCTGAGTGCTGCATCCGCCCACCGGAGCCGAACAATCCGCCGCCGGTCTTGCTTTTCTCTTCAACATGCTGCTCGTAGGTACCTCGGGAGCAGAATCCTTGCTGGCCTCCTCGCTAACCGGGGATGAAGACCTCACCGCTGCTACGCGTTGAGCCGCAGACTTGGGCCCCGACGGACCCTTTTCAGTCGGCGATGTAGCTACAACCTTCGCCTTGCAAGACATGCTGGGCCGCCGCCGCTGGATTCAGTGTCGGGGGAGGGAGAAAAAAGGTCCTCCGCCGCCGGCATATTTAGGGTCGGGGAAGGGAAGAAAATGGACCGCTGCCGCCGCCGCAGCAAGATTCAGTGTCGGGAGTTAGGAAAGTACAGTAATGGATTTGCCCCTACGACACGTGCAGGGTGGCTAAGAAGAGTGACCGGCAAAGGAGGGGCACAGCAGGAACTAGTGTAACGGAATATCCTGACTTAACGGGCGCGATTTGAAAATATTGGGTTTGGCCATCATTCACTCGAAAGACCCCTCTCAGCAATTGGCGCCCCAACTTTTCGAATCACGGTGATAAAAATCAACTAGGGTACCGCGTTGCCTGGCCACCCCAACTTTCGGGCCACAAAATGGTATTCTCCATGACAAGTGCGTAATTTGGACAAGTACTTAGTAAATAATATTAAAATAGAAGTAAGTAAAGAACAATGTAGGACTATGATAGAAGTCATAGATGTTATTAATCTTTAGTTTAAGGCAGTAATGGAGTTTCGGTAGTCGTCTAAAGAGATTATGTGAGGATAGTTTACCATAAACCAGTAAGTTAGTGGTCTTTAGTAGTCCTAAACAAGAGGAAATAAGTTAGTCAAAATCAAAGTGAGAACACTTTGCTCAAAATTATCCAATTGCAATTGAGAAATTTGGGTAAACATTGAGAGAAATAATAGTTTGACTTTAAGTACTAAGTATCACGATGTAAACCTAAACTAGGAGGTGTCATATACTACATACTAAGCCTGAATTCTAGAGATGTTTTACTCAAATACTATATTTCGGGATTCGTACAATGTATGTTATATGCATCACATTTGGATTTCTTAGTTTTCTTGGTCTTCTTGATTGACTAGATCTGTACATGAAGTTTGACTTGATGTGCAAAAGCATGTTGCATCATTGATACATTGCAAATGTATCTATAATTTTTGATGTTCCATGCTTGGTTTTATCCACTTTCTTGTGTTTTGTTCCAACTTTGGAGTACTTTTCATATGATTTCTTGGACTAACCTATTAACAAGAGCCACAGTGCCAGCTGCCTGTTTTCTGCTGTTTTTGGTTCCAGGAACGTCAGAAAATGAATATTCTCGGAATTGGACGGGACAAAAGCCAAAGTGCCTATTTTTACGGAAGGGATCAAGTGCCAGAATACGAGACGGAGAAGGGCCAGGGAGCCACCACACCACCTGTCCACGCGGCCAGGCCTGGCCCGCGCCAGGGGGTGGTGTGGCCGCTCCCAGCACCCCCTCGGCCTCTCCTTCCGCCTATAAGTTTCCCTCGGGATGAAAACCCTAAGGACCCGATCAAAAATCCACAGAAGAGTCTGTAGCCGCCGTCGTCTCTGTCCCTAGATTGGGAGGGATCTGAAGCTCTTCCTGGCACCCTGCCGGAGAGGGGAATTCACCCTGGAGGCCTTCTTCATCACCATGCAAGCCTCCGGTGTGATGCGTGAGTAGTTCATCCTTGGACTACGGATCCATGTAGTAGCTAGATGGCTGGTTTCTCCTCCTTTGTGCTTTCATGTTTAGATCTTGTGAGCTCCATTCATGATCAAGATCATCTATTTGTAATTCATACATGTTGTGTTTGCAGGGATCCGATGGATATTGAGATGCTATTTCAGATTGATTATTGATTCTATCATGTCTTTGTTATTTGAGATCTTGCATGCTTTCTGTTGTTAGTAGCTATCTTGGCCAAGTAGATGCTAGCAACTCAAAGAGTTAGTATTTATGCTCGATAGTGCGTTCATGCCTCTGGTAATCTGGGGAAGTGACAGAAATCTCTAAGGTACTAGATGTGTTGTTGCTACTAGGGAGAAAACACCAATCCTTTGTTCATAGAACAATCGTATTGTTTACTTTACACGCAGTTCGTAAAGCAATAATCTGTTGCTTGCAACTTAATACTGGAGGGGGTTCGGATGATAACCTGAAGGTGGATTATTAGTCATAGATGCGGTTGGATGGCGGTCTATGTATTATGTTGTAATGCCATATCAAGTCTTAGAGGAGTCAAGATGATTAGTATATGCATGTATTGCTTTCTCTGTGTTTGTCAATTGCCCCGCTATAATTTGTTCACCCAGCATGTTATCTATCTAAGGAGAGCCACCTCTAGTGAACTATGGATCCCGGTCCTTTTACTTTACATACAATCTACAATGTTTTACTGCTTTGTGTTTACTTTCTGCAAACTTTTACTTGTTTCCATTCGATATGTTTAATCCTTTGTTTTCCGCAAAACACAGTGAGATTGACAACCTCATCGCAAGTTGGGGACAAAGTTCTATGGTTGTGTTCTGCAGGTCTCCACGTTGCTACTAGCACCGGTAGTGCGCCCTGCCAAAGCTCAGCTAGTAACACCTTTGGGGTGTTTCCTTGCTCTCATTCCCCGGTCACCAGTCTACGATTGGCAGTACCGCATCGATTTGGAGACATAGAAAGCGATCGTTTACACAAATTGATCCACCCACCGCCTGTGCAAGAGCAAGAGCGTCTACTGGTTCGATTAAACCTCGGTTTCATAACTGAGGGAAAACTTGCTGTTGTGCTCATCATACCTTCCTCTTGGGGGTCCCAACGACCTCTACAATATCGAGAGCCAGCAAAGATTTTTCTGGCGCCGTTGCCGGGGAGTCAAGGACATCTTCACAAGGGGAGTCCCTCATAACCAATCTCTTTACTTTGTTGTTTTTGTTTTTCTTAGTTTTCTTTTTGGTTTGTTTGCTTGTTTTGTTCTTCAAAAATCCAAAGAAAATTAGTTTTACTTGTTTGCTTTCTTATTTGAAAACCCCAAAAAATGACTACTCTTGAAAACACTAAGTTGTGTGACTTCACTAGCACCAACAACAATGATTTTATGAGCACACCTATTGCTCCACCTGTGGCTGAAAATACTTTCTTTGAGATAAAACCTGCTTTGCTCAATCTTGTTATGAGGGAACAATTTTCTGGTATTGGTAATGAAGATGCTGCTTCCCATCTAAATAACTTTGTTGAACTTTGTGAAATGAAAAAGCATAGGGATGTATATGGTGATATTATTAAGCTGAAATTGTTTCCTTTCTCTTTGAGAGGAAAAGCTAAAGAATGGTTGAATTCCTTAACTAGGAATAGTATTGATTCTTGGACTAAATGCAAAGATGCTTTTATTGGAAAATACTATCCTCCTGCTAAGATTATATCCATGAGAAGTAAAATAATGAAGTTTAAACAACTTGATAATGAGCATGTTGCTCAAGCTTGGGAAAGAATGAAATCTTTGGTAAAGAATTGTCCCACTCATGGACTGACTGCTTGGATGATCATCCAAACTTTTTATGCAGGAACTATTCTTCAAGGAACCTATTGGATTCAGCTGCTGGAGGTACCTTTATGACCATCACTTTGGGTGCTGCAACAAAACTATTGGATAATATGATGGTTAATTATTCTGAATGGCATACTGAGAGAGCTCCACAAGGTAAGAAGGTAAATTCTGTTGAAGAAACCTCCTCCTTGAGTGATAAGATTGATATTATTATGTCTATGCTTGTTAATGGAAAAGCCCATATTGATCCAAATAATGTTCCTTTAGCCTCTTTGGTTGCTCAAGAAGAGCAAGTTGATGTGAACTTCATAAGAAATAATAATTTTGGCAACAATGCTTATGGTAATAATGCTTATAGGAACAACTTTGGTAACAACAATTATAAGCCATATCCTCTCAACAATGGTAAATCTGAATTACCTAGTAAAGGAAGAATCTTAGAAGTTGAAAGAGCCACTAAAAACTTCATGCAAATGCAATACGAGCAAAATAAGCTATTTACTAAAACTATGGAGGAACAATCTATCATTTTGAAGAACATTAGCCATCAACTTGAGAGTCTAAATAGGGAAATTCCTAGTTTACAATTGAAACTCTCTAATGCTGAGAGGAATATATCTTCTCTATCTGAAGCTCGATCTTCATTGATTAATAAAATGGCTGCTAAACCTGAAACTAATGAGAATCCCTTTGCATCTACTAATGCCATACAAGTAAGAATTGATGAAAATGTTAGACTATTAGCTGAATTACATGCTAAGTGGGAAAGAGAAGATGAAATTGCTAGAAACATTAGTGTTTCTACTATTACCACCACTAGTGTTGAGGCTACTAATAGTTCTACTACTTTAGATGATAAAGTTGATTTTGATCTTGATGGTTGCAATATCTCTTAAGTTATTAAGTTCCTACAAAAGCTTGCTAAAAGTCCTAATGCTAGTGATATGAACATGGCTTCTACAAAACAGATTACCGATGCTCTCATAAAGATTAAAGAAGAAAAGATGAACATAAAGCTTCTATTCCTATAAAGCAAGAAGATGGTTGGGAACCCATCATTAATATGAAAGTGAATGACTTTGATTTCAAAGCTTTGTGTGATCTTGATAGTAGTGTTTCCATTATGCCTAGAAGGATTTATGATATGCTTGATTTGCCTCCTCTTGAAGATTGCTATTTGAATGTCCCACTTGATGATAATGTTAAAAAGAAACTCATGGGGAGTCTTAATGATGTTCTTATTATGGTTAACGATTCCTCTGTCCCTGTTGATTTCTATGTTTTGGATGTTGAATACAATGCTTCTTGTCCTATTACTTTGGGAAGACCTTTTCTTAGAACTGTTGGTGCCATCATTGATATGAAAGAAGGCACCATTAAATATCAACTCCCACTCAAGAAAGGTATAGAACACTTCACTAAAAAGAGAGAAAAGATTTCTTTTGCTTCTCCTATGAAAACAAAATTTGGTCTTAATGCTTCTTCATTTGAGAGCACTTGATTCTTTCTTTGCTTCTTATGCCTAACTTAAAGGCATTAAAGAAAAGTACTTGTTGGGAGATAACCCAAGAGTTTTAGATGAGTCTTGGAAGTTATTACCTCTGTAATAACCTCTCCCTATCCATTTTATTTGCTTTTTGTGCCAAGAGTAACCTCTAATGAGAGTGAAGTAGTGATTGGGAAACTTGCTGTCCCAAAACAGATTTCTGTGCTTCACCGTAAAAATTCCTGAGAGAGCTCTGTATGTCGGATTGATCTATAATTTTTTGTGCTTCTGCCCCAGGTTGTTTTCTAACTTTCGTTAGTTCAATATTTTTTGATTTGAGCAACAGAAGGTCTTCAACAGAATCGTCTTTACCTGCTGGTCTGTTTTGATAGATTTCTACCATTTTCTGCATTTGCTTCTTGTTGGTTCCTTCTTGAGTTCCTTTGGGGAATTGAGCTTTTTGAGGGAAGTGCTACAGTATCTAGTGTTCTAATGAAAGTTTATTTGGTGTTAGAACTGAACCTTAAGACTTATTTATCTTGAGTGCACTAATGTTTCTAATGAGATTGTGTGAAGTTTTGTATGAAGGAAAATTTTCAGGTGTATGGAAGGAATGAGTAATGAGATGAAGGATGGACTAAAGCTCAAGCTTGGGGATGCCACGCGTGTGACCCTAAGAAATATCCAAGGAGTACAACCGTCAAATCTTGGGGATGCCCAAGGCATCCCCTTCTTCATCAATAAAAACCCAAGGTTTCTTCCAAACGCTTCATTTTTATTGTTTCATGCACAATTGTGTTTTTCTTGGAGCGTCTTCTATTTTTGTTTTGTTTTTTAGTTTGCTTGGTTTGCTTAGCTTTCTGAATAAGTTGGTTGGGCCCCCTCTTTCATACTTTGGGTTGCAAATAGTTTGGTTTGGTTTGGAAAAGAGTAGGAAAGTTCATGCTTATGTGGTAAAAAGAGCTCGTTTTTGACTGTGGCCTATGCTTTTGTCATGCCATGCTTGATATTGTTTTAGCTTTATGCTTAGTATTCTTTGCTGTAGCATGACTTGTTATAAACAATTGAGATTTCTTAATTTGCCTTGGATGAATCATGCGTTGTTTTAGAATATTAAAGCATAGTATAGTGGTATTCTCCTTTGATGCTTTATTTGGGTTGACTTGGCACATGCTCACACCATGTTATGACTATCTCAAGTCACCATAGCCTTTATGATCCTTTAGTTTTCAACTTGTAGTATCACTTTATGCTTTGATCAATGATGTTTTGTCGTTCTGCATGATTATGGCCATTATTGCTCTCTTAGTTTGTCGCTCGCAGTCTTTTGCTAGCCTCCACAACAAAGTATGAGTTCCACTCATGCATCCAACTCCCTAAACCAAGTTTTTCCAAAGAGTCCACCATACCTACCTACTAGCTTATGCTATTCCAAGTACATTCATGCTTTTTTTACCTTTCACTTGTTATGAGAAAACTAGTGATTAAAGCTCTCAAGAACTTGATGGCACACTTTACTTTTTGCCTCTAATAAACTTGAACCATTGGGTCCTTCTTTGTTGCGTATATGCTTGCGCTTTATAAGTTGAAATTAGCAGAACCATGTTTTATGGGGAACACTTTCAACATTGCACTTGTACTTTGTACCCCGTTGATATCATGTTCTTTTGCTTACGAATCCCGGCGGTGTGAAATAAAAGTGGAACTTGTAAGATCATGGAGTTTGTATGTGTGTTAGAGAAACGCCTAGGCCACTAGCCTAAGCCATGCCTAATCATGGTGGAAACTTGCAGCATCACCATAATGAGCACTCTATGAAGCATCCTCAATAAAAACCTATGCAAATAGCAAATAAAAAGATCGCTGAGATGCTCATTGTCTGCTTGCCTTGTCATTTTGATTATGGGAAAGCTCCCGTATCATGTGCAAGGGGTACCCCGTTGGTGGTTCTTAATGATACACATATACTTACAATGACAAGAGCTTACTCGTGATTGAAGTTGAGTGGCATGAGGATCGGTCTTCATAAGGGGCATGATATTTTGGTTTATAACTTGTGAAGCGTATCCTCTTAGTTGTGTCACTTTAACCTTAATCACCTTCAAGATGCTTATGATAGGGGCAATGAGAGCTGAAAACTATAAGTACCATAATTTTTGGAAGCTCTTTATGAGACTTGAATCCCTACTTCCTTTTACAAAGGCCTTTCTTCCACCATTATATTGAGTCTCCACCTTCTATCTTTATGCACCTACTTTGAGAGCATAGTGGCCATTCTTAGTTCTATGTGCATTGTCTCAAGACTAGTTGATTGATGCATAACTTGTTATTGCTTGTTTGAAACTATTGTATCTAGTCACTCTTATGAACTTTGAAGGTGTCCTATGCATTTATATTTTCTACTCTATTGAGGGACAAGCTGAATACTTTTATGCTGTGTTTTCTTTATGTGAAACAGACAAACGTCTTGCAAAGCATGTTATTCATGAATCTTTTGTTTGTACCTTTTTATGTTGCATCATAGTTTCTTTGCCTATTGCTAGAACTTTGTCTTTCATGTTATGATTGAAGTATTATGATCCCAACTTTGAATGTTTTGCAAATAATTTGATCAAGTCTTTGATGGTGCATGTCACCTCAAAAATTATTTCTTTTTATCACTTACCTACTCGAGGACAAGCAGGAGTTAAGCTTGGGGATGTTGATACATTGCAAATGTATCTATAATTTTTGATGTTCCATGCTTGGTTTTATCCACTTTCTTGTGTTTTGTTCCAACTTTGGAGTACTTTTCATATGATTTCTTGGACTAACCTATTAACAAGAGCCACAGTGCCAGCTGCCTGTTGTCTGCTGTTTTTGGTTCTAGGAAAGTAAGAAAATGAATATTCTCGGAATTGGACGGGACAAAAGCCAAAGTGCCTATTTTTCCGGAAGGGGTCAAGGGCCAGAATACGAGACGGAGAAGGTCCAGGGAGCCACCACACCACCTGGCCGCGCGGCCAGGCCTGGCCCGTGCCAAGGGGTGGTGTGGCCGCTCCCGGCACCCCCTCGGCCTCTCCTTCCGCCTATAAGTTGCCCTCGGGACGAAAAACCTAAGGACCCGATCAAAAATCCACGAAAGAGTCTGTAGTCGCCGTCGTCTCTGTCCCTAGATCGGGAGGGATCTGAAGCTCTTCCCGCCACCCTGCCGGAGAGGGGAATTCACCCTGGAGGCCTTCTTCATCACCATGAAAGCCTCCGGTGTGATGCGTGAGTAGTTCATCCTTGGACTACGGATCCATGTAGTAGCTAGATGGCTGGTTTCTCCTCCTTTGTGCTTTCATGTTTAGATCTTGTGAGCTCCGTTCATGATCAAGATCATCTATTTGTAATTCATACATGTTGTGTTTGCGGGGATCCGATGGATATTGAGATGATATTTCAGATTGATTATTGATTCTATCATGTCTTTGTTATTTGAGATCTTGCATGCTTACCGTTGTTAGTAGCTATCTTGGCCAAGTAGATGCTAGCAACTCCAAGAGTTAGTATTTATGCTCGATAGTGGGTTCATGCCTCTAGTAATCTAGGGAAGTGACAGAAATCTCTAAGGTACTAGATGTGCTGTTTCTACTAGGGAGAAAACAACAATCCTTTGTTCATAGAACAATCATATTGTTTACTTTACACGCAGTTCGTAAAGCAATAATCTGTTGCTTGCAACTTAATACTGGAGGGGGTTCGGATGATAACCTGAAGGTTGATTATTTGTCATAGATGCAGTTGGATGGCGGTCTATGTATTATGTTGTAATGCCCAATCAAGTCTCAGAGGAGTCAAGCTGATTAGTATATGCATGTATTGCTTTCTCGGTGTTTGTCAATTGCCCCGCTGTAATTTGTTCACCCAGCATGTTATTTATCTAAGGAGAGCCACCTCTAGTGAACTATGGATCCCGGTCCTTGTCTTTTACATACAATCTACAATATTTTACTGCTTTGTGTTTACTTTCTGCAAACTTTTACTTCTTTCCATTCGATACGTTTAATCCTTTGTTTTCCACAAAACACGGTGAGATTGACAACCTCATCACAAGTTGGGGACAAAGTTCTATGGTTGTGTTGTGCAGGTCTCCATGTTGTTACTAGCACCGGTAGTGCGCCCTGCCAAAGCTCAACTAGTTACACCTTTGGGGTGTTTCCTTGCTCCTACTGGTTCGATTAAACCTTGGTTTCATAACTGAGGGAAAACTTGCTGCTGTGCTCATCATACCTTCCTCTTGGGGTTCCCAACGAGCTCTACATTATCGAGAGCCAGCAATCATCACATTACTACTTGATGTTATAGACCTAGATAGAAAAGGGAATTCGTGTAAGGGAGTGATGAGTTCCAGATGTCAAGATGGAGAATTACATGCCGAAAGAAGCAAAGTATAAGGTATATCAACATTATTTTGAAGAGTGCATTAAATCCAACTCATTATTAGTCCCCAATGAGAAGGTATATTAGTGCAGAAAAGGTGTGGAGCAACATTAAGGGGTGAATTAAGTTCACTCAAAGAAGGTGATATTGCTAAGAAGCTAATGAAGTAGTAGTACCAAGTTTATGAAAGTAGCATGAAATGGTGCAAAGAAGAAGTCTTGGAACAAAAGTGGTATTCAAGCTCTGACAACTCAGAGTGAATGCCAGTAGTAAGTCAAAAAATTATAGGGTAATCCATGAGCTATAAACCCTAGGAGGATCCATAGCTAGTATCCTAGTGGTTTAGCTAATGAGGTCATATTTGTGTGATTTAAAGAGCATAAAACTTGGCCTAAGCTAAGAAAGACATAAAGGAGTATGAAATTAAGGCAATCATCTTTCAAGACGCTTCACGGAATTGGGTTTATCAAAGAGAGAATGTCCAAAAAAGTTAGAAGTAAGACAAATAATATCGGAAGATTCTTTTCAGAGATCCACAATTGTGTGGGTATACCACAGATTATTTCATGAGACCTTATAGATGTAAAGTATAAGCTGGATAGAGACCAACATCCTAGTTATAGAGCCAATGGTTACTATGCTGGCAATTTAGAGACTATTATAAATCCCCAAGGGGAGCGTAAGCAATATCATGAAAGTGTTGTTATTTGACCTTCCAACTAAAAGTTGGAGAAGAAATGTTAAACTATGCTAACATTAAAGCCTTAGTTTCATAAGGATAAAAGAAGACATCATTATAAAAGTACTCCCGAGAGTATGTTTGAGTATAGATCATAGGAGATAAAATAAATTAACCCTAATGGACTAGTTCTAAAGGAAACAACTCTTAAGTTGGCCTTAGGAGGGAAGAGAGTGTTCCAAAGTAGACAAGTGTAGAGTAATAGGAAAAACCTAATTGGAATGAATTGGATGTGTCCAAAAACCAATCCTAAGTAGGACTGTAAGGGCATAACCCCCAAGGGGATTATAGTAAAAGAAACTATGTGGTAAATTAGAAACGATAGTTGTAAGCTGCAGAGTATAAAGATGATTCAAGGAAAAAGGTCTAGATACAGGATACCATAATCATCCCCATTTGTGATCACAATGGAATTTGAGAAATGTCGTGATCAATATAAGTCAGTATCGTATTCCGAAACATAGGAAAGTATGAACTTCACGGACGAACTTTATTTTAAGGGGGAGAGACTATAACATTCCAACATTAGAGCTTAGAAATAAGTTGAGCTCAGGTGTGTGCATTGCATTCATGCATAGAAAATCTGGATAATTTTAGCGCTTTTAAATAAAAATTGTCAAAGTGATTGAAGCTTCTCTTAACTTGGTGGAACTGAAGTACATCATCAAGTTGACTACCATAAGTTTCAATATGACCTTTGCTAAAACCTTATCTTCAGGTAATATAATTTGATCTAAGGGTAGATCAAATGTAATACAACTAAACCACAACACACTACTTGATAAGGAGTACTAGATCTTTTAGAGATCATAACATGGTATTCCATACAACAACTCAAGGATGAATACCTAATCTTCTAAAGATTATATCAAGGTATTATCTACAACAAACCCTGAATACCAAGTTAAGTATATAACTTAAGTAAAGAAACTCAATAACTAAACCTTAGTATACATGCTTACCATAGTTATTATACCATGAACATCATTGTAGTTCCCAATCATTAACCTTTATCACAAATAGAGTAGAAAGGGAAATTAAGCCAAGATCATTCATCACATGTCATTATTATCACAGTAATATATGACATTCTTATTTAACCAAGTCCTAGTGTTAATTGATCATCAATGTTGAGTGATCAATTCCTGACCTAGAACTTATTAACCTTTAGCCTTTGACCTATTATGTTGACTTTCCAAAATATTAAAATAAATTAATAGAAGATGGAACTAGTTAAGATAGCATGATCCAACATCAATAGAATGTGATTCTTAGGGGTGATCTAACCATTTGATGTTAGTGGAGTTAACACATTCTTGAGTTAACTAGAAGAAGTATCTAAACCTAAGAGTTAAGTTAGTAATCAAGAAGTTATAAGAAAGCTAGTAGTATTAGAATATGAAATAACAATCTTGTTAAGCCAAGTAGATACAAACAAGGAGTAAGCCTCCTTAAACAAGATAAACTCTATAAAGAGAATAGTACAAGTCTACTACTTAGTAGATGATAATAGATCTGGATCAAACAATTAGAAGCCTAAGCTTAGTATGATGAAAGGATGGTGGTCATTATTCCCAAGTCACTTGAGAATAGATGACTGGATGATGAAGAAGTTTTGTGAGTACACCAAATTAGGAAAAACCCTAGTAAGATAAATCATCTAGTTTGATCATGAGTAGTCAAGCTAGGGTATGATGAAGTTTAGAACCTAAGTGGAATGGACTAGTGGAAGTCATGGTAGCTTAACCAAGATAATACAAGAGTAATCTTGTATAATGGGGAATAGTTCCATACCTCTTCCAGAGGATTGATATCACATGTGATATAGTGAGGATTGTACTCTTGCAAGCCTTGGAAGTAGATGTAAGGAGAATATTAAAGGATTTAATGGATGGAGTCAGAAATAGCTACATTGATAGACTCGGTAGAGATTGCTAAGAAATAGAAGTTGTATATTAGAGTAAGAATGGAGCATGAATATTTTGGAGTGACATGACCATGCCATCATATGATGATTGATATGGTGGAGTCAGATGATTGACTCATTCTGGAAGATGTGATCATTGTGAATGAGATAAAACAATATAGAGTATATTTAGGAAATGAATTCTTAACTAAAGCTAAGCTTAGTGAAGTATTGAGGATAGGAATTCTTAAGAAATCTTTAACCAGGATTGTAGTAAGACATGACAAGTCCCATGAACCTTCAATACGTTGGGTCCCCAGCATAGAAAACAAAAAATTTCCTACGATGAGAACTATACGCCAAGATCTATCTACTAGATACAGAGCAACGGGTGGACATACATCCATAGAGAACTTACCCTCGAAGACAATGAGTTTTGTTAACGAGTAGGAACTCGTGGTTGATGTAGTCGTACACTTGCCGATCTCAAGATCGTGAGGAAGTCTAGTAGGTCCGGCTCCAGCACGTCCATCAGATCCAGCTCCAGCAGCACCAAGTTCAGCACCGCAAAGCAGCGGTGCATCCGTGATCGCACACACGTCCGGTACCCCGACAACCTCCGTCCCTCGCTCCAGCAAAGAAGCGGAAGCAGCAACTCCTTTCCAAATAAATCCACCAGGAACATGTATCTCGCTAATCCGAGACCATGGGGGAATAATACTAGAGGGGGAGAGAGATCCTTCACAAGGAGGTGTGTGTGAGAAGTGAGGAGAGGGTGGCCTTTTATAGGAGTAGGGGGGTGCCCCTCCTTCATGGCCGGCACATGGAGGAGGTGACTCTTCACCTCCTCCATTCATGTGGTGGTAACTCCCTCCACATAAATTTGCCCCTTCACATTCTCTTTTAAAGTCTCCACTTTAAATGCATTAAATTTCTCCAAATTTAATGCTCTCTCATTTAATAAAACTCTTTTATTAGTTTTATTCAGAATTTTGTTAATTACTTTAATTAACAAACATTCACATAAAACCCCCTGCAACATTTCAATATTACATGCAGAACCAATTTCAGCAATTTGACCCGAAACAGTTTCGGTGTCTATTGAAATAATTCCAGCGCTTTCTTAAATCTTTATCTGAAACATATTTGCTCCAAATGGTGTCGGTATCCCTTAAGTGTGTCACCCTACGGTCCGCGAATAATGCAGACATGATCGAGACCCCTCTCAGATCAATAATCAGAAGCGGGACCTGGAGATCCATACTGACTCCTACACATTCAACGATGACTTCTGTGATCGTGAGAACCTTTAACGCTAGTAACTAAATCCCTTTGTCTCGCGATATATTACATGTCCGAGATTCATTCATCGGTATCTCCATACCTAGTTTGATCTCGTTACCGACATGCACTCTTTTCTCATTCCCGGGATATAACATTCTAGTGATCACATCACTTGCTTCCAAGCTATTTCAATGTGATATCACCGAGAGGGCCCAGAGTATATCTATCCGTCATCCGGATTGACAAATTCCACTCTTGATCCATGAGCCTCAACATAACACCTTCGTAGCACTGAACCCATCTTTATAGTCACCCTGTTATGGTGTGACGTTTGATGTTATCAAGATACTCTTCCGGTGTTAGCAATTAACATGATCTCATGGTCTAAGGATAAAGGTTACTTCGTATGATGTTATAGCAATATAAACATAATGAATTGATCGTAATGCTATACTTCGGATGAATGTTCATCACACCATTCCACCAATGGTGTGACCTTGTTATTAACAACATCCAATGTCTATGATCAGAAAACCTTGATCATCTTGTTAATCAACAAGCTAGTCTATAAGAGAGGCATAACTAGGAACCTTTTTTTTGTTTATTAAACACACATGTATTGACGTTTCCGATCAATACAATTATAGCATGCAAAATAGACATTTATCATAAACATGGAATAAGATAATAACCACTTTATTATTGCCTCTCGGGCATATTCCCTTCAGTCTCCCACTTGCACTAGAGTCAATAATCTAGTTTGAAAAAACTTTGCGTATTGAACACCTTCGTAGCACTGAACCCATCTTTATAGTCACCCTGTTACGGTGTGACGTTTGATGTTATCAAGATACTCTTCCGGTGTTGCATATACGCTATTGCTAGTGGTTAACATAATCTCCGGATCTGATAGGGTCCGTGTGTATTTGCATGTCTTTGCGTCTCTACGCATCACTCATTCTCAAATGAGATGGCATTGTATAAATTTGGTCCTTTGGTGAGACCTTTAGTTTGTTCGGGTTAAAATATGTTGATATTATTGTCATACAATATATCTTCATAATATTAGCCCACTTTGAACCACACCTAGTTTGATAACAAACTACTTAACACAAATGCCCTCCTTTGCTGCTACTATAGTAGTTATATACTTAACGTTTTGTTGTAGTATCCGTCACAATGTCTCAACTTTGGAACTCATCCAAATCCATCATGGAACATCCATTCCATTACATTGTGCCACCCATAGTCTAAATTGAGATAAATTTAATTTGTATCTTGTGACAAAACTAGTATCAATGTAACACTTATACATTACAATGAACTACCTTTAACTATTTGTCACTTATACATTATATATTCTTAGTTCTTCCAAAGCTCATAAGTTATCTTTACTATTGTCCAATGATCATATTATGAATCATTCTGGTATATGCTCATAATATTTAGAGCATAGGACATTCTGGATATATACATATCATGGTATAATCGATCAAAATCTTCATGTGATTTTACACACCAAGTGTTGAAACACTTGAATTTTGATACAATCCTTTCCATGCAGCAAGAACCTTTCTTGTTGTTTCTATATTGAACCCTTTCAATATCTCATATATGTATGTCTGGCACAACCATATTTGCGCCTTAATCTATCCATATGGATATTGATGTCAAATATTCCTGGTTTTCCCAAGTCTTTCATCGAAATCTTATTTTAATGAAATTCTTAACTTGTGTCAATACAAGATACATCATTTCCAATCAACAATATGTCCTCTACATAATGTATTAGAAATATGTCTCAGTGCTCCCACTTAATTTCTTGCAAATGCAAGCATCTTCATCATCTTCAATGAATTTAAACTCTTTTAACAGTTTCATCATGGTGAAGATTCTAACTCCGCTATGCTTACTTCAACTATTGAAGTTTGCATGCCCTTTTAGCACCCTTTGAATTAACAAAACCCTTTGGACCGTGTCATGTACACGTCCTAGGTAACCGTTCTATTAGAAGAACATTGTTTTGTTTATTCAACTACCCTATACCAAATTATATGTAGTGGTTGCTACATTAATCCGTCAAGACTATATATCGCTATGAAAGATCAAATCTTGTCATAGTCAACTCCTTGAACATTGTCGTAAACTTCTTTCTGACATGTCGACTATTTCATAGATGTTAAACATCCATGTCTTATTTCTTTATAGATCCAAACACAACCGATAGGCTTCACGCCTTTCCGGAGGGTCTTCCAAGTTCAGCAACTTGATTTCTCGTGTATGGATACTATCATGGATTCTATGACTTCGAGTCATTTTATGGAGTCAGGGCCCATCATCGCTTCTTTGCATGTAGTCGGTTCATCATTGTCAAAACAATAACGACTTGCTTATCAAATCTTACTATTTGATTCTTACCGACCCACACGGTTCTATAGGAACTCTAATCTCCGAGATCACACCTTTTGTAATCACGAGAGCCATGAGCATTGTGGCTGCCACCGGGACACTTTCTGGCGCTGCGCTACTTAGCACATATAGCTAAGGTTCAACAACCTTATCAAAGTTCTATTGTCCTCCCACTTAACTTTTCACGAAAAATTCCTTCTGAAGAAACTTGACGTTCCAAGTAACAAATTCTTTTGTCCTCCGTGTTATGGAGAAATTCCCAACAAATTCTTTGGGATAACTTACAAAGACGTGCTTATCCGACTTTGGTTGTAAACATTTTACTTTTGCATAGCATACCAAAATTTAAGAAAAGACAATTCGGGTTTTATCCCAAACCATAACTCATATCGTGTCATTTCAACGGATCATGATGGTGCTCTTTTCAGTGTAAAAGCGGTAGTCTCTAAAGCTTCAATCCTTAAAATATAATTGCAATTTTATAAATGACACCCTTGATATTACCATGTCAAACATGGTTTGATTTCATCTCTCGAATATGCCATACTCCTATGGTTTATCGGGAAAACACAAATCATGGAACAATTCCTCAAATCTTAGGTGTTTTGCTAAAACTGTAACTCAAATATCTTCCTTTATGATCAAATCATAAACTCTTTTATTTTCTTGTTACAATGATTTTTCACTTCATCTTGAAAGTCTTTGAACAACTTTAAAATGTTTCATACTTCTTCCTTATTAAGTAAATATACAGATATATTCACTCAGATTTTTTTGAAGAAAGCATATGAAGCAAAAAAGATCCATCGCATATGGCTACACATAATGGACTATGCACATCAGCATGCACAATTTCCAATAAGCTAGTCATCCGTTCATGTCTAGCCTATGGACGAAGTTTCAATTATCTCGAGGAAAGTCTCACACACGTCAATTGATCAAAATCAAAGACTCCAAAAATCCATCAACATGGAGTTTCTTCATGTTTTCTTTCCAATATAATTTAAACAGCGATGTCACTTCATAAGTGATCTTTCAATCATTTGTCTTGCGACATTTTAGCAATAGTGTTTATGGATGTGATTTCTCCGACTAGACTTGTAAAAGTTCATCCATCCTTTATGGAATACGGTAATTATTTGAACAACCATTGTTCTCATAATACCGGAACAAAATAACAATTATTTAAACAAATCTTGAAGGCTTGGTTTGATGACAACGAAAAACACAATAACACTTTATTTGTTTTCGATGAACATCATCACTCATTCTTTTGGTAGTTACTTAGGCCATTGTAGTTCATGAATTGCGTTGTCCTGTATGACACTTCATACCAACCAATTCGGTATCCAATACCTAAGAACCACATTGTTTAACAAGCAAGGAATATAGCCATAACATGTATATCTTCTATATACCTAAGTTGGACATCTCCAACCTTTTATTTTCTGCCAAATATTTTATAGATTCTCTTTCAGCAATTCCTTTTCTTTTAAAAGAATCTATCAACATCAATAGTGGTGTCATCAACATGACATATGGTACAAAGCTTGCATATAGTCAAATACTAATACCTTTGGACTTGCACTTTGAAGTGGATCACCATCATCAAATGTTTGGCATTCTTTCAAAAATCCATTCTTTAGTAATCTATTAGTGTAGTAAACATTTTACTTACATCTTCTATTCATCCTTATCATGACAACTTTCATGATCAAGCTACTATAGCTTATAAGGAAGAATCACGAGTATAATATCAGTTCCCAAAACCTTTTTGGTAGATTCGGATGCCTAGCATCTCTATCCTTCACAAATTCTCATACAATATGAGAACATGTATTTTGCTAAATTATACTCTATCATAATAAAACCAAAAAACATTGTTTCAGATATCACAATATCTTTCACACATGATGGTTTCTGAAATAATTTTCAGCTCCAATATAATCTTGATATTAAAAAAACTTTTTGAATATCAATAATCATCGAGGCAAACATGATACTTTAGATACTACATTGGAATTCTTACTCTTGATTTAATACTACTTATTAAACTTCATGGAGTAAATAGAGTTTGCTGAAAGTTTGCAATAGGACTTATAAACTTTCAATTTGACATTCAAAACAATACGATACCAGTTCGTAAAGTAAATATCTAGAATTCTATAGTTCTATTATCTCAATTTAAAACTAAGCATAAGGTAGTGAACGAATGCCAATGACTACAAAAAACTATGCAAATTCACTTCGATTTAGTTTATGACAAATTGAGTTCGACTAATCCAAATTAGAAATGAACTCCCACTCAAAAACGACATCCCTCGTGTCTTTTTGGTGATTACATGAACCAAATCCACTACACCAAGTCCGATCATCACGTGAGTTGATGTAGCTTCAAAGGCGAGCATCTATATGGGCATCATATCAACTATATGACTCATGCTTAACCTTTCGGTCCGTGTTCCGAGGCCATGTCTGTACGTGCAAGGCTCGCCAAGTAAGAACCTTAGTATTCGCGTGTGTAAAACTGTCTTACACCCGTTGTATGAAAGCGTAGAGTTGAGTACACCCGATCATCACGTGATGTCTCGAAACACGATCCATAAAACGGTGCATACTTAAGGAAGAACACATTTTATCTTAATATTTAAATGAGGGATCATCTTATAGTGCTACTAAAAGCGCGAAACTAGCAATATAAGATGCAAACATCTAATGTGTAAAGTGACATGATATGGTCCATGCATTTGATCTCTATCATTTGCATCGTGGTATGATATCTATCATTCCTTTGTGTGTAAGGCCAAGGTCTATGGAACTTAAACGTTGAGTGTGTTGTAAGAGTATCTATCATACATCTACTTACAACAATACCACATCAATATACTAGCCCAGCAACGATCTAAACTAGACGCCTCTAATTTATCAATTGCAACTTTTACATGGCTTAGGGCTTTCGGAGATAGAACCGTTCTCACCTACGAACATGAACCACAACGAGGATAACTAAGTTATTAGCAACTCGTTGTAAATCAGATATTGACTATAGTAGGAGAGACACACACCCGCTAGCCACTTATGCAAAATAAGTTGCATGTCACTCGTGGAACCGGTCTCATGTACGACGACATGTAAGGTTGGTTCGGGCCGCTTCATCCCACTATGCCACCAATATCCAAAATACATAGAAGCTGCAATACCATGATCATCATCGCCCACATATCAACATATGTGTACTACCCGTGCTAAGCACCTACGCATAGATCAGGCTCTGATACCACTGTTGGGTCCGCAGCATAGAAAACAAAAAATTTCCTATGATGAGAACTATACGCCAAGATCTATCTACCAGATACAGAGCAACGGGTGGACATACATCCATAGAGAACTTACCCTCGAAGACAACGAGTTTTGTTAACGAGTAGGAACTCGTGGTTGATGTAGTCGTACACTTACCGATCTCAAGATCGTGAGGAAGTCCAGCAGGTCCGGCTCCAACACGTCCATCAGATCCAGCTCCAGCACCGCAAAGCAGCGGTGCATCCGTGATCGCACACACGTCCGGTACCCCGACAACCTCCGTCCCTCGCTCTAGCAAAGCAGCGGAAGCAGCAAATCCTTTCCAGATAAAGCCACCGCGAACATGTATCTCGCTAATCCGAGACCATGGGGGAATAATACTAGAGGGGGAGAGAAATCCTTCACAAGGAGGTGTGTGTGAGAAGTGAGGAGAGGGTGGCCTTTTATAGGAGGAGGGGGGTGCCCCTCCTTCATGGCCGGCGCATGGAGGAGGTGACTCTTCACCTCCTCCATTCATGTGGTGGTAACTCCCTCCACATAAATTTGCCCCTTCACATTCTCTTTTAAAGTCTCCACTTTAAATGCATTAAATTTCTCCAAATTTAATGCTCTCTCATTTAATAAAACTCTTTTATTAGTTTTATTCAGAATTTTGTTAATTACTTTAATTAACAAAAATTCACATAAAACCCCCTGCAAACATTTCAATATTACATGCAGAACCAATTTCAGCAATTTGACCCGAAACAGTTTCGGTGTCTATTGAAATAATTCTAGCGCTTTCTTAAATCTTTATCTGAAACATATTTGCTCCAAATGGTGTCGGTATCCCTTAAGTGTGTCACCCTACGGTTCGCGAATAATGCAGACATGATCGAGACCCCTCTCAGATCAATAATCAGAAGCGGGACCTGGAGATCCATACTGACTCCTACACATTCAACGATGACTTCTATGATCGTGAGAACCTTTAACGCTAGTAACTAAATCCCTTTGTCTCGCGATATATTACATGTCCGAGATTCGATCATCGGTATCTCCATACCTAGTTTGATCTCGTTACCGACATGCACTTTTTCTCTCGTTCCCGTGATATAACATTCTAGTGATCACATCACTTGCTTGCAAGCTATTTCAATGTGATATCACCGAGAGGGCCCAGAGTAT
Organism: Avena eriantha; assembly: GCA_910589775.1. NCBI lineage: Eukaryota > Viridiplantae > Streptophyta > Magnoliopsida > Poales > Poaceae > Avena > Avena eriantha. Next base: position 446,186,950 of record OU342741.1, on the reverse strand, counting down.
ATCTATCCGTCATCCGGATTGACAAATTCCACTCTTGATCCATGAGCCTCAACATAACACCTTCGAAGCACTGAACCCATCTTTATAGTCACCCTGTTACGGTGTGACGTTTGATGTTATCAAGATACTCTTCCGGTGTTAGCAATTAACATGATCTCATGGTCTAAGGATAAAGGTTACTTCGTATGATGTTATAGCAATATAAACACAATTACTTGATCGTAATGCTATACTTCGGATGAATGTTCATCACACCATTCCACCAATGGTGTGACCTTGTTATTAACAACATCCAATGTCTATGATCAGGAAACCTTGATCATCTTGTTAATCAACAAGCTAGTCTATAATAGAGGCATAACTAGGAACCTTTTTTTCTTTATTAAGCACACATGTATTGACGTTTCCGATGAATACAATTATAGCATGCAAAATAAACATTTATCATAAACATGGAATAAGATAATAACCACTTTATTATTGCCTCTCGGGCATATTCCCTTCACAATATCACATCAGAAGTAATCTACATATCTCAATCCAAGTTAAGATGTCAACCATAACCATAATAATGTTTTGTAATGAAAAGAATTCTTTATAAAATTATGAATTTTGAAAACACAATTAGAATTGTAGAGGAATTGGTTAAAGTTGATGTCTACAATAATCTTTATGATTTATAATTTTTTTGGATACTTTAAACCTTGAGAAAACCATATTTAAAAAGGTTTTACAAAAAAGAAAACATAAATAGAAAGAGAGAAAAAAAAGGAAAAACTAGCGGAATCGGCCCACGACCCATCTTCTAACCATCGCTCCCGAGCAGTAGCAACATCCCACGTCTCAACTTTGCCATAGCCTACTTGGCCCATGCGCAGCCCGCTCCCGGCCCATACCCCTTCGGCCATTCTATTCGTGTCGTCTTCCCCAACAACGAGAAGCAGCTCGGTGGCTTCTATTCCGCCGTACGCCGTCACCTGCATCACGATTCGCGCCATTGCTTCAGATGAGGAGGATAAGAACGCTGCACTGACCTATCTTTCCCCTAGTCCTCTCTTATCCCCTCGCGTGCATTCCTTCTTCCTCTCCATAGAAGGAATTCGAAACCCTAGTGGTCGACATCCCCACGCCTAGTTGAGGTGTCCAGGAGAATCACCTATATCACCTCGTTTGTCTCCGACCAAGCAAAAAAGTAGGCGCAACCGGAATCATTCAGAATCGAGCTCAACGCTCCACCATCCACCATAGCCATCGTCGTCAATTCGCCGCTAACAAACCTCCCCAAGCTTCCCCGACCCCTTCATTGTGCTCGTGGTGAGATCCTGAACCTCTTGGTGCTTCGCTTTTCTTCGATTGCTTCCAAAAATCGTGTGCCGACGTGCACCAGTCACCACCGCCACTAGCCACCATCGCGCACCATACTCTGGTGACCATTTCCGAGCGGCACGACCACTATTCCACTCACCTTGCTTCCCACTATCGAACGCAACCATCACCAAGTGCCCGCGCGCTCTCGATCAACAGATCGAGCCACGATTTGAGGAATCATCCTCCGGTGATGTCAGCATGACATCACACTGATGTCATCCACACACCAGCGCAGGGTCAAACCTAGTCAAACTTGCCACTTGGGCATGTGACATGGCCACTGGACCACCAGTCATTTACCTAGTCTAGGATTAGTATTGGTGTAAAAACTATTTCTCTATTTAAAATGCAATTACAAATTGTTTAAACATTATAAATTCAATATCTTCTGTTTTATAATTCAGAAAAATATGTGATATATACCAAAATCTTTATAAAAATAAGATCTATAACTTAAATCTGTCATCATACTTTATTTTCCAACTTAAATGAAATTATTATTATTAATTAGCAAATATACTATTAAGGATAAATCTTTAAAAAGCATATTCTATTATTGAAATTCATAAAAATAAGTATAAAATATCAAAATTCATAGAAAAGCAAATTATATATTTATAAACTTATTTTATACATTGTTGTGCCATTTAAATAAATATATATTATTTATTTAGTATTTTATAAGGTAATAAAGCTTATAAAAATCATATCTTCTTATTTAAAAATCCTAAATATATATATATAATATACCAAAATGAGCAAACAAATAATATCTACTTTTAAAAATACAATGTAATATTTTTGATGCAAATAAAAGCTTAAAGATCTAATAATTTGAATTTTAACCTATTTCCTTAATTATTAACTCATGAAAGGATATACAATGTTTTTGCTAATATCCTAATTTTGTCCATTGGAGGTTTAATAATAGAATTAGTCTTAAAGTAATACTAGGATGAAGTTAAAGTAGCCAAAAGCATCTTAAATACATTTCCTTAAATTGTGATTCTTAAATAAGTATACATATTGGTATTTTCCAAAAAGGATTATACATTGTCAAATCATCAAAAATAATATTTTGACTTATTAAACAATTGTACTATAAATTATTTTGCCAGATTATAAATTTACTTAAAGCCTAAATAAAATTCTTAAGTACTCCAACTAATGCCATTCTCCTGTTTATAGAATATGATCATTAATTATAAAATAGGTAAGTGATTCCATTCACTTACAATACTAAGAAAACGCCACTCCCATAAAGGCAATAATACTTTTATTCCACCTTTATAAAACATTAAGAAGTGAACCACATATAAATGATGCCATATTCAAAACATATAAGTTTCCACTACAAGTATTATGATTGTTCAAACTCAATAACAATTTCCTCTTTGATAATTATAGTTAATAAGAAACCCTAAAAGTGTAACCTCAAATTGAAATGATTTTCCCTTTTAAAGTAAGCTTTTCCTCAAAAGGTATTTTTTAAGAAACATTAAGGGTAATCTTTAAGCATTTCTATAAATGCTCTGAATGATTAACAATCTTGTTTAAGAAATCTTTAGATACAATGCCCCACTTGAGTGCTTTATTATGTTATGCTACTTATTGTATTTACATGTTGTTTCACACACTCACAAGCCTTAATAAGAAGCACATGTATGAAACAGATTAAAAAAGGCAACACACACTAAAGAAACCATTCCCCGTTTCCAAACCCTAGATCATAGACAATTATTCCGGGGATTCGAGTTTATCAAATTGCATTACATTACTTATGCATAATTGCATCTTTGTTCTTTAAACATTAGTCCTTATCAGACCAATGCTGATACTGTATCATATTTTGTCTTGCAGACCATGAATGCATAATCTTGCAATCACAAAAGGCAAGTTCAAAACTTGCTCATGTCCTTTGATTATTTTATATCAAATACGTGTAAATCAAATATTGTCATCACCTGCATTTCAAAAAGGTCTGAAAACACTATTTTCGTAATAATATGATTATGGATTATTTACCAAATGGTAATAATCTACTGATACAGTCCTAGTGGTAAAGGAACATAATATCTAGGACTTAACAACCAATGTTACCAGTGATTCTAGTGCTATATATTACGCGTTAACCATGAGATTTGGAATGGGACAGAAAATTCAGATGTATCCTCTTCCCTTTGCATGAATTCTGAATGCGCAAGCCGTGGCTGTTATTCTCTTAGCGTGTGTGTGTAATTCGTAGAGGATATGCAACATATGGGTTGGATCCCTCGACGTCCCACGATAGTTTTGGTATCTATAATGGTCTGTACTCACCATTGCCGTAATTCAATATGTGTGCATGGCGTACACCAAGGGGGCATGCAGGGTCGCGGAGAGGGCAGTGATTGGCTTGGATCTTAGGTTGGGCCTCAAATCAAGGAAGTTTGAATGGGGATATACTCCCGGTCATGCAACAAAGCTTAAGGTCTCTCATGGGAAAAGTGATGCACCTCTATAGAGTGTAAGAATTATGACATGTTACTCCCTGTTCCGGGAAGGAGCTACGAACACGGCAGGAAAGGAACTCCACAAAAGTTTTAATCAACTTGTGAAGGCGGACGAACATAGTTTATTAGAATAAAAGCAATCTTTGAAGAAATGTTTACGAAAACCTGTATTGCCTACGACCTATGGTCTATGGCCGTAGTTAGTGCATCAAACACTCCTTTTTAGTGAACTTGCTAAGTACGCTCATACTCACCCATACCTTCTTAACCTTTCTAGATTCTAAAGCCAATGAAGACGATGTCAACACTAATCTATGCTCAAGGAATCGATATCGAAAGGCCAAGTTCTTCAAGGAAGTCAATGGAGACAACTTATACATCAACAGAAGTGAAGATGAAGTTTCGGTGTAGATAGGAGTATACTTTCTAGCCATAAAACCTATTTCTGTAGAGCATTGCAATAGCAGCAATTACAAGCCCGATAGTTTAGATACTAGTTGACAAGGGTTTAACTCATCAATGCCCATTGTTATGGACTTAGGTTTTGGAGAAGGAGGGAGCGTTGGAGGTAGTTATTAGCAAGGTAGTTATTACTTGTTATTTTTGGTTCTTCTTTGTAAGAAGTTTCTTTCTTCCTCTTTAACCTAGAGTGTTCTCTGGATGTTTTCTAAAGAGTCGAATTGTAATCTATAGTCATGTCTGTGACCTGCTATGTTTCTGTTGCACCACTCTGAGGGATGTAATACTAGTGGGATGGTGTTTCATTGGTGTTATGTCAACGACTATAGTGTACTACATCATGTAGTGGTATGTTGGGTCACCGCAGCTATTCTCCTTTCCTAGCATGTACTCTTTACTTATCCCGTACTATCAATGTTCCCGTGTTCATGTGTCTAGCCAGACGATGATGAACATCATAGCACATGAGCGGGCCTAGAGTGTATCTCTCCATCATTAGGAGTATCAATTCCCACAAGAACCCCATGTGAACAATTGGCGAACCATATGGTACAAAGAAGCATCAACTTTATAATTACTCTGTTAAGAACAACGTTTGGAGAAGCTTGCCAGATCCATATTGTTCCCAACTTCATATTTGTCTCGTGGTCCAACGATTTCCAGTAAAGGAAATAAAATGTTTATGAGATTAAACTGATAACTATATTAACGATGTGTTTCACGGTTTCTCTTGTTTGGGTCTATCCATCGTCGTTGTTCTCCAACAACTTCGATCACATATGTCATCAGCAACACTACAATCACGTTGTCTTTCCCATAGTTAGGAAATCGGAACTATCGTTGACATACTAGTCTCAGAGGCATGACTAGGGATATCTTTGTTTGGTGTTTACCATCCCACGCATGCATTTGGGTTTTCCTCGAAATACACATTATTCGGAACTAATACAATTGTATCATAGAACAATAAACTTAGTTATGAAACAAAAATACCAGTAATAACATATTTATTATTGCCTCTAGGGCATATTTTCATCAATCACAAGGGAGACCAACATCAGTTAAAAACCAATGAAGCCAAACAATCTCTGATGTAGTAGTAGCAAGTGCTTGATGCTCGGCCTCGGCACTAGAACATGACACTTCCGTCTGTTTCTTAGACTTCCATGTAATAAGAGAAGTACCAAGAAAAAGATAGTAGCCTGTAACTGAACAACGATCGACATGATCGCTCACCCAAGTAGAATCAGAGTTAAGCATGAAGGTGAAGCTGATTATTGTGAGCATAGAACAACCATCGACATATTGTACCCCATAAGTACTGAATAACATAGAGCAAGTGACCATAATGAACTGATGTAGGAGCACTAATGAACATACTAAGGATGTGAATTGCATGAGCAATGTCAGGTCTTGTCATAGTGAGATATACCAGACTTCCCACATGGTGATAATAATGAGAAGGTTCCTCGAGAGGAATACCTGAAGGAGATATGCCCTAGAGGCAAATAATAAATGGGTTTATTATCATATCTCATTAGTTAATAATATTTTTATATCATGTTATAACTGTATCAAGAGGAAACACTGATACAGGTGTGGTATATAAACTAACCAGAAGTCCCTAGTAGCCTCTATTCAACTAGTTCACTGGGAAGCTGATAATCAAGGTTTCCTGATCATGGTGCATCTATGCCGACTGGCAATGAAGTTATATCATCTAGAGATGCTGTGATGGACATTACCCATCGAAGATTGTTGCAACATTATCATGTCACATAGTTCATAGTTTCAATTGTCTAAAACGAAGAGTCTTAATCCTTAGACCTTGAGATCATATTTAATCACTGTCACCCGAGGCTGGTTTGGCTGCATTAACCATCATATCGGTAACTGGGTGACCATAAAGGTATATGTTAGGTATTCTAGAGGGGCACTTTGAGGCGTATGCATCGAGATAGGGATTTGTTCACTTGTGTGATGGGAAGATACACTGGTCCCACTCGGTGAGTTACATCCATAAGCTACACAGCATATGACTAGGTAATGGGGATGGAATATCACGAGAACGAGTAAAACAGTACTGGTTGGAAATGATATTGAACAAGGTATCATGATATCGGTGATCAGATCTCAGACAAGCAAGGTATCAAAGAAACAAGGGAATTGGATACAAAGTTTATGGTTCGACACATCATAGTCACGTGGAATGCATCGGGGTCATTATGGGCATCTCGGTCCCGCTATTGATCATTGATTCGAGATCGTCTCAATCATTGTTGTGCCATTCCCGAACCATAGGGGTAACACACTTAAGGGCATTACAATGTCTGGATATCTTCCTGTAAGATGGAATCGCAGAAGAGAAAGAGAAATCCGGAATCGTTCAGAAGAGAATCTGAAGTTATTCGGATGAAGAAGAAAGTAAAAGACCGAAAGGTGTTTTGGATAAATAGCAATTTACAATATGCATTTATTATATGTTAAATATGAATTAATAAATATTAAATAACTAATTATATTAATATTTATAGGGCAACTTCCTCAACGGGGCCAAAACCTTGGTGGGAATCAACCCAGGAGAAATTCACCCTGAAAAAGGACAACAAACATCCACAACCGCACTGCTAGTGAGCCAGGAGGCCCACATGGGTAGGTGGGCAGGCGGGGTTGGGCACCGCGCGGCCGATAAATACCCTATCGCTGCTGGTGGGCCAAAACTTGCTGGCCCACCCGGGTGCGAGCTCGCTCGGGCGAGCGCTGGGTGCTGGCAGGCCACAAGCTGGCCCACCCGGCCGCTGCCTCAACACTACCTCATGGTCGTGGGCTGCCGGATGAGCTACTGGGCCAATCACAGGAGGCTGGCACACCCGACCAACTATTGTTGTTGGTGGACCACCGATTGGCCCAGTTGGCTGCAACTTCCCTCTCCTTTAATCCTTTGCACTATATTAGTCCCACATGGGAAACCCTTTGGGGAGGGTACATCTCCCTCCATTTATATAAAGGTGTGCCCATGGGTGGGAATAAACAGACAATTTATTCTCCTAAGGCATTTTATTTGGAGAAGAAATCTCTCTCTCTCGTTGCCTTTTGTGGTGGCATGGTCCCAAGAAAGAACTATACACGCAAGAGACAACAATGCTGCGACACTCCATTGTGCTATAGTGATTCTGGCTAGGAGATCTACTTCTACAACCTTGATAGGGATAAGAGGCCGGGAGTCATTGTCTCGCACCATACGTGTGCCAAACCTCAGGGATTTTGCGGTTAGTGGCACCGGAGTGTCGTATGAGGACCTGGACAAGGGGTGACTTGTGAGGAGCTTCACAACCTTGAGGTCGGACGGGTACGACTACATCATCCACATTCCTACATGAGCGTTATACGCTTACAGTCTACAATGGCATGTTGCCAATGTCTCCCTCCGTTAATACATTACTTCTTAGATAGATCCTGGCTAGGTGTGTTCCAGCATAGGATTTTTTTTGTTTTCTGCCACAAAACCACTTTAGTGGTATCATAGCCAATCTATGTGTCTATGCTAGTATGGATAGACACTGAATGTGGGCATTGATACTCTATTTGTTACCTTCCCACGTGTATTTGTTTATATCGCGACACTGTTTGACGAAGCGACCCAGACTGATCTTAGGTGTAATCTTACGTGAGACTGGTTCCACGCTCGCATAAGGCTTGTACCCTATAAGTGGCTAGAGGGTGTTTGTCTCTCTCATAGTAGTTGATATAGCATCTACAATAGAAGGCCCTGAACGGGGTGTAGTATAAACAACTATTGGATCCATGTTGTGGTTGGAAGTTTGTAGGTAGAAACGTTCTATTACGAAACCCTAACAGCCACGTAAAAACTACAATACATAAAGTAGAGGCATCTAACTTTATGTTGCAGGGAAGTCTTGTGATGTGATATGTTCCTATTACTAAGTTGTATATTAGTAGTCATTGCAATGATGAATGACAAGACCGGTGACATCGTGGACTTGGCATCAAACTAGTGGCATGTGAAGATCATGTCAAAGCACCTGATGGCGATCAAGGATCACGAAGACAACCATGTCATATCACATATATATTACATGTGATGTTTAATATTTGTGTGCATCTTGTATATTTGCTAGTATTAAATACACAAAGGTAGCATTTAAGTAAGATGATCCATAATTAATACCAACATAGTGTTCTCCTAGTGTGCACCACCAAGAAAGTTCGCTGTTATGAAGCAGGCCATGTCGATCGGGTGCTAGACACCTCTGCGTTCGCATACGGTGGGTGCAAACCATGTATGCACAACAAATACACTAAGGTTGGATTGGCGAGCCTAGCATGTATAGACATGGCCTCGGAACACAGTAGATCTAAAGATCAAGCACGAGTCACATGGATGATGTGATCATGGATATAGTCCACCTTCGCAGCTGCAACAAAGGCTGAATGGGGATGATGAGGTGTAAAGGGTCATGAAATCACCAAACTATTTTGGGGATAATAGTTTAAGTGGGATCTCATTTGTTAATGTGATTACAAATTTGAACTCATATTATGAACTTAGTCTAAGTCCTTTTCCAAATGTCTTGTAGATTATGTCCGTTCCCACAGTTAAGGACACCTTTGGTCCATTTATGAACGGGGTAAACTTAAGATAGATGGGTCAAATTTCATCGACTGGTACCAATGCCTCAGGGAGATCCTCATAGAAAACCATCTTCTCTATGTCCTACATGAACCCCTGGAAGATTTCCCCGATGACTTTGACGACAGTGAATATGCGACTCTTCGTGACTATCCCGACACATATATGATTATCAAGTAGACCATTATCCATGCCATGGAACATGACTTGAGAGTTCCCTTCCATGAAATCAACACATTGGATATGCTCAATGGATTGAAGAGCATGTTTCCAGCCGAGGTCATACGCATGCGATAAGAGTACATGAAGGATTTTTCTTCTATCGATATGGAAGAAAACTCTAGCTTGGAAAGCCACCTGGACACCATGGAAAAACTCCATGACGAACGTCTTAAGGATTCCATGGGCAACTGGCTGATTGATGACTTTGCAATAGATGGGGTGTTGCATTCGCTTCCACCCAGCTACAAAGACATTGTCACCGACTATGTCGTGAAAGGGATATCTGATGGCAACAACTTCGTGTACCAATTTGTTGGGACTCCAAGTGCACAGTGTTGTATCAAGGTTCTTTAACCCACAAGGGTGAGTCGAGTTTTTATATCGAACTCTCAGGGAATTGGCTAAGAGGTTAATTATTCTACTCCTATTCTAGCAACCTGCAAAGCAAAGTTTTTGTCTTATGTCCCCAATTCCACTATGTTGTTGTCAAGCACAAGGTTTCGTATTAGTAATATGAAATATAAATATAAATAAAATAAAGTAAAACTAGGCAAGCAAAGTAAATGCAATAACAGATACTCCCTCCGACCCATATTAGTTGATTCAGATTTGTTTAGATACAGATGTATCTAGACACATTTTAGTGTTAGATACATCAATATCTAGACAAATCCAAGTCAACTAATATGGATCAAAGGGAGTAGTTGTTTTTGGGTTTTGTGTGTGTTTGAAAGTGAAGAAAGTATTTTTGTATTTTTGAAATAATAAATTGCAAAAATATAAAGTGTGATAATTGTGTTGGAAAGGTGTTTCTTATGGTTTAAATGGACTAGGGTTCATGGGTTCACTTGTCTATTTTCTTTTTGGGTTATAGTGGACACAAACAATTCATCAAATACATAATATTGGTGGAACTTCAACATGTGTTTGATAAGCATTCATATGGGAATCACATCCTAACATAGAGATGATGCAACACATCTCTCTTATTGACATGGATATGATTACTCGGTGCTCATTATTCGCTACCCTACATTGGATAAAAGGCCTACGGCCCATGAAGATTCTAGATAACAACCCAAGGAAGCAACTGACAAAGACTTTGATTGTATTAGGAAAGAAACCACGAACCGACATTGTGTTGGTATTGTAATCATGCGTGTATGCAACCTATCAACATACACCTTTGAGACCCGGCCTATTATATATAGGACGGGAGAAGCCCAAGCGAGGGTACCAAAAACTCCCAGACAACTTGTAATAGTGCTATTCCCAAATATTCAGGCAACTTTGACTCCATTGTTTTCCTGACATCCGACGAAATCCCCAGCGTTCTCTTTTCCGCAAAACCCTAAGTCCATCATCATGGTCATCGCCTAGGTTACCCCTCGTCAATTGGCGCCGTCTGTGGGAAACTTGAACGTTGGAAGCACGGATTCAGCGGAACACTCTCCACCAAGCATCAACTCGACGAAAGTAGATCCACGCCCACCCACCCGTAAAGCTACACCAACAGAAGTATAGGAACCTTCCATCGGATCCTCAATGGAAGTCGAAGCATAGATCGAAGAAGACAATGAAAGCAGGAAAATCGAGACGAATCTGGGGGATCTTAATGGTCTCTCTGACAATCTCTCCTTCGGATCAGACCTACGGTTCACACCACCACGTGAAGCAAGCCCGGCCAATTCAGAACCCAAAGAAAGTAGCGAAAGCATCGACTTTGGAATTTGGATGGCGGAAATCTATCCAGAGCAAAAACTGATGGACTTCACTGGCTCATCCGATAGTGTCTCCATCGGTAAAAACGACGAAGTTACCAGTCCGCACGCCACTCAGCACCAAGTATGCGTGATCATCGGAGATGCCACGACCTAGCAAGACTCCAACGGTAACCCAATTCTTAACCCTGATGATATTTTTTCAAGCCATAATGCAGGAAGTAATGACAACGAAGGAAGTCGAGGAAATGGGGCAGACCCAACAGTCAACCGGGAAAATCGGGAAGAAGAATAACCATGTGAAGATGAGAGGCGAACCCTTAGCCTACCAACCAGTGCATGGGAAAAGGCGAGAGCATCAATCTCGGGTGCGGTCCCAATGACAACGGACACCACCCATGAAGATCTATTGGCATACCAATATCTACTACACCGCAAAAAGAGAGACCTCCTCAGGATGTAGAGGCAACACGACGAAAGGAAAAGGGTAGCCGACGAATCTAGCTTATGACGGGCACAGCTAAGCCTGACCCAAGAATCAATAAGCATAACATGAGGAGCATCACGAAGAAGAGGAGCGTCTAGATTACGAGGTATACCCGAATAAGACAGAAGCGGATTAATCCGTTTATGTCGATAGACCAAGATGGAAATATCAAGGCAAAAACAGCCCAGGCATCTATTGGGGCCGCACAAACATACCTAATCACAACACAACCTGCACCCGATGATCCTCGCGCGACCCTCCATCGCTCCGCCTTGATGAACCTCGGCTTGGTGGGAGAAACTCTCATGCAAGTAAATAAAGGAACCATGAGGCAACTTGACAGGTCCCCACGCCGTCGTAGCAGCCCTCGGCAAGGACGTCACACCCAACGATCATGGTCGCCACAGCAGGTCCACTCTTCAGAACAAGAACCACGCAATGACGCGAGAAACGACATCACTCAGCGAAGGATCGATCGATCAAGAGAAGAGCGCAATACCTGAGGGCACCGTGATGGTGAGAGCAAGGATGAACAAGAATTATGCGGAGCCAACTGCTTACCTGACGGGTTCGCAAAACCCTGGTGCCGAAAGATTTGAAGTTACCCGAAGATCGACAAAAATACGACGGCCTCCAAGAACCCAAAGCTTGGCTAACAGATTATCTAGCAACTGTCAGATTACAAGGTAGATCCAAAGCCACAATGATGCAAAGCCTGCAGCTCCACCTAACCGGTGCGGCATGCTCCTAGATGAAGCAACTAACAGAAGATTCTATCAGCAGTTGGAATGATCTTGAAGAAATATTTATCTGAAACTCCTAGTCGACATTTAAGCGACCCGTGTCTTTGGAGCTATTGCGTGCCTGCAAGCAAAAACCAGGAGAATCAATACGAGCCTTCATCCAATGATGGAGCATTACCAAAAACTCGGCTGAAGCAATATCTGACGAAAGAGCAATCGACGCCTTCAATGATGGTGTTCGTCGACATGAGTTCATTGAAGAACTAGGACGAACCAAGCCAAGGACAATTTCGCAGCTGATGGAAATATCCAATCGTTGGGCCGATGGAGAGGATGGAGTACACACAAAAGGGCCCATTCACCTGACGACAGAGAATGGCGCAACAACGACCGGAGACGATGAACCAATGATGCATACCATACACCCAGTTACGTTGCAGTGAACTTTTATGGAATGGAAAACCGACAAAGTGATGACTACAACAGCAGATATCGTGGCAGTAGGGACAACATCGGTGAAAGCTAGCCGCGGCAACGATACCAGTCGACGAACCGAGACCCACCAATGTCAGCAGGACAAATGTTGGAAGGACCCTGCAATATGCACTACTACATCGACTCTACAGGGAAAAGGCGATCAAATCACCTCCTAAAGGACTGGCGGACATTCCTAAAGATGCAAGAACTATGCAACGCAAAGGCAGCCAAAGCAACAAACAGAAACTACGGCCCTACACCTGGCACTTTGGCCATTGGCGCTCCACCTCCACCACAGGGACCTCCACCAGCGGGATAGCCGCAAAATACAATACACCAAGACAACGAATATCCTAGGTCAAAGGGAGCAATGTCAATGATCAAGAAGGGGCCACCCTCGAACAGAACATAGAAATTGATCACCAGGCAAGTAAATTTGGCAGTAACAAAGCCACCTCCTACATCGGAGTATCTCCATTGGTTAGAACCAGAAATTACTTTCAGTAGAGCTGACCATCCATTATGGGTCCCTTAGCTAGGCCAGTCAGCACTAATAGTGGAAGCGCAAATCGGCGGGTTCGACATGAGCAAGGTCTTCTTGGATGCAGGAAGCAGCGTCAATCTGATTTACGCCAAAACTCTGCGGGCCATGAACTGGTCCATGCTGGACCTAACACCAACAGACACAACCTTCCACGGGATAGTTCCAGGAAAAGCCAAAATTCCATTAGGCAAAGTCCACCTCGACGTAGTCTTCGGGTCAAAAAATAACTTCAGACGAGAAACTGGAATTCAAAGTCATGGAATGGCCATCTTAATACCACGTGATCCTGGGACGACCGGCTTTCGCTAGGTTCATGGCAGTACCTCACTATGCATACCTAGTGCTAAAAATGCCAGCCCCCAACAGGGTCATCAAAGTCAAAGGAAGCTTCAGCCGCGTAGATAGCTACGATCGAGAATTCAACAAAATCTCAAAATCTTTCGGGATGGAGGCAGAACTTGGACAGCTGAAGTTGGTGGATGAAGAGTCGACACACGAAGGGCACACCCGCAAAAACAAAGTATCAGAAGAGCAAACACGCAACAGTCTCGCAAAAAGCAACTTATGTGGCCTCCAATAATGGTCCCGCATAAGAAGACCCATTGATTGACAAGTCACGAGCACCACAAAGCAGAAGATGATGAAGATCCCCAAGAACAGAAGCCGAAATTCCTTCAGAGAACCTCTATTTAGATGCACTCTATATTCAATAAAGGCTAACGGCCAGGCGGTCACGCCATCACAATGTACTCCTACCCATTATTATTAATTAATAAGGAAAGTATTCCCAGACATAAAACTTCTATGGCACACAAACATCTGTTCATCGGATCCCCAAACAAGAGAATACAACATACAATCAAAATCTCGTACAAAACATTTGACCTTTTTGACAAGTATAAAGTAGTTCTACACAAAGTACAAAGGCGAAGCAAGTAAATAATCAGAAAGGGAAGTTTACAAAAAACTCTTCGTTTGCCTCCAAACACTTTCGGATAATTCTAATCGTAGGTCTACGAGCAGCGGCGTAATGAGGTACCATATCAATAAGGCCACCATCGGAAGGAGAAGGTAGCCACAAAGATACATCATCCAAGTCCAACATCGGATGATGCACACGCACCCAAGAAAGCGTGAGCTTAGCACCCGCCACAAGTTGAAGCTTCACAAAGTGATGGATATTTTCACCCTGTTGGAACTTCGCAATCAAGTCCGCCAAGGTTTGAGGATGAGGAACCCGAGGAAACATGGAATTATAAGTAATGGCTAGAGATCTGCGGCAGCACTCGATGAATTGCTCCAACTTCGATAGGTGATCCTGAAGCAACGCTATAGTATAGACACGACGATGATCAGTCCAAAAGTCCATTTCAGAACTTCGAGAGGCAGCCACAAGAGCTTGCATTTGGTTGCGCAGACGCTGGATCTCATCCCTCTCACACAATTGAATGCCTAGAAATCAGGGAGAAAAAATATCAATTTCCTGCAAGTCAGAAAGGGCAACCGAAGAAAAAAAGAGGATGAATACTTACACAATAGCTTCTCGTTCACCCTGGAGATTTCTTCCAAGAAAAAAGCCTCGTGGTTGAGGGCTTAGCGTGTTTTTGATTGGGAAACATCCACCATCGATTGAACAACCCAAAGTTTTCCTTCAAGTTTTTTCACCTGTTCTATCTTTTCAGCATACAATGGTGGGTCCACCGTATGCACGATGGTGGAACTGGTTGCACCTACTACAGCGGAGGACGGAACAACATCCGACAGTTTCACGGGTCTAGAAGGAGCCGAAGAATCATTTAAGATCTGACAAGACAAAAATATGTGAAACATTCAGCATACAAAAGCAAGCTCGCACAAATATATTCAAAAGTTACCTCCTTGTAAAAAGAAGCAAGGGAAAGCTGGAGAAAGTCAAGGTTCATTACAACATCAAGGGAGACACGAGAAACGATTACAAAACAAAGCCTATGAGGCCACGTCCTTCAAAGACAAGGTGGTGCTAGCAGAAGGAGCACTAGCTACAGCGGCAGTAGGAGTAGCCGAAGAAGGAGCGCCCGTTGTAGTAAGAGAAGCCAAAGAAGGGGCAACCAGGTTTTCCGACCCCGAGCCCAGACCTAGGAGCAGCCGAGAATATTTTCTGGCCCTTTTAATATGCGGCTTCAGATGAATTGCTTGGCCACTGGGGGTAACTGGAACAGAGGATCTAACCTTCTCCCAGTAGACCTTCTCGCTGTGCACCATCACCAGGGCCATCGAAGTTTTGGCACCACTCCTTGACTGCATCAAACTATAACCAACAAGGGGGCTGAGATCAGCACCGAAAACGGCGACAACAAGGGGGCCCAGGCTTTGAAGTTTTGGCACCACTCCTTGACTGCATCAAACTATAACACATCCTTGGTTGGAAATATTTTGGCATGAAGCTTCTTGAAGGTGCGGCGAGAGCGGACAAGAAGATTGCACCCACGAACGATGTTAGCCTCCAAAATGCTAACAACATCTAACAAAGGATCAACCTTCTTATCGTCATCCAGCGTCAAGTTCTGGCCAGTTAGTTCTAACAACAAAAAGAGAGAAGAAGAGATTGACAACCAAAAGAAAGAATAAAAAACACGCACAGACAAAAAATTATGGGTCAACGAGTCATTGAGGGCCTCCACGCGCTGCCACAGATTTGCATCCCGAGCAGCAACTTGCCTGGTCACTTCCTCAGCATCAGTTTTCGCCTTATGATTGGCCTCCTTCAAAGCCTCTTCTGCAGCTCGGAGTCTGCCCTCCAGATCATCAGCGTGCTTCATCGCCTCATCCCGAATAACTCCAGATTGCTTGGCAGCGGCTGTAGGAGCAAATCACAAAAATGAGGATGAACATTTTACAAAGAGATTACAAAGATGATCAACACATACCTTTCAGTTGTTCGGCATCATCGCGAATACTTATAAAATGATAGGCCATATCGACCATCTCGTGCATCAAAGGTTGAGCAAAGAAAAACTACAACAAAAGCATATGAAGGCAAAATAAAAAGTGTACGGGAAGGAAAAAATTCCGGCATCAAAAGTGACTTACATCCTTCATATCCACATCAACAGGCTCTTCAGATATCACCACCCCTTTACCCGCTGTTTTCTTCCTTTTTTGCAGCGGCAGCTTGGATGAAGTCGCAACATCCTTCTGGATGGTTTTCTCCATAGGCGACAACAGTTTTTCTTTCAGCTCCGCTGATGGCGGAGGAGTTTTCCTTGTGGAGTAGCCCACATATGTGGGAAGAGGAGAAGCGGGAAGATCTTTGTCATCACTGCAACGGTACAACACAAGTGGAACAAGCATCAACAGTAAAATCACCCGGTGAAATAGAAAGAGAAGAAAGAAAAGACTCACGAAGACACATCCTGTGCAAGACGCAACAAATTCAACATGGCAGGAGAAGCTGCGATCGGAGAAGCACCGAAAGGCTTGGAAGCAGTCGAGTCATCCGAATCCTTGACCCTTTCCACATCATAAGGGTGTTTCCTCTTTTTGCCAGCATGCTCCACGTGGAAATATCCGGAGCCAGCCGAAGGGAGAGATTGCGTCTTCGACGAAGAATCAGATGCAGAGAATTCTCCCTCCTCATCAGCGGCTGTCCCAGTCATAGGGAGATCGTCGGATGCAGAGGGGTGGACAAGGGGCTCACCACTTCCAGGAAGGGGAGGAAGCGAGCTCAGGTGATCAGAATCCTAGAGAAAGCAGAAGACTTGAAAAGTGTATCTACAAACAGAAGAAAGGAAAAGATGAAGGCAAAGGAAATTTACCTCAGGAAGGCGCTTGCCATAGGGCTCCATAAGACATGTTGAAGGAACCAGGCTTTTCGCCGTCAAAGTTGTGAAACTCCAGACTCTCTTCTCATACACCTTGATGGCAAGGTCTTCCAAAGAAATCCTCATCGGATCCTTCTTCCCGGTATATGCCCACATACCAGACAACCGAGCTTGAAGTGGCTGAACGCGGATCCGCAAAAAATATGCTAGGATCTGGAGACCCGACAATTCTTTGCCAACGTCAAGCCGCAGCTTTGAAATACGATTAACATAGGGCTGGATTTCTGCCATTTCTTTGACGGAAGGACGCTAGTCCCAGGAATCAAGTTTGCGGCAGGTTTTCTTTGGATGAAAGGGGCCTAACCCGAAAGATTGGCCTTCAACTGGTTGATCCTTGACATAAAACCACTTGGACTTCCTCCCTTGTACAGAATCCATGACTTTGAAATCAAAGTAATCAACGTCGGATCAGACAGAGAAAATGGCGCCACCAACATCATGGACAATGGTGTCAGTGGCGTTGCGACAAACATAGAATAAGTGTTTCCAAAGGCCCCAATGGGGATGAATCCCAAGGAAACACTCGCAAAGAGTGACGAAACAAGCGACATGGAGAATATAGTTGGGCGTGAGCTGATACATCTGCACGCCATAAACAAACAAAAGGCCCCGAAGAAATTCATGGACCGTAAGAGAAAGACCGCGGAGGAGGAAAGAGAGGAACATTACCCTCCAGCCAGGCTCAGGGATGGGAGCAGCCTTGTCTCCAGGGATCTTGAAGGAACCCTCCTTTAGATGACCAGATTTCCATGCCTCACGGAGTTACCGTGTTGTGCACTTGGTGGGGGCCCATCCGACGACCCTCTTCCTAGTGGCCTTCGTGGCGGCAGCAGAAGTTCCAGCAGCCTTGCTTTTGCCCATGGTAGCAAAAGGGGAGCAAGAGCACAAGAACCATGGTTTTTGCAGGGGAGCAAGAACAGGAGTCTGCAAGGGGCTAGAGTGCAAGGAAGAAGATGATGCAATGGGAGGTGAGGTAAAACAGTAAAACACACCTCTCCCCCCTTATAAAGAGCAACGATGCAAGGACTGAACCGTTCGATGCAAAATCGAACCGATAGAAGGTCGCACGATGATGACACGTGTTACAAAGATTCCATAAAGGAAAAAGTTAAAGAAAAGTTATGGCTGCGGTAAGAAAAGAGAACAGCGCGTGACACCTTGATTTTCATGCAGAGAAGGGACGTGTAGTGAAGGATCTCCGCTAAATACGCTATCACGCGTCATCATTACTGCTGCATAGGCCCACGTTCGACATGTCTCGTCAGGGTGTGCTCTCTGGAAATTAACAACATCAGATACGTCATCGCTGACGTCACAGTGGAAGCACTGCAAGAAATTGCGGCTTGTTTTAAGGATATGACCCGAATAAATTAAATTGGAGTCGAAGTAAATTCTTCCAGGAGAAGATTTGAGACTACACTCGAATATACAATATTACGACTGTAGCCTCGGGGGCTACTCCTATCGGGAGCACTAGTCGTGCACCCGACAAAAAGTACAGAAGCACTGGCACCATAAAGTTTTCGAGCCTATGTTTTGATACATCCAAACATAGCCTCGGGGGCTACTCCTATCAGGAGCGTTGGCGCGCACCTGATAAAGAAAACAAAGGAAACATTCGACGACAGATACTCCTATCGGGAGCAGGTTGCAGAAAGTAAAAAACTCTCGGATCGCACCCGACGCGACAAAAATCTGAATGCCGTGTTTAGAAACATGAAGGTAAGACCCCATGATTCATCCTGTGTGGCCTGGTAATCGCACAAGAATGCGCTCTGCTAGTAAAATATCCGTATCAACGATACGATGAAAAATCCTGATGGATGTGTTGGGTACCATATAAAATAGAAACTGGAATTCAGTATTCAGTAAGACCTTAGTGGCTCGAACTGAATTACACCAGTTACAAATTTCGGATTCGAGCCTGGGGAATTGAGTTTGATGTAGGTCAACCTTGTTCTTGCCCAGGAGCAATTAACTGATTCCAGATCTGTCGGAAGCATCAGACTCGTCGTACCAATATCCCTACAAAAATAAAAATCAAGAAACAAGAAAGAAGGAAGAAAGAAGAAAGAAAACTTTGAGACTCAACCTGAAACTGCGGTTCAGATAGAGTCTCGGGGACTACTGACGTGGGTATGATTACTCGGATGCTCATTATTCGCTACCCTACATTGGGTAAAAGGCCTACGACCCATGAAGATTCCAGATAACAGCCCAAGGAAGCAACCGACAAAGACTTTAATTGTATTAGGAAAGAAACCACGAACTGACATTGTGTTGGTTTTGTAATCACGCGTGTATGAAACCTATCCACATACATCTTTGAGACCCAGCCTATTATATATAGGACTGGAGAAGCCCAAGCGAGGGTACCGAAAAACTCCTAGACAACTTGTAATAGTGTTATTCCCAAATATTCAGGCAACTTTGACTCCATTGTTTTCCTGACATCCGATGAAATCCCCAGCGTTATCTTTTCCGCAAAACCCTAAGTCCATCATAATGGGCATTGCCGAGGTCACCCCTCGTCACTTATACTCCTCAAGAAAGGGAGAACTCAAAGCAATCTTGAATTAAGAATCAATAGAATATAGCCCTAGGTATTTTGACATGATGTTTGAATCACAAATATGCTACCTTGACCAAACAAGATTATCAAGCTATCACAAGATAATTGTAGCACGTGAATTCACTTTATCCCTAGTAATAATGGTAAATACCATGGTAGATCTTGAATTTTTGTCACTATTCAATCAATACCACCATGCTACTCCATCTAATACACACTTCTCCCCACACATGCTCTTGCATAAAAGTTGGATCAGAACAAGTACTTAAGAACAAGTTACATGATATGCATCTATAAATACATCTTACACATAATAGGTTCCAATCTCATATATCAAATCATGGAATAAAGATCCACCACACAGGAATTACATATATGACCATAATCATGTTGAGCAGCTCATATGGTACTATATATATGAAGAACAAGAGAGAAATAGATCACAAACCCATAGTACAGAGGTGGACTACTCCCTATTCATGATGGTGATGATGATGGAGACGTTGGATAAGGTAGAGATCCCTCACATGCCGACTCATGTGGAGTTTCCCCTTCCAATCTTCACTGGTTCCGACTATGTTTTGTTTTTCGTGTTTCTGCAGTGCTCCCTGCCGAGGACTCCTCGGGGATCTTTATATAGAAATTTTTAGGTCAAAACAAGTCCGTGGGTGAAAGAATCAAGTGAACCGGACCGCCGAGGCGAAAGATAGCATGGGTGGCACGCCCACCCCAACTAGGCGCGCCACTTGGGCTCTTTTGGGCCTCAGGGCTCCCCTAGTGTGGTCCAAGTGCTCCAGGTCCTTATCTTGATGAAATATTGACGCTCTAGAAATCCCAAGTCCATTTGACTTTGTTTAGGTCCTTGAAAGCTAAAAATAAATAAAACAGGGTTTTCTGTCCTCCAGAGTTATAACCAATATAAAGGGGATCATTGGTAAATCACAAAAATCAATGTAAAACATGGATATAACATCATATATGTTTTAAATAAGTGGGAATTCATATCAACAAACTACAAAGTTCATGCATGCATTTTACATGCATCAATTTTGTATACCTTTCACGAGTTCATAGCCAAGATGAGGACTACCAATGTCGAGCCAAAAGTTGGGATCATTGTCAACGGAGAATATATATGTTGATATACAAGTAATAAATATTTCAATGAAACACTTGTGCAGTTTTATTGAAAACATGACCTTCTGTGTAAGAGTTGCGGATAGAACGAGGTGCTAATGGTGTGATGACGGCAAACAACCTGGTTGATGGCCAACAACATTCATTCCCTCGAAGTTTGTCATTAGGATTAGAATATTTGAATAAAAGCTTTGTAGTCGAGTTTGTGAACCATATTAGCGTGTCTTGCTTATTGTGAGACAGTTATTCATATAAATGACAAAAAATCAGTTGTTCTTTTTCTATGAATAATCTATTTTATGATTCGCTAGTGTTTGTCTGTTTGATAATAAAGCATTTATGAAACACATGAAAATTGCCAAAATATCCAAACCTTAGGTATAAAGGTGGATTTTGAAATTAACAAGAATATCAAAGTCTCTGTGATTTGATCCAAGTGACCGAGAATTAAAGTTAATGACGAATTGGCAGAAGGACTTGTGAAAACTGTTTCACAAATTATGGTGATTGGACAAATCAAATAGTGTTGATATGTCAAAAACATCATAGTCATAGTGTATGAGATAGCCATGGTCTAAAATTAATTTCCACTGGGATAAATGTTAGATATTGGGGTTATAGATTGAAATAGTAAACACTCAATTTAAAAGTATAAGGAACAGCTAAAAGATTCATGGAAACAACACCATATGAGATATGGCAAGTTCGAGTTTCTAGAGATTTTGATAGTTCCTGATCATGTTGAATAAGTAAAACTTTGTGTTATTCTCAGAAAGCTTTGAATACAATTCCACATGAGACAAAGTTTGTCTCAGTCCGGTGTTTTCTCGAAAGATTGTTCTCTTGGGAAAGCATGAGTGGAAGAAAGTGAAAGGTCAAAAACAATGGTATTAACCTTACCTTAGATTGTAGAGTAGCGCAACGGAATAAGTTTCAGAACCGAAACTCTACAAGAAAATAATAAACTAATGAGATAAGGTTTCATAAGAGTAATTTACTAAAACAAAGTAGGATTCAAGAATTTGTTCTGCCATTTGCAGAATTTCATTCTTGATTCACTTGTCTTGTTATTTGAACAAGATATACATACGAACTACTAGGAAAAGATTGATGGACCTAAGTACAAGAAATGACTAAGAGTCATAAAATACCAAATTTAAGTTACATTTGAGATTGCAAAGTAAAACATTACTTGACCTCATTAAGTAATAGCTTTTACTTAATCCTTCCTAGTAAACTACAAAATTGAAAGGAAAGAAATAAAACTTAAAAGGAAGACATAAAAGATCGATTTGTCATAAAGCATATTTTTTAAAAAAATCAAGAGATTGACTACAAAGTGTATCAATGCTTAATGTCTGTTGGATTTTAGTCAGCAATTAGTCCAATTTGAATATTGGTAAAAGACTAATCAAAACTGAGAAGTCTTTAGGATTTTGAAGAAAAGGTTGTAACTAGTACACCATGCAAGTTTTGGCCAATCATGAGATTGCTGGTATCATGTATCAGAAAATTCTTGATTTGATGAAAGATCAAAGAATTTTTGATGTACCAAGATTATCGAGAGAGTTTGTAATTACAATAAATTGAGTGGGAGCTAAGCACTTTTCCAAGTCAAATATGTGAAAGACATATTTGAGTGGGAGCTGAGTGATATCCTAGTTTATCAAATACTAATGAATTATTTGAGTGGGAGCGTCACAAACATTCTTGTATATGTGATTGATGGTATTAGAAATGATTAGATCATTAGATGGATGAAATTTAACATATATTAAACATGGAGGATCTATGTGGCTAGATCGGGATGGTTAATAAACATTAAATTTCGATGTGCTTCAAGAATTCTGAAGAGTTCATGAGGTCCTAGTTGAGATTCTGGAAACAGTTCAGAATAGGTCCAAGTGAAGAATTGTTTCTTACTTATGGAACTAGGATAAGCATTGAGTAAAAACTTGGTATTTAGAACAATGATTAAAACAAGGAAAGAAATGCATTGCATTACGTATGCCTTAGGCATAGTTTTTCCATGTGAAACCATGTTGTATACTTGACATAATGTGACCCATGTTCTTTGTTGTAAAGAACATATTCCAAAGTGATTTCTGAATTAATCACTAAATCAGGGTGAAGTTTAGACGCTGAGAAAGCACGGCTAGACATCAAAGATACAAGTATTGCACTTTGATTAAACCTGCATAGATATAGAAGTATTAGAATACTTCAGTATTAACAAGTATGATTTTGGTTTAAAGAAAGTTCGAGTTTTGACTAAGTGTGTTTGTAGTTATACATGACAAGATTGAAAGTCCAATTGACTGATAGACTATCATTGTATATACTAGAAAACAGAAGTCTCACTTTGTCACCAAAACGAAATGCTACAACACATTGTATGATAATGGTGTTAATGTCAAATAGGTGAAATTAATGATTTGCAAATAGGACCTTATGAATCTGGTGAATCAGATTTAGGACAAGAAGTACTCCATGAGCAAGCATGATCGATAAACACATATGTGATATGGTTTATGATTAGTAGCAATGCTACTAGATTATTTGTGCTCTAGTCCAAGTGGGAGACTGAAGGAGATATGCCCTAGAGGCAAATAATAAAGGGGTTTATTATTGATACCTTCGATTCAGATTCATGGATGTAGTATAATAGCTTTTTTCCTAGAAGACCTAGGTTTAATCGAACCTCAGAAAGCAATGTTAAAAGGAAATAAAAAGACACGTCTACAAAAATGTGTTTGTTCATTTTACCTTAGTTTTACCGGACCAATCTAGTTTACTTTATAATGGGTTGAATAAATGGATGGATATAGACCAGGGTTGAAGATCCACCTGCAGATGCACATCATATGGGATAAAAGATAATAATAAGCATAGTCTGTCTGATTCGCAGCATAGAAAACAAAAAAAATCCTACGATGGGAACTATTATACGCTAAGATCTATCTACTAGATACAAGCAATAGGTGAATATACATCCATAGAGAACATACCCTCGAAGACAACAAAGCTTTGTTAACGAGATGTGACTCGTGGATGATGTAGTCGAACGCTTGCCGATCTCAAGATCGTGTGGAAATTCTAACGCCGCAAATCAGCAACGCATCCATCCTCGCACACACGCTCAGGCCACCGAACAACCTCCACCTCCTCGCTCAAGCGAATCAGCGGAAGTAGCAACTCCTTCCAGATGAAATGCCACCGGGAACATGTATCTCGCTAATCCGAGACCATGGGGGAATAAATCTAGAGGGGAGAGAGATCCTTCACGAGGAGGTGTGCTTTGAGAGGGAGGAGAGGGAGGCCTTTTATAGGAGAGGGGGGCTCTCTCCTCCCCATGGCCAGCGCCCAAGGGGTGTGCCCCCACCTCTTCCTCATTCATGTGGTGGAAGCTCCAGTCACATAAACATGCCTCCACTCAAAGTTCCACTCACATGCATTAAATTTCCACCAAATTTAATGCAACTCTCATTTAATAAAACTCATTTACTTATTTTATTCAGAATTTTTTAATTACTTTAATTAACAAACACTCATATAAAACCCCCTGCAATATTTCAATATCACATGCAGAACCAATTTTAGCAATTTCACCCGACACAATTCCGGTGTCCATTGAAATAATTCCAGCGCTTTGCAATTCTTTCGTCTGAAACATATTTTCTCCAAATGGCGTTCAGCAACCCTTAAGTGTGTCACCCTATGGTTCGCGAATAATGCAGACATGATCGAGACCCCTCTCAGATCAATAATCAGAAGCGGGACATGGAGATCCATTCTGACTCCTACACATTCAACGATGACTTCTGTGATTGTGAGAACCTTTAACGCTAGTAACTTAATACCTTTATCTGGCGATATATTACATGTCTGAGATTCGATCATCGGTATCCAAATACCTAGTTTGATCTCATTACCGATATACACTCTTTTCTCGTTCCCGTGATATAACATTCTAGTGATCACATCACTTGCTTGCAAGCTATTCTTCATGTGATATCACCGAGAGGGCCTAGAGTATATCTATCTATCGTCAGGATGGACAAATCCCACTCTTGATCCATGAGTCTCTACATAACACCTTCGTAGCATTGAACCCACCTTTATAGTCACCCTTTTATGGTTTGGCGTTTGATGTTATCAAGATACTCTTCTAGTGTTAGTGATTAACATGATCTCATGGTTTAAGGACTAGGATTACTTCATATGATTTTATAGCAATAGAAACATAATGACTTTGATCGTAATGCTATACTTCGGATGAATGTTCCTCACATCATCTATTATATATTAAAAGTGCATGACGGACTCACCAGAAAATAAAGAAATAGACTAGAAAATCCCACAAAAATCAGAGAGACCTGACCATTGATTTAGTAAGATGGAAAATCATGACCAATAGATCTTTAAACTAACGGGCTCACCAGAAAATAAAGAAATAGACTAGAAAATCCCACAAAAATCAGAGAGATCTGACCATTGATTTAGTAAGATGGAAAATCATGACCAATAGATCTTTAGACTAAATTTATACCACCGAAAGGTAAAAATAATTACCCACCTATGCCATGATTTAAAATACATCACGTCCCTAAAAATAACCTAAAATTTTCTCGGGGAATTTTCTCCGATCCTCTTATTCCCGTGCGTCTCACTTTCGCAGCCGCCGTACACCATCTTCTACGATTCTGGAGTTGAACTACGGCGGCCGGCCGGCCGGCGACTAACAACGTCTTGCAAGAGGTTAAGTGCAACATCATCGGTGCACACCATGGTCTCTCCTCGTTGTTTCCATGCTCTAATCAATGTTTCGGTGTACTCCTTCAGGACTAAAGTTCTATGCCATCATCGACTTTTCGTTGTGGCCAACACATCCAGAATTGGAGCAGAAAATACTATGTTTAGATTAAAGTCCACGCATACATGCACCGCATCAATTCCACGGAAAAGGAAAAGTAAGGACTATGCTTAGTTTAAAAAACTCGCTGCTGGGTCGAGCTACAGAACCGCACCTTCTCGCAGTAGCAATCCATCGCTATGCAAGATTCAAAGTCAGATCCTCAAGCAGGTTCTAGCTCCCAAAATATCTTTTGACAAGAAACGATCGAGCTCCACGTCCCTAGCCAGAAGGTACATGCATCTTCCTTTTTCTCTTTTGACCTGAGAAACAATTAACGGAATACGTACATGTTGTACATAGATTATTTAAACAGTGAGTAGAAAATAGAAACGTTGGGGGTTTGGATTACTCGTGTAAATAGATTATTTAAACAGTGAGTAGAAAATAGAAACACTGGGGGTTTGGATTACTCGACCGATCTGGCCGTCTAGGTTTACATGATCTTGAGTGTTGGAAATTAAGGTTAGATACAGTCGATATACTCTCGCCGTTCAGAAATAAGTGCTATGGATTTGGCTAGATACAGACTAAGATACGTCTAGATACATACGTCAACAAATCTGTGACACTTATTTTTGAACGGAGCACATTATTTTCTGCTGATTCATTATGGTCCAGTTATACAATTGTAGGCCTGTTCATGGGGTGCACTTTCGAGAGAGTTGTTTCATGACTACATGATGGTATGAGTTGAAGATACCGGGTTGCACTTGCTTGATTATTGCAAAGACGAGAAAATAATCATAAAACAGATACTATACTAGATAAAAGCAGATCATTTGGTTAGCCTTAGCAATTGGGCTTTCTTGATTAATGCATCACCTTGCATTGCTGTTATCATACCCTGCAACATAAAAAACTTAACTACTTGCCCAACAAATATACGAGCAAATAAAACAAAGCATAAATGAGCATGAAGTGCGTATCAACGAATGAGCTTGGAGAGCGTACGTACACACACACTTGCACTCTATGAATTATCTCTCCCGGTTTATCATGCAATTCGTTGATATATCTTTTCTCATTCAGGCTACTGAGACTCTAATGCCTTTGAGAGACGGCATACGTAAATTCTCAAGAAGCATGTTCAAAGACCAACAAGAAGACAGTCGATAGCTCCATACTTTGTGCCAAATCAGGTACATATGCTTGCATCATATCACACACGAAACCTCTATGCGTACGATCTTGTATGTCCGATGCCTGTACGACTAGTAATCCGGCGGTGTGTTACTGTTTAAGTATTAACATGGACGTCCTGATCTGCATGTAGTACAAAAATCGTATGCACAACGTCGTACGCATAGCAGCACTCTATCACACAGTTTGTTCATGGAAGTTCAGGGACCACAACTCACTGATGACCAATTGATTGTTATTCATCACAGTTAGGAACAATCATGAATGCAGTTAAAAGAACGTTTGATGTGCTACACTGCCGAATTGACAATATTGTCAAATCGTGGACATCATAACTAATGAGAGCAAACGGGACCACGTGTTTTAGAGATCAATTGAACTCCACCACAGTCATATTGAAGAAAATGTACAAAAAATACCTCCAAACTTTAGTGGAGAAGATTGTTAGTGATGTAGAAGTTATTCTGACACATTCTAACTCTAGCATCGGTCTTCATCCATTTTGATTTGAGACAGATCACATCATATGGGTAGAGATCATAAATTTCTTTTGTTGATTTTAGACACAAGCAAACCGTACAAAGAGGCTAGAGCAAATTATTGAAGAAACAGAAGAGATTGAAGGTGAAAGTGAGATGCAATGAAAGATGCAGGCTCTCCGCGCTCAGCTCTTTGACCCCATGCACAACCTTCACGAGGTCTTTTCCAGTAGGATATTTGTTGCTATCTGTCAAGGTTTTTCGAATATGTTAGCCAGGTAAATATGAGAAACAAACTCTCGCCCCTAATACTGACAAAATTATGCTTACATATCAGCTTGATTTTTGTGAGCAGAAAGAAGAACAAGATTTGGTGTCGTGAATCCGGTTACGCTTTAGGGGTAAGCCCACACTCAAAATCAAGATTTCGCTTGTAATAGGAAAGTGGCTCTAAGAAGTGAAACTATTAGTACTAAAAAATGAAATTATTGGAAAGTGCAATAGTATACATATCGAGAAAAATGAAAAAGTAAGATAAATCTACAGTGCTTTTTTCCAAATCTATATCTACGGTTCTTACAAATATGAACATGTTCATATAGAACCTGGTAATCATATTGGATTTGTGATCATGAGAAGATCATAATCCTCAACGGTCACCATGAGGAGGTAAAAGCTCAAGCTACAACGATTCATTTGGTTCACGAGAAGTAAGTTACGCCATGTGCATCTTATGATCTGCTATTAATCTTCCCCTTTTCTACTATCAAAAATCAGATTCGATATGACCAAAGTTATTCTGTCCTATTTATTGCTCGTACATAATGTCTCTATTATATTGCATTATTTTTGTACAACTTAATGCGACCACTTGATAAATAAGGTTGACCACAATAAAAGTTTAAGCAAATGAGTTAGCTGGTACTGTCATGATAAATGTCAATGGTGCTGATCCTCTCTTCAAACTCTCAACTTGTGCATTGGTTTTATTATAATGTTACATGCATTCAAACTTACTCAGTAGTATTATGCTCAGTTATTGATAACTTTCACGAGTGCTGCACTGCTTTGACTGCCCTTCAAAAGGTATGCATTATGTTGGGTCTGAGTTTGATTATCAGCTCATCGAAATGCATCCTTAGTCATTATGCGTCTCTCTGATAGTTGGTCATTGGTAAAGATAATATGGTACTATTTAGATCACCCCAAAAATATGGCTAGCATTTTATACAGTATATTATCGATGCTGCCAACATTTTAGAAAAATAGATGCTGCCAACATTCTCCATCAAGTCATTAAATATAAAGCGCTGCAAACTCAAATGGAGCTAATTTGCATACCTTATCATGGGACAACAAGTTCTATATGAAATTATAGTCCACTATGCAATATCTTGGCAATAGAAAACGTTTAGCTACCATTTATGAATAATGAAGCTAATATTATAGTGTACAAATCTACTAGCTTATGTGGTATGTTGTGTACATCCTGAATGGCCTCTTTGCATCTAAGCTGGATCTGCATGGTGAGAGTTCTCACCAGTGAAACCAAAGTTGCTCCTTACAATGAACTCCACCAAAGGTGTTCTTGCAGCACGAGCCCAGAGTGAATTCCACATGAAAGAGTGGGACTTACAGTGCGCTCTAACAACAAGTACAAGTTTAATTAGGCCATAATGTGGTGCCGTACACACACATCTCTGAGACTCTGATCCAATAATACCAAAAGCACACCATTGAACAGAAGAAAAAATGAGACTAGGTTTAGAATTGCTCAGTTTCACCTGATTATTCAGGTGTAGATGTAACGACCCAAGTTGTCACTGAACATTCACTGTTAGGTGATGCTCTCTAGGACAAGGGCCTAGATCATCGAATCTCACAATTAATTCTGTCCCCATGGCACAACCATATTAAACATGAAAGATGTATCAATCTGGAAAAAACAACAAGAGTAGAGTATTCTCATATTCGGACTTCCATTTAGATGGAAATAATTGTCCACCCAAAACATACATGTATGAAATATCTGCTCCGATTGTTGCTGCTAATCACTAATGTCACGATGGTGAATCAAATAACTCTTCCATTATTGCGGAGTATTATATGCAGGTACGAACTAGGACAAGAGATGTTCTATATAAACTAAAATCTTCTACGATAAATATCATGTAAAAAGAACTTGTACAAGCATTCGATAAAGAATTCCAACCGGCCATTCATAAATATTCTAAGGACCTGACATATTTCAGCATCAAGACACAGATACATTCAGGGGAATGAAAAATTATTGATAATGAAGTCCTTAAATATGTCCTAGATTAGAAAGATTGCTTATTAACTAATTATATAAGTTGTTGGTGATAAATATAATTTGCTATGGTAACATTTTTACTTCTATTTTGTAGCCTCTGCGCATATGGAACCTACACTGTCAAGTGCATTATCTATTAAAAATCATACATGTATATATCAATGTCAAGGTTTCAAGACTCCGGACAGATAGGTTAATATATAGACTAATGAACATATTCACATTGAGATGCTTTTAGCAGACAGGACATCCAATATAGTACTAAAGTATACATAATTTCCATAAGTTTCCAATATGTAATGTTATGCTAATATTTTATGTGTACACAGAGCAATATGGTATATGCTACTATTGGAAACAAAGTGGTCAAACTATATGCAATAAATAGAGAAAAATCCATCTGCATATGAATGATCTTCAAGGTTGGGAGTATGACAACTATAGATCACTAAGAAATTTTTGAAATTCATTCATATTTCAAATATACAACAATAAAGGAAAGGGTGAAAGGATAACCAATTGTCCTCGACGGAGTGCAAAAAAAATAAAGCAAAACGCAAAAAATATGTA
The DNA here is from genome assembly GCA_910589775.1 of Avena eriantha. Lineage (NCBI taxonomy): Eukaryota > Viridiplantae > Streptophyta > Magnoliopsida > Poales > Poaceae > Avena > Avena eriantha. Next base: position 446,156,799 of record OU342741.1, on the reverse strand, counting down.
GATCATTTATATTCATGCACCGGTATAATAATTATTTAAGTGATATTTACATTTTTTAGCCGATGTAATTGGATTGTTTATCATCCATAGAGAACCAGAGAAGACACGAAAATATCCAAGAACACAAGAATGAGCGAATATCAAACATCTATTGGATCGAAACATATGATAATTGGTCAGTGGTGTGAACCTTTCGCTAACGGAAGTACATCTATGACTAGGACTATGGTCGTGTAAAGTAGATGCTTCATATGACTATTTGAACTATGAAATTCCATAAGCAAAAAAGCAACCCAAAATTGTATTATAGCAACAAAGAATGGTAGATAGACACCAAAACTGGTACACATGCCACAAACACAAATAGTTTATTCCAGATACATAAGTAGTAATAAAAAAATTATTTGGTTGGGGGTGTTAAAGTTGACATATCTACAATATATTAAATTAGTTGGATTTGATATAACTCTTGGGAAACACTGATAGCTATGGTAGTTATATAATATACTTCTTATAAAAATTACACATAATTAAGATCGTACATAGTATTATATGAAAAATTGTATTTTTTTGATAAAGGGCAATATATTAATGTCAAGAAAAAGTTGTACATAACACTAAAATTTGTTAGTTAGAATTAAATTGAATATTAAGATGTTGCCCGCGTATTACGCGGGCCACTCTGCTAGTTTCACAAATTTTATGACCATGTTATTAACATCCAATGTCATTGATCAAGAAACTTTGATCATTTTGTTAATCAACGAGCTAGTTTAAAAAAGAGGCATAACTAGGAACTTTCTATTTGTTTATTAAACACACATGTATTAACGTTTTCGTATTAATACAATTATAGCATGCAAAATAAACATCTATCTTATACTTGGAATACACATAATAATAACTTTATTATTGCCTCTCAGGGCATATTCCCTTTAGTATCCCACTTGCACTAGGGACAATAATCTAGTTACATAGTGATAAATCTAACACCCATGGAGTTATGGTGCTGATCATGTTTTGCCATAGGGAGAACTTTAGTCAACGGATCTACTACATTGAGATCGGTGTGTACTTTACAAATCCTTATATCTCCATCCTTGACATGCTCGCACATGGAGTGAAATCGGCGCTTAATATGCTTGGAATTCTTGTGAGACCTTGGTTCCTTGCCGTTGGCTATGGCTCCATTGTTGTCACAATAGATAACCATTGGGTCCAACACCCTAGGAACCACACCTAGTTTGGTTATGAACTCTTTCATCCAAACCGCTTCATGCGTCGCTTCTGAAGCAGCAACATATTCCGCCTCCGTCGTTGATCCAACCACCTGATGACCCACAAGTATAGGGGGGTGTATCACAGTATTTTTGATAAGTAAGAGTGTCGAACCCAACGAAGAGCAGAAGGTGCTGGCTAGTGGTATGGATCAGGAATTCTCTACAAATACTTAGCAAATAGATTTTTAGAAGTTTTTGATAATGCAAGTAAACAAAGTATGAGTAAATAAAAGACAGTAGAAATAAATGCAGCAAGTGGCCCAATCCTTTATGCAGCAAAGGACAAGCCAGTTGTATTACTTAAGATGACCAAACATTCTCGAGGACACATGGGAAGACTGTCAAGTGCTTTCGCTTCATATAGTTGATTAATCTTCTTTAGCTGGCTAAGTGTTGTGTTCGTGAACCTGTGCTAATGTACCGACCTTCCTAGGACTAATACATACTTGTGATTATACCCCTTGCAAACATCCGTAAGTACAAGAAAGTAATTAAGGTAGAAACCTAACCACAACTTTAAACTCTAAGACCCTGACGTCCCTTGTGCAATGGTTTCCTAACGGGGGTTCAGGTTTCTGTCACTCCGGCAACCCCTACGATTAGTAGCCAAATACACAATGCATTCCCCTAGGCCCATATAAGCGAAGTGTCATGTAGTCGACATTCAAATGACACCACTAGAAGAAGTACACCACAACTTAAATATCAAACTATTGAATCTTTCTCAACATAACTCCACTACTAACAACATGACTTCTCCCATGTCCTCAAGAACAAAACGAACTACTCACAAGACATCATATGGATCATGATCAGAGATGGAATAATGATGTATACAAATCTGAACATAAACAATAATTCAACGGCTCACTCAATAGCATCAACTACAAAGAGTAATCAACACCGGGAAAGTTTCCCCTAAGAACTATGCAGATTCAACCCAATTGTTACAGCAATATGGAGATGGTGATGAGGGTGCTAATGGTGATGATGGTGGTGATGATGATGATGCTCCCGATGAAGTCCAGCTTGATGGTGGTGTTGATGGAGACAATCTCCCCTCTCCGAAAAGGAATTCCCCCGGCAGAAATATGTCTGCCGGAGATCTTTCTCTCTCGGTGTTTTCCACCCCATAGAGGCGGCGGAATCTTTCTGTGGTCGCTCCCGGAGTATTAGGGTTTCGGGAGGAATATATACGCCAAAGGGGAGAGCCAGAGGTGGGCCAGGGCGGCCACACCACCTGGTGGCGCGACCTAGGGTGGCCCGCACCAGGGGTTGTTGTGGGCCCCCTGTGGCCCATCTCCACTCCTCCTTCTGGCTTCCTTCGTCTTCTGGAAAAATAGGATTTTTCGTATATTTTCCCGGATTTTCTAATCTTCGTGAATTTTGCCTCCAAACAGCACATTTTCCATCAGAATCCTGACTACAGCGGTCCATGCTCCAAAAGTCATCAACCATGCAAAAACAGATGAAATAACATAAGTATCATCTCTTAATATGAAATATATCAATGAATAACAGTGAATTATGATATAGAATAGTGATGCAAAATGGACGTATCAACTCCCCCAAGCTTAGACTTCGCTTGTCCCCAAGCGAAACTGAGCTCAATAAACATGGCCTCAGGTTTATGGAGTGAAGAGTCGATAAAAGAATACGGACAAGAAGCATCACATTCATCAATACATAGATCATAATAGAAGACAACTCACTATTATATAACTTAACTTGCAATGAGTAAAGGAAACACAATAAAGATACATAAAGTGAATCATAATTGGTAATGGCAAACTTAGCTCTTGGTCGAAGAATAGTTGATAATTTGCTGGAGTTCACAAATAACTGGTTTTCAATGATAGCTTTCAAAGTAGTAATCACCAAGATAAGAGCAAGGAACATAAGAAACATGATTGAATAAATCATCATACGAATAAATGAAACACAACAACTCAGAATACTTGCTGAGATAGAAGGGAATAGGTTTACTGACTCAACTATAAAGTAAAAGAAAGGCCCTTCGCAGAGGGAAGCAGGGATTGCAAGTTTCATAAAGAGCTCCCAAAAATTATGGTACTTATTAGCTTTCAGATCTCATTGCCCCTATCATAGGCATCTTTAGGCGACTAAGGTTAAAGTGATCAAATATGAGGATATGCTTGACAAGTTGTAAATTGAGAATCTCATGTCCCTTGAATACAAGGGCCGCTCCTCATGCTACTCAAGTTTAGTCACCAGTAAGTTCTTGTCATCGTAAGCACATGTGTATCATAGAGAACCGCCAACGGGGTACCCCTTGCCCAAGGATACAGAAGAATCCCCATATCGAAATGACAAGGCAAGCAGACAACAAGCATCTCAGCAATCTTCTTATTTACCATGGGAATATGGTGCTTTTTTCTCTCTTTCCTCTTTTCATAACATCTCTTTTTTTCTTTTTCTCTTTTTCCCCTCAATATCAGACTCTTTTTTTATAAGAAGAATGCTTCGTAGATGCTCGTTATGGTTACGCTGCAGGTTTCCACCATGTCAGCATGGATTAGACCAGTGGCCCAGGCGTTTCTCTAACACACATGCATAACTCCATGGACTTACAAGCTCCCCTTTCATTTCACACCGATGACATCCATAGACAAAAGAACATGGTATCAACTAGGTACAAAGTACCAGTGCAATGTTGAAAGCGTTCCCCATGACAGCATGGTTCTGCTAATTCTCAACTTACAAAGCACAAGCATATACACAACATAGGTGAGCACAATGGTTCAAGATTATTAAATGCAAGAAAGTAACGTGTGCCATCAAGTTCGTGAGAGATTTAATCACTAATTTTCACATAACAAGTTTAATTTGTAAGGTAGATAAAAACAAGAATTTACTTGGAATAGCAATAATTCTAATAGGTAGGTATGGTGGACACAAATGGCAAATGTTTTGGTTTTAAGGAAGTGGATGCACGAGAAGAATTCTCTCTCAATATAGGTTTTTGGCTAGCAAGGCTGGGTAGCAAGTATAAGAGTTGAAGGAAACAAACAAACATACAAGTGATAAACACAAACAAGCAATCTTCCTTGGAAGCCCAAAAGATCTTAACTAGAGAATACTAAACTTATGAGCAAATCAAGAAAGAAAGATGATGAAATTATATTTCTTTAAGAGTACTTTTATATTTTCATTCAACTCTTGAAAATAGTGTTGCTACTGACCAAGCCAGGTTTGCCAAAACCAACTAAATTAACTCAATGATCCCAAAGTGATACCAATACTAACAACACGATCAATCATATAACCATGAATTTAAAACTAATATAAGCAATGCAAAAGAGTAAATGATAGAACTTCTCATTAATATTCCATAACGGCAACTCACACCAAGGGATACATATCTAACGAGAGAGGGGACACTTCCATAATGCAAACCATCCTACATGATAACTTCTATATTCATGATATGACTCTACTAAAAAGGTAAAAAGATAGAAGATAGTGATGTGATACCACGGCACTCCCCCAAGCTTGGAACAAACCAAGGGGATGACAAACCTGATGATGAGTTACTCCTTTGGTGGTGGTGGTATCCTCTTGATGAGCTCTTTGATCAATTTCCCCAAGTCCTCAATCTCGAAGGTGAAGTTACGAATAAGTTGTGAGTTTTTCTCAATGCGGCTCATGATCATGTCGGGTTGAGAATCCCAGCTCTTGTGATTCTTTCCCCACTCTACCTCCATGAAGTCTTCTTTTCCCGCATGGATAGAATGAGGCAAATACCAATTGGAGGGTAATTTCCCCTTGGGCATATTCTCGTATTGATGCTCATGGATAAGAGTATGGAAAGGATTCTTGGTGCGTGGAGGAAGTGACTAGGGATCTGAACGGTGATGAGGAGGCTTCCCTCCAATTGACATAGTTCTGGCAGGGTTTTCCACCACTCCAAATCTCGCAATGGTAGTGCCGGTGTGCTTTGCCTCCTCTTCGTCTTCACTCTTGATCTCCTTCTCCTGCCCGGGGTCCTAGAGATCTTCCTCCATAGGCTCCTTTCCTTTATCCTTGGTAGACACCATTGTGCTTCAAAGCTTTCAAAGATAGTTCCTGGCAGAAACAGATCGAAACGAAAACACGATATACGAACCTCGGGGGATCCGAGGCATTATATATTACGAAGTTTTACAACAAAAGGAAGGTACTGGGAGAAAACGGGTCGGAGACGGAGTCCGGAGTGGCCACACCACCTGGTGGCGCGGCTAGGGGTGGGACCGCGCCACAGGGTGGTGTGAGCCACCCTGGCTCCGTTTCCATCCCTCTTTCGCTTCATAGCTTTCCTTATTGTCTAAAAACTGCAAAAATATAGTTGGATAGTATTTTCGCGGAACTTTTCTTACCAGAACTGTTACCTATTTGAAAACGGACTCTGCAGGTCTCTGAATTTGGTATCTAGTAGATTCTTCTAGAGTCATTACTTCAATAATATCAATATATTCATCTTCATACACTTATTGTTTGAGTCATGAAACCTTTCACTTCCTTATTACACCATTATCTCCACTTCATGGAAATTTCTTTCACACAAAACTTCACACAGTTCTCATTAGCAACATTAGTATAAGTGAATCGATAAAACCTTTTGAGTCCAAATTCAACTGAAAACCATCAAAACATAAGCCACTGTAGCAACTCCTTCCGTAAACCCAAAAGGAATTCAAAACGGAAATCGATTAAAGAAGCAAATACAAGAGTGGCAAAATCTGTCAAAACAGACCAGCAGGTAAAGATCAATTTTTTCTAAAATCTTATTTTTCTCAAATTAAAAAGTTCAAAACTAACGAAAGTTAAATAACAACCTGGGGAAGAAGCACAAAAAATTACAGCTTAATCCGACATACAGATATCTCTCACGAATTTTTACGGTGATGCACAAAATTCTGTTTCGGGACAGCAACTTCCCCAAATCTTACTTCTCTCTCATTAGAGGCTGATCTTGATACAAAAACCAAACAAAAAAGGATAAGGAGAGGTTATTACTGAAGTAATAACTTCCAAGACTCAAAGAAACAAAAACAAACTGAAAGCAAAAATAAATTGGGTTGTCTCCCAAAAAGCTCTTTCTTTATAGCCATTAAGATAGGCATGATGTTTTCAAAGATGCTCACACAGGAATATGAATTGAGGTGAAAGAGAGCATTCAGAAGAAAAAAATACACACATTTAAGTCTAACCCACTTCCTATGCAAGGGAATTTGTAAAAAACAAGTTGTTGAAACCAGAGGGTACTAGCATAGGAAGGCAAAAGAAGTGCAACATAAAAACTTTTAGCATAAAACGAGGAAATTTGATATTATTGAGATACATAAGAACACTTTTCCCTCTCTCATAGTAACTTTCAGTATCATGCATAAACTTAACAATATAACTATCACAAGGACCATCGTAACAATGATCACTTATTCTAACTGAAAACACAGGAATACTAGCTCTCATAACACTACTTTCTGAAACAATATTAGAGGTATCCTTACAAAGGACAGTGTGTCCCTCTTCCACATATTTAGTAACAAAGTATTTCACATTTGCTATTATAGGTTCATCAACCATTTGTTTATCAGGTTTAACAGCTTCATATGTACTTTCATTAACCATACTAGCTATCATAGAATGTTCCTTCATCTTAACTAGGAAAGGCATTTTCTCAATGTAAGGTTCAGGTAAAACATGATTAGCAGTATAAACTTTAGTATTTCTTACAGGAACACACTTAGCAACATCTTGATAAGGTTCATGATACTTATTCCACTTCTTTTTAGGCACTTCAATGTAGGAAGCAAAAGCCTTAAAATAAGAAGCAATAGCTTGAGAGTCTAGACCATAAGCATTTTTAATATTTTGAAAGTCATCAGTTCCCATAAAAGATTCAATGCATTCATAATCATAATTTATACCTGACTTTCTTCCTTTGTGATTCTCCCATGCTTCAGCGTTATCTTGAATATGGTCCAGAAGATCCCATTTAGCTTCTACTTCCATCCGAGTGAATGATCCAGCACAAGAAGCATCCAATAAATCCTTATCATGTAGAGGGAGCCTTGCATAAAAGTTATTGATAATAATATTGTTGGGGAGCTCATGAATGGGACATTTGAGCATTAGTAACTTCAATCTCCCCCAAGCTTGAGTTGTACTCTCTCCATCAAGAGGCCAAAAGTTGTATATTTGATTCCGATATTTATGAATCTCACTAGGAGGATAAATTTTTGAATAAAAGAGAGGCACTATTTCCTCCCATTCTAGAGCTTGACCATTCTTCAGCAGCTTATACCATTCCTCAGCTCTTCCTTTTAGTGATAATGAGAATAACTTCTTCTTAACTTGATCTGTAGTAATACCTACACACTTGAACAACCCGCATAATTCGTATATAAAGAGCAAATGATCATCGGGATGGACAGTTCCATCCCCAACATAGTAGTTATCCATAACACGATCAATAATTCTTGTAGGTATTTTAAAAGAATCATTCTCAACAGGTGGTGGTTCATCTACTACCTTAGCAGTGGTAGTAGCTTTACCAAATAAGAAACTCAGCGAATTATCCATAACAAAAATAAAGCAACTAACAAAGATAAACAATACTCATAGTAGAAGTTTCCTTTACCAGTTCAACTCTCCAATAGAGCTTCACTCCCCGGCAACAGCGCCAAAAAATAGTCTTGATGACCCACAAGTATAGGGGGTGTATCGCAGTATTTTCGATAAGTAAGAGTGTCGAACCAACGAGGAGCAGAAGGTGTTGGCTAGTGGTATGGATCAGGAATTCTCTGCAAATACTTAACAAACGGATTTTTAGGGGTTTTTGATAATGCAAGTAAACAAAGTACGAGTAAATAAAAGACAGCAGAAATAAATGCAGCAAGTGGCCCAATCCTTTACGCACCAAAGGACAAGCCAGTTGTATTACTTAAGATGACCAAACGTTCTCGAGGACACATGGGAAGACTGTCAAGTGCTTTCGCTTCATATAGTTGATTAATCTTCTTTAGCTTGCTAAGTGTTGTGTGGGTGAACCTGTGCTAATGTACCGACCTTCCTAGGACTAATACATACTTGTGATTATACCCCTTGCAAACATCCGTAAGTACAAGAAAGTAATTAAGGTAGAAACCTAACCACAACTTTAAACTCTAAGACCCTGACGTCCCTTGTGCAATGGTTTCCTAACGGGGGGTCGGGTTTCTGTCACTCCAGCAACCCCTACGATTAGTATCCAAATACACAATGCATTCCCCTAGGTCCATATAGGCGAAGTGTCATGTAGTCGACGTTCACATGACACCACTAGAAGAAGTACACCACAACTTAAATATCAAACTATTGAATCTTTCTCAACACAACTCCACTACTAACAACATGACTTCTCCCATGTCCTCAAGACCAAAACGAACTACTCACAAGACATCATATGGATCATGATTAGAGATGGAATAATGATGTATGACAATCTGAACATAAAAAATAATTCAACGGTTCACTCAATAGCATCAACTACAAAGAGTAATCAACACCGAGAAAGTTTCCCCTAAGAACTATGCAAGATTCAACCCAATTGTTACAACAATATGGAGATGGTGATGAGGGTGCTGATGGTGATTATGGTGGTGATGATGATGATGATCCCGATGAAGTCCAGCTTGATGGTGGTGTTGATGGCAACAATCTCCCCTCTTTGGGAAGGAATTCCCCCGGCAGAAATATGTATGCTGGAGAGATCTTTCTCTCTTGGTGTTTTCTGTCCCGCAGAGGCGACGAAATATTTCTATGGTCGCTCCCCGAGTATTAGGGTTTCAGGAGGAATATATACGCCAGAGGGGAGAGCTAGAGGTGGGCCAGAGCAGCCACACCACCTGGTAGCGCGGCCTAGGGTGGCCCGCGCCAGGGGGTGGTGTGGGCCCCCTGTCACCCATCTCCACTCCTCCTTCTGGCTTCCTTCGTCTTCTGAAAAAATAGGATTTTCCGTATATTTTCTCGGATTTTCTAATCTTCGCAAATTTTGCCTCCAAACAACACCTTTTCCATCAGAATCCTGGCTGCGGCGGTCCATGCTCCAAAAGTCATCAACCATGCAAAAACAGATGAAATAACATAAGTATCACCTCTTAATATGAAATATATCAATGAATAACAGTGAAGATATAGAATAGTGATGCAAAATGTACGTATCACCACCACAGGTTGTTTGGAACTCCTCCAACTAACTATTGCTCCGTTCAAGAGAAATACATATCCGGATTAAGACTTAGAATCATCCGGATCGGTGTCAAAGCTAGCATCAACATAACACTTAGTGACCAGCTCTTATTCACCTCCGCATACAAGAAACATATCCTTAGTTATTCTTAAGTACTTAAGGATATTCTGGACCACTATCCAGTGTTCTGAACCTAGATCAGATTGGTACCTACTAGTCAAACTAATAGCATGTGCCACATCTGGTCTTGCACATAGCATGGCATACATTATAGATCCTATAGTTGAAGCATAGGGTATCTTATCCATTATCTCTCTTTCTTCCGCCGTAGACGGACTTTGAGTATTAATGTCTTGCCTTGCAACATAGGTAAGAACACCTTCTTACTTCCATCCATTTTAAACTTCTTTAATATCTTATCAAGGTATGTACTTTGTGATAGCCCTATTAGCCGCCTTGATCTATCTCTATAGATCTTTATGCCTAATATGTATGACACTTCACCTAGGTCCTTCATCAAAAATTTGCTGCTTAGATAACTTTTAACACTGTTTAAAAGATCGATACCATTTCCAATCAGTAATATGTCATCCACATATAATATTAGAAATGCCACATTGCTCCCACTCACTTTCTTATAAATACAAGCATCTACATAAGTTTGGACAAATCCAAACTCTTTGATCACCTCATCAAAGCGGAGATTCCAACTCCGGGATGCTTGCTTCAGTCCATAGATGGATCGCTGAAGCTTGCATACCTTGTCAGCATCCTTAGGATTGACAAAACCCTTTGGTTGTATCATATACAACTCTTTTTCAATGTTACCATTGAGGAATGCAGTTTTGATATCCATCTTCCATATCTCATAATCGAAATATGCAACAATTGCTAACATAATCCTAATTGACTTTAGCATCTCTACGGGAGAGAGAGTCTCATCATAGTCAACTCCTTGAATTTTTCGAAACCCGTTTGCGACAAGTCGAGCTTTATAGATGGTTACATTACCATCAGCATTAGTTTTTCTTTTGAAAATCCATTTATTCTCAATGGCCTTTCGGTCATGAGGTAAGTCCACCAAGGTCCAAACCTGGTTTTCGTACATGGATTCCTTCTCGGATTTCATGACTTCTAGCCATTTGTTGGAATCCGGGCTCATCATCACTTCTTCATAATAGGATTTCTGTATAGTTCAGGAGTTGCACGTGTCCTGCTTGACCTGCGAGGTTCGGCAGTGTCCTCTTTCGGAGTTTCATGATCATTATCATTAGTTCCCTCTTCATTTGGTGAATTCAACTCCGGAACAACTTCTAGCTTTGCGCCACTCGCTATTGCATGAAGAGAAGGTTCAAGAACCTCTTCGAGTTCTACCTTCCAAGTACACACACCTTTCGCGAGAAACTCTTTCTCTAGAGAGGATCCATTCTTGGCAATGAAAAACTTGTCCTCGGATCTATGACAGAAGGAATACCCAATAGTTTCCTTTGGGTATCCTATGAAGATGCATTTTTTTCGCTTTGGGTTCAAGTTTATCCGGCTGAAGTTTCTTCACATAAACATCGCAACCCCAAACTTTAAGAAATGATAGCTTAGGATTGTTTCCAAACCATAATTCAAACGGTGTCGTTTCAACGGATTTAGATGGTTCCCGATTTAAAGTGAATGAAGCAGTTTCCAGTGCATAACCCCAAAATGACAGTGGCAAGTCAGCCAGAGACATCATAGATCGAACCATATCTAATAAAGTACGATTACGACGTTCCGACACACCATTACGTTGTGTTGTTCCGGCAGGTGTGAGTTGTGAAACTTTTCCACACTCTTTCATATGTGTGCTCAACTCGTAACTTAGATACTCACCTCCACGGTCAGAACGCAGAAATTTGATATTTTTATTAAGATGACTTTCCACTTCATTCTGAAATTCCTTGAACTTTTCAAAGGTTTCAGACTTGTGTTTCATCAAATAGATATACCCGTATCTACTCAAATCATCCATGAAAGTAACAAAATAACAATATCCACCTCGCGCCGACTGATGGCTCGTGATTGACGAGCTTGTTGGGAACCCCAAGAGGAAGGTATGATGAGCACAGAAGTAAGTTTCCCTCAGTTATAAAACCAAGGTTACCGAACCAGTAGGAGCAAGGAAACACCCCAAAGGTGTTGCTAGCTGAGTCTTGGCAGGGCGCACTACCGGTGCTAGTAGCAACGTGGAGACCTGCACAACACAACCACAGAACTCTGTCCCCAACTTGCGATGAGGTTGTCAATCTCACCGGTTTTGCTGAAAACAAAGGATTAAACATATCGAATGGAAGGACGTAATAGTTTGAAGAAAGTAAACACAAAGCAGTAAACAGTTTGTAGATTGAATGTAAAAGAAAGGACCGGGGTCCATAGTTCACTAGAGGTGGCTCTCCTTAAGATAGATAACATGCTGGGTGAACAAATTACAGCGGGGCAATTGACAAACATCGAGAAAGCATACAAGCATATACTAATAATCTTGACTCCTTTGAGACTTGATTGGGCATTACAACATTATACATAGACCGCCATCCAACTACATCCCTCTAGTATTAAGTTGCAAGCAACAAATTATTTCTTTACGAATTGCGTGTAATGTAAACAATACGATTGTTCTATGAACAAAGGATTGTTGTTTTCTCCCTAGTAGCAACAGCACATCTAGTACCTTAGAGATTTCTGTCACTTCCCCAGATTACTAGAGGCATGAACCCACTATCGAGCATAAATACTAACTCTTGGAGTTGCTAGCATCTACTTGGCCAAGATAGCTACTAAACACGGAAAGCATGCAAGATCACAAATAATAAAGACATGATAGAATCAATAATCAATCTGAAATAGCATCTCAATATCCATCGGATCCCCGCAAACACAACATACAGAATTACAAATAGATGATCTTGATCATGAACGGAGCTCACAAGATCTAGACATGAAAGCACAAAGGAGGAGAACCAGCCATCTAGCTACTACATGGAACCGTATTCCAGAGATGAACTACTCAAGCATCACACCGGAGGCTTGCATGGTGATGAAGAAGGCCTCCAGGGTGAATTCCCCTCTCCGGCAGGGTGCCGGGAAGAGCTTCAGATCCCTCCCGATCTAGGGATGGAGGTGGCGGAGGCTACAGAATCTTTCGTGGATTTTTGATCAGGTACTTAGGGTTTTGGTCCCGAAGGCAATATATAAGCGGAAGGAGAGGCCGAGGGGGTGCTTGGGCTGGCCACACCACCCCTGGTGCGGCCAGGCCTGGCCCGTGTGGCCAGGTGGTGTGGTGGCCCCTGGCTCCTCTCCGTCTCATATTCTGGCTCCAGATGTCTCCTGGTAAAATAGTGACTTTGGCTTTTGTCCCGTCCAATTCCGAGAATATTCATTTTCTGACTTCCTGGAACCAAAAACAGTAGAAAACAGGCAGCTGGCACTGTGGCTCTTGTTAATAGGTTAGTACAAGAAATCATATGAAAAGTACTCCAAAGTGTGGACAAAACACAAGAAAGTAGATAAAACCAAGCATGGAACATTAAAAATTATAGATACATTTGCAAAAGATTGATGAATAACAATGCTTTGCAAGACGTTTGTTTGTTTCACATAAAGAAAACATAGCATAATAGTATTCAGCTTGTCCATCATAGAGTAGCAAATATAAATGCATAGGACACCTTGAAAGTTCATAAGAGTGACTAGATACAAATAGTTCAAAACAAGAAATATAAAGTTATGCATCAATCAACTAGTCTTGGGACAATGCACATAGAACTAAAAATGGCAATTATGCTCTCAAAGTAGGTGCATAAAGGTAGAAGGTGGAGACTTGATGTAATGGTGGAAGAAAGGCCCTCATAGAAGGAAGTAGGGATTCAAGTCTCATAAAGAGCTTCCAAAAATTATGGTACTTGTTAGCTTTCAGCTCTCATTGCCCCTATCATAAGCATCTTGAAGGTGATTAAGGTTAAAGTGACACAACTAAGAGGATATGCTTGACAAGTTATAAACCGAAATCTCATGCCCCTTACTTATGAAGACCGAACCTCATGCTACTCAACTTTAGTCACAAGTAAGCTCTTGTCATTGTAAGTACATATGTATTAGAAAGAACTGCCAATGGGGTACCCCTTGCACATGATACAGGAGCAATCCCATAATCAAAATGATAAGGCAAGCAGACAATGAGCATCTCAGCGATCTTTTTATTTGCTATTTGCATAGGTTTTTATTGAGGATGCTTCATAGAGTGCTCATTATGGTGATGCTGCAAGTTTTCACCATGATTAGGCATGGCTTAGGCTAGCGGCCCAGGCGTTTCTCTAACACACATACAAACTCCATGATCTTACAAGTTCCACTTTTATTTCACACCGCCGGGATCCATAAGCAAAAGAACATGATATCAACGGGGTACAAAGTACAAGTGCAATGTTGAAAGCGTTCCCCATGATACATGGTTCTGCTAACTTCAACTTATAAAGCGCAAGCATATACGCAACAAAGAAGGACCCAATGGTTTAAGTTTATTAAATGCAAAAAGTAAAGTGTGCCATCAAGTTCGTGAGAGCTTTAATCACTAGTTTTCTCATAACAAGTTTAATTTGGAAGGTAAACAAAAACATGAATATACTTGGAATAGCATATGCTAATAGGTAGGTATGGTGGACTCTTTGGAATAACTTGGTTTAGGGAGTTGGATGCATGAGTGGAACTCATACTTGGTTGTGGATGCTAGCAAAATACTAGGAGCGACAAACTAAGAGAGCAATAATGGCCATATCATGCAGCGCGACAAAACATCATTGATCAAAGCATAAAGTGATACTACAAGTTGAAAACCAAAGGATCATAAAGTCTATGGTGACTTGAGATAGTCATAACATGGTGTGAGCATGTGCCAAGTCAACCCAAATAAAGCATCAAAGGATAATACCACTATGATATGCTTTGATATGCTAAAACAACGCATGATTCATCCAAGGCACATTAAGTAATCTCAATTGTTTATAACAAGTCATGCTACAGCAAAGAATACTAAGCATAAAGCCAAAAAAATATCAAGCATGGCATGACAAAGCATAGGCCTCAGTCAAAAACAATCTCTCTTCACCACTTAAGCATGAACTTTCCTACTCTTTTCCAAACCAAACTATTTGAAAACCAATGTATGAAAGAGGCGGTCCAACCAATTTATTCAGCAAACTAAGCAAACGAAAAAACAAAACAAAAACGAAAAAGAAGACGCTCCAAGAACAACACAACTGTGCATGAAACAATAAAATGAAGCGTTTGGAAGAAACCTAGGATTTTTATTGATGAAGAAGGGGATGCCTTGGGCATTCCCAATCTTTGAAGCTTGTACTTCTTGGATATTTCTTGGGGTGACACACGTGGCATACCCAAGCTTGAGCTTTAGTCCATCCTTCATTTCATTACTCATTCCTTTCATTCACCTGAAATTTTTCCTTCGTACAAAACTTCACACAATCTTTATTAGCATCATTAGTGCACTCAAGATAATAAGTCTTTAGGTTCAGTTCTAACACCAATAAACTTTCATCAGAACACTAGCTACTGTAGAACTTCCCTCAAAAAGCTCAATTCCCCAAAAGAACTCAAAAAGGAACCAACAAGAAGCAAATGCAGAAAATGGCAGAAATTTGTCAAAACGGACCAGCAGGTAAAGACGAATTTTTGCGAAGACCTTCTATTGTTCAAATAAAAAAGTGTTGAACTAACGAAAGTTAGATAAAAACCTGGGGCAGAAGCACAAACATTCACGCCTCAAAAGTACGTACACAGATTTTACACGAATTTTTACGGTGAAGCACAGAAATATGTTTCGGGACAAAAACTTTCCCAATCATTACTTCTCTCTCATTAGAGGTTACTCTTGGCACAAAAAGCAAATAAAAAGGATAAGGAGCGGTTATTACTGAAGTCATAACTTCCAAGACTCATCTAAAACTTTTGGGTTATCTCCCAATAAGTACTTTTCTTTAACGCCTTTAAGTTAGGCATAAGAAGCAAGAAAAAGAATCAAGTGTTCTCAAATGAAGAAGCATTAAGAGCAAATTTTGTTTTCATAGGAGAGGCAAAAGAAATCTTCTCTCTCTTCTTAGGGAAGTGTTCTATACCTTTTTGAGTGGGAGTTGATATTTAATGGTGCCTTCTTTCATATCAATAATGGCACCAACAGTTCTAAGAAAAGTTCTTCCCAAAGTAATAGGACAAGAAGCATTGTATTCAACATCCAAAACATAGAAATCAATGGGGACATAGACATTGTTAACCATAATAAGAACATCATTAATACTCCCCATGAGTTTCTTTTTAGCATTATCATCAAGTGGGACATTCAAATAACAATCCTCAAGTGGAGGCAAATCAAGCATATCATAAATCCTTCTAGGCATAATAGAAACACTACTATCAAGATCACATAAAGCTTTGAAATCAAAGTCATTCACTTTCATATTAATGATGGGTTCCCAACCATCTTCTTGTTTTATAGGAATAGAAGCTTTATGTTTCATCTTTTCTTCTTTAATCTTTATGAGAGCATCAGTAATGTGTTTTGTAAAGGCAATGTTCATAGCACTAGCATTAGGACTTTTAGCAAGCTTTTGTAGGAACTTAATAACTTCAGAGATATTGTAACCATCAAGATCAAAACCATAATTATCATCTAAGGTAGTAGAGCTATTACTAGCCTCAACACTAGTGGTAGTGATAGTAGAAACACTAATGTTTCTAGCAATTTCATCTTCTCTTTCCCACTTAGCATGCAACTCAGCTAATAGTCTAACTTTTTCATCAATTCTTTCTTGTATGGCATTAGTAGCTACAAAAGGATTATCAATAGTTTCAGGTTTAGAAGCCATTTTATTCATCAATGAAGATTGAGGTTCAGACAAAGATGATATATTTCTTTCAGCATTAGAAAGTTTCCATTGTAAACTAGGAATTTCCCTATTTAAACTCTCAAGTTGATGGCTAATGTTCTTCAAAATGGTAGATTGTTCCTCCATAGTCTTAGTGAATAGTTGATTTTGCTCATATTGCATTTGCATGAAATTCTTAGTGGCTCTTTCAACTTCTAAAATTCTTCCTTCACTAGGTAATCCAGGTTTACCGTTATAACCATAAGTATTACTAGGAGGGTAAGGCCTATAATTGTTATTACCATAAGCATTGTTGCCAAAATTGTTATTTCTTATGAAGTTCACATCAACTTTCTCCTCTTGAGAAACCAAAGAGGCTAAAGGAACATTATTTTGATCAATATGGGCTTTCCCATTCACAAGCATATACATAATAATATCAATCTTATCACTCAAGGAGGAGGTTTCCTCAACAGAATTTACCTTCTTACCTTGTGGATCTCTCTCAGTATGCCTTTCAAAATAGTTAACCATCATATTATCCAGAAGCTTTGTTGCAGCACCCAAAGTAATGGTCATAAAGGTACCTCTAGCAGCAGAATCCAATAGGTTCCTCGAAGAATAGTTCAATCCTGCATAAAAAGTTTGGATGATCATCCAAACAGTCAGTCCATGAGTGGGACAATTCTTTACCAAAGATTTCATTCTTTCCCAAGCTTGAGCAACATGTTCATTATCAGATTGTTTAATCTTCATTATTTCACTTCTCATAGATATAATCTTAGCAGGAGGATTGTATTTTCCAATGAAAGCATCTTTGCATTTAGTCTAAGAATCAATACTATTCCTAGTTAAGTAATTCAAACATTCTTTAGCTTTTCCTCTCAAAGAGAAAGGAAACAATTTAAGATTAATAATATCATCATCTATATCCCTATGCTTTTGCATCTCACAAAGTTCAACAAAGTTATTTAGATGGGCAGCAGCATCTTCCTTACCAATACCAGAAAATTGTTCTCTCATAACAAGATTGAGTAAAGAAGGTTTAATCTCAAAGAAAGTAACTTCAAGAACAGGCGGAGCAATAGGTGTGCTCATAAAATCATTGTTGTTGGTGCTAGTGAAGTCACACAACTTAGTGTTTTCAAGAGTAGTCATCTTTTGTATTTTTGATAAATAAAGCAAACTAGTAAAACTAATTTTTTTGTGTTTTTTGATAAAGAAACAAGCAAACAAAGCAAAAGTAAACTAAGCAAAACAAAAATAACAAAGTAAAGAGATTGGTTATGAGGGACTCCCCTTGTGAACATGTCCTTGACTCCCCGGCAACGACGCCAGAAAAATACTTTGATGGCTCGTGATTGATGAGCTTGTCGGGGAACCCCAAGAGGAAGGTATGATGAGCACAAAAGTAAGTTTCCCTCAGTTATGAAACCAATGTTATCGAACCATTAGGAGCAAGGAAACACCCCAAAGGTGTTGCTAGCTGAGCCTTGGCAGGGCGCACTACCGGTGCTAGTAGCAATGTGGAGACCTGCACAACACAACCACAGAACTCTGTCCCCAACTTGCGATGAGGTTGTCAATCTCACCGGTTTTGCTGAAAACAAAGGACTAAACGCATCGAATGGAAAGAAGTAATAGTTTGAAGAAAGTAAACACAAAGCAGTAAACAGTTTGTAGATTGAATGTAAAAGAAAGGACCGGGGTCCATAGTTCACTAGAGGTTCCTCTCCTTAAGATAGATAACATGCTGGGTGAACAAATTACAGCGGGGCAATTGAGAAACATCGAGAAAGCATACAAGCATATACTAATCATCTTGACTCCTTTGAGACTTGATTGGGCATTTCATCATTATACATAGACCACCATCCAACTGCATCTATGACTAATAATCCACCTTCAGGTTATCATCCGAACCCCCTCCAGTATTAAGTTGCAAGCAATAGATTATTGCTTTACGAATTGTGTGTAATGTAAACAATATGATTGTTCTATGAACAAAGGATTGTTGTTTTCTCCCTAGTAGCAACAACACATCTCGTACCTTAGAGATTTCTGTCACTTCCCCAGATTACCAAAGGCATGAACCCACTATCGAGCATAAATACTAACTCTTGGAGTTGCTAGCATCTACTTGGCCAAGATAGCTACTAACAACGGAAAGCATGCAAGATCACAAATAAAAAAGACATGATAGAATCAATAATCAATCTAAAATAGCATCTCAATATCCATCGGATCCCCGCAAACACAACATGCATAATTACAAATTGATGATCTTGATCATGAACGGAGCTCACAAGATCTAGACATGAAAGCACAAAGGAGGAGAGCCAGCCATCTAGCTACTACATGGACCCGTAGTCCAGAGATGAACTACTCACGATCACACCAGAGGCTTGCATGGTGATGAAGAAGGCCTCCAGGGTGAATTCCCCTCTCCGGCAGGGTGCCGAGAGAGCTTCAGATCCCTCCCGATCTAGGGATGGAGATGACAAAGGCTACAGACTCTTTCGTGGATTTGTGATAGAGTACTTAGGGTTTTGGTCCCGAAGGCAATATATAGGCGGAAGGAGAGGCCGAGGGGGAGCTTGGGCTGGCCACACCACCCCGTGGCACGGCCAGGCCTGGCCCGCGTGGCCAGGTGGTGTGGTGGCCCCTGGCTCCTCTCCGTCTCGTATTCTGGCTCCAGATGTCCCCCGGTAAAATAGTGACTTTGTCTTTTGTCCCGTCCAATTCCGAGAATATTCATTTTCTGACTTCTCGGAACCAAAAACAGCAGAAAACAGGCAGCTGGCACTATGGCTCTTGTTAATAGGTTAGTCCAAGAAATCTTATGAAAAGTACTCCAAAGTGTGGACAAAACACAAGAAAGTAGATAAAACCAAGCATGGAACATCAAAAATTATAGATACATTTGCAATGTATCACCAACACACTCATTCGACCACATACATCAGTATGTATGATTTCCAATAAATCTGTCGCCCGTTCCATTGAACTAGAAAATGACGTTCTAGTCATCTTGCCCATAAGGCATGGCTCACATGTATCAAATGATTAAAAATTAAGTGATTCCAAAAGTCCATCAAAATGGAGTTTCTTCATGCATTTAATGACAAGATCACCTAGACGATAGTGCCACATATATGCAGATATATCATCATTAAGTTTAATCCTTTTAGCATCAACATTATGGATATGTGTAACACTATTATCGAGATCCAACAGAAATAAACCATTCATCATAGGTGCATGACCATAAAATATATCATTCATATAAATCGAACAAACATTGTTTTCAGACTTAAATGAATAACCACTTCGCATAAAACATGATCTAGATATAATGTTCATGCTCAGTGCAGGAACCAAATAACAATTATTTAAATTTATCACTAATCCTGACGGTAGGTGGAGAGGTAGCGTTCTGACGGCAATCACATCAACTCTTGATCCATTGCCGACACGCATCGTGACCTCATCCCTTGCTAGCTGTCGCTTGTTACACAACCCCTGAATCGAGTTACATATATTAACAACCGATCCTGTATCAAATACCCAGGTGCTACTGCGATTACTAGTCAAGTACACATCAATAACATGTATATCATATATACCTTTGTTTGCTTTGCTGGCCTTCTTGTCTTCCCAATACTTGGCGCAGTTGCGCTTCCAATGGCCAGTCCCCTTGCAATAGTAGCACTCGGTATCTCAGGATTTCTTTTCAGGTGCAGCAACAAATTTGCCGACCTTCTTTCCCTTTTGCTTACCATTCTTGTCTTTCTTGAAACCGGTGGTCTTATTGATCATCAACACTTGATGTTCTTTCTTGATCTCCACCTCTACAGTCTTAAGCATTGATAGAAGCTCAGGGATAGACTTATTCATGCCCTGCATATTATAGTTCATCACAAATCTCTTGTATCTAGGTGGGAGAGATTGGAGAACATGATGTATGCCTAAATCAATGGGAATCGTTGTTCCCAAGTACACAAGCCTATCCGCGTACCCATACACTTTGAGAACGTGCTCGCTAAAGGAGTTGTTCTTTTCCATCATGCAGCTAAATAACATTTCAGAAGCATTATAACTCTCTACGGCAACATGGGTATCGAAAATCATTTTCAATTCACCCAAGGTATCAAAGGCATTGTCATTTTCGAAATGCTTTCGAAGTTCCAGCTCTAGCCCATACAGTATGACACAATGAACTAATTTGTGGTCCTCTTGACGAGTCAGATAGATGTTCTTTTCCTCGTCAGGGGCATCAGGAGCTGGTGGGGGGCCTAGTGGCGCTTCTAGCATATATAGCTTGTGTGCAGCATTGAGGAGAATCCTCAAATTCATGGCCCAGTCGGTAGAGTTGCTACCATTCGTTGCAAGTTTCTCTTTCTCCATGAACACATTGAAATTAAAAGCAGGTGGTGCCATCTACAACAGAATTTGAAAAGTTTATGATAGATCGAGTTCAACTAATCCAAATTATAAATGAACTCCCACTCAAAAACAACACCCCTCGTGTATTTTTGGTGATTACATGAACCAAATCCACTACACCAAGTCCGATCATCATGTGAGTCGGTGTAGCTTCAAAGGCAAGCATCAATATGGGCATCATATCAACTATATGGCTCATGCTTAACCTTTCGGTCCGTGTTCCGAGGCCATGTCTTTACATGCTAGGCTCGCCAAGTAAGAACCTTAGTACTCGCGTGTGTAAGACTTTCTTACACCCGTTGTATGAAAGCGCGGAGTCGAGTACACTCGATCATCACGTGATGTCTCGAAACACGATCCATAGAACGGTGCATACTTAAGGAAGAACACATTTTTATCTTGATATCTAAATGAGGTATCATCTTATAATGCTACTAAAATGCCAAACTGGCAATAGAAGATGCAAACATCATATGTGTAAAGTGAAATGATATGTTTTATGCATATGATCACTATCATGTGCATCATGGTATGATCTTTATCATTCTTTTGTGTGTAAGGCCAAGGTCTATGGAACTTACACGTTAGGTGTGTTGTAAGAGTATCAACTATACATCAACTTACAACATTACCATATCATGACACTAGCCTAGCAACAATCTAAACTAGACGCTTCTAATTTATCCATTGCAAGTTTTACGTGGCTTAGGGCTCTCAAAGATAGAACCGGTCTTACCTACGAACATGGGAACACAACAATGATAACTAAGTTATTAGCAACTCGTTGTAAATCAAATATTGACTATAGTAGGAGAGATAGACACCCGCTAGCCACTTATGCAAAACTAGTTGCATGTCAAGCGTGGAACTGGTCTCATGTGCGAGGACATGTAAAATTAGTCCGGGTCGCTTCATCCCACTATATCACCAATATCGAAAATATATGAAAGAAGCAATAACATGATCATCACCGCCCACATAAGCATATGTGTACTACCCGTGCAAAGCACCTACGCATAGATCTGGCTCTAATACCATTGTGGGGTTCGCAGCATAGAAAACAAAAAATTTCCTACGATGGGAACTATTATAAGCCAAGATCTATCTACTAGATACAAGCAACAGGTGGATACACATCCATAGAGAACATACCCTCAAATAAAACAAAGCTTTGTTAGCTAGATGGAACTCGTGGATGATGTAGTCGAACGCTTGTCGATCTCAAGATCGTGTGGAAGTCCTAGCGCCGCAAATCAGCAGCGCATCCGTCCTCACACACACGTTCAGGCCACTGAACAACCTCCACCTTCTCGCTCTAGCGAATCAGTGGAAGAAGCAACTCCTTCCAGACGAAATGCCACCGGGAACATGTATCTCGCTAATCCGAGACCATGGGGGAATAAATCTAGAGGGCGAGATAGATCCTTCACGAGGAGGTGTGCTTTGAGAGGGAGGAGAGGGAGGCCTTTTATAGGAGAGGGGGGCTCTCTCCTCCCCATGGCCAGCGCCCAAGGGGTGTGCCCCCACCTCTTCCTCATTCATGTGGTGGAAGCTTCACTCACATAAACATGCCTCCACTAAAAGTTCCACTCACATGGATTAAATTTCCACCAAATTTAATGCAACTCCCATTTAATAAAACTCTTTTATTTATTTTATTCAGAATTTTGTTAATTACTTTAATTAACAAACATTCACATAAAACCCCCTGCAATATTTCAATATCACACCCAGAACCAATTTCAGCAATTTCACCCGAAACAATTCCGGTGTCCATTGAAATAATTCCAGCGCTTTGCAATTCTTTCGGGTGAAACATATTTGCTCCAAATGGTGTTTGGCAACCCTTAAGTGTGTCACCCTATGGTTCACGAATAATGGAGACATGATCGAGACCCCTCTCAGATCAATAATCAGAAGCGGGACCTAGAGATCCATTCTGACTCCTACACGTTCAACAATGACTTCTATGATTGTGAGAACCTTTAACGCTAGTAACTTAATAACTTTGACTCGCGATATATTAGATGTATGAGATTCGATCATTAGTATCCAAATACCTAGTTTGATGTCATTACCGACATGCACTCTTTTCTCGTTCCCGTGATATAACATTCTTGTGATCACATCACTTGCTTGCAAGCTATTCTTATTGTGATATCACTGAGAGGGCCCAGAGTATATCTATCCGTCATCAGGATGGACACATCCTACTCTTGATCCATGAGCATCTACATAACACCTTCATAGCACTGAACCGACGTTTATAGTCACCCTTTTACGGTCTGGCATTTGATGTTATCAAGATACTCTTCCTGTGTTAGTGATTAACATGATCTCATGGTTTAAGGACTAGGATTACTTCGTATGATTTTATAGCAATATAAACATAATGACTTTGATCGTAATGCTATATTTCGGATGAATGTTCATCACATCATTTCACAAATGTTGTGACCTCGTTATTAACAACATCCAATGTCATTGATCAGGAAACTTTGATCATCTTGTTAATCAACGAGCTAGTTCAAAAAAGAGGCATAAGAACTTTCTATTTCTTTATTAAACACACATCTATTAACGTTTTCGTATTAATACAATTATAGCATGAAAATAAACATCTATCATATAATTGGAATACACATAATAACAACTTTATTATTGCCTCTTAGGGCATATTCCCTTTAGTCTCCCACTTGCACTAGAGACAATAATATAGTTACATAGTGATAAATCTAACACCCATGGAGTTATGGTGTTGATCATGGTTTGCCCTAACACTACAAGAAAAGTTTCCTCCCGCAACGAATTGGCTCGATGGTCGTCGTAGAAGGCGCGTCTTCTGCGATGAAATTCTCGGCTCGATCGTGGTGGATGAAAAACTTTTTTTCCGGTTTCGCGCCCTCTACTACGAAGTATCTACTAAAAACATGGAGGAAGCTCGGCCAGCACGTGGCAGAAGCAATATGTTCGTTTCCTCGTGCGATGTTGACTCGCCGAAGTCTTTTGCGGCGTGTGTGTTCCGGACGTCAGTGTCTCTAGTGGACCATACTTTTTGGACGCGCCTCCCTGATTTGAACTCGATAACGTTGCTTGAGGCGTCTGCCATTTAGTCAGGCTGCTAGGTCCCACATGTCAGCCTCTCATTAGAAGGATCATGTGTATGATGGAAATTTTTTCCTTCGCTCGCACTACCCTGTTCCGAAGTTGATAGCGCTGCTCGATGCATCTACCGTCGAATCAACCTCCTGGGACCCACATGTCATCCTCTCATTAGAAGAAACGTGTGTATGATGGAATTTTTTCCTTCGCTGGCGCTACCCCATTCCAAGTTGATAGCGCTGCTCGACGCATCTATTGTTTAACCAACCTCCTGAGCCCCACATGTCATCCTCTCATTAGAAGAAACGTGTGTATGATGGATCTTTTTCCTTCGCTCGCGCTACCCTGTTCCGAACTTGATAGAGATGTTCCATGCATCTAACATTTAATCATGATGCTGGCCCCACACGTCATCCTCTCATTAGAAGAAATGTGTGTATGATTGAATTTTTTCCTTTGTTGGTGCTACCCCATTCTGAGTTGATAGCACTGCTGGACGCATCTACCGTTTAACCAACCTCTTGTGCCCCACATGTCATCCTCTCATTGGAAGAAACGTGTGTATGATGGATTTTTTCCTTCGCTCGCGCTACCATATTCCGAACTTGATAACGTTGTTCGATGCATCTACCGTTTAATCACGATGCTAGGCCCCACATGTCATCCTCTCATTAAAAGAAATGTGTGTATGATGGATTTTTTACCCTCTGTAGCGCCTTTGTGTTCCGAACTTGATAGCTTTGCTCGCTGCATCAGCCATTTATTCAGGCTGGTGGGTCCCTTATGTCAGCCTCACATTAGAAGACTCGTGGGTACGATGGATTTTTTTCTTCTCTAGGACCACCCTGTTCCGAACTAGATAGCGTTGCTCGATGAATCTGTCGTTTGCTCACGCTGTTGGGTCCCCCATTTTCTCGCTCCTGAACATGTACATCCTGAACTTTTTTCTTGCTCGGGCCTCCTGTTTCGAACTGGCTACGTTGCTCGATGCAGCATCTGTATAAGGTCGCGCTGCTGGGTCCCACATATCAGCCTCTCTATAAATGAAACGTGCGTATGGTGGACTTTTTTGGCCATGTCCGCTGTTTTGACCTTGGCAACTTCCTGGGTCCCAGATGTCAACCACCTATGTGCAGGAAACATGTCTATGCTAGGTCCCAGCCGACAGCCTCTATTTGAAAGAAACGTGTGTATGTTAGAATATTTTTCCGGGTCCCAGATGTCAGCCTCAGAGTACAAAAAATTCTCATAAAGGCCGAATTAAAAATATTCTGGGCTAACTCGGGGCGGATGCCCTATTCGTCATGGCTTATATTCCATGGGATCACTCGGGGCTCGCCACAAGACCACGAAAGGCTGAATTAGAAGGTATTGGGCTATTCTTGGGGCTGATAGGCTAATTTCATGGGCTATGCTTGGGCCTGCTGGGTCCGACATGTCAGCTTCTCTGTAAGTACAACGTGTGTACGATGGACTTTTTTTCGCGTCCGCTATTTTCACCGTGGCAGCCGTGTATGGTCTTACCGTTGGGGCCCTTATGTCAGCCTCTCTGGTATGTTCTGGCTTGTGGGTCCCTGATGCAGCCTTATATGTTCTGTCTGGTGGGTCCCCGATGCGAGCCTCTCTGTACAAGTATTTAAACTTTTGTTTCGAACCCACCGTCAAAATAAACTCCAGGGACGTTGCATGCTGGTAGGTCCGTGATGTCAGCCTCTCCGTAATGCGATATTGCTAGAATAAAAAAATGTAAATCCAAGATACACACACATAGGTGATTCGAACAAAAGACCTTCAAATCAAATAAACGTAAACTGAGTGCCAAATACAACAAAGATATTTATAGAAAAATATCATTAAACTTTTATTAGTATTACAACTTATGTATTAGTCTTCTTAAAATATTTTGTGTGTCTATGTTTATCTCTTTTAAAATATAATAGGGTAGCGCTCTTGGCATCTCAATTTATAAAATGCCACATAATGGGTTATCTTCTTAAAAACATGGGTAGGCAAAGTTTTTTTTATTATGAGAGATGGGGGGCAATGCCCAAAAGGCCGAATTAAAATGAGTTTAGCTATTGCTCTACGTGGGTTATATTCCATAGGCTATGCTCCATGGGCTTCATTCTCAAATTTCACCAGCCTGTGCTCAGCAGTCCGCTGACCCGTAAAAGGCCGAACTAATATGTTCTCAGCTATGCTCCATGGGCTCCTCTCTAAACTTTCTGTTGGCCTGTGGTCAGCAGTACCTAACCACGAAAAGACTGAATTAAAATGTTCTGGGCTAAAGAGGGGCCGAATGAGCTACTCCACTCCCTCCGATCTAAATTAATGTTCTCGGATTTGGATAGATTCGGATGTGTCGAGCACTAAAACATGGCTAGATATGTCAGAATCTAGACAAATGTGAGAACATTAATTTGGATCAGAGGGAGTACTAGATTTCTTCTCCTGGTTAATAAAAATTGCATTGTGATGTGCTTTGCTGGATTTTAAACAAAGACCTTAGCGAGGGCAAGGGAAAAGCAATAATTCTTTTTGGTAGATATTCATGTCAAAATTCAGTAGCACAGAATAAGGTAGAAAAAATATCAACAGATTTGAAGTTAATATTCGGGAGCACTTGACCAATTCAGCAACATTTCAAAAGTGACCAATACAGCAATACAGACAATGAAATACAATACCAGTACATCAGTATTAGTTGCACAAATTCTTTAGTAATAGCAACGACAAAACATTTGAGAGATTCAGTAGCTTTCCTGCTTGAAATTCAATAGAAATATAGAGAGAATCAGTTCTTGTTCTAGCGAAAAAAACTTGGCCCATGATCAGTTTGGCCTGTTCTCTGAATAGACTCAATCATTGGAGCAAGAAAAATTGACGATAAAGTATGCTTCTATGTGAGTACCTCCTCCTTACGTCAATGCCTCTGTGACCGCCCATAGCAACCCAAAATTCCCAAGACTCATCTAGATAATTGAAACAATGCTAAGTTTCAAAAGAAAA
The DNA here is from genome assembly GCA_910589775.1 of Avena eriantha. Lineage (NCBI taxonomy): Eukaryota > Viridiplantae > Streptophyta > Magnoliopsida > Poales > Poaceae > Avena > Avena eriantha. Next base: position 446,129,821 of record OU342741.1, on the reverse strand, counting down.
GCAAGAGAATCTGATACACTTCATCTAACCAAGTAACAGTACATCACAGTTCATTCTACAAAATATTGTACTAATAGTAATGACAGAACATTTGACAGATTCAGTAGCATTTAGAAGATTTAGAAGTATAGAATAGACCGTAAAAATATCAAATAGATTCCTGGTTCATATTCAACAACACTTGACAGAGTCAGCACAGCATTTCAAAGTGACCGGTTGTGGCAGTACACAGACAGTGACCAAAAGAATTGACAGATTCAGCAATGCGGTCATTGAAATTCAATAGATGTAGCAAGGACTAATTCAAAAGGAAAGAGAGACCATATTTTGCACTCGACTAGTCGATCTGAACAAGTACAGAACAAAACTTTTGATAGGTTTAGTAGCATTTGAAAGATGCAGCCGTTCATAATAAGAAAGAAAAATATCAAAGATTCACAGTTCACATTCAGCGTCACTTGGACATATTCGGCAGCATTTCAATGTGACAGATTCAGTTTGCCCTTTTCTCTGAACGCTCGTTATTGGAAGAAACAAAACTGACGATCAAGTCTGCTTTTGTGTGCATGTCTCCTTCTCGCATTAATGCCTGCATGTGACCTCCATAAGCAACTCAAAATGCCCAAAGCCTTGACTAGATTATGAGTTTATGACAAGGCCAAGTTACAAAAGAAAAGCAAGACCATCTACCGCACTTGATCTAAACTGACCTATCCTATTACATAGTATTACGATTACTTACGGTAGTTTGGTTCCAATCACGGGCATTGGCGATGATCGGGATGAACCATAATGGAGTCTCCTGAGATTTCCATGCAACGTTGGTTGAGAAACCAACAACTGCTTCTTCGGTATTTAGACTGAAGCAGCATATTTCAGGAAATGGTGTATATCCAAGTCCTATTGCATGGTGGGAGGTGTAGACGCAGTTGCTTCTCATCAGATATCCTGGGGCAACATCTGCACCGCCTACCACAATATTAATCGGCTAGTTCAATCCAAGGAAAAGAGAATATGCTCCCAGGTTAACAATCTCTATCCATGGCTTAGGTGGATACAAGTTAGTAGTGTCCTTTGAGTACACCTTACAGTGTGACCGCAACGATCAACATTATGATCAGCAACAGGATTACCATGACCATAATAAGTACCGCCATAAAACTCCTCATTAGTAACACCTATGGTATGGATAAGAAGAAGGAGATATTCATCTGCAGATATTACTAATAACCATAAACCTGGTTCATGCTTGTCATCATCTATGGCATCCAGGTTGCCCTCCTCGAGATGCGCGACAGGTGGTGATGGGAGCAGAATAGGACCTACACAAAGAAATGATGACCAAATAATCCATCACTAGTTTACATCCATTAAAACTGAAGCTAGTGTTTAAAACATGAATGGATCAAACTTACCAAAATACAGATGATTCCAAACATAAACACTGCCACTCTCAGTGGTTGCAAACACCAGACCCTTGTGGATAAGTGCATCGTTGTATCTGAAATAGCACTAGAAATGGTTCTCAAGAGCTGTCCATGCATACTCATCGTCATCAAGGGTAGCAATTGAGTAGTCGAAGATAGCGACAAGAGAGAAATCTAAATAATCAGCCGCATTTGTGGGAGTTCGGGAAATAGCAATCTTCTGGAGGACAATAGGGCGATCATTATGCATGAATGTAAACGGATCGTTGGTGGGTACAAACTCATTGACTTGTGGGAGAGGAACGCGTTGCTGAGTGTACACATTGACAAGCTCCCACTTGCACTCGGACCCAATAGTCGCGATCCAATCTCCATTGGCACCTACCCACTGCTTACCCATACAATTCGGAACACAGCGTTGGAGGAGAACCTGTCCAGTGGCGTCAGCTTGCATGTCGTGCGCTTGCCCTCGAAGTACTTGTTGCATTTCCATGGTTTCTTAGTCGGGTGAGAATGAAGAACACAGGGGAGGCCAAATGGCTGAGAAGCATGTAAAGTTGCACTATATTTTACCGAGTCAAGAAGATGTTTGGACAAACTGGCGAGGCTCGCGGCGGTGATGACTTCGCATCTGGTTATGAGTTCTTCAAGCGGGCCTTCGGTAAAAACATGTTGGAACAGCTCAGAATCATCACTGTCCTTGCCCGGTCCTGCCATCACAAGGGAGCTGATGGAAGTTGGGACAGTGACTTTATTTGTTTTTCTAGAAAAGAGGGAAGATCATGGTGGTAGGTGGGACAGGGAGAAGAACAAACACTCTCATACTATGCGGTGAACAGGATCGAAAAGCGGCATTGTGGAGGAGAAGAACGACGGCGCTTGGCGTAGAAGTGGGGATAGAGCGTATAGGCGAGGTTGAATAGAATGAAAACGGATGGAAGTTCCTCTACTCTAGTTCCCTTCATAATAGTACTACTCTGCTCCCAGTTCCCTCCATAATAAATCTTTCTTGTAAATCAAAGAGGAAGTAGTATGAAGAGTAGGGCCCGATCATCTGCTCTCTCGAGGATACGAACCCGACTGTTTTCTTTGCTAAATTTTATGGTCCTTTATGCTAAATGCATGGACCTCAGTGTAATTTTACCTTTTTAGGTCCTTGGTGTAAATGTACCCCCACCATCTGTGTAAAATTCTAACCAAAAAGTGTAAGTTGTGAAATTTGAACAAATTTAAGCTTAGTTGTCAACGAGTATGAAAATTCTTGGATTTCAAGCCGAACGACCAAGGTCAAAGCCATATCAACATCATACTTTATGGTGATGATGCCATGTCCAAGAATTAGCATGCCGATAGATTTGGACATATTTTGAAAACAATCGAAGATGAAGTAGTACGAAGAGTATGGCTCTCTGGTGAAGGAGCCATACACGACTGTTTTCCTTGCTTATTTTTAGGGGGATCCTAAATGTATGGATATCGATGTAATTTTCCCTTTTTTGGATGCTTGATGTAAAATGTACTTCCACACACCGTGTAAAATTCTAACCTAAAAGTGTAAGTGGTGAAATTTAGACGATTTTAAGCTTACTTGTCAATGAGTATGAACATTCTTGGATTTCAGCCGAACGACCAAGGTCAAGGCCATATAAACATCATACTTTATGATGATGATCCCATATCAAAGAATTTGCATGGCAACAGATTTGGCCATATTTTGAAAATAATCCAAGAGGAAGTAGTACGAAGAGTTTGGCTTAGATCAACTGGTCTCTCGATAAGGAGACGAAACAAAAAGTTTTCCTTTGTGCTAAATGTATGGACCTCCATGTAATTTTCCCTTTTTAGGTCCTTGATGTAAAATGTACTCCCACCGACCATGTAAAATTCTAAACTAAAAGTAAGTGGTGAAATTTAAAAAAATTTAAGCTTAGTTGTCAATGAGTATGAACCATATTCTTGGATTTTCAAGACAAACGGCCAAGGTCAAGCTATATCTACACCATACTTTATGCATATGATCCCATATCCAAGAATTTGCATGCCGACAAATTTGGCCATATTTTGAAAACAATCGAAGATGAAGTTGTGTGAAGAGTGTGGCTCGATCAACTGATCTCTAGAGGAGTCAAACCCGACTGTTTTCCTAGCTTAATATAAGGGTCCTTTGTGCTAAATGTATAAACCTCGGTGTAATATTCAATTTTTTAGGTCCTTGATGTCAAATGTACTTCCACACTCGTGTAAAATTCTAACCTAAAAGTGTAAGTGGTGAAATTTCGACGATTTTAAGCTTACTTGTCAACGAGTATGACCATTATTGGATTTCAAGCCGAACAACCAAGGTCAAAGCCATATCAACATCATACTTTATGTTGATGATCCCATATTCGAGAATTCGCATATCAACCAATTTGGCCATATTTGAAAACAATCAAAGATGAAGTAGTATGAAGAGTGTGGTTCGATCAACTACTCTCTCAAGAAGGATCCGAACCCTACTGTTTTGCTTTCGTAATATTAGGGTCCTTTGTGCTAAATGTATGGACCTCGATGTAATTTCCCCCCTTTTTAGGTCCTTGTTGTAAAATGTACTCCCATCGACCATGTAAAATTCTAACCTAAAAGCAAGTGGTGAAATTTAAACGAATTTCAGCTTATAGTCATCAACGAGTATGAACATTCTTTGATTTCAAGCCGAATGACCACAAGGTCGAGGCTATATCTCTACACATACTTTATTCTTATGATCGAGTATCCAAGAAATTGCATGGCGGTAGATTTGGCCATATTGTGAAAACAATCATAGAGAAAGTAGTATGAGGAGTATGGCCCGATCAACTGCTGTCTCGAGAAGGAGCCGAACCCGATTGTTTTCTTTGCTCAATTTTAGGGTCCTTTGTGCTAAATGTATGGACCTCGACATAATTTCCCCCATTTTTAGGTCTTTCATGTAGAATGTACTCCCACCGACCGTGTAAAATGCTAACCTAAAAGTAAGTGATGAAATTTCAACGAATTTAAGCATAGTTGTCAACAAGTATGAAAAAATCTTGGATTTTCAAGCCGAATGACCACGAGGTCAAGGACATATCTCTACATCATACTTTATGTTGATGATCCCATATTCAAGAATTTGCATGGTGACAGATTTGGCCATATTTTGAAAACAATCGAAGAGGAAGTAGTATGAAGAGTATGGCTCGACCAGCTGCTCTCTCGAGAAGGATCCGAACCTGACTATTTTCTTTGCTCAATTTTAGGGTCCTTTGTGCTAAATGTATGGACCTTGATGTAATTTTCCCCTTTTTAGGTCCTTTATGTCGAATGCACTTTATGCTTATGATCCCATATCCGAGAATTTGCATGCCGACAAATTTGGCCATCTTTTAAAAACAATCAAAGATATTAAAAACAAAAAATAATCAATTTCATTTTCCAAGTGACAGGAATTTATTTTTTGAAAAGAAAGTAAGAAGAATTTATTTCCTTTTTTCTGTTGAAAAAATAAAGATCGAGAAGAGACAATATGAACACAGAGGAGGCAACGAGAGAGCTGCGAAGGGGAGGATTTGAAGGCGGTGCGATATCAGAGCAAAGCTGGGATGGGTTCCTGACACGAGGTACATGGTAGAGTGAGTAGAGTAAATTTTAGGACCAAGATATGTATGCACGCAAAATAAAATGTGTTTTCTCTCTCCTTTACTCCCTCATCAGGCTAGTCATAGTGGGAGTAACTTGGGTACCACTACGTAGTAACGTAGTCCTACATGTATTGCCAATAGTAAATATTTAGATGACATGGCATGCAATTAAATGATGAAAGAGAGCCTTGTGGTAATTAGCTATGTTAACATCACACATTTCAAGACAAAATGAGTCTACATTGCCATAAACAAGGCTTTGCATGATACCACATCTATATTATTTTCCACTATGGAGGTAGTAACTTAGACTAGTAACATATGCATGTTAGTACTAAGTTACTCCCCACTATGACCAGCCTCACCACCCCACACCCCGGTCGGCTGATCTCTCCCTCGTCCACAAAGTGGCACTGCGCACGCGTGTCGACCGACAACCTGCCTTGTGTCGGCGGCTCCGTGTCTGTGTCTGACGTGTTTGTCAGCTGCGTCAGTGGGAACCATTTTGGTCCTTGGCGGAAAAAAGTACTACTACTACAGTACTCCCTCTGTTTCTAAATATAAGATGTTTTAGCTTTGTGAAAGGAGTGTATCTAGACTTCTTTTAGTACGTAGGTTCATCTAGATTTGGAGTGACTCTACACATTAAAAGGGATCTAGAGACACTCCTTTCACAAAGCTAAAACATCTTATATTTTGAAACGGAGGGAGTACAATAGAGTAGCAATTCAAACTTTCCTGATTTCGAAATTTTCACTTCCTTCACAAACATCCGGGGGGAAGGATATTCAATATATTGCCATTCGCAGTACTACTAGTACAAGTACAAGTACTAATTAAGTGCTGGACAAGGGATTTGTTGATCTGGCCAGCAAAAAAACAAAAATGTCCCATCGCATTGGATGCTCACCATTATGATCTGACCAGCCTACCTACTCCGCACTACTCCACCTCCGTACCCTAGGAAGAGGAAGCACCAAGCACACCCGCATCAAGCTGGTTCGAAAGTGAGGAGCGCTCCTTTTTTTTTCTTCCGTGAAGCAAGTAGTACTCCCTCCTTCCCAAATTAGGACGCATATTACTTCTGGTCAGAGTCAAATTTAATAAACTTTGACTAAATGTACGACATCAACTAAATATTATTAGAATCATCAGGCTGGTCATAGTGGGGAGTAACTTAGAGTAGTAACATGCATAGGTTACTAGTCTAACTTACTACCTCTATAGTGGAAAATAACATAGGTATGATATCATTCAAAGTCTCATTTATTGTAATATATACTCATTTTGTCTTAAAATGTGTGATGTTATGGTAACATAGAGACTCTCTCGTCATTTAATTGCATGCCATGTCATCTAAATACTTAGTTGACAATACATGTAGGACTATGATACTACCCAAGTTACCCCAGTATGACTAGCCTCATGAACTATATTTTCATATTATATGCATTTGTCATTAGAAAAGTCAGTATGTTTTTACATATAGTTGGTCGAACTTTATAAAGGTTGACTTTGACCAAACCTAATATACATCCAAAATTGGGAAAGAGGAAGCAATATGAAGAGTATGGCTCGATCAGCTGTTCTGTCGAGGAGTCGTACCCGACTGTTTTTAATTCCTAGTTTGGTTTTAGGGTCCTTTGTGCTATGTATGGACCTCGATGTAGTTTTCCCTCTTTTTAGTTCCTTCACGTAAAATCTAGTCCCACCATCCGTGTAAAATTCTAACCAATAAGTGTAAGTGGTGAAATTTAAACGAATTTAAGCTTACTTCTCAACGGGTATGAACATTCTTGGATTTCAAGCCAAACGACCAAGGTCAAAGCCATATCAACATCATACTTTATGTTGATGGCCCCATACGAGAGAATTTGGATGCCAACAGATTGGGCCATATATTTTGAAAACAATCAAAGAGGAAGTAGTATGAAGAGTTTCGCTCAGATCAGCTGATGTCTCGAGAAGGAACCGAACCAGAAAGTTTTCCTTTTACAGCCCTTTGGGATAAATGTATGGAGCCCAATGTAAATTTCCATTTTTAGGTCTTTGATGTAAAATATGCTCCCACCGCGACCGTGTAAAATGCTAACCTAAAAGTAACTGGTGAAATTTAAATGAATTTAAGCTTAGCTGTCAACGAGTAGAAACTTTCTTGGATTTCAAGCCGAACGACCACATGGTCAAGGCCATATCTCTACATCATACTTCATGCTGATGATCCCATATCAAAGAATTTGCATGGCGACAAATTTGGCCATATTTGTAAAACAGTCGAAGAGGAGGTAGTTTGAAACGTATGGCTCGATCAGCTGCTCTCTCGAGAAGGAGCCGAACCCGAATATCTTCTTTGCTCCATTTTAGGGTCATTTGTGCTAACTGTATGGACCTCAATGTAATTTTCCATTTTTTAGGTACTTGATGTAAAATGTACTCCCATCGCCCGTGTAAAATTCTAACCTAAAAGTAAGTGGTGAAATTGAAATGAATTTAAGAATAGTTGTCGATGAGTACGAAAAATTCTTGGATTTCAAGACGAACGACCAAGGTCAATGCCATATCAACATCATACTTTATGCTGATGACCCCATATCAGAGAATTTGCATGGCAATAGATTTGTCCATAGTATTTTGAAAACAATCGAAGAGGAAGTAGTATGAAGAGTTTGGCTCAGATCAGCTAATCTCTCAAGAAGGAGCCGAATCAATGCAACAAAATGTTTTACTTTTAGGGTCCTTTGTGCTAAATGTATGGACATTGATGTAATTTCCCCCTTTTTTTGGTCCTTGATGTAAAATATGCTCCCACCGGCCGTGTCAAATGCTAACCTAAAAGTAAGTGGTGAAATTTTAATGAATTTAAGCTTAGTGCTTAACGAGTATGAACTTTCTTAGATTTCAAGCTGAACGTCCACAAGGTCAAGGCCATATCTCTACATCATACTTTAGGCTGATGATCCCATATCAAAGAATTTGCATGGTGATAGATTTGGTTGTATTTTGAAAAAAATCGAAGAGGCAGTAGTATGAAGAGTAGGGCTCGATCAGTTACTCTCGTGAGAAGGAGCTGAACCCGACTGGTTTCCTTGCTTGATTTTAGGGTCCTTTGTGCTAAATGTATGGACCTCGATGTAATTTACCCCATTTTTAGGTCTAAAAGTGTAAGTGGTGAAATTTATAGGATTATTTTAAGCTTACTTATCAATGAGTATGAACATTCTTGGATTTCAAGCCGAACGACCATGGTCGTCAAGGCCATATCAACATCATACTTTATGCTCATGATCCCATGTTAGAGAATGTGCATGGCAACAGATTTGGCCATATTTTGGAAACAATCAAAGAGGAAGTAGTATTAAGAGTTTGGCTCAGATCAGCTGATCTCTCGAGAAGGAGTCGAACTAGAATTTTTTCCTTTTAGGGTCCTTTATGCTAAATGTATGGACCTCGATGTAATTTTTATTTTTTGAGGTTCCTGATGTAAAATGTAATCCGAGCGACCGTGTAAAGTTCTAACCTAAAAGTAAGTAGTGAAATTTAAACGAATTTAAGCTTAGTTGTCAACGAGTATGAGCCATTCCTCAATTTCAAGACGAACCACCAAGGTCAAGGCCAGATCTACATCATAGTTTATGCTCATGATCCCATATCCAAGAATTTGCATGGTGACAAATTTGGCCATATTTTGAAAACAATCGAAGATGTAGTCTGAAGAGTATGGCTCGATCATCTAATCTCGTGAGAAGGAGCTGGACCCGACTGTTTTCCTTGCTTAATTTTAGGGTCCTTTGTGCTAAATGCGTGGACCTCGATGTAATTTCCCCCTTTTTTAGGTCCTTGATGTAGAATGTACTCCCACCAACCGTGTAAAATGCTAACCTATAAGTAAGTGATGAAATTTGAATGAATTTAAGCATAGTTGTCAACGGGTATGAAAAAATCTTGGATTTCAAGCCGAATGACCACGAGGTCAAGGCCATATCTCTACATCATACTTTATGTTGAGGATCCCATATTCAAGAATTTGCATGGCAACAGATTTGGCCATATTTTGAAAACAATCAAAGAGGAAGTAGTATGAAGAGTATGGCTCGACCAGCTGCTCTCTCGAGAAGGAGCCGAACCCGATTGTTTTCTTTGCTCAATTTTAGGGTCCTTTGTGCTAAATGTATAGACCTTGATGTAACTTTCCCTTTTTTAGGTCCTTTATGTAGAATGTACTTTTTGCTTATGATCCAATATCCAAGAATTTGCATGCCGACAAATTTGGCCATCTTTTGAAAACAATCGAAGATATTAAAAACAAAAAATAATCAATTTCATTTTTCCAGGTGACATGAATTTATTTTCTAAAAAGCATGTAAGAAGATTTTTTTCGATCAGCTGCTCTCTCGAGGAGCCGTACCTGACTGTTTTCAATTCCTTATTTGGTTATAGGGTCCTTTGTGCTAAATGTATGGACCTCGATGTAATTTTCCATTTTTTAGGTCCTTGATGTAAAATGTAGTCCCACCATCCATGTAAAATTCTAACCAAATAGTGTTAGTGGTGAAATTTAAACGAATTTAAGCTTACTTGTCAATGAGTATGAACATTCTTTGATTTCAAGCCGAATGACCAAGGTCAAGGCCATATCAACATCATACATTATGCTGATGGCCCCATATGAGAGAATTTGCATGGCCACAGATTTGGCCATATTAGGAAAACAATCGAAGAGGAAGTAGTTTGAAGAGTTTGGCTTAGATCAGCTAATCTCTCGAGAAGGAGACAAACCAGAAAGTTTTCCTTTTACGGTCCTTTGGTCTAAATGTATGGACCTCCATGTAAATTTCCCTTTTTGGTCTTTGATGTAAAATATGCTCCCACTGATCGTGTAAAATGCTAACCTAAAAGTAAGTGGTCAAATTTAAACGAATTTAAGCTTAGCTGTCAACGAGTATGAACTTTCTTGGATTTCAAGCCGAACGACCACAAGGTCAAGGCCATATCTCAACATCATAATTTATGATCCCATATCCAAGAATTTCAATGGTGACATATTTGGTCATATTTGTAAAACAAGAGAAGAGGAAGTAGTATGAAACGTATGGCTCGATCAGCTCCTCTCTCGAGAAGGAGCCAAACCCGACTACTACTCCCTCTGGCCCAAATTAATTGACTTGCATTTATCAGATTCGAATGCATCTAGCACTAGAAAATGTTTATATACATCTGAATCTAGAAAAATTCGAGTCAAGTAATTTGAGGGAGTACAATAGAGTAGCAATTCAAACTTTACGAGTTTCGAAATGTTCACTTCCTTCACAAACATCGGGGGTAAGGATGTTCTTAGATCGTCATTCGCAGTACTGCTAGTACTACCGGGTACAGTGAGTGTAACAAAAGAAACTTTTTTTGACGATAGTACCAAAAGAAAGGACGTCCCAAAAGAAACTTCATTCAACCATTAAGGGGTTATTTGGTTTAGTGGCTATCCAGTGGATAACATAGGATATCCACTTTTTTGGTTATCTAGTGTTTGGTTTAGAGGGTGGAGGGGATATGGATAAACACTTTTGGCTCAAAATGGTGGTTGAGCCTATCCCACAAAAAGAGCTGGATGAGCTCAACCACTTTTGGATAGCTCCTCCGAAGCGTTTTCTTGTTCGTTCACCCTTCCTCTTGAGAGAACATAACCATATTTTCTTGCCTATGGGCTCGACACGAGGGCGGCCATAGCATAAGCCGTCAGGCAGAGCGGGTGTTCGAATACGCACGTGGGCGTAAGACGCCGGGCAGAGTTGGCAGGCAGAAGGGGCACAGGCAGGCAGGTTGACACGTGGTCGATAAGGGCAAAAGGGTGGCGAACTGCTGGAGGGCGTGGCCGCTGATAGGGAAGTGGTGAGGCGGATGAAGAATACAAGGTGAAAGAGGAAAGTTAAAAAAAATAGTTGGGCCAATAGATTTTGACTGGCTATCCCTAACCACTTTTTATCCCCCTTTACCAAACAAAAAAGGCTACCCCTAACCAGTTGGTTGGGGATATCCTCATCCCTAAGTGACATCCTCTAAACCAAACAGCCCCTAACATAACAGCACGAGTTTACATATAAAGGACTCGTTGCTGAACTAGTGCAGGTCCGACGCCTCCTAGCACTAGTCCGGGCAGCTCGTGATATCAGCACCAATGCCAGCTCCAGCGACACAGCCGGCTCCTGGCTCATCGGCACCTCCAGATAATGCGGTGGCACCTCCTGAGCCATCAGCGGCACCTCCTGAGCTATCACTGGCACCTCCGGATAACACGGCGGCACCTCCGGATAAGGCGACGGTACCTCCTGAGCCATAAGCGGCACCTCCGGATATGGCGGTGGTATCGCCGGAGCCATCGGCAGCTCCAGGAGGACATAGTGGATGAAGTTGTCGTTGTTGGCGAACCGGTCCCAGTAGTTGGTGAAAATGTTGGTGCTAGTGAACACCGCCATCTCGCAGCCGCAGCGGAAGGCCTGGCCATAGAGGAGACGGGCGTCCCTGAAGTTTACGAACTTGACATTCAACGTCCCGTACGGATTGTCGTGGAGGCGATACATATGGTACTTGCGGCGACCGTACCCAGCATCGAGGAAGGCGCACACCAGCTGGCACTTTGTTCTCCGCGGGGAGAAGGCCCAAATGCGTAGGGAATTGTCCTCCTGTGCGGCGATGTCGGCGTCTTTGCACTCCGGTATGGCGGGCAACAGCCGGAAGGTGGCCATGGATGACATATGAGGACGGAGATGGTTGCTGGAAGCAGGGGATTAGAGATGGATTGGTGGTGCGGGGAAGGGGAGATGATAAATAGGAAGGAGATGATCCGATATTAATGTGGCAGATTACCGAAGCTTGGGGACAATGAATGTCGTTGATGAAGCCGATGCGTGTGGCAAATATCGATGGCGATGACTAGGGTAAGCGATTGGACGGAACACTGACTCTGCTTCCCGCACTCGATTGACGCTGTTTTCAGCAGAATTTCCTTGGTGTCTAGTTTTTGTGCAGAAAATCAACTATCAGGAAAAATCCTGGAAAATATGCCAAAAATCCTATTTCACCCGAAGACTCCAGAAGCTAGAATACGAGACGGAAAAGAGCCAGGGGTGGCCACACCACCTGGTGGCGCGGGCCAGGCCAGGCCGCACCAGGGGGTGGTGTAGGCCCCCCAGTCACCCCTCGGTCTCCCTCTTCGCCTATAAGAAGCCTTCTGACCTAAAAACTCCGGGGGGGGGGGGGTCGACATTTTTCCAGAAGGAGTTCCGCTCCCCCGCCACCACCAGATTCCACGAAATAGCACCAGAAACTCCGTTCTGGCACCCTGTCGGGACGGGGAATTGGAGGAGATCGTCGCCATCATCATCACCATCGCTTCTCCATCGACCATCCATGTTTCCCCCATCTATGAGTGAGTAATCCCCCGCTGTAGGCTATGGGGATGGTAGTGATTGGATGAGATCGTTCATGTAATGGCATCGGATTGTTAGGGCATGGTGCCTAGTATCTTTTATTAGTGCTTTATGACTTTGTTGTGACTTGTTATGCTTAATGCTTGTCACTAGGGCCCGAGTGCCATGATTTTAGATCTGAACATGATATTGATTCATTATGATAGTATTGTTTATGGTCTTATCTGCAAGTTGTATACACACGTTGTTATCCGGAACCAATGGCCCCGAAGTGACATAAATTGGGATAACCGGAGGGAATGGCTTTGATGTGAGGATCACATGTGTTCATGGAGTGTTAATTCTTTGCTCTGGTGCTCTATTAAAAGGAGCACCTTAATTGCCAGTAGTTCCCTTGAGGCCCCGCTGCAAACGGGCTGGCAGGACAAAAGATGTTGTGCAAGTTCTCATTGCGAGCACGTATGACTATATGGAACACATGCCTAGGATTATCTAGTACTTCGATGCTTTATCTTATTTATCTGCAATTGACCTATGTTCTGATTGCTATGTGAATTGTCTTGTCCATGCAACACCCGTCCATCCATCCCTATGCCTACCGCACTCGAATCCTACTGTTTACTGCTATTGTTACTGCTGTCTTTACTTTACTACTGCTGTTACTTTACTATTCCTACTGCAAAAATGTTGCTACTGATAAACTGTTGTGAGCAAGATTGTTTCCAGGTGCAGCTGAATTGACAACTCAGTTGTTAAGGCTTATAAATATTCTTTGGCTCCCCTTGTGTCGAATCAATAAATTGGGTTTCACTTCCGTCGACAATACTGCGATACACCCCCTATACTTGTGGGTCATCAAGACTATTTTCTAGCGCCGTTGCCGGGGAGCATAGCATTATTTATCAAGTTCACTTGGATTCTCTATTGCTCGCTGCTATCCATCCATCATGGGTAAGTCCTGTGATGGCAAGGTTCCTAATTTACCATCCACTACAAGAAGAGGTACGGTTCTTAACACCTCTATTGCTCTTTATTCACCATCTGTTATAAGTAAGCTCGTTACACCACCACATACACATGCTACACACACTACTACTACTGAATCTGAAACTTCTGATGCTTATGATGTTGCTTCTACTGTGCTTGATAAGAGTGGTTCATTAGGTCCTTTCCTAGATGCTACGATTGCTAGAACTATAGCTGGAAATACTAAAACTCCTAATGAAGACACTACCACACTTGTTAGTTCACCTGAGTCTAGTGAAAGTTATGATATTGAAGATGGTTATGTTGAGATGACCAATGAATTTATTAAAGAATTTAAAAACACCCATGATAGGAGCGCTGCTAAGAGTCTCCTTGAGAGGCGTACTATTAGACCCAAATTGTCTCCTATTGCTAAGTTTGATGCTTCTCCCATAAACATTATAGATGAAGATTATGATTTCTCTCTCGATATATCTTACATAGCTATTGTCGAGAAAGAACCTTTTCGTGGGACTAAGAATGAAAGTGCGGTAGCACATATGAATGAACTTTCTACCATGAGTGGCTTGTTTTCTGATGATATTAAGATGCGTACTTACTTTGTTGCCAAGATTTTCCCCTTTTCACTAAAAGGAGAAGCTAAAACTTGGTTTAGTATTTTACCTCCTAGATCTATTGATAGCCCTGATTGCTTGATTAGTACTTTCCTGCAGAAATATTTTCCTCCTAGTGCTAGACATGCTATTTTGCAGGAACTTTTTGATTTTAAACAGGGAGAAAAAGAGGTATTGCCCGAATCTTGGGCAAGGTTTTGTGCTTTGATTCATGCACATGCTGGAAGTCCATTACCTAAGAATGAGCTTCTTGTTATATTTTATAATGGACTAATGGAAGAATCTAGGACATACCTAGATAGTTGTGCTGATTGTGTTTTCAGGAATATGACTCCGAAGGAAGCTGAGGAACTAATGGCTAAAATAAGTAAGAATTATGAAGATTGGACTCCTCCTAAACAAGCTATACCTGAAGTAATTGTACCTGAACCAACTATTCCTGTGCCTATTCCAACATCAAAGAAGAGGGGAGTTATAATGATGAAATGATGAAGGAAGTTAAGAAATGTCTTAAGGAGAAGGGAATTAAAGCTTCAGATGTCAAGAATTTACCTCCTATATAAGAATTATGTAAGCCTATTCCCTACTCACCCACTATTGAGGTACACTCTCTCCGACACTTTGATGAAGGTGATATCCCTTACTCTAAACCTCACGATCAATGCTTAGAAGAATTTGATATCTTTATTGTTAAGCAAGATAATTTTAATAAAAGGGTGCAAAATCATCTAATAGAAAACACTTGAGCTATTGTTGAGTTGAAAGATATTGTGGAAAGAACTTCTAATGATGTTAAAATGATTGTTCAACACTTTCAAATGGTTCAAACTCAAATAGATCAACTCGTTAAAGTGCAAAACGACTTGCTAGTCAATGCTGCTAAAAAAACATGCTTATGAAATTAGAACTAGAAGTGGGGCTGCTACCCAGGATCCTCTATATCTCGAGGGCATCCCAAAAGAATTGACCAGGATTCTCAACAAGCTGAAAATAGTGGTTCTACTCGTAAGAAAAGGAAAAGAAACATAAAACTGTTGTAGAACCCTCTGAACCTGCTTTAGATCCTAATAGTATATCTATCTCTGATGCTGAAACTGAAAGTGGTAATGAAGAAAATGAAGCTCCTAATGAAGATAAAGTTGAGGAAGAACCTGAAAACCACACTAAGAATACTAAATACACCAAAGAAGATTTTATTGCTAAGAAACATGGTAGTGAAAGAGAACCTTGGGTCCAAAAACCTATACCTTTCCCTGATAAGAAACACAAGTCAAAGGAGGATGAACATTATAATAAGTTTTGTGAGTGGATGAAACCTTTATTCTTGCAAATTCCATTGACTGATGCTATTAAATTGCCTCCTTACTCAAAGTATATGAAGGATATTGTCTCGAATAAAAGGAAGATCCCTAATGAAGAAATTTCTACTTTACTTGCTAATTATTCCTTCAATGGTAAGGTTCCTAAGAAACTTTGAGACCCAGGGATTCCAACTATCCCTTGCTCTATTAAGAACAGTTATGTTAGAACTCCTTTGTGTGATTTGGGATCTGGAGTTAGTGTTATGCTTTTCTCTCTCTATAAGAGGCTTCAACTAGAAAAATTAATACCAACTGATATATCTTTGCAAATGGCTGATAGATCTACCACTATTCCTGTGGGTATATGTGAGGATGTACCTGTTCAAGTGGCTCATAATTGCTTGATATTAACTGATTTGTTGTGCTTGAGATGCCTGAAGAGGATAATATGTCTATTATTCTTGGGAGACCTTTTCTTAATACTGCAGGAGCTGTTATCAATTGTAATCAAGGAAAGGTGACTTTCAATGTGAATGACAAGGAACATACTGTCTATTTCCCCAAGAGGATTGAAAGGACTTCTGGTTTGAATTCAATTGAACATGTTGAGGGCATTCAAGTTGGAGAAATATATTGTCCCATACCAAGAGAAAATTTTGAAACTATTATGATTGGGACCATTGCTATAAAGGTTGAGGTAACATAATCATTAGTGGAATACAAAGTTTTGTCTCATATGGAATTGTTTTGGTACAAGACCTAATCAACCTTGTTAACAAAAGGATTTCATTGAACAAAACAATGTTTTCACTATGATTATCTCCGTTTACTTCTATCCTATCCTTTTAGTTTTCTTTGCTGTTAGTTGCTTGCATGTTAGAGTGTCTTAGAACTTCTGTAGTTCTAGCTTTGTTTTGTCCTTGCATCATGTTTCAAAAAAATCTGTCTGTCAGAAAATCATTCTTCTATGCCTAAAAATGCCCAAAAATAAAGTGTCTCGAAAAATTCCAGAAAATTCATATTAATTTTTTACGTGAAAAAGGGGCAGAGGAGTACCTAGGAGCTACCAGGGGGACCCACCAGGTAGGCACACCACCTGGTGGCGCGGCCTGCCCTGGGTGGCGCCATGCCCTAGTGTGGGCCACCCCTGGCCCCCCTAACTCTCTCACCTGCCATTTTCTTCTCTCTCCCGAGTAAGCGCCAGTTCATTGCTCAAAATCGCGTTCTTGCTGTGCTTGCTCTCAATTTTTCGATCTCCTTGCTCATCCCATCTTTCTTGCTGAAATTTGGAGCATTTGTTCCCTGGTATGTGACTCCTCTCCTTGTCCAAGTAGATTTGTGTTTGGTGGATTATATCTTGAGTATTTTGCTGCTGTAGGTGACAGGTTATGAGAGCTTGTAAGCTTGTTTGATGCTTAGAGATATAGTTTTGATGCATGTTTATGCCTCTTACAAGTCCCTATGAGTAGAATCCTTCATTATATTCACCTTGCAATCACTTGTTTAATAGGTGTTTAAATTTCAGAATAGAAGATGAGTGAGCACCACCTAAACCAACATGAACTATGGGTGCCTGAGATCATGAAGGTCCACCAGGAGGAGGAAGTTTTTCCCTCCATTTATCCATGTTCTGAGTTCATGAGAGCTGCAGGAATTCTCCAAGATTTCCACACTTTGGTTTCTAATGCAGGGTTAGAGCACTTTTTGGAAGATGAACCTTGTGAATTTGTGAAGATAACCATGTCTGTGGTGCAGGACTTCCAATTTAGTCACTCTTTGCCTAACCCCATGGTCCATTACAAAATTTACAATATTGCTGTCGACCTTTCTCTTGATGATTTTTATGCAGCTATTAAGGTACCTCAATGGGGATCATGTAGAAGGATTAAGGAGAGACCTGAACCACTCATGGATTTATACGCAGAAATTTGCCAAGGGAGTACCTTCTTGAAGGAGAATGGAAAAATCCATAACATTCATCTTCCCTCCATTCGTTACTTTGCCTACTTTGTTGCCAAGTGTGTTCTTGCTAGGAAAACTGCCAATAAGTTATCTTCATATGATCTAGCATTTATCTCTGCTGCTCTTAAACGAGACAGGTCTTACAACTTAGGGGATTTGATAGCTTTCCATCTTGCTGCTAACCGTGAGAAAGGTGGAATTTGTGGAGGCCTCATTGCTTCTCGTTTACTAGCATTGCATGGTTTAGTGCCTCATCATCTAGACCTATAGTTTCCCATAGAGAGGCTTGATCTTAATTCCATGATCCAGCATAAATTTGTTTCCTCGTGGGCTAGTATGAGTGAGTTATCTTATGAAATAACCGTTCTCAAAGCTAGTTGGAGAAAGAGCAAGTCCGAGCATGTTGTTCTTTTGCTTGCACCTGTTTTGTTAAACCTTGATAACAGGGAAGGATGGTCCGTCACTGAGGAGGAGCTTGACACATACTTGGGAGAGCTCTCCCAACAGGAGCAGGACACTAGAAGGGAGGTCACGGATGATTCGGTCCAGCCCTCGAATGAGGGAGAGTCTTCATATCAGCATCCTGCTTATGATTGGGGAGCTTCTTCTTCTTCCCATGGGCCCAACTACGACCATTCTTATCATGATCCGCCTGCTTGGAACCCTTATTCATACATGGATTGATACCAACTTAGGCCAAAAGCCTAAGCTTGGGGGGAGGTACGCCGACACCGCACTCATCTCCATATCATGTTGCGTCGGTACTTTGTATATTCATGTTTCGTTCTCTCTTTATTTTTCGTCTTTTCTTTGCTTTTGCTTTCTAAAACACAAAAAGACCAAAAATATTTCTGTTGTTTCTCTTTGTCTTGGTTTGTTTTTCTCTTTTGCTTTGTTTGAACTATTCGAAAAACCCAAAAAGATTTTGCTTTGCTTGTTTTCCTCTTTGGTTCTTGTTTTAAAAAAACGAAAACACCAAAAATATTTGTTGTTCTTCTTTGGTTTTTGTAAGTTTGCTACAGGGTTCAGCACTCCTTAGTGGGATTTGGTTTCATATTATTATCCAAGCCACACAACTGAAGAGCAATAATGAGGATTAATGACAACTTGAGGCGTGGTAAGAGGCTGGTAACGAACTCTATTTTTTTTCATTTTTGTACATATACTCATCATTGTGGGCTTGCTTAGCCTGTTCATGTAGGGTGTATGTTATCTTTGGATGCTTAGTAGTTCTTGCTTTCTTATGATTAGCTCTAGCTCGCTAATAGTTTGTAGCATGTTTTATGAATGTTTGCTTGCATTATTCTATTCATAACTTGGTATGACACCGTGGTATCCTCCTCTGAATGTTTCATTTGAATTGACTTGGCACATGCCCACGCATGCACATTACTGTAATAATCAGTTAAGCCTTGATGAATTATTTTGCCTTGAGGATCTTGAATCACTTTCATGCCATAATTAGTCCTGTTTTGTTGCAAGCATGATTATGACAGTTATTGCTCTCTCGTTGGTCACTCCCTTACTATTGCTAGCCTTCACTTACACTGAGTATGTTTTACTCAATTTTCCAACTCCCTAAACCAAATATGTTTCCAAAGTGTCCACCATACCTACCCATTAGCATCATTTGCTACTTCCATGCATAATCATTATGCCTTGTTTTCTTCCGAATAAAATGTTTGCTTGTTATGAGAAAGTTAGTTAGTAAAGCTCTCACGAACTTGATGGCACACTTTATTTTCTTGCATTTAACAAACCTGAACCATTGCGTCCTTCTTTGTTGTGTATATTCTTCCGCTTTATAAGTTGAAGTTAGCAGAACCATGTTTCATGGGGAATGTTTTCAACATTTCGTTGGTACTTAGTACCTCGTTGATATCATGTTCTTTTACTTATGGATCCCGGCGGTGTGAAATAAAAGTGGAACTTGTAAGATCATGGAGTTTGTATGTATGTTAGAGAAACGCCTGGGCCGCTAGCCTAAGCCATGCCTAATCATGGTGGAAACTTTCAGCATAACCGTAATGAGCATTCTATGAAGCATCCTCAATAAAAATCTATGCACATAGTAAATAAAAAGATCGCTGAGATGCTCATTGTTTGCTTGCCTTGTTATTTTGATTATGGGACAGCTCCCTTGTCATGTGCAAGGGGTACCCCGTTGGCGGTTCTCTATGATACGTATATACTTACAATGACAAGATCTTACTTGTGACTGAAGTTGAGTAGCATGAGGATCGGTCTTCGTAAGTAAGGGGCATGAGGCTTCGATTTATAACTTGTGAAGCATATCCTCTTAGTTGTGTCACTTTAACCTTAACCATTTAAAGATGCTTATGATAGGGGCAATGAGAGCTCAAAGCTAACAAGTACCATACTTTCAGCATTTGGAAGCCTTTCAAATTATTCAAAACCTTTTCTTTTACTTGTTGAGTCTCCACGCATTCCCCGAGCACCTTCTTGAGAGCATAGTTGTCATTCTTTGTGCTTGTCCCATTACTTGATTATTTGTGTTATGACTTTGATGCTTATATCTTTGATATCTTTACTTCTAGTCATCACTTGAACTTCAGAGGTGCCTTGACATTCATAATCAAAGGCAAGCGAGATACCACTCTATCATACCTTTTTATGAGCATTGTAATGTTGCTTATGTTTATGCTTCATGCTACTTATTATTTTTGAGTTGGAATCTATTCATAGCTTGCAATGCATTTAAGTACACTTAGTTGCATACTCCTTATAATGAATTGTCTAAGTAGTTGATCACATGCTGAGAATATTTACATCATATGAAGCAAATGTGTTCGTGAAAGTTCTTTTATTGCACTTAGTTTTCAACTGAATTGCTTGAGGACAAGCAATAAGCTAAGATTGGGGGAGTTGATACGTCCAAAACGTATCTACTTTCCCGAACACTTTTGCTATTGTTTCTCCTCTAAAATTGTGTGATTTGGCTGCAACTAACGCGGACTGACGCTGTTTTCAGCAGAATTACCTTGGTGTCTACTTTTTGTGGAGAAAATCAACTATCAGGAAAAATCCCGGAAAATATGCCAAAAATCCTATTTCAGCCAAAGACTCCAGGAGCCAGAATACGAGACGGAGAATAGCCAGGGGGTGGCCACACCACCTGGTGGCGCGGGCCAGGCCAGGCCACGCCAGGGGTTGGTGTGGGCCCCCCAGGCACCCCCTCGGTCTCCCTCTTCTCCTATAAGAAGCCTTCCGACCTAAAAACTCCAGGGGGTCGACATTTTTCTAGAAGGAGTTCCGCTCCGCCGCCACCACCAGATTCCACGAAACAGCACCAGAAACTCCGTTCTGGCACCCTGCCGGGACAGGGAATTGGAGGAGATCATCGCCATCATCATCACCATCGCTTCTCCATCGACCATCCATGTTTCCCCCATCTATGAGTGAGTAATACCCTGCTGTAGGCTATGGGGATGGTAAGGATTGGATGAGATCGTTCATGTAATGGCATCGGATTGTTAGGGCATGGTGCCTAGTATCTTTTATTAGTGCTTTATGACTTTGTTGCGACTTGTTATGCTTAATGCTTGTCAGTAGGGCCCGAGTGCCATGATTTCAGATCTGGACATGTTATTGATTTATTATCATACTATTGTTTATGGTCTTATCTGCAAGTTGTATACAGACGTTGTTGTCCGGAACCAATGGCCCCGAAGTGACAGAAATCGGGATAACCGGAGGGAATGGCTTTGATGTGAGGATCACATGTGTTCACGGAGTGTCAATGCTTTGCTCCGGAGCTCTATTAAAAGGAGCACCTAGTTCCCTTGAGGCCCCACTGCAAACGGGCTGGCAGGACAAAAGATGTTTTGCAAGTTCTCATTGCGAGCACGTATGACTATATATGGAACACATGCCTAGGATTATCTATTTCTTGGATGCTTTATCTTATTTATCTGCAATTGCCCTATGTGATGATTGCTATGTGAATTGTCTTGTCCATGCAATGCCCGTCCATCCATCCCTATGCCTACCGCACTCGAATCCTACTGTTTACTGCTATTGTTACTGTTGTCTTTACTTTACTACTGCTATTACTTTACTATTCCTACTACAAAACTATTGCTACTGATAAAATGGTGTGAGCAAGATTGTTTCCAGGTGCAGCTGAATTGACAACTCAGTTGTTAAGTCTTATAAATATTTTTTGGCTCCCCTTGTGTCGAATCAATAAATTGGGTTTTACTTCCCTCGAAAATACTGCGATACACCCTCTATACTTGTGGGTCATCAGTGCGTCCAAGGCGACCACGACCTCCCCCATCTGTGGGCCCTACGTATTGATAAAGTGAGCTCTTTCCTACTCCCTCCAGTCCGAGACTTTCTATAACTATATCTATATCTATATATATATCTATATCTATATATATATCTATATCTATATCTATATATATATATATATCTATATCTATACCACTATATAGTACACCAGTTTTTGAATTTGAATCGACCCACACAACTTCTCGCCAATGCACATTCGGAGCAATCCAAGACTTTGATTTCCCGTTGGAGCTTCTATATGCCGTTCATCAGAACAAAACCCATTTGATCTAACGGCTGACATAGGTTGGATTCGCCATCGTCTACTCCCATGCTCGTGGACTCTAGTTGCTGAAATGGCTAGGGGCTCCTTGATAAGTCTACTGCTCTAGAAAAAGCAGAACCTTCTGTCATTTGGTAGTCGGTGGTTGACTGCCCCATGTGGCACGTGATGCATCAACTCAGTCTGGAAGCGAAGTAGTGCTATCATTAATTGAATGTGCATTTTACCCAGCCAATAGTTAGCCTAATAAATCATCCATCCATCTATGTAAATTATGCATGTAGTATTCCCTTAGTATAAATACAACAGCTCGGATTTTTATTTTACGAAATGGGGAATAATCACCATGGCCTCTGCATTGACCGTTACACTTAGTTTGTCCAGCATAGTCTATAGCATGCAACTAATTTGGATTGCTATTTTTAGTACGAATACTTAAACAATATTAATAAAAAGGTGAAAAAATAAAAAAATCTTTCTTTTATATGATATATTTATTATTATTATTTGTCATGACAACATTGCAATTTTAGAAGGTTAATTTTCATATAGTATTCTAAAATTTTATCACCTACTCCTAAGGCAAGGCATTAATCATGCAAAAATCAGAGACATGGGAGAATAATATATAATCATTAACATGTGAGAGAAACAATTTTCAACACACAAATGGTCACGAACTATTTCTTTCATGTCCCATCGAAAATGATGGTAGTTTTGGAAGTAGAGAATGGAATGGACGAAACTTACACATATTGGCAAACAGAGGTTCAAATTGATATTGAACAGTTCATAGAGAAGTATATGTGCATTCTCTGCCCGAAGGACAGCTGTGAGTACAGAAAATGTAAAGGTTGACAATCATATGGAATCAGAGTTATCTAGAGTATTGCAACTTCTAAATACTAGAGAAATATTTATTTGTAAATCGACCAAGTGCTATACCTAACTTCTAATTATATGGTGTATTATTATTATGCCTTAGGAGCATTTCAGCCGCGTGCCCCAATGGCCTCCCAAAGGGATATTAGGCGCGTTAGATGAAACATGTGTCTAGCCATGCTACTCAAAGCTGTTTTTTGTCCGGTGCAGGCAATAACATGTTTGGCACGCTAGGCCGTCTAGGCATTGCATGGTATGTTGCGGACGCGCTAAACACAAGCTACAAACTACACAACATAGGAAATAGATAGCCAGGCACATGCTAGTTACCCAGCCTATTCTCCCTCCTCCTAACCGCCCCTCCCCATTATTTTCTAAAAAGAAAATAAAAATCTCTATTTCTGAGTTTCAAAAAATTCTAAAAACAAATTTGGATGTAGCCAACAATATAACCCACAAACGTTCAAAATATCAATTTTAAATAAGTTGTATTTTAAGCTACACAAAAATAATTTTATTTGGATCCGAGTATCGTGAATAGTGCACACGTTGAAATATCAAGAAATATCAATTTTTTATTTTGTGTAGCTCATAATAAGAAGAAATTAGCATTAAGATTTTGCATGCTTGTAAAATACTACTTCTATTCTCAATTGTAAGATGTTTTGGTAGGCTGTTTTAGACCAAAATGTCCTATAGTTTGAAAGAGAGGAAGTATATTATTGGAGAAAGTTCAGGATTGTCTTTAATTTTATTTTTTATAATTTTTTTAAGATTAGGAGATTATTGGTTCTCCGAGCCAGAGATACTTTACATTAATAAGGTAGGATACCGTTATCTGTGTGCAAAGCACGTGCCATTTACTAGTATAACTTAACACCATATGTTGGTGTCTTTTTTCACAGAACCACAACCTTTACATTTTGTTTCACAAAACACCAACTTTTGTGGTAATCTTTTGCATAAAATACGTAAAACGATATTAGCTCATTTGATAGCGGATTAACTTGTTGGGCCTACTTGTCAGAACCATCGTGGCAGCATGGGTAGCTGCAGCGTGCCCAGATTTCATTAGTCTGTAAGAAGATTATAACCACACAAATTATCACTCCATGTCCGGGAGATTTTATCACTGCAAATTATAACCACGCAGAATATAATATTTAGACAACCAGGACATGGTTCTTTTTATTTCATTCAAACTATTTAGACAATCAGGACAAGTTTAGTTTACTTTTAGTGTCTCCCAGCATATACAAAATAAGAGTCTAGAACTTCTGCAATCAGGCCATAGCTCTTTTCATTTCATACAAAGTTTAGAGGCTTAATTATCTTTTCTTTCCTGCTGCAATCCTTGCTTAATACCAGCTGTGAAGTAAGCGTAAGTACGGGTCTCGGTGTAATGAACCCGCCTCCTTCGTCCACGAACATAATGGAGCTTCAACCTTGGTGGTGTTGTATCTTGCCGAGGCGCAGATGTAGGTTGTTGAGGTGATGCCGCACCTTGCCAAGGTGGAGCTTGTCGTGGTGGTGCAAATGGGACTTGGCGCTTGTGCTGTTGGAGGTGGAGGTGTTGTAGCTGGTGGCGAGGCAGGACCTGCAGGCATGTGCACGTACTCGAGCAGCTACCGGTTGCTCTGAAATACTACAAAACCACAACATTTAGAAAGGAGCTGCATTTATATGTCGATCAAAGCCAAATTGTTCTGCCCAAAAACTAGGGTTCTTCATCTCCTTACTGTAACTCTCTTCAAATCCCTCACCAAAAGTAGAAAATTAAGAGTTTTTAGCATTGCTCATGAATCTTACGCACTGAACAATATGGGATCGTCGGAATCCATGGTCTGCATCCTCCATGCTAGCATGTCGCCGAATACGACACGTTTGCTCGTTAGAAGGAAGACGACCATGCTGGACTGCTTGACAATAGGCTTTAGGTTTAATTATTGGTTTGCCACTAGAGGTCGCCATATGCTTAGTTTTGCCACTAGTGCAGAATGGTGCTCAGTTTTGCCACTATTCAGGCGGAACTGCTATAGTGACGCCAATCAGCTAGTTTAAATGAGCATAACAAAATAAGTAAATAAAAACATGCGCACATAGTCTTTTATGTCATATACTAATGATTCAAGTTGATAAACAAGGTTTACATACATTCAAACGAAAAATTCATGAATACGTGATAAATAAGGTCTACATACATGAATGCATGAATTTTTCGTTTGAATATATGTAGACCTTTTTTATCAACTTAAATCGTTAGTATAAGACATAAGAAGACTATGTGCGTAGGTTTTTCATTTTTAGTTTTTTTTAATTTGCTATGCTCATTTAAACTGGCCGATTGGCGTCGTCATAGCTTCTATGCCCGAAATAGTGGCAAAACTGAGCACCATTTCGTGCTAGTGGAAAAACTGAGCATATGGCGGCCTCTAGTGGTAAACCAATAATTAACCCCAAAATTTACTAATGGGCTAGTAGTGTGGTTTATGTGTTCTATGCAAAACGTTACCACAAAAATTGGTGTTTTGTGAAAAAGATCACTAAGGTTGTGATTTGTGATAAAATGATACCAACATGTGGTGATATGTGAGAAAATCTTCTCCGGTCCATTGGAAGTTGATATGAATACCATCGAACTTGTATTCATCAAGGTATTCGAGAAAGAAAGAAGGATCCTCTTTGTATTATTAGTACTCAGCTTTTAGTGGCTAATCGATCTTGTACTACTGGTATATTTTTTAAATAATACGATTTATTTAACAAATTTAATAAATAATACAGGAATTTGAGGAATTGCAAATCTAGCGCGGCATTTGTTAAATTAGCCGTACTATTCGTGTATTATTCATGAAATTTGTTAAACAAATCGTATTATTTTAAAAAAATAGCCGTACTACTGGCAAGGCGAGCAAGGGCTCCTTCCACCGCAAATATTTTGCCTTGTTTTTTTTAAATGCTCCTCCACCCAAAATTCTGTCTCGTCGCTCCTTTCATGAGAGAAAAGGCTCCTGGATGAAGGAGAATCATCCTCTCTCTCTCCTCCTCCTCAATGCGGCATTGGTTGCTATGTCCACTCTTGCATCTATGTCTGGCACTTGTTCAGGTGGGAAGCATCGCAGCACTCACCTCTTCTTTCCCATGTAAGCTCCCGCGCAATGGAGTACAACCATGCAGGCGCAGTAGTATAGAGAAGGTTGGGGCCCGTGGTGGTCCAGGCCAACTTTCCCTCTATTTGCCTCGTGCTTCTGCCAAAAAATGAGCTATGGATGGATGTTTTCTTTATCTTCCATATTAGGCTGCTCTTCATAGTGCTAAATAACTTAGGCTAGTAAAACTTTCACATGTTACTACAGTACCTTCAAAGTGTACTGGGTCAAAAAAAATATACACCGTTACTTTTTATAGATGTGGCTCTTTCATATTTTTTTTGAGCTTTACCTATTACAGAGCATAATTTTATATAGTGATGATATGTCATACTTTATTATTATGTGGGTCTCACGTGCCAACTTACTAATAAAAGGGTGGTGCACAAATACAAAGAGGTCGCTAATCTTGTCCAACTAAACTAGGAATTTGTAAATAATAAGGCCTCAAAATATACAAGAAGGACCCTAGTACAGAAAGGAAAGGCGCTTTCAGGTAGAGCCTCATTGATTATCAGCTGTGGTATATGAAAGAAGGGCACGGCTTGAGGCCAGATCAGAGAGTCCTCATTTCCCCCCACCCAAATCGCAATGCTTGGGATGGTCACTCTGAAGCTGGAAGCCACCGTTCTCAACTATACCTCCTGCTCCTAGCCCCTCAAGCGTCGGCGGGTCTACAAGGTCTCTCCATTTCTCCCTCACAATCCATTGATTTTTCTTTTGTCGGTTCGTCCGTGCAACTATTTTATTTTTCGAACTTCCGTTTCTATAGTGCGTGGACATTCATCTAGTCTACCACCGCTGCATCCGCAAGATCACCTCCTGCCAGAAGTGAGAGCACCCTAGTGGCGGATTCGCCCACGAGCCTGCCATGGATGCCGTCCTATCAGCGGCTAGGGTCGAGTGCACCCACAAAGGCTGTAGTAGTTTGCTGCCCTACTACGAAACCATGTGCCAGTATGCTCCCTACACTTGCAGGGAGACTGACTGCGACTTCGCCGCCACGCCGATAGCGCTCGTCGCCCACCTCGAAGCGGTCCACTCGATCCAAGTGCACAAGATCCAGTATGCCACCACCAAAGCTTTCTAGGAGCTGGTGCCGCTGCCGGGCGAGCCGTCCTACCGGCTCATCATCGTTGGGGAGCAGGACAGCACCGTGTTCGTCCTGACAATTGGCTCGGTAAGCACGACCCCCCTCATGTCTACGGTCTGTGTTAGGGCTGTGATGGGCGACTTGCCGGTGTACAGGGTAAAGATGTGGGCGGAATGCTCGCCGCTGCTCTCCTGGACGGACGGCAGGAGGAGGACCGGCAACGTGACGGTGGAGCTCGACGCGCTGAGCTCCTCTAAGCCAGGGAAGGTCGCGTTTGAGGACCTTACGTCTTACCTGGCGGCGCCACCTCATTACCTTGTCGGTCCTGCTACCTCGAAGGAGCTGTGTTTCTTCTTTCGCGTCGAGTTTTAATGGTGATGTAAGCTGCTATTAATTGGTTTAATTGCAGAATGATCATTTGCATACCAGGAATGGTGGATTTTGTAGTACTAGTACTCTATCTCCATCCCAAGAAATAAGTCTCCCTTATTTTTGTTTTTTGTTTGACCAAGATTTACTCTAAATATATATAAAGAATGTTGGTACTGTATAAATTTAGCATCATTGGAAAGTTGTTTCCATACGAATTCAACGAAACAAATTTTACACATATAAGTACATTTTAGTTGCTCCATTTATTCGGTGAAATTTTACTTTGGAGCGTGTGTGCGCCTTATTTCTTGAAACAAAGGTACTAGATGAGTTCGATGGATGTACTCTCGTGAGTATTTTTTATGAAGTCTTAACTTTCGATGGGTTGGATGGATCAGTGGATGTACTCTGCTGAGTAGTAAACTGAGTAGGATTAAGGCTCTCTGTTTAGGAAGGCCAGATGGCTAATTCGCAATACTACCAAGTAGATGAACTCTAATTAATTTATGCATGCATGACTAGTTTTACATGCATGAGACGCTAGATAAAAAAAGGGGAACATGATGAGAGATGAAATAACATGCATTGGGAGCTTGAGAGAAAATAGAGATATCTAAATTAATGAGTCACGGGAATTAAGACAATAAAGAGGATATGTCTTATTATAATTTCTAACAATTTTAAAAGCTCTCTGGCCTGATAATCCCAAACAGAGGTAGGAGTACTGGTCAACATACATTCGGGAGTACTAGTATGTACTACTACTAGTAGTAGTACAATAGTGGAGTACGGTAGTAGTAGTACTCCCCTCCGATTCATATTAATTGTCACTGGATTGGATGTAGTCGTATCTAGCACTAAAACATGTCTAGATACATCCAATTTTTGTGACTAGTAAATATAGCCATTTTTGGAGTAGTACTAGTTTGGTTGGAAGAAATCATATTTTTTCCGCAGTAGGGACGGTGTGTTTTTGCTAGTAGTAGTACTAGTACATAGCAAGTAGTAGTAATATATATGTTTATACAGTACTAACTCAACATACATTCGGGCAATCACAAATGTTCATCTTGCAATTCTGCTCCTAAAGTGCTACTAGTAGTTTTTCAGGTGCCCATTCAACCTCTGTCTTTCAGCAGTACTCCGCCTAAGCAGTATAAATGGAATTACTCAAAGAAAGTCTCTACCACTATAAAATTATAACCTGCCATGGCTATTGATTGACAAGACAATTCATTGAGGTGGGGTGGGCTGTTGGCGTGTGCTATGATGCCTACTCCTATTATCACTCTGCAATCAAAATTAAAGAAACTACTACGATTCCTTGCATTAATTCTTGCCTCCGCTCCTTGCATGCCTACAGTATATACATGCATTAACTTCTGCGAGTAGTATAGTACAAGTAGGAGTAGTACCGAGCAAGGATATACCAAAATGCAAAGATATACTTGTAGGTCACATGGTGTACCATTATGAGTCTTTGTCTTCTTCTTTGGTCTGTGTCAACACCCGGATTTTTAATCCCAGATGTCTGTTATGCCATACATCGCAATTCCAAGATTGCCATTTTTGCGAGACATAACAGATTGGATATCACAGTACATCATCCATTACAAACCATAATAAGGTCTTACACAAATAAAGGACCTCATGATCCAGTCTTAGTACTAACAAGTAGCGGAATAATAAGCATAGCGGTGGGCTCCATCTTCAGTCTCACAGGCAATGCTGATGATGGGAGATGATCCTAGTTGTCGTAGCCATCCTGCTTTCCTTCTTCCAGATAGTCCTCCTCATAGTCTGGCCACGGGAATAGCCAGGGATAAAGCCATGAGTACTCTTTAAGTACTCACAAACTGTCACTAACAAGTAAGATAGTTCTAGTAGGAATGCTAAGTTCGAAGTTTATTTGCAAAGTTAAGTTTCAAACCTAAGATGAGTTCAGAAACAAAGAAAGATAAAATAAAGTTATAAATCACCTAAGTGGGAACTTAGTTTTCATAGTCACAACCCTTTTGTGGTCAAATCATGTCACAATTCATTTCACAAGTCATTTTGAAAACATCTGACGATGGAACAGTATGGCCACTACAACTATCCATGACCGTAGACGTGGCTATTCGAATAGTTTGACACTCTACAGAGGTGGTACACTTTCACCACAAAATTTGATACATCTGTTAGGGATAACCCTGAATCATCATACTTAGTATGCAGATAATCAATCATAACCTTTCCTGTACACACTCTAGTATAAGCACCTCTCTTATGAGCTTGGCCTCCCAGCCATTGCCATCTGCCATCCTGGGCACTGCATAGGTGGACAACATCAAGAGGTAGCCTCAGCTCAAACCTCTTCCGCGAGGGAACCCATACTAATGCATATAAACTTCCGGCTAAGCCTTACCCAATTTAGGTATTGTGGTTGTACGGTAAAATTGGAATGGTATCGCATCTGAACCCAACCATCAGTTTTTATAAAGGGCTAAGGCTCATGCCTCAACATTTTCACCATCATAAACCATTTGTGTTTCTCAACACATGTCAAAACATCTCAATAGAATGACTCATCATTCCAAGGTTTTCATAAGCATTTTCACCAAGTATACCCATCTTGAGTGATCAAGTTTTTGGTTTAGCACTAACTACTAAGTTAAGAGTGTTCACTAAGGTGGGATGCTAATCTCAATCTCATGCCATAGAATGCCATCTAGTATAGGACAATTTTTATACTCTTTATGCTATCTATACTACTTTCTAAAAATCTCACAAAGCATTCCTAGAAGTAAAGAAACTTTGGTAAAGCAAAAGTAAAACTTGGGATGGGTATAAAAATCAAAAGGTATAACCAAAGCATGCCTAATGCATCTTGCTTAGGTTAACTTGCATCTAGTGATGGCTTGCAAGTATTAGCTTGCCAATAATAGCTTGCATAGTTAAGAAACTTACAAGTGTTAGCTTGCCTTGATTGGTGCAGTGGTTGAAATTCTCCTTGTCTTCTTCGGGGTAGAACTCCTCCTCCTCGTAGACTTGGTCGATACTATCGTCTATAAATACATACGGGATACACAATCACCAAAAAATACTTAACTAGTCAATTTAGCACACTAAGGCACACACTTGATGATCTAGTATCATCACAATCATCACAAGATTTAAAGAAATAGTTTCATTTATTTTATTTGAGAAAAGTAATTTCTACTCATTGAAAAGAATTAAGATTTAATATTCTCCAATTAAAATATGGGATCATGTGGACACATGTCATCACCACATATTCTAATACATGGGAATGTGTTTAAATGTTTGATCATATTTCAATAAATTTAAGTTTATCATTTAAATGATTTAAAGTGACTAGAAATGCCTATATAGCATTATTTTGCTACTAGTCCAAAGTCACTGCATGCAAACCTAAATATTATTACATATTTAGATAGATATTATCAAATGTGATTTTTGAGAGTTGGAATCAACTCAAAAGAAATTATGGTTGATTTTTGAAAAATGTTTGAATATAGAAAAGTCTCGGTCTTGTTATTTTTGCTATATGTGATATCTAACTCCAATTGATTTAACTCCAACGGGCCTGGATAGATATTTTAATTATCTTTCTAGCAAAATTTGAATCATGCATTTTGGTTTAGTGGATCTCTTTTAACTGATTTTTAAACAAGTGGACAGAATCTAGTTTAAATCTAAATAGAAAAACATCTATTTGAAAATTGTGGGCTAGCGTGGGAACACTAACAGGCCGGCCCAGTGGCACTCCACGGCATAGAGGGCAACTGATAGGGGGGTCCGCATGTCAGTGGCGCATCTAATGCGAAGCGGTACGAGGCGATATCAGCCGTGCGATTAGACGACAAATCGACGGCTGACGGTCATCCTTTTTCGATGAACAGCTCCGGCGAGATCAAACCCTAACGCGGCACGGTGGGGGTCTACGGGGGCTTACCAAGGCTCCAGCTAGACGTGGCGATGGGGGCGATCGAACTGGTGGACGACGGCGGTTCTAGGCGTGGTCGTGGTGTCTCCTGGGGTAGTCGCAATCAGCGGCACCTCTTCTCCTCTGCTGCGACCAGCTCCGGTGGAATTCCGATGACTAAGGGCTCGATTGGCTCCGGGGAGAAGTGGGGAAGGCTCAGGGGTGAGAGGGGAGTTGAGTGGTGTGAGAAATGAGGCCGGGGGAGGCCTCCTTTTATAGGCTCGACTGCGAGGCAGTGCGGCATGGCATGGCTCGTCGGGGGCGATGGTACAGGCAGCTATTGCCGGGGCGGAGGTAGGCGGACGGTGCGCGGTCTCCTAGCGGTCCTCTACGGCATAAAGGCACAGCTAGGGCGGTGGCATTTTGTCAGGCGTGGCTCGTGCTCTACACGGCAGAAGCGGCATTCGATGCGGCTCATGGTGGTTACGGGTCAAGCGACGGTGAATGGACTTGTCCGGGCGGTTGCTGGGGTCATGGCGATGCGGCACGCGTGGGCTGCGGTCAAGGCGCGGCGTGTGCATTCCTGTCTGGCGTGACGCTCTGGGACGGTGCTCTGGTGCGTGCTCGGCATGTCGCAGACACAGTGGGCGCGGTGTCCCTGGGGGTGGTCCACAGCCTGGCTTTCGTCGAGGGGTGGACAGGGAGAGGCGGTAGGGTGCGACGATAATCCTAGACATGGCGGGAGAGAGAGGGGAGCTGTCAACACCAGGATTTTTAATCCCAGATGCCTGTTATGCCATACTTCGCTATCCCAGGATTACCATTTTTGCGAGACATAACAGATTGGATATCACAGTACATCATCCATTACAAACCATACATAAGGTTTTACACAAATAAGGATCTCATGATCTAGTCTTAATACAACAAGCAGCGGAAATAAAAGATAAGCGTAGCGGTGGGGTCCATCTTCAAGGGCACAGGCAATGCTGACGAAGGCAGATAGTCCTAGTTCTCATAGCCATCCTGTTGGCCATCATCTTGATAGTCTCCTTCATAGTCTGGCCATGAGAATAGCTAGGGACAAAAGCCATGATTACTCTTTAAGTACTCGCAAACTACCTCTAACAAGTAATATAGTTCTAAGTTAAAGTGATAAATCTAAGTTTAACTATAAAGTTAAGTTTGAAACCTAAATTGAGTTCTGAAGCAAAAAAAGATAAGATAAAGTTCTAGAATCACTTAACTTGGGAAGCTATTGTCATAAACACAGCCCTATTGTGGTCAAGTCAAAATTCATCATTCCTTTCATAAGTTGTTTGGAAAACATCTGACAACGAAATAGTATGGCCATTCCAACTGTCCATAACCGCGGACGTGGCTATTCGAATAGTTTGACACTCTGCAGAGGTGGTACACTTTCACCACAAGATTCGATACATCTGTCAGGGATAACCCTGAATGCTCATACTTAGTATGCAGATAATCAAACATAACCTTCCCTTTACACACCCTAGTATACGCACCTCTCCTATGAGCATGGCCTCCCAACCATGACCATCAGTCATCGTGGGCACTGCATAGGTGGACAACATTGAGAGGTAGCCTCAGCTCAAACCTCTCCCATGAGGGAACTAATACTAATGCATATAAATTTCCAGCTAAGTCTTACCCAATTCAGGTAGTGTGGTTATACGGTAAATTTGGAATGGTATTGCATCCGAATCCAACCATCAGTTTTAATAAAGGGTTAAGGCTCATGCCTCAACATTTTCACCATCATAAACCATTTGTGTTTCTCAACACATGTCAAAACATCTCAATAGAATGACTCATCATTCCAAGGTTTTCATAATTCAGTTTCATCAAGTGTTCCCATCTAAAGTGACTCAAGTTTTTGATCTACTCTAATCTACTAAGTTAAGAGTGTTCACTAAGGTAGAAAAAGTGGGTTCAATCTCATGCCATAGAATGACATCTAAAGGGTTTCTAAATAGGTCAAGTTTTATACTCTTTATGCTACCTTCAAAACAAGTAAAGAACTGTGTGTAAAGTAAAGGAAGTAAAGCTTGTAAAATAAGACTTGGGATACTAATAGTCAAAGTAGTGTGACCAAAGCATGCCTAAGGCATCTTTGCTAAACCATCTAGTTTAATACTAGCTTGCTAAGCATTATACTTGCAAGTGTTAGCTTGCATTGTTAATGGTGGCTTGCCTTGTGAAGTGAAGTGGTTGAAGTTTTCTTCTTCTTCTTCTTGGTAGAACTCATCCTCCTTGAAATCTTGGTCGGTACTATCGTCTATAAATACATACAGAGTACACAATCACCAAACAATACTTAACTAGTCTAATTAGCACTATAGGGCACACATTTGATGATCTATTATCATCCTAAGCATCACAAGTTTAATTAACTAGTTTCATTCTTTTTATTTTAGAAAAGTAATTTCTACTCATTGAAAATTAACTAAGATTCAATATTCACCACTTAAAATATTGGATCATGTGGACACATGTCCTCACCACATATTCTAACATGTGGGAATGATATTTAAAGGTTGGATCATAATTACTTTGGTTTATGTTTATTATTTAATGATTTAAAGTGACTAGAAATTCCTATATAGCATTTTTTTGGTACTAGTCCAAAGTCACTGCATGTAAACCTTAATATTATTACATATTTGGGTAGATATGATGAAATGTGATTTTTTAGAGTTGGAATCAACTCAAAACCTATCTTAGTTGATTTTATAATAATGGTGCAAGGTGCAAATGCTTCTGTTTTGTTATTTTTATTAGGAGAGATCTATGACTCTAATTGAATTAAATCCAACGGGCTTGGATAGATCTTTTCAATATGTTTCAGAAAAAATTAGTTTCATGCAATTTGGATTTGTCAAACTCTCTGAATTGATTTTCAAACTCAGAGACGGAACTAAGTTTAAACTAAAAAGAAAAATCCTAATTCAAACTAACTGGGTCGCGCGGGAAATGCTAACGGGCTGGCCCAGTGTCACTCCGCGGCGCAGGGCTCAACTGACAGGGGGGTCCACAAGTTAGCAGCTCATAACGCGTGAAGCGGTACGGGGCGATGTGGGCCGTTAGATTAGAACTGAGATCTACGGCTGGGGATCGTCGTCGACGACGAATAGGTCGCCGGCGAGCTCGAAGCTTAGCGGCTCGGTGGGGGTGCATAGGGGGCGTACCAGGGCTCTAGCAACGACGGTGAGGCGGGCAAACGAACTGGTGGTCGACGGCGAGCTCAGGGACGGTCGAGGCAGCTCCGGGGGTGGTCGCAATCAGCGGCGCCCTTCTCCTCTAGAGGCGGCCTGCTTCGGTGCAATTCCGGCGAGCGACTGCTCCCCTTGCTCCGGCTAATGATGTGGGACGGTCAGTGAGGTGAGGGGAGTGGAGTGGTGTGCTTCAAACTGCTGGGGGTGCCCTCCTTTTATAGGCTCGACGGCGAGACCGAGAGGGATGGGCCGGCGACGGTGGCGACATGGCTACGGGCGTCTAGCGGCATGGCTGAGGGTGGAAATCGACAGGCGGTCTCCTGGCAGTGCTCTAGGAAGTGAATGCGGGCGTAGGGGCGGTGGTGTGCGGTCGGGGTGAGCTGGCACTCTGAGCGGTAGAGGCGGCGGTGTCCACAGCGAGCGGTGGTTGTGGGGCGTTGGGCGGCGAACGGGCGTGTCCGTCATGTTCCCTGGGTCGTGGTGGAGCGGTAGGCGCAGGCTACGGTCGAGCGGCTGCTTGTGCACGCGTGACGGGTGTGGCGCTCTGGCGCGTGCTCGGCATGGTGCGGTGGCACTGGGCGCGGGCTCTCCTCGGTGGTACACTGCTGGGCTTGGCTCGGGCAGGGGACAGAGGGTGGCGGTGCGGTCCTGGCTACCTCCTAGAGATGGCGGGAGAGAGGGAGGTGGCCTGCTGGGGCGACTGCATGGTCCGCCGGCAAGGGGTGGCCCGGCATGGTATGGCTTTGCCAATAGGGGTGTAGGGGATGGGTGCTAATGGCATGGTTAGACTCTGGGGGACAAAGGGATTAAATATAGATCATTTGGGGGCAAACCCCTGTTCAAAACAGTGAGCTAGGATTAGGGTGTAAAACATGCATGCCAAGTGTCTGATGAAATGGCCGCATGAGATTTAGTTTTGAATTTTGAAAATATTTTTGGTAGGTTTGCTAGGAATAAGCTTGAGACTCTATGGGTGCTTGGGTTTTGAAAATTGAGCTTGTTTGAGTGGTTTTTGAAATAATGGGATCTTCCCATATGAATTAGATTCAATTTTAAACTGTCATTTAAAATTAGTATTTGAATGTTTTTAGCAGATCACAAAGTGGGCCTTGGTACCTCATTATGTGTACTATCAAGGGGTGTAAAGATCCACACATATTTCTGTTAAGTTTTGAGTACTAGGAATAGCCAAAGTAGGCATGAGAGTTAATTTTGCCAAAATGACCATTCACTTCAAATATTCATTTTGAGTTGTTCTTCTTTGGAAAAAGTTTGGGAATGGCTTAGATGATGTTTATTTCACCTAAGAAACATTTTACAAGCAAAGGATCACAGAACCATGGCAATTCAAATCAATTCCTAAATTAAATGCACATACACATGAATGATTTCATTTTTACTTTGGAAAAGTTTTTGTTAACCCTAATTTTGATGATTTGGATCTTGATAAGCTTGGATTAAATTTTTGGGATGTTACAGGAGCTCCGGGCTGAACGACGGTGACCATCTTTGGGCAGCGGTCTACTGGTGCAGCGGCGAAGGGGGAGTGGTGCCTAGGGCTGGGTTAGGTGCTAGGGAGACAGAGGACAGATGAGGGGGTCAATTGTGGGACAAGGCATTGATTAACAACAGTATTAGATAGGCAGTTTATTCTATGATCACCAAGTGTTTGACACAATGGCCGCAAGAAATTTAACTTTGAATTTTGGAAAGATTTTTGGTGGGTGTGTTGTTCATAAGCTTGATGATCTGTGGTTGCTTGGGTTTTGCAAGGGGAGTTCATTTGAGTGGTTTTTTGAAAAAATGGGATCTATGCATATGTAAAGGATTCAATTTTCAACTGTTATTTAAATTGCCTTGCTAAAGGTTTCTCTGAGATTGTAAAGTGGGCCTTGGTACTTCTTTACTTGGTCTAGCAAGGGGTGAAAAGAGTTGAGAAAGTTTCTGTTTGAAATTGACTTCTAGGAACACCTAAAGTGGCCTAGTGGATTAAAATGGTCAAAATGACCATTTGGTCTTTTTATTCTTATTTGATTTCTTTTTCTTTGGATTGTGTTTTTAAATGGTCTAGATGATGTGTCATTCACCTTTAAACCATTTCATATAATTTAGATCAATCAAATATGGCATTTTCAAAAAATTCTATATTAATGCAACATACACATGCATCCATAATTATTTTAAATAATAAAAAGTTTTTGTTAACCCTAAATTGGGTGATTTGGACCTTGATAACCTTGATTAAAGTTTTGGGATGTTACAGTTTTCTTGCCCTTGCCCTTGCCCTTCTTCCTTAGTTCTTTTTTTGGTTGAACATTTCGAGAGTTTGTTGACCCCTCTCGAAGTTCAATATCGGCCTATATACCTCGTAGGTCGCGTAGGCGTCGAGGCTTGCATACCTGATCTGCTCTTCGGTCAGGCGCATGTCCCCCCACTGCTTGTAACGGATGTCTATGAGGGCCACCTTGTAGTCAGCCAATGAATCCTTCTCATTCGTGGAGCCGGCAGGCTTCCACCTCTTCTGGATCTCCACGAAGTTCGTCACTAGTACTAGAGAAAACCTAAGCCTGATACGGTCGTTGCTGATGTCGACACCTGCAAAGGAAATGTTAGGGTTGGCGAGGAACTCTGCTAGCTTTGAGCATGGCCGGTCGGCCTGGCAGATCTGGTAGACCAAGCAATCCATGCCCACACATAGCTGGACGACAGTAGCCTTCTGCATTGATGATTGCTCGTTGGTGTACTCGACATCGAGGCCAACAATCTTGTCGTCCGTTTCCTCTAGGAGCTTTTGGATTTTCTCGATGTAATCGTTCACCACCGACGCTCTATTGGTATACGCCACCTGTAGTGTGGTGTTGCCAGGGTCCACAAAGTAGTACATCTTGTCCAACGGCGTCGCCATGGACTATGATTGGCGCCATCTTTTGTTTTGCAGAGGTCCGGCCGGGGTGACAGAAAAGGAATGGGATAGAGAAGAAAGGAACCGCTAGGAAGATCGGGAGATGCATGCATGAATAGTTCTGGAGACGAAAGGGCATGCAATCCCCCTGGCCCTGCCCACGTACTCCTATAGAATATAATTTATTTACGTAGAAGTTTTACAGACGCGGATTATTTATGGCTATAGGTTGATTTCTAGATTATACAAAAAATACAAGAACCAAACACACGGGATATTTTATGAACGAAGCTCGAAAGTATAAATATTTTTTGAGTTTCACCTACTACTATAATTTTATATAAAAAATCATATGTCATACTTATATTATCTGATTCTCACATGCAAGGCACTTGCAACTCACTAGTTGTTTCTAATCTTATTGTATCTTACCACTATATCTCTACCATTATAATGAAGCAGTTTTGAATTGGATCCTTAGCACCAATCCTTACCGTTGGGCTGTTAGATCCAATGGTTCAGAGCACATGGATTCGTGTTGAATAGTACCTAGAGCAAACTCCACCATTTTCGAGAACCATCATGTCACCACCCCCAAAATTTCATAGCATAGTAGGCTGTATTCTCTCTACTACTACAATGGAGATGTTTTGAATTGGATCCATAGCACCAATCCTGACTGTTGGGCTGTTAGATCCAATAGTTCAGAGGAGCTAGATTCATGTTGAATAGTACCTAGACGTCTGACATATCACCACTATATAAAATTTTAATAGGTAAAGCATAAAAAATATAAATTTGATCAACATCTATAAAGTATGGGTGTATATTTGGTTCTTGTACTTTTATATCATTTAGAAGTCAACGATTATTAGCTATCTAAAACTTGAAAATTCTGGTAACATGGTCTAGAGAAACGAGGGACAAGATTCTAGAATGATGGAGAAGTGTGTTTTGAGTTTTGTGCATACCATTAATTGTGATGAAGACTATCAATAAAATCTTCTCGATGCTAGAATGGAAAAGAAGATCCAACAGCTGGAAATGTTGGGATTCACGAGTCTTTATCCAACGGTTAATATTCAAAGTTATTCGTACACATTTCCAGCGTTGGATCAAGACTCTCGAATCCCAACATTGCCTGCAGTTGGATCTTCTTTTTAATTTTAGCATCTAAAAAATACTACTCCCTCCGTCCATAAATAACTTACTTGGGTTTGTCTAGATTCGAATGTATCTATACACTAAAATGCGTCTAAATATATTCGAATCTAGACAAAACCAACTTAGTTATTTCTAGACAAAGCGAGTACTTTTGATAGTCTTTAGCATAATGTATTCATATTACTACTCCAAGTTACTAGCCACTCAGACCAGTCTTAGAGCATCTCTAGCATGGAAAAAAAATAGTGCACTATTTCACGCTATGTAGCGTATTTGGAGAGTGCACGATATTTTTTAAAGATTTTGTTCGCTATGCCGCTATTTTTTAAATAGCATGCTATATCGCGCTAAAACATCATAGCGTTAGCGCTAGTTCAAGTATAGGGTGTTATTTTTTGTTGGTGGGTGTGGAGTAAGATAACATATGATGAATGTGTCGAGTAAGCAAACAAACAATGAAAAATTGATTGTTAAACTTAACTGATCGTGTAAAGCCGCTGCCTCCTCCTGTAGCACCTGGCGTTGTACCTAGATTCAGCCCTGCCGGTTATCCTCCAACTTGGATAGTGCTGGAATCGATTATGCATGTGCAAGTATTACTCTAGGCAATTCATTACATGTTGAAATCATTTATATTCATGATATACCTATTATATTTTTAAATTTTAACAAAAAGATGTTCTGTAAAATAGCGCGTTATTAGCACGCTATAACTTTCATATCATCTGGAGAAAAGCCACGCTAAATTAAATAGCACGCTAGTATTTTTTGCCTTGATCTTTAGTGGCTTGTCTAAATTTGGTGGTCTCGTAGGACTTCCGTAGTGTGTGAAAAATCGGTGCCCAAATCACTTTACAAGAATCAGGCACCGGTGCCCTCCGTTGCCCGATCGATACCCCAAACACTTCACCCAATAGAATAGCAATATATGTGTACTATGCATGTTGTTGAGAGGACCTTCACCAAAGATAAGACATGGAGATTGGTCTAGTTAATTTGTTTATCACGTTGTGGGCCAGCTATTTATTTTTGGCCAAAGTGATCACATTGCGAGCTCGGTGCCTCAAAAGAATTTCTAGGCATC
Source organism: Avena eriantha (assembly GCA_910589775.1). Taxonomy (NCBI): domain Eukaryota; kingdom Viridiplantae; phylum Streptophyta; class Magnoliopsida; order Poales; family Poaceae; genus Avena; species Avena eriantha. Next base: position 446,090,079 of record OU342741.1, on the reverse strand, counting down.
GCTTATGAGGTGGCAATTTTTCTATCTATATGGCATCAAACATACTGTGGAAGGCCTTAGAGCATCTCTAGTTGCTTGTCCAAATTTGGTAGTCTACATATTTACTTTATAGATAATGGTGTAAAAACATTCCTTTTTACACGACTTTAGTTTTCTAGTGGATAGTCTAAATTTGATAGTCTATATGTCCATCTGCACACAAATAGTCAATATACATAGCAAATTAGTACAACAAATGCTCTGATTTGGCACGGGAACAAGCTCGCGAGCGACCAACTTTGCTTTAGACATGGTGGCTTGGTTGTCCAAATATGGACAACGAGTAGACTGTTTGGAGGATGTGTAAATTTTAGACCACCGGATACACAAGCCACCGAAGCCATTTTTTGGTCCATGGTGGTCTATATTTGGCTCAGACTACCGGATACACTAGCCACTAGAGATCCTCTTAGGCTGGTCATAGTGGGAAACATACTACTCTAGTTCATGTTACTACGTACCTTCATGTGTGTATGTAATTGAGCCGAAGGTAGAGACCTTAATTTTGCAGAAATGGCTCCAGAAATATTCCGTACCTAGAAAGGCTAGGACATTACAGTAAACTATTTTTTCTAGTCATTAGACTATAGATACTCCTAGGATAGGATAGGATATTATTATTCTATATCTTTTGAACTGTATAGCCAAATTCAAAATCCTAGAGAGGCAAATTCTCCCGCCTCACCTCCACTGAAATATTTCGAGTGGTCACACACCCCAAGCTGTAGCCGGACGGAATTCCTTTTCTAGCCCTGACAATGGCCTATCTACTAATGTCGGGGTGCGGGTATGGTTCGTAATCCCCTCCCCCCCCCAGGGATGGGGGTCCCCACTACTTTGAAGCTAGGTAGTCCACCTTCCACCGACGCCATTTCCCCAAAGCACTCCGAAAAACCCTAACCCCTTTCTCACCTCCGGCTCTTGCACCACTGCACTGGCCCATCCCCAAAGCCTACACGCCACCCAACCCCCTCTCACCTCTAGCACCTGCACGACCGCACCGTAATCATCTCTGCTGCACTTCGCCCGTATCTCACCTCCAGCTCCTGCACCACCGCACCAGAACATCACCGCCGCACTTCGCCGGCCCACACGCCACCCCAAACCCCCTATCCCACCTTCGGATCCTGCACCACTACACTTCGTCAGCCTACACGCCATACCTCTATACCATATACTCCTGACCAGTCTATGGGATCAGCCGACGTCCACCTTACCGAACCCTAGTTCGCTTGACACCCTCTTCCATACAACCGTGTTAGTTTTGCCGACTCCCTAGTCCACAGCACCTGACCTGCTTCACCTACGCCGGTGTGTGATGCTTTAGATCTGCTTCACGGACTCAACAGTCCACTAAACCAGATCTGCTTCACCGACGCTCTTGTGCACCGCCTCGAATCCATAATCGGTTGTAACAGATCTGCTTCAATTACGACCCCATGCACTACACCGGATCTCCTTCACCGACCATCTTGTCAAGCAAGCCAGACCCATCAACAACCTCCACAGATCTGCTTCACAGACGCCACCGAGATCTATCTGCTTCAGCCCGACTCACCACTACTGGGCACCCTCGGCATCCTTGACGTCACCCGTTTATGCCGTATGCCGTGTATGCATAAACGACGTCGTGGCCTAGGTAAACCAGATCTGCTTGTTTGTTCATTTCAATATAGCAGGTATGAGCCTGCGACAGTGAACTTCATTTCTATATTGGTGGTAAATTCCTACCTTAATACTGGCTTAATTGATATCCCACTCCCCCTTGATAAATTCGGTGTAGTCTATGTTAAATCCAGGCGTTAAAATACTCCTTTTGTTTCAAGGTATAAGGCATCCTTGTTATGCGTGTTTTTCTTTGACCAACAATTACTCTTAATATACATAAAAAATTTTGGTAGTACAAAACAGACATCATTAGAATTCATTGGTATTATGCAGTTCATGGCAAATGTTAATTCACTGAACATCTGAGGCTGCCTACCTGTTCAACAAGTTCACAAGTTATGTCATCATAATGTGCACTTGCTTTGTCTGTTGCTACAATACTGACCGCATGTAATTTTGGAGTTCATTGGTAGTTTTAAGCCATTGAACATGTAGGTTAACATTCCCTACTCTACAAGTTCAAAATTTATGCTATTTTAATTTCAATCTGGTTGTTCTAAGCAAACACAGTAACTGCCTTCTCTTATGTAATTCATCGCAAATTTTATGTCATTGAACTTGTTGGTTTTGCATTCCCTCTGCAAGTTATGCCATTATTATTTATTTCAATTAAGCTCCAACAGTAGCTGCCGCCTATTGTGTACTACTCCCTCTGTTTCAAAATATAAGATGTTTTAGCTGTGTGATAGGAGTGTATCTAGACACCATTTAGTGAGTAGGTTTACTCCAAACGTACATGAACCTACACACTAAAAGTGGTCTAGATGATGACTTATACTTTTGAAAAGGAGGGCGTACATCCATTCCGTAAAATAAGGCATATACAACTTTAAAGTCAAACAATGATGACTTTTACCAAGCTCATAGAAAAATATATTAAGGGTTAATTTGTGGCATTTGCGTCTATGAAAATATATGCCCTGGTGTATCGAATGCCATTGGTTTGGTATGATAGATGTTCATAGTATGTTCTACAAACTTGGTCCAATTTTGCGTCGATTGACTTGCGAAAAATGTATACGCCTTATTTACTTCGGATTGGATGTAGTATTACATGGCATGTTTTAAGGCACTTAATATGGTCATCTGCATGCCCTGCTCTATAAATTCAAGTTTCTAAATTCTAATTTCTATAGCAGCAGTATCTACCTTCTATTATGTAGTTCATGGCATTTTAAGTCACTTCACAGATGGGTTAGTATTCCCTGCTCTATAAGTTCACGAGATATACCATTGTAATGTCTATCTTGTTCTTCCAAATGTTAGTACAGTAACTGCCTGCTCTGTAGAAGGTGACACTTTTTATGGCACTTCTCATATTTGTTTGCAATCATATTTCACAAGTTAAATCATTGTAATTTCTCTCTTGTTCGTGCTAAGGAGTGACTGTAACTGCATTCTATTTTGTCGCCAAGGCAATCTTTATGTCATTTAAATGTTTGTTTATATTCTGACATTCCCTGCTCTACATGTTCACAAGTGATTATACTATAATGTCTATCTAGTTCTTTGTAAACAGCAACAACCACTATCTGATATTATTTCCTCGCATAGGGAACACGAAGAATCGTAGAGTGAATCGCTCCTACAATCTTGTAAGTACCTGTTGCTTTCTATTCTGAATGCAAACCTATTTTATGTGAATGAGTTGCCTAAACCTATATGCAGAGGAGCAACAATAAAGCAGATGGATCGTCTATCCAAGTACTCGATGCGGTGGATGTCTTGAAAGAAACAACAGACAACAAGATGTCCTCCAACGGGACTACACAAAAAGAAATAGTAAGTCTCATGTTTTTAATGAGATGTGCACAGTGTCAGATGCTAGTTTGTACGAGGTACCACATGATTCGGCTAATGATTCGAACAAGGTTAATCTTAACCAAGACTGGACAAAAACCAAACGTAAATCCCTCGATTTATAATTCAATGTGCTCACTTGATTTTGGTGATGATCTATTGTTTCTATATCTGACTTGTGTTCATCTATCTATCTATCTATCTATTATGTGGTGGTAATTTAAGTATATCCAGTTTTATGCTAATTTATAGTTTATTATTGTATTTTCATGCTATAATTAAGAGTTTGAATGCACCCTGGAGGTAGTCACATTGTCTAGTGTCGGCACCACATGAGTTGGCCAATGATTAGAACAAGATGCCCTTTAATGGTACTACACAAAGACCGAACGTAAATCCCTTGATTGTAATTCAATTTGCTCACTCAATCATGGTGGGGATCTCTTTTTGCTATATTTGACTGATGATCTTCTATCTATATATATACGTTAACTAAACCATGATTAGGTGGTGGTGATTGAAGTATATCCATTTTTATGCTAATCTATATTCTATTATAGTATTAGAGATCGCCACCATGATTGAGCTTATGTGCACTCTAGATGTAGTAACATAGTCTAGTTTTATATGTATGAGACTAGTATAAATTACTTGGTCTTGGTGGGGAGTAACTTGGACTAATAAAAATGCATACAATACTAGTCCAAGTTACTCTACCAACACTAAAGGGTGTCTAGATACATTCGTTTCACAAAACCCATGACATCTTATATTTTGAAATGGAGGGAGTTCTATCTAGACTACGCATAGTGAGATTGTAATAGCTATTATCATCTAATATGATCCCCCGTTACTATATATATATGTACTATAACCATGTTAATATGATCTGGAAGTCTATCATGCACCTGTTGTTTGATTGCTTAATTCATTACCTCAATAGCTACTCTACATGATGCACATATAGAGTTTATTGCCAATTTGATTCTTTAGTTTGCTCATCATTAAAGCAATGTAATGATTTTCTTAACTTAAACGGTAAGAGCACCGCCCTGTCAAGGCGAAGCTGCGGGTTTTAGCCCCATCAGTCCCAAACTAGGGATGGCAATTTCTGTGAGAAATACAATGTTTGATTAATAATAAACAAGGGATTTTCATCTATACAACATCAAATGATCTTGCGAGTTTAATATTAGCCACCATATGGTTCAATTGGTTATGGTTCCTGTGAATTTTTAGTTGACTTGTGATTGCATCAATGTTATATTCTGACGTGGTTCCTAGACATACATTGTTTAAATACTTCATTGACCTTGTGGTACGTTGCTAACGTATCTATAATTTTTGATGTTCCATGCTTGTTTTATATCTACTTTCTTATGTTTTGTTCACACTTTGGAGTCTTTTTATTCACTTTCTTGGACTAACCTATTAACAATTCCACAGTGCCAGTTGCCTGTTTTCTGCTGTTTTTGGTTCTAGGAAAGTCAGAAAATCAATATTCTCAGAATTGGACCGGACAAAAGCCAAAGTCGATATTTTACCAGAAGACTCACGGAGCCAGAAGACGAGACGGAGAGGGGCCACAGGGAGGCCACACCGTGTGGTGGCGTGGGCTAGCCCTAGCCGCGCCACCAGGTGGTGTGGGCCCCCTGGCCGCCCACCCACGTTGCCTCTTCGCCTATAAGATGCCTCCTGATGCAAAAACCCTAGACCGTCAAGCCTCCAGCCATGAAAAGTTCCGCAGCACCACCGCCACCAAAGGGGAGATTCAGGGGACAGAAAGTCTCTGTTCTGGCACCCTGCCGGGATGGGGAAGTGCCCCCAGATCCATCTCCATCGAGCTCCACCACCATCTCCATCGCCATCGCTGATCCCCATGATGAGGAGGGAGTAGTTCTCTCTCGAGGCTAAGGGTTCTACCGGTAGCTATGTGTTCATCTCTCTCTCTATGCATGATCATATTGTGATCATGAGCTTTGTAATCAAGTAGATCTACCTTGCTACTCAAGTGCTTTAATAGATCTCTGCTCTCCCCATGTGTGTGAAAGTGATAGCGTGTACACCATGGTGGCACTTAGGCTAGAGATTACAAATACTTGTTATGAGTTATATTTGGAGTTGGATGTTTCTATGAAATTGTGGTGTTTGTTGGAACCATCTAGAGCTCAACGTGACAGTGTGGGGTTATCTAGATGGGAAAGATGAACTTTGAGGTGTGTTCTTATAGCCCTACCATGGATTAGAGTGTCCAACCGGAGAGTAGTTCAGGGTAGCATCATAAAGAGATGATATTTATATGAGAGTGTTCACTAGTGAAAGTATGATCCCTCGGCCTGTTTCTAAACATTGAAACACCGTTTGCAATTAGATCTGTTACATGTTTTCTTGCTTCCATCTTTATTCCAGTTTGCCTTTAGTCTTTTCACACGTCAACCACATGCCAGCAAGCTATTTTCTGGCACCGTTACCACTTATAATTATCCATACCACTTGTATTTCACTATCTCTTCACCAAACTAGTGCACCTATACACCTGACAAGTGTATTGGGTGTGTTGGGGACACAAGAGACTTCTTATATCTTGATTGCAGGGTTGCTTGAGAGGGATACCTTTGACCACTTCCTCCCTAAGTTCGATAAACCTTGGGTGATCCACTTAAAGGAAAGTTGTTGCTGTTCTACAAACCTCTGCACTTGGAGGCCCAACAACTGTCTACAACAATAGAAGTGCGTAGACATCAAGCTATTTTCTGGCGCCGTTGCCGGGGAGGTAAGGTAAAAGGTACTCACATCCTCTGGTGTGAGTGCTCGAAGTTATTTCCTTTAGGTTCTTCAATTTTGTCTTTTTGTTTCTTGTTTTCACTAATTAGGCTTAATGGAAAACAACAACAAAATTAGAGAGCTTTATAGTATTTATCTTGAGTTAGGACATGAAGTGTTTGAAGAGAAAATTAAAAACCTATGGAACTTTATTTGCATGCTAATAGCAATGTTGTTAGTATGAATTCTTTGGACACCATTATTGCTAATGCTATGGAAAATCTAAGATTGGGGAAGCTAGTTTTTATAAAAATGATCTTTTTAGTTCCCCGGCTTTGGAAGGTAGCTATTCTATTGCTTATGATGATACCAAACCTCCAATATATGATGATTATAATGATGAATATGATATTTTCAGTCCACCTACTATTGAGGATAAAATTAATTTTGATTACAATATGCCTCCTATATTTGATTATTATGGTGATGAGAATAATAATGACAACTATTTTGTTGAATTTGCCCCCACTACAATTAATAAGGATGACTATGTTTATGTGGAGAGTATTAATTCTTTTATGCATGTGTCTCATGATAAGAATGTTTCTTGTGATACCTATATTGTTAATGTTATTCATGATGCTACTGAAAGTTATTATGAGAGAGGGAAATATGGTTTTATGTATCTCAACAATATTAAGTTTCCCCTCTTTATGTTGAAAATTTTGAAGTTGCACTTGTTTTGCTTTCCTATGATTGTTGCTTTGTGCTTTCATGACTTGTTTCTTTACAAGATTCCTATGCATAGGAAGTGGATTAGACTTAAATGTGTTTTGAATTTTCTTCTTGATGCTCCCTTTTACTTCAATTCATATTTCTTATGTGAGCATCCTCTCAAACTATCATGCCTAACTTAAAGGCGTTAAAGAAAAGTACTTATTGGGAGATAACCCAAAAGTTTTAGATGAGTCTTGAAGTTATTACTTCAGTAATAACCGCTCCTTATACTTTTTATTTGTTTTTCGTGCCAAGAGTAACCTCTAATGAGAGAGAAGTAATGATTGGGAAAGTTGCTGTCCCAAAACAGATTTCTGTGCTTCACCATAAAAATTCGTGTAAAATCTATTTACGTCCTTTTGAGGCGTGAATTTTTGTACTTCTGTCCCAGGTTGTTATCTAACTTTCTTTAGTTCAACACTTTTCGATTTTAGCAACAGAAGATCTTCGAAAAAATTCGTCTTTACCTGCTGCTCTGTTTTGACAGATTTCTGCCATTATTTGCATTTGCTTCTTGTTGGTTCCTTTTTGAGTTCTTTTGGGGAATTGAGATTTTTGAGGGAAGTGCTACAGTATCTTGTGTTTTAATGGAAGTATTATTGGAGTTGGAACTGAACCCAAAGACTTATTATCTTAACGGCACTAATGTTGCAAATAAAGATTGTGTGAAGTTTTGTATGAAGGAAAAATTTCAGGTGTATGGAAGGAATGAGTAACGATATGAATGATGGACTAAACACTACTAGGAAATAGCCTATCTGTGGCGCATGGAAATGGGACTTCTGTGGCGCATATCCTATTCGCCACTGTTACCTCGCCACTGATAACTACTTCCTGTGGCGCATATGGATATGCGCCACAGAAGTCCCAGACTTCTGTGGCGCATTTCTTCATATGCGCCACAGGAAGAACTTTTGTGGCGCATTTACATATATGCGCCATAGAAATTCCATGCGCCACTAACTATATAATTATATGCGCCACTGATTGTGTAACACGTATTCGAAGTAAAATACGTTCCTGGTGTATAATCAGGTATTTATACATGATTTATATAGTATTTATCTAGATGAGTATAAACAATTAGATCCCGATCGAGATACATGAAAACAAAGTAGATGCATGAAAACCATTAGATCCCGATCGAGATTCCTAGTGCACAATTAGTAGATGCATGAAAACCAACATATATATAATACAAACAATTAGATCCCGATCGAGATACATAAAAAGTGTCAAGTGCCGAATTTTTACACAAGTGTCGAATACAAAGTTTATATCATCTCACATTACATATATGAAGTGGCCATCGCCACCTACACTAGGATCAAATAGAATACAACTATGATAATGGTGAGCAAGAGCATTAGCTCGACCAATATCTTCATCTGGTTCTTCTTCCACAAGTGGTTCCTCCACTTGGCTACTACCTCCTCTCTAGTCGCGTATCCTTTGTAGATGTTGCCGCTGAACTTGTTCACTTGTTTGTGGCAATCCTCCCACTCCTTGTAGACTCCTGGAACCCTACCCATGTACACCACATACCACCTTGTCATCATCTCTATAGACGACAAGGCATATTAGTAAAAATACAATGAAAAGAATTAATAAAGGGTTCGCATCCATATATATATATGTTCATAGAATATAAAACAAAGGATCCATAAACCTAAAAGATAGATCATCATAGAAGCAATAAGTTCAACGACAACCCGACCACAAGGTAGTTTAAGTCTAACAACAATGACCATTTCGACCACAAGATAGTAAAGTTTATGACACACACACTAATACAACAGGCGTCCATCAAGAATATACACACACTGGATCATGCTAGAGGCACACATCGATCATGAAGACTTCCTCTTCTCGCTCGGCTTTGGGAATGGTAGATAGCCCTCTTTTGTCATCCACGTCCTTGTGTCACCCTGCTTATGGAGGCGTTCTTCGATCTCCCTCTTACTCAACCCTCTGGCTTGTTGTAGGGCACCCCCCTTGTGTTGACATCTTCAATGATGATTTGTGACAACTTCTGCTGAATGCGATAGAAGTCTTCTCTAAGATCATCATCGTTGATTAACACCAAAGTTTCGGCCCATCCTCGGAGAGTAGATGGCAGCGTTAGGTTCTGGCAATTCCGAACATAGCCTTTAAGGTGATGGAGGACGTAGAAGGCCTCATTGGCACCTGTAGTCGACTGCTTGACGCAGGGGAACTCGAGCACATGCTTGAACACGTGTTTGCCATCCTTGATACATTCCCCCTTATCTACAAAGGTGCATCCCTTCTTGGTGTAGCCCTCGAGAGCCTCATTGAGAACACCCCTTATTCTGGTGTACTCTTTCTTCTTCGTCAAACTCCCCGAGTTGAAATACGTGGCTAGTGAATACCTCGGGGCAAGGACGATGAGTGTGCAGTATTTGTCTCTGCGCAACACAATTGGAATGGAATGTTGGAAAAAGAGCAAAGGAAGAAATCTATAAGAAATGCATAAGTTACGGTGGCGATGAGCGAGTGTGTGTACTTACTCGGGAAAGAAAGGCAAAAGAAGTGTGCCCTTCCTCTTGTTGTCCACCATGAACTTCTCGAGGTACGCCGTCGCCTTGGTCCGTGTCTCTGATCCTTCGACCAACTGGTTGTCCTGCATGTAGTAGGTATCCACTATCGCGATTTCCAGGGTACTCTCTCTTGATCTTGATCGCCAGATTGAGCGCGTATAGGCGGACCAAGTTATAGTCCAGCCGTTTCGTGAGAAACAGCTTGAATATGTCCTCGAACGCTATGAAGAATATATCCGCGGGGGGTTTATCGATGAAGCCCACGTCGAATGGCACCTTGGCCGTGAAAACCGGGTAATTTGGATCTTCGTCTTTAAGAAGGAGGCCCTCTAGTGTCTTTACACCCTCGTGCAAAGTTAACATGACTCTAACCGCAATGCGGATCATATTCGGAGTCAATATCGGATCACCAGCTACATGCACTTGGGGCAAGCCATATTGTGTGGATGGTACGACGACGGCGTCCTGACCCCGGATCCTCTTCGGAAGAGGCTGGCTCGCACCCTTATTATTATTATTATTACCTCTCTTCCTGTAGTGCTTCATCTTCACAACAGTGTCAGCCACTGCCATCAGCTCATCAGCCGCCTTTCAGAGTGTGTTGGGGATGAAAACCAATCCCGGTTTCTCTTGTGGTGGATCGGCGGCCGGAGGCGTCTCTTGAGAAAGACCATGGAAGACCAGGCGATGTGTGCATCTATTGGGCCGACCAGCTTGATGGTCATCGCGAGCTGTGAAGGGTTCTTCATCCACAGAAGCCATATACAATCCGTTGGCGGCGTCGGTGTTGATGAAGTCGTCAACGTTGACCAATTCATCATCATCTTCATGGGTTCCATCATGTGGTGGTGGTAGCGGGGGCAACGGCGGTTATGGCACAACGTCTTTGCCATGTGGCGGTGCACACGCTGCCAAGAGTTGCTGGTGACGGCTGGTGGTGGCGACGACGGCGGCTGCTGGCTTCTGAGGTTGTGGTTGGGTGATCAGTCGAGAGGTGGTGCCGGTGCTCCCCCCCGCAAGACAAATCTGGGTCTTCGTCCATGTCAAGGGCCAGTTGTAGCATTCTCCAAGGGTCTTGTAGCATTGACTAACGCACCAGCCTATTTCATGAACATGATGAATAAAGTATTCATGGAATTCCTTGACAAGTTCGTAGTGGTATTCATCGATGATATATTGGTATATTCCAAAAGCAACAAAGAACATGAGGAACATCTACGCCTGATTCTAGAGAAACTCAGGGAACATAAACTTTATGCCAAGTTCAGTAAATGTGAATTCTGGCTGAATGAAGTGGGTTTTCTTGTGCACATAGTATCTGGAAATGGTATAGCTGTTGATCCAGCAAAAGTGGCAGCTGTGACAGAATGGGAACCTCCTAAATCAGTTAAAGAAGTCCGTAGTTTCCTTGGTCTGGCAGGGTACTATCAGAGGTTCATTGAAAACTTCTCTAAGATAGCAAAACCCATGACTGATCTGCTAAAGAAGGAGAAGAAGTTTAATTGGACAGAAGCTTGTGAAACCAGCTTTCAGGAATTGAAAAAGAGACTTGTGTCAGCACCAGTGTTATGTTTGCCAGATCTTGAGAAAGATTTTCAAGTCTATTGTGATGCATCTCACCAAGGACTAGGGGGTGTACTGATGCAACAAGGTAAAGTTGTAGCCTATGCATCAAGGCAACTCAAAAATCATGAAGTAAATTATCCTACTCATGATCTAGAGTTGGCATCAGTTGTGCATGCACTAAAAACATGGAGGCATTATCTTATGCGAAAGCTTTGTGAAATGTTCACCGATCACAAGAGTTTGAAATATAATTTTACACAAAAAGAGCTCAACATGAGGCAAATAAGATGCCTAGAACTTATCAAGGACTATGACTTAAGTTTGCAATACCATCCTGGAAAGGCAAATGTTGTAGCCGATGCATTAAGCCACAAGGTTTATGTGAATGGCCTCAACAAAGGAGAGTTGCCGGAGGAGTTGTGTGCCCAATTTAGAGAGCTGAGACTCGAAATTGTGCCTGAATGGTACCTTGCATCCTTGGAGGTGCAGCCCACACTAATGGATAGAATTCAAGAAGCCCAAAAGTTGGACAAAGAAATAGATGAAATCAAAAGTAAAGTTAGTGAAGGGAAGGCAAAAGGATTCCATGTAGATGAACAAGGAATCTTATGGTACGAAAAACGTATCTGTGTTCCACAGGATCTGGAACTTAAGAAGTTGATCTTACAAGAAGCTCACAATTCACCATATTCAATTCACCCTGGCAACACCAAGATGTATATGGATGTTAAGGGAAGATTTTGGTGGAATAATCTAAAGAAAGATATAGCGGAACACATTGCTCTATGCGACGTGTGTAGTCGTGTAAAGGCAGAACATCAAAAACCGGCAGGAATATTGCAACCACTACCAATACCTGATTGGAAATGGGATAAAATCGGTATGGATTTCATCACTGGACTGCCAAGGACTAGATCAGGATACGATTCCATATGGGTTATCGTTGATCGCTTGACAAAAGTGGCCCATTTCATACAAGTAAAGACCACTTATACAAGTGCAAAGTTAGCCAAGATTTACATGAACAGAATTGTATGTTTGCATGGGGTACCTAAGAGTATCGTATCTGACAGAGGGACTCAATTCACTTCACACTTTTGGCAACAACTTCACGAGTCACTGGGAACTTGGTTAGAATTCAGCACTGCATTTCATCCGCAAACAGATGGGCAGACAGAAAGGACCAATCAAACATTAGAGGATATGCTGAGAGCATGTGCGTTAGATTATGGATCCAGTTGGGATGAAAGTCTACCGTACGCAGAGTTTTCTTACAATAACAGTTATCAGTCAAGCATAAAAATGGCTCCATTTGAATTCCTTTATGGAAGGAAGTGTACTACACCATTGCTATGGAATGGAGTAGGAGAAAGAAACTTGTTCGGGCCAAACCTAATCAAAGAGGCTGAGGAGAAAGTCAAGATGGTGAGAGATAGGCTAAAGGTAGCTCAATCTCGGCAAAAGAGCTATGCTGATCCAAAACGTAGAGAGGTTACCTACGAGGTTGGTGATAGAGCTTATCTCAGGGTATCACCACTTCGTGGTGTGAAGAGATTTGGAATCAAAGGAAAACTAGCACCACGCTATGTAGGGCCTTTCAAGATTTTGAGTCGCAAAGGAGAAGTGGCATATGAGATAGAATTACAAAAATCTTTGTCAGTAGTTCTTAATGTATTCCATGTCAGTCAGCTGAAAAAGTGTCACCCAGAGATGGAAGAAACTTCGTTTAAAGACACTATACCATTGGAGGAAGTTCAACTAGATAATGATCTCACTTATGAAGAGAAACCTATTAAGATTCTAGAGACCGCAGAAAGAATTACCCATACCAAGACCATTAGATTCTGCAAAGTGCAGTGGAACCATCACACTGAATCAGAAGCAACCTGGGAGCGAGAGGATGAACTTCGGAGAGATCACCCTCACCTATTTGCTAGCCAACCCGAATCTCGAGGGCGAGATTCATCTTAAGGGGGTTAGATTTGTAACATCGCAAAATTTCATCTGAAATCATCATCATTGCACTCATATCATCATAGCATGTATTTGCATTGCATTTAGAATGTCCTCCAAAAATTTGGTGCAATTTTTGGCCATGGATAAAAAGATATGAATTATTTTGAAAATAGAATCAAAGAAAATGCTGTATTACCTATTAAGTCCAAGTAAATACTTTGGATTAAAATAGAAGATAAATATGTTTTATAATATCCTAAAAACCTAGTTTGAGTTTTTACAAATTTTCACAAATTGGTTTGAATCAATTCGAATCCTTAAATCAAAAGTTTTGGAGAAAACAGAATTAGAAAAAGAAAAAGAATAAGGGAGAAAAAAAATAGAGCAGCAGTCAGCTTCTGGCCTTTCGGCCCAAAACCAGCCCACCAGCCCACCCGGCTTTTCCCCTCTCCCCTGCTTTTCTTACCGCGCCCCTGACTACCCCCCCCTGCTAACAGACCGACCCCACGCCACATCACCCCACCACCCCGTCGTCTTCAACCCCCGCCGTCGAGCAACCCCACTCCTCTGCCGTTTCTAAAACCCGGCCGAATTCAGGCGTTACCGCGAGTTAAATCGCCACCATCGTGCCCCTTCTTAATCCCGTCCCCCTCCCCGTCAGTTTCCCCTCAGACACTTTCCCCAGAGAGCCCCCAGGCTCCCCAATTGCTAGCTCAGACCACCGCCGTCCGAAGCCACTCCGGCGATGATTCCGGTGAGCTCCGGCCATGCCGCCTCCTTCTCTCTGTCCTACTTTGATTGCCGTATACTGGCGCGTGTTTTAAACCCGACCACATGTTTTCTCTTGCCCCAGATCGACGACACGGACCAAGTCCGGCGAACTCCCCTGCCGCCACCGTCTGACGATTTTTCCGGTGAGGGCAAGGTTCCCGCCGCTCCTTTTTGGGCACTGCTAGACCGTGCAGAACCAGGGGCTCCCCCCTAACCCTTTTTCTTGTCTGCTCGTGTACCAGATCGACGCCACCGTCTCGTGGCCGTGACCTCTGCCGTCGACGCCACTCCGGCAAGGAATACCGAGTGAAGCGGAGCTCCCCTCTCTCCATCGCGACCACCAAACAGATCGCCGAGACCACCGCAAGCCCTCAGTAAGACTACCTTTTCCCCTACCCCTCTAGAATCACCGGAACGCCACTCACCTGACATGCCGCCGCCGCGCGCCGTTGCTGGCGTCGCTAGTCTCCGGCGAGACGTTTAGTAGCCATTCGATCAAATCCTAGCGGATAGGATTAGATCACTAATCAAAAGGGTACGGGCTAATCATATCCGGCCGTAGTCACTTAAGATCTGACGGCCCACAGCGATCGATCCGACCGAACCTGTACCAGCCAATAGGAAAGCGCCACGTCGCCAGGCTATTTCGTTTAAATAGAAAAATAGACAGATTTAGTATTTAACTTAGAAATTCAATAACTTTTGTTCCACAAATCAGAAAAATACAAATTTGGTTTCTATTCATTCAGAAAAATGAGACCTTTATTATGGAGGCCTTGTTTCACACTTTTGCCTCTGAAAAATTGGAATTATAGGCAGAACCTTTTTAGGAGTATTTTGCTCACAAAAATTGTTCTCTAAATTATTTTTGAGTATTTCTTATGCATTTAGATGAGGTATTCTATCCTCAGTACTGTAGACTATGTAAATTATAGAGTTGTGATCATATCATTGCATTTTGCATGCATTCATGTTTTTGTAATGTTTTATTGATTGAATTGTTGTTGTTGTATTGATCTTGTGTAGATTGTGTGGGTTGTGAAGTTTGTTGCTGTGAGGATTGTACCTATTCCCCTAGCTACCAAGGCAAGTGATATTTCATCCCATGTCCTATTATTTTCTCTATTGCACTAGTGATATTTTGGTAGATCTTAACATGATAGAATTATTCCTATGTTACTATACTATGCTATGCTATCCTATAGATTATATCTTGGTAGTATCCCCTAGTTAAAGGACTTTGTATGCTAGAATGCTTAGCTATGCTAGTAGAATTTGTGGGTGGAAAATACATATCAAGATAGTATGGAAAGATATTATTTTTGTTTGACTAAGAAAACAACTATTATTAATGAAACACCTGGGTGGATTGGGACTTGCTTGGATTATGTTGTGTGGTTACTCAGGGGCCATGTCTATGGTCAGCTGGTGTATCACACTTGTGGATGGCCACCCAGGAACAAAGAGATTGGAGACATTCTTGTCATGAAGCTTCCAGTGCAGCCACATGGCATATGGGCTCTGCCTTGACCAACTAAGTTTCAAGAACTCAGCCAGACAGACAGAAGGTGGTAGATGTGATAGGATGGAACGCGTCCGTGCTGGTCTGAGGGATTGCTTCTGAAAGGTCTTGTCTCGATGCATGTCGAGTCTTGTGGGGAAAGTGCACCCCCTCTCGAGAGGGTAAAACTAAGTACTTAGCCGTGTCCCCGGTTATGGACAACTTCTGAGCCTCAAAACAGTGAAGTAGTTCAATTATCTCCTCATCCAAATTTCTCTAAGATAAAACTTGTGGGTGAACATGGGTAAAGGTTCAGTGATGTCTATCATTGGTACCTTATAGCTTGAATGAAAAACTTCTTCAAAAACTATAAGTTAAACTAATTTTAGCAAAGCCAGCCATAACCCCACTTAGCCATATATTCATGTAGTGGTTGGATTATACTAAGTATATTTGGTATCACTTGCCAATACAATTCCAAATGTATTGACCCTTGTGGCTGTAACTTATTATGTTGCAGGATACTCTGATGATGAGTAGGGTTGCGGGTCTACACTCGACATGCTTGCCTGTGGCACATGAAGACTAAAGACTATTACTATTATGCTATGTAATGTGAACTTGTGTATTAGCCTTGGGCTAAGTGAGTTGTAAGAACCATTATACTCCTGGATGTGCGATGTAATAATGACCTCTGTTTCTGTGTACTACATCTTAAACTGTGGGTGCTAGCATTTCGATCCAGGGACTAGCACTGCAATCACAGGGATCTTACCTTATCATGGTGAGATCTTACAGTCGGCTCCCTGAGGTTGAAAGGGGGGTCCATGTCGTCGCACCCTGGCAACACCCGAGCCAACCTGACCCTCATCACGTCATCATCCATTGGATTGTTGTGCATCGTGTGGCTCGTCGGTTGTATGAGAGTGCCCTTGGCAACATCCTTCAACTCACCGCTGACATCTTTAAGCAGGAGTACGCAAGAAGTGTCCTGAGGCAAAACATGTTGTTGGGCCTCATGAGATGGCAGCAGTCATGCATCAAAGGCGTAAAGGAGATGACGTGCACTAACTAATTACTTACCTTGGTGATGGCGTGGATCTCGGATAATGTAGAGACATGGCTGATGCCGGCAGCCGGCCTATCATCATCTGCAATCTCCCGCCCGGGTGCCTCACGAAGCACCACCGCCGTCGGCTGTGCCTTATTGGTATCTTGGCGAGAGGGGGCGTCGGTGTGACCAAAACGAGCGGCTGCATCCCGATGTTGATGGCCAACGGGGTCACTAGGTCCGACGACACGGTAACATTGATGCCCGAGTTGCTGCCGCTTAAGCTGGGTAGATGTATCGGCCCCTGTCGACCTCCCACATTCCAAGCAGTAAGCCCCTCGAAAAACTCAGGGGGGATCAACGAGCGGAGCTTCTCTTCCACTAACTTGTCCACCGTTTTCTCGTCCACCGCCTTCTCCTCCAGTGTCTGCACCTTCATCTTCAGCTCTTCAACAGCGACTTTATCCTTAGCCGCCAACTGGTTCTTCCTCTCCCTTATTTTCTTGGCGTCCTCTTTGTAGTACTCCTTGAACTTCATGCTCGTACCGAAGCCGAACACACGGCCAGCTGAGGACGGCGACAACCCCTTGTCCCTCTTCTTGTAAGCATTGGTCGCCTTGTTGAAAACCGTGTCCCATGGCTCCGTCGAATCCTGGGACGACTCTGTGGTAGTAGCGTTCAGTTCATCCTCCTGCATAGACAAGGAAAGGTGAACCCATTTAGATTCTTGGCTTCATTAATTTAATTAGAGAGCAATAGACTTGAGATCAGTGATAAATTCCTTACCAGCTTCTTCTCGAAGTCCTTCACCTCCGGATCATCGGTGATGAACTCCCCTGTTTCCTTGTCCATGTAGTAGCGGGCCCAAACAAATTTCCTAAGCTGCAAGTCTGTGATTTTAAGCCAAGGGTTGTCTTTACCACGACGTTCAAGCTCGGCGTCCTCCTTGTCCGAAATGGCATGTTTCCCCCTGTAACCGCCGCTTTCAAGGTGGTGGTTACCTATGTTCTGTTCCCGCATACTCCTTCCCCATTTAGTCCATTTTATAGCGTCAGCGGTAGCTATATCAGCCTTGAATATCTTAAACTCCTCTTCGTCGAGCATTGGATTTTTCTTACTAATAACCTCCCAGCTTTCACCTTTGTCAATGCTAGTCTTCACCCGGGTTTTCCAGCTGCTCAAGGCGTTGCTCATCTTTGTGAGGGCTAGTTTGTTCACCGGGTTCTTTCTCTCGAGGTTTCTAAACCGCTCTGGGAATCTGTATCGCTTGTGAAGCTTCTTAAGGAGGTTATCGACCAAAGCTGCATTGTCAGCATGTTTGATGTGAAGGAGATATGCCCTAGAGGCAAATAATAAATAGGTTTTTATTATCATATCTCAATTAGTTCATAATAGTTTCATATTGGGCTAGAACTGTGCCAAGTAGAAACATTGGTACAGGTGTGGTATGAAACAACTAAGTCCCTAGCAGCCTCTATTCATACTAGTTCGTTGGTCACGAAGATGATCTGGGTTTCAAGATCATGGGCATTTATGTCGATTGACAACGAGATCATATCACTGGAGAATGATGTGATTGGACATTCCTCGAAGGATTCCAACACGATCAAGTCATATAGTTCATTGTTGCAACAGCTATACCTAGACTCCTTCTCCTTAGACCGTGAGCTCATATTACTCACTGTTTCCCTAGGCTGCTTAGACTGCATCAATCGTGATCTGGTAATACGGTAGCCATAAAGGTGTACGTTGGGTATTTCGAAGGAACACTAGATGACATGTGACTGCAAGACCGGGATTTGTTCACCCACATGACGGGTAAAGATACATACGGCCGTCTTGGTGAGATTACATCCATATATGTTGCAACATGTGACTAGGTCACGGGGATGTAATATCACGGTAACAAGAAAATTGAACTTGTTGTGAACGAGATTGAACGAAGGTATGGGATACCGATGATCGCATCTCGGACAAGTTGTATCGAGAAACAAAAGGAAGAGAATGCTACATTTAAACGGTTCAAACGACATTGTCATCAGGAATGCATAAGGGTCACATGGATATCCCTGGTCCCTCTGTTGATCATTGATACAGATCATGTCTAGAGCATTCCCGGGCCGTGAGAGGATACACTTAAGGGTACGATGAGAGCGATCATTCGTAAGACGGAATCACAGTAGAGAAAGAGAGAAAGCCGGAATCGTTCCGTGGAGAGATCCAAAGTTGTTCGGAGAAAGAATAAAGGAAACGTCCGGAAAAGTGTTTTCGGATAAATGGGAATTTAAATATATATTTATTATATGTTAGTGAATTAATATATTATAAATAATATTTAGATTAAGATTTATAAAGGCAGCTTTTATATTAGGCCAAATCCCAGAGGGAAAAGGCCTGGAATAAAAGCTGCAGAAAAAAAAAGGGAAAAAGAAAACAGCCAGCCCAAGTGGGCGGCGGATAATAGCCACCGCACTAGGCGGCAGGTAACTGGGCCACGTTTGCCAGCAGGCGGCTTATAAAGCACGCCGCACGGGGGCGAGCCACTGCTGCCAGCCGCCGCTCGGGCGCAGGCCGCCACGCGGGCACGAGCTGGGCCGCCGGCCCACCCGGGCTGGGTAGCCAGGCTACCACTGCGGGCCGGGCGGGGTGCAGGCCGTTGTCAGGGGGCGAGCTGGGCTGCGCGGGTTGGCGCCGGCCCACCCGGCCACAGCGCTGGCAGCGCGAGCTAGGCCACTGATGGGCAGGCCGGCCCACCCGGCTGGCTGGCTGCTACTACTGCTTCTCTTTTTTCTTTTTCTTTTTATTTAGCTATTTTCTGTTTTCTATTTGGGCTGAGTACTTTTGGCCCATTTGGCAGTCCGAATTTCTACTAACTTTTTCCTTTAGTATTAGTCCCACATGGCTAACCCAATGGGGAGGGCACACCCCCTCCGCCTATATAAAGGGGTGCCCATGGGTGGGATTAAACACACAATTGGAGAAGTCCTTTGGTTGACTTTCTCCTCCTCCCTCTCTCTATACCTTGTGACCATGGCCCCAAGTCTGGGCTGTGCGACCGAGGCACACCTGCAGTACGCCGTTGCGCTGTAGGGATTCCTAGCCGGATATCAACTTCCGCACTCCCGACGAGATCAGGGAGCCGGAGGTCTCATCGTGCACCGGATGTGTACGAAGACATGAGGCGCAACACTTGGGGAGCTTAAATGTCGTGAGACCGGAGCTGTTACACGATGAAGATGATGAAGATTAAGAAGGAGCAAGGGGTGACCTGCGAGGAGCTTCACAACCTTGAGGTCGGCTACGAGTACGACTACTTCAACCACGTTCCCCGCGGAACGTTAACCGAAGGGTATGTATTCTCTACGCATCAGGCCGTTACCGCATTACTACATAGATAGATCCTAGGCAAGTTTTGGGGTTACTTCGTAGGAATTTTTTTGTTTTCTACTGTGATCTCCAACAGTGGTATCAGAGCCGATCAATGCGTAGGAGTGCTGTACGGCCAGTACGCACAAGGTTTTTGCGGGCATTGATCCCTTAGTTGTTACCCTCTAACGTGTACTTGTTTATATCGCGGTATTGTTTGATGAAGCGGCCCGGACCGACCTTACGCGTATTCGTACACGAGACTGGTTCCATGCTCAACATACGGCTTGTACCGTATAAGTGGCTAGCGGGTGTCTGTCTCTCATTCGATAGTTGATATAGCATTTACAACGGAGGGCCCCGAAAGGGGTGTAATAGAGACAACTGTCGGATCCATGTTGTGGTTGGGAAGTTCGTAGTTTAGGAACGGTTCTAGTGTGAAAGCCCTAACAACCTCGTAAAACTTGCAATAGATAAAGTAGAGGCATCTAACTTTATTTTGCAGGGAGCATGTGATATGATACGGCATTGGTCGTTACGAAGGTAAAGTAGTTTACTTTTCTGTTACTAAGTAGTATAGTAATAGTCATCGTTCCGATGGACGACCTGGTGGAGGCGTCATGGACTTGGCGTCAAACCAAGGGCACGATGGAGATCATGCCGGAGCGCTCGATGGATATCAAGGCGCAAGAAAGAAGACCATATCATATCACATTATACATATGATGTTGATACCTATTTTATATCTTATTGTGTGCTAGTATTTAGATACTCAACGGTAGCAAATAAGATAATCCCTATTGAATTCCAATGTTCTGTGTTCCCCTTGTGTGTGCACCACCAAGAAAGTTCTTCAGTATGAGGCGATCCAGGGTTACAGGCCTGGTTGTCAGACATATCTATGTTCGCATATAGTGGGTGTAAGCCATGTTGCACAGCGAATACACACAAGTCAGATTTGGCGAGCCTAGCACGCTAGAGAAGCGTGGCCTCGGAACACAAGAGATCGAAAGATCGAGCATGAGTCACATGGATGATGTGATTGACATTAGTTAATGTCTACCTTTGATAATGCACTGATGGCCGTGACGATCGGGGGAGGTGCAGAGGATAGGGATCATGCGATCACTAAAATCGTCCAGGGGATGACCGTTTTAGTGGAGACCAATTATAAATTGATCTCTTATTATAAGCTTAGTCTAGATGTCTGTTTGCGAATATCTTAGTAGATCATGGCCTATCCCATTGAGGTCCTTTGCGACCATGGGAATATATTGCTTAATTTGGAACTTAGCAAAAGGGTCCAACTTCATAGATTAATACCCACGCCTGAGGGATATCCTCATAAAAGGTGATCTTCTCTTCTTGATACAATAACCATTAGGAGATAATTCGATGACTCTGGAATGTTTGTGTTTTCTCCATAAACATTCAACAAGCCACTCTCCATTCGATGGAGAGTTGGGCTACATTTTGTATTCTACAGAATAAGGCACATAGAGTATGAGCCGTTGGATGGGTTTTTCCTCCATCATGGATGAAAAGAGAATGTTTGGAAAAACACTTAGCGATCTTGCATTAGAGTTAAGAACTCTTAGATGGACTTGATTGCAAAAGGAGGTCATGGATGAAAAAGGTATATGTAGGATATACAAACTATAAATGTGGTTTTTGCAAAACTCATTGCAGTTTGCAAAGTATTTGATACTTGTCCTGTTTTGTGAAAACAGGATGATCTGCTTGAGAATTGCTGGATTTGAGGCAACGTGACTTGATGACGGCAAGAAAAACAGTTGATGGCCAACATCACCTCTTCGCTCATAGTTTGTCATTTGGATTAGTGGACTTGAATATAGATTTGTAATCCTAGTTTGTGTGTCTTGCTTTTGGCGAGACGATTATTCATATGAAAAAGTTACAAGCCAGTTTGTACTATTCTTATGAACAATACCGTTATGGTCACATTACGATTACAAACAAGTTATTCTCATCACTATGTTAATGATAATAGTTTAAACATTTATAAAGAATTAGAATGCTAAAAGATATCCAAAGCTTAATAATGAAAAGACACTACAGTTTAGGTCATTTTGGTTATTGCATGTTCTTTATGAAAGATCGGGGTCCTAGATGCTTAATCTAGAGACTTTGCAAACCCATGCCTCTCAGGCAGAATCACTAAAACTCCGCATTCTGGTAAAACGGTGATATGCGAAGAAATGTTGGATCTTATACA
The DNA here is from genome assembly GCA_910589775.1 of Avena eriantha. Lineage (NCBI taxonomy): Eukaryota > Viridiplantae > Streptophyta > Magnoliopsida > Poales > Poaceae > Avena > Avena eriantha. Next base: position 446,068,027 of record OU342741.1, on the reverse strand, counting down.
TAGTGATGTATCGTATTTTCAACAAGTAGTGGAAATCATTTGTTAATTGTGGATTTAAGTGAATAAGCATATTTACTTAATGAAACATAAGTTTGAAATAATTTGAATTGTTCAAATGAGTTCACAACAATAAAAGGATATCGAAATTAACAAGAATATGAAGTCTCTTCGATTTGATCGACATGACTAAGGTATTCAAGTTAAGTTTAGCATAAAAGGGACTTGTGAAAGATGTTTCACAAATTATGATAATTGGATGAATCCAAACTTTGTTGATATATCCAAACATCATAATCATTTTGTATTAGATACATATTATCTCTTATCAGGGTTATAGTTGTCGTTTACAGTTAGAGATCAAAATAAGCAAACACTCATTTGAAATACAAAGGAACATCTAAAGATTCGTGGAAACAACACCATAAGTGTTATGGCATGTTCGAGTTTCTGGAGATTTCGGCAAGTCGAAGTCGTGGTGAATAAACAAGTCTTTGTAGAGCATTCTTAGGAAGCTATGAATGTATCTTCCACAATGGGAAAACTTGCTGTTGTCCTAAACTAATGTGTCTTAATGAAGATATAGGTGGAAGAAAGTAAAAGATCAAAACAAGGTATTTGACCTTGCCTCCGAATTGTTGAGTGGCACAGCAGAATTTGTTTCGTGAAACCAAACTCTAAAAAAAGAGGAGAAACTGTTGATAATGATCATGAAGTTTTAGTGAATACTTTTACTAAAGAAAGTAGGATTCAACTATATATTCTACAAGTTTGTGGAATTATATTGATGATCCACTTGTCATGTTTTGAACAAGACATACCTACGAATTACAAAGAAGCGTGATGGACCTAAGTACGAGAAATGAATAGTCATTGAAATCTCGTTGGTGGAATTCTCGATTTGATGGTGATCAAAGAGTTTTGGAATGTCCAAGATTGTCGAGAGGACCTAGATTTGGGTGGGAGCAAATCATCTTGGCTAATTCATAATATGTAGCTGACATATTTTGAGTGGGAGCTAAGTGAAATCCCTAGATCTCAAACATGAATGTCATATTTGAGTGGGAGCGTGAAATCATTCTAGGATATGTGGACGACATATATGAATGATGTGATTGGTGTTTAAGATGAAGTTGAAGTTATTAAACAAAAGATCTATCGAGATAGATTAATGAGTTTAATAAACACTGAATGTCGAATGCTTCCTGGACTTGATTCTAAAAGATGTCCTAAGCAAGATTCTGAAGTAGCTCAGAATGGAACAAGGTAAGAAAGAAGTTCTTACTGTATGAAGCATTGAGTATTGCAACTATGGTTGAAAGAAAGAGATGTGTTGCATCTCCTATGCCTCAGTCATAGGTTCTTCCATATAAACATGTTGTATACTCGACATAATATGACCCAAGGTTCTGGTTGGAAGGACTAGCTCTTAACTGTAAGAACATGTCTTTAAGTGATTCCTGAGTTGATCACTGAACCAGAATTATGTTTGTACTTAAATGGCAAGAGGCAATGTAAGTGGCATAGATGCATTTCATGCATTAGGATCTACATAGATATAGAAGTATAAAAGCTCCATCTGATGTGCTGTATAATGTTATGGTGGGGCTAGTTTGCTTTTAACATAGGATGATGTGTCCCAGGGCCCAGTGCCCATGAGAAAGCCCTCGAGGTTGATCTAACATCACTGTAAGCTCCTGGAATCCGGCCTCGTTCTACTGCCATAACTATAGTATATACACAAAGGATAACAAAGTGTGTTTCATAGTTTAGATGACAACAGTGAAACGACCGTCATCATAAACACTAGAAACAAAGTCTCACTTTGTCGCCAAACAAATACTTCGACCCATTATACAATAATGGTGTGAATGTCAAGACATTAACAATTTGCAAAAGACATAATGATCTGGTAAAACAGAACATGGACATGACGTTTCCCATGAGCATGCATGATCTGTAAACGCATATGGTATATGGTTTATATGAGTAAAATGCAAGATGGATTATTTGAACTCTAGTGCAAGTGGGAGACTAAAGGAGATATGCCCTAGAGGCAAATAATAAATAGGTTTTTATTATCATATCTCAATTAGTTCATAATAGTTTCATATTGGGCTAGAACTGTGCCAAGTAGAAACATTGGTACAGGTGTGGTATGAAACAACTAAGTCCCTAGTAGCCTCTATTCATACTAGTTCGTTGGTCACGAAGATGATCTGGATTTCAAGATCATGGGCATTTATGCCGACTAAATCCGAGATCATATCATTCGAGAATGATGTGATTAGACATTCCTCGAAGGATTGCAACATGATCAAGTCATCTAGTTCATTGTTGTAGCAGCTATACCTAGACTCCTTCTCCTTAGACCGTGAGCTCATATTACTCACTGTTTCCCTAGGCTGCTTAGACTGCATCAACCGTCATCTGGTAATACGGTGGCCATAAAGGTGTACGTTGGGTATTCCGAAGGAACAGTAGATGACATGTGACTACAAGACCAGGATTTGTTCACCCACATGACGGGTAAAGATACATACGGTCGGCTTGGTGAGATTACATCCATATATGTTGCAACATGTGACTAGGTCACGGGGATGTAATATCACGGTAAAAAGAAAACAGAACTTGTTGTGAACGAGATTGAACAAAGGTATGGGATACCGATGATCGGATCCCGGACAAGTTGTATCGAGAAACAAAAGGAAGAGGATGCTACATTTAGATGGTTCAAACGAAATTGTCATCAGGAATGCATAGGGGTCACATGGATATCCCTGGTCCCTCTGTTGATCATTGATACAGATCATGTCTAGAGCATTCCTGAGCCGTGAGAGGATACACTTAAGGGTACGATGAGAGCGATCATTCATAAGATGGAATCACAGTAGAGAAAGAGAGAAAGCCAGAATCGTTCCGCGGAGAGATCCGAAGTTGTTTGGAGAAAGAATAAAGGAAAAGACCGGAAAAGTGTTTTCGGATAAATGGGAATTTAAATATATGTTTATTATATGTTAATTGTGAATTAATATATTATAAATAATATTTAGATTAAGATTTATAAAGGCAGCTTTTATATTAGGCCAAATCCTAGAGGGAAAAGGCCTAGAATAAAAGCTGCAGAAAAATAAAAGGGAAAAAGAAAACAGCCAGCCCAAGTGGGCGGCGGATAACAACCACCGCACTGGGCGGCAGGTAACTAGGCCACGCTCGCCAGCAGGCAGCGGATAAAGCGCGCCACACGGGGGCGAGCCAGTGCTGCCGGCCGCCGCTCGGGCGCAGGCCGCCACGCGGGCACGAGCTGGGCCGCGGGCCCACCCGGGCTGGGTAGCCAGGCTACCGTTGTGGGCTGGGCGGGGCGCAGGCCGCCACCGGGGGGCGAGCTAGGCAGTGCGGGTTGGCGCCGGCCCACCCGGCCACAACGCTGGCAGCGCGAGCTAGGCCGCCGCCTGCTTCTCTTTTTTCTTTTTCTTTTTATTTAGCTATTTTCTGTTTGCTATTTGGGCTGAGTACTTTTGGCCCATTTGGCAGTCTGAATTTCTGCTAACTTTTTCCTTTAGTATTAGTCCCACATGGCTAACCCAATGGGGAGGACACACCCCCTCCGCCTATATAAAGGGGTGCCCATGGGTGGGATTAAAGACAAAATTGGAGAAGTCCTTTGGTTGACTTTCTCCTCCTCCCTCTCTCTATACCTTGTGACCATGGCCCCAAGTCTGGGCTGTGCAATCGAGGCACCTGCAGTACGCCATTGCGCTGTAGGGATTCCTAGCCAGATATCAACTTCCGCACTCTCATCGGGATCGGGGAGCCGGAGGTCTCATCGTGCACCGGATGTGTACGAAGACACGAGGCGCAACACTTGGGGCGCTTAAATGTCGTGAGACAGGAGCTGTTGCACGATGAAGATGATGAAGATCAAGAAGGAGCAAGGGGTGACCTGTGAGGAGCTTCGCAACCTTGAGGTCGGCTACAAGTACGACTACTTCAACCATGTTCCCCGTGGAACATTAACCGCGTACGGTTTACAAGGGTATGTATTCTCTATGCATCAGGCCGTTACCGCATTACTACATAGATAGATCCTAGGCAAGTTTTGGGGTTACTTCATACGAAAAAATTGTTTTCTGCTGCGATCCCCAACATGATGTACTTTATGTTGATCGACATGCTTTCCCGGACGATGCACCTGAGTTGCAGGCTGTACCCTTTAGCAATCGCCTCTGGCGCAATGGGTAGGCCACTTTCTGTGACCTCAGTGAACTCTTTGCAGACAGTGGCGAACACTAGCACCTTCCGCTCCTTCTGTTCCTTCTTCTTCTTTTTCTGAGAAGCGGCCGTGTTGCCGCTACCGCAATACGTGCGGGCACCTCCATCGGTGGTGTCATCCTCTTCGCCGCCACCTTCACTAGTTCCATCTTAGTCGTCTTCGTCCCCCTCGGAATCAGGATCTCCTCCCTCATTGGCCCCAGCAGCTCTGGCGACGGTCGCCTCCTCCTCCGGTGATGGTTTCATCCTCATCGCCTCCTCCTCCTCCTGTTGGGACCCCCGCCAGAATGACTGGTTGGCCTGTCTAGCTTGTTCTTCAATGCTGATCATGTGCTTAGAAGGGCCGGCCTCATTGTTGCCCGACATGTTTGCACTACTCTATTAAAAAGAGGCAAAAAGTTAGCACAAATCTTGGCCGAAAAATTCGGCATGACCTTTGCTAATTTTTTGACCTAGGAGTGCCCATTTCTCAACCGAAACGGAAGTGAATCGACACTTCGGGAGAAATGGGCAGCTCAAATGAAATCCCTGCAAGACAAAACACCCCAGCCCCATATTGACAGCCCCATGCATTGACCCCAGCATCATCATCCATGCAGCCCCATCCATCATTGACGCAACAGTATAACAGATACATGTATAAGAAGAACTTAAAAAACTTAAAAGGCTCTCTTCTTCTTGCACAGATACAGTATAATAGATACATGTATCAGACATGTGCTTCTACTAAATGAAAACTGAGTAGCATTTATAGTACACAGAGACATACACATGCTCTCTTCTTCTTGCACACACAGCAGGCTTGCAGACAGAGAACAGTACAACTGGTGCAGTAAAAAAACAGAACATCATAAGTGTCGCAGCAATAATCATCAGGAAATCTAAAAAAATGATGGTACACTTCAAGTTGTAAGTGGTAACAAAAGGGACAGCTCAAGTAGCACAGAACTACACTTTAGCAAAGGTACATTTAAAAAATTTAGAAGTATTCATTTTATAGCGTACCATGAATGAATGAAAGAACCTATAAAAATAACCTGACACAAGTGCAATAAAAGAATGGACTCTTTCCTGTTCCTAAGTGTGTGGGGAAAAATTCTTTTGTACTTCTGTGAGTTGGCAGACCCTACAACCATATTTGGTGTACTATCATGTATAAATGCACCTGTAGTTTGTATACAATAATTAGATTGTACGCTCTAATTTATGCATCCACTGTTTGTCTTATAAACTAGGGTACCCTATAAACAAATCCATGATGATACATGAGTTTGCCTTTGAGATGCACTCTCATCGTGCAAAATGTACAAGATCTACTTATCAGTGATGTCCACATGCCATACATGCATGGCTTTCAGCTTCTTGAGCTTGTGAGGTTTGAAATGGACCTTCCTGTCATTAGTAAGTTCTGCCCAATTCGTACTGTTCTTGGTAATAGAAGCCAAGGAGGCATGCATAGTGTATACAAAGATGAATATTCTTTTACATACAAAGTATAAATTCTGCACAGAGATGGAACGACAATGGGTAAAAATAAAAGAGGAACACTAATGAGGCAGATATATAGAAGAAACAACTTCTGAAGCTAAACTATTAGAGTTTTTTATCTCACTTCTGATATACTGGATGCTCACAGTGGTTCTTATAGTGGTTCTACCCTTTTCTAATTACTGAACATGACAGTGTGCATGATTAACTTGTGAAGATCAAAAATAGCAGTCTAGCTTTGGTAAAGTTTTGGGGATTTTGTGGATACAAATATGAGGATAAAATATGGATTTTATCATTTATGCTTATTTAGGTGAGAGGACATATCATGCTCTTTGGATTTTTTCAATAAGATAAAACATAATAGAGTTTTGAGCCAAAATAAATAGTTAACATAATTATTTTTGAGTTTGGCCCAACATATCATGCTCTTTGGATGCATCTCAACTCATCTCAATGTCTGGCAAATATTAGTTATGCCTGATGCTCCAAGAGAACAACCATGTAGGATGCAGTTTATGAGTTTCTTGGTAATAACTATCAATCATCACACCTAGAATACTGTTATGCCATGCAGAACACGATTAACAAACTGGGGGATGCACGCCATTAATAATACCTGCTACCCTAGGATTGGAACAAATCCACACCATAGAACATGACTAAAACATATACTAGCATTTCCAAAATCCCACTTTTGACATGCGCTTCTGCAGCTCGAATTTGATCAAAAAATGGTAGAACCACTGAAGAACCACCGTGAGCATTAGAGGGGGTGGGGGTGGGAGGGACGAACCATGCTCCGGTGCTGCGGTGGTCGACAACGACGAGGGTGGCGGGCTCCGGTGTGGCGACTCCTCCTCCACGGGCTGCTAGGGCTCCGGCACGGCGGTGGCTAGGGCTCCAACAACGAGGGCGGCAGGCTCCGGTGCGGCCACTCCTCCTCCGGCGGCTTCTCCTCTACTAGGGCTCCAGCGCTAGGGTTTGCGACGACAAAGAGGCGATGGGGGCGGGCTCCGGCGGGGACGGGCGAGATAGATTGGGGAAAAGAAAGTGGAAGGGGAAAAGGAGAAGGGTGAGCCGTTTTGGCTAAGTACCAAGGTTCTGTGGCGCATTACTCCAAAATGTGCCACAGAAGCTAAAACTTCTGTGGCGCATTTCGGAGTAATGCGCCACAGAACCTAGGCACTTAGCCAAATAAACGGCGCGAGGTTGTACTTGGACAGCAAACACACACTAGCCTATTGGTTATGATGCATATTCAGAGACCTGTGGCAGCCAGGTTCGAATCCTGGTTGGGTCAAAAAAAATTCTTTATTTAAAAATGATATGTTACAAATATATTTAAAACCAAGCACATACACATGCATATTTATTCAAAAAACCCTCCTGAATCATATATATATATATTATATATATGTGTGTGCCTGTCACACATAAATGTGAATTTGTCGAATATCACATTATATGTTTTAGTCCCTAACTAATACCCACACTAATATCACATTATACCCACACGAATTAATACACCAAAAATTCACACAATTGCTAGTGTCTCTTCACAATCTTCTTGCCCTTTTTCGTCGCGGTTGAATACTGAAGCCCATGCACTTTGAGATTTCTTCTTGTGAATGGAGAACCTTTAGTAGGTAGTGTGGTCTTCCTTCTTACTTTAGTAGTAGTAGGCATGTCGAAGTACTTGTCGAATTCCTCTTCGATCTTCGGGTCACCGTTTTTGTCAAAGTTTTGCTCGTTGGCGGCTCCTTCCATTCCGATGATGCTCCTCTTGCCCCTCCTAACTGCAACACAGTTGGGCTTTGACGGGTCGGTAATAAAAAAGCATTGATCAACTTGGCTAGCGAGTACCCAACGCTCATTTTTTGCGGAGGCGTTCTTCGTTGATTTGGCTCTGGTATAACCATTGTGATGAAATACCGGCCTTCTTTTTCCACATTCTTGGCCCATCTAACATGGAACATCGGTATGATCTCTCCACAGTAGTCGAGCTCCCATATCTCCTCGATCCTTCCATAGAATCTTTCCATCATAGTAGTCTCGTCATCAGCAAAGGATAACATAGTAACTCCTGAGTTTTGATATTCGCTATTCCTGTCATTTTCCTCGGTGTAGAATCTGTAACCGTTTATGTCGTATGACTGATAGGTCCTTAGGTTGTGCCCTGGGCCCTGCGACAAGGATAATATGAGTTTTTGATCTTCTGTAGAAGGCGTCTGTGGGGGATTGTCCAGTTGCCTTTTCTTGAACCAACCCATGAAGCTGGAGTTGTGCTCTCTGGTTACGTCTCCCTTCTTCCTCGGTCGGCCCTGGTCGATGTACTCCTGCTCGATTAAGCTTATGTGCTATTCGACCCAAGGGCCGACCACTTCAATGTGTTGTAGCGCGACTCAGTGTGCCCTTTCAAAATCAGTGCGTCGACCATCAATGTCGACATGCAGTGAGCGGCAGCCCTCGCAGTGACCATATCCACCGAGCCGACCAGGGTGCTTCTTTGTGGGTATTCCAACATCCTTGTTCTCGGTGGTTAGATAATTCTGGCAGAAGGAGATGCACTCGTAGACCAGAAAGCCCTTGGCTATGCTTCCATCTGGACGAGACCTGTTGCGAACGAATCCTTTGATGACACCGTTTAGCCTTTCAAACAGCATCATGTTGTGCTGGAATGTCGACCCGAGCTGGATGATGTCGTCCACGACATGTACAAGCAGATGCACCATGATGTCGAAGTATGCGGGCGGGAAGTAAATCTCAAGCTCGCATAGTATCATCATGATCTCTTCCTGTAGCCTGTCGAGCTGCTTCACACCGATCGACTTCCTAGATATGACGTCGAAAAAGTTACAGAGGCCACACAATGTCTCACGGACATGCTCGTCCATTAACCCATGGATCGCAACGGGGAGTATCTGCGTCATCAGCACGTGACAGTCGTGAGACTTCATACCGCTTAACCTCTTCTTCGCCATGTCCAGATATCTGCTTATCTTCCCCGAGTAACCGTGAGGAACTTTCACTCCTAAGAGGCACCTGAAAAACTGCTCGAGCTCCTCCAGACTCAGAGTGAAGCAGGTAGCGCGAAGCATCACCTCATTCTTCTTAACTCTTTTGCGGCGACCTTGAGTCCCTTCCATCTGATCATCATCATCATCATCACTATCAGGGTACTGAAGATCTTTCTTGATGCCAAGCAATTTAAGTTCCTTTCTTGCTTTCGGCCCATCCTTGGTCCTCTCCGGCATGTTCAGTAGAGTGCCAAGCAGACTCTCGGTAACGTGATGGGGAGTGTGAAGGACCTTCCAATATGGCAGGTCCCAGAAAACAGACCTTGTTTTGCACACACCCAGCAGCGGCTTTGTCCTCGGTCGTTTTTTCCAGGCGTAGGGGAATCTACCCAATTATTCAAAAGATCCTTGATTTCTTCACTGCTCCTCGGACGCGGGGCTCTTTCGAGCTCGTCCTTACCATTGAACAGGTCACCACGTTTTCTCCACGGGTGATCCATGCGAAGCCACTTTCGAGTACCTTGGAACACTGTTTTCGAAGACCCGGGATCCCTTGGTAGCTGGAGATGCGGTGTCTCATCCATGCACTTGACACATGTATTGTGTTTGTGGTTCACCTGGGCCAATACATATGCATAACCAGGATAGTCCTGCACGGTCAAGTGCAACGTGGCTCTCAAATGGAAATATTCTTTAGTGTAGGCGTCCCACGTATGGGCCGGCTCTCCCACAAGCTGGCTAACTCCTCTCTCAATAGCCCGAGATACAGATGCATATTGATACCTGGTTGTTTCGGCCCCTGAATAAGAATGCTCATGTGTACATACCTTTGCTTCGTGCATAGCCACGGGGGAGTTTGTACGGCCATACAAACATGGGCCAGGTGCTATGCGTGCTACTCTGGTTTCCAAAAGGATTGAGTCCATCGGTGCTCATACCCAGCCTGACATTCCTTGCATCGCCCCCGAACTCTTCGAACTCGATGTCTAATGCATTCCACTAGCTAGCGTCTGAAGGGTGTGTCAGGATCTTGCCCTTCTCTGGATCATCTTCGGGTTTCTCTCTTTCCGTGTGCCATTGCATGAGCTTTGCTTCCTTAGGATCTATGAAATATCGCTGCAGACGGGGGGTGATAGGAAAGTACCATACCACTTTTCGAGGAACTTTCTTGTTCCCTCTCTTGTACCATCCTTGGCCACACACCGGACATGTGGTTCTATCCGTGTACTCGTTTCCGATAAAGTGCGCAATCATTGATGCATGCGTGTTATTTAATGTATGGTAGGTCGAGAGGGCACACGATTTTCTTGGCCTCCTCGATACTTGTTGGTAATGTGTTCCCCTTAGGAAGTCCGTCGTGCCAGTATTCCATGTTCGCGTTGAAGCTCACATTGATCCATTTGTGTTCGGCCTTCATCTCCAGAGCCTTGAGTGTTACACTCAAACGTGTATCCTCGGGGCGACACCCAGGATACAATGGAGTCATCCCGTCTACCTCCATTTGGGCTAGCTTGGCTTTCTCTCTGGCTGCAGCTTTGCCGTTGCTCGTCTTCTTGCGGAGCAGTTCTTGAACATGAGGGTCCTGCAAGACCGAAGTTAGCAGCGTATGTGTGTTCGTGTCTTCTCCTTCTTCATGATGATCATGCTCATCGACATCTCCTTCTTCATGCTGATCATGCCCGCCGGCATCTCCTTCGTCATGATGATCATGCCCGCCGGCATCTCCTTCGTCATGATGATCATGCCCGGTATACTCTCGTCTTCTCGTCCGCCCATGTCTTCGTGACCACCATGTCCTGCCGGCGCCTCATTGAGGTCGCGCATGAAACCGCGCCTGAGAAGGTGACCCTCCAATTGTCCAGATTCAGGGTCGATCCAGCGCTGCAGTTTGCATGTTCGACATGGACATCTTATCATGGTCTTGTTGTTCAGAATCATGTCCTCCTTCGCGTCTTTCTTATACCTAGAAATTCGACCTTCGCTCATCGTGAGGACCATGGTTGCTTGAGCAGTCAAAACAGAGAGTATTGGTGAGAACCACACCATATGAACACACACATGCATGAATGCTAGCCGGAAAAAATTCGGCATGACCTTTCCTAAAATTAGGACATATGGGTAGTGCAAAAATTTGCTGAAATGGAAATGAATCAGCATTTCGGCAAACATCCATGCAACCACACCGGCCGGGACAACAACAAGCAAGCAACAAAAAACTTCCTCCCATTGCAAACATTCATGCACCACATAAGCATCGTCTCGCCATGGATCGCACACACACACACTGCCTGCGCGACAAGCTTCACCTACATGTTCATGGCCAAGTACTCACCTAGTAGACACAATAATAGCGAGACGAGACCGCGCGATGAGAGAGTGTGGACAAATAGATCTACAAGTTTGTGGAGAGGAAATTCGTAAACAAATAGAGATGTGAGAGAGAAAAGTAAGGAAATTTTAGATCTACAAGTTGGAGGGAAGCTTCCACTTACCAATCTATGGACTAAAGTAGGTTTAGTTACAAGAAAATGGAGAAACTATGGGAAAAATGGGGTGTGAGGGAGGAGGAAGACGAGTTGGGAGGAGGAAGAAAGGAAGAGATGTGAAATGGGTGGTGGTGGATAGATAAGGTGGGAGATTTTGTCACCTTTTTAACATGGATCTGGATGCCCTCATCTGTGGCGCATATGGAAGAAATGCGCCATAGATGCTCAATCTTCTGTGGCGCATAAGTCCATATGCACCACAGAAGTGGGTGAATTAGATTCTGTGTGGTGGGGCCCTCCTCCATGTTCTGTGGCGCATGTGAGGATATGCGCCACAGAAGTGAAACATATCTGTGGCGCATATCCGCAAATGCGCCACAGATCGTGGGTGAATTAGATTCCATGGTGGGGCCCTCCTCCATGTTCTGTGGTGCATAGTGGAATATGCGCCACATAAGAGGCAACTTCTGTGGCGCATATCTCGTTATGCACCACAGAACTTGGATCAACCCACCCTGGCTGGCGGGTCCCACCAATCTTCTGTGGCGCATATTATACAGAATGCGCCAGAGAACTTCCAGGTTCTTGTGGCGCATGTTTCCTAGTGTGCCACTGACAAGTCTCTGTGGCGCATGGATTTACATATGCGCCACAGATTAACTTGTCTATCTATAGGTTGTTTCCTAGTAGTGAAAGCTCAAGCTTGGGGATGCCACGCGTGTCACCCCAAGAAATATCCAGGAATTACAAGCGTCAAAGCTTGGGGATGCCCAAGGCATCCCCTTCTTCATCAATAAAAATCCCAGGTTTCTTCCAAACACTTCATTTTTATTGTTTCATGCATAGTTGTGTTGTTCTTGGAGCATATTCTTTTTCGTTTTTGTTTTGGTTTTACGTTTGCTTGGTTTGCTTAGTTTGCTGAGTAAATTGGTTGGACCCCCTCTTTCATGCATTGGTTTTCAAATAGTTTGGTTTGGATTGGAAAAGAGTAGGAAAGTTCATGCTTAAGTGTTAAAGAGAGCTTGTTTTTGACTGTGGCCTATGCTTTGTCATGCCATGCTTGATATTGTTTTGGCTTTATGCTTAGTATTCTTTGCTGTAGCATGACTTGTTATAAACAATTGAGATTGCTTAATGTGCCTTAGAAGGATCATGCGTTGTTTTAGCATATTAAAGCATAGTATTGTGGTATTCTCCTTTGATGCTTTATTTGGGTTGACCTAGCACATGCTCACACCATGTTATGACTATCCCAAGTCACCATAGCCTTTATGATCCTTTAGTTTTCAACTTGTAGTATCACTTTATGCTTTGATCAATGATGTTTTGTCGCTCTGCATGATTATGGCCATTATTGCTCTCTTAGTTTGTCGCTCCCAGTCTTTTGCTATCCTCCGTAACCAAGTATGAGTTCCACTCATGCATCCAACTCCTACAACCAAGTTATTCCCAAGAGTCCACCATACCTACCTACTAGCATATGCTATTCGAAGTATATTCATTTTCTTATCTACCTTCCGAATTAAACTTGTTATGAGAAAACTAGTGATTAAAGCTCTCACGAACTTGATGGCACACTTTACTTTTATTGCCCTTAATAAACATGAACCATTGTGTTGTCTATGTTGTATATGCTTGCACTTATTTGTTGGGGATTAGCAGAACCATGCTATCATGGGGAACGCTTTCAACATTGCACTTCTACTTTGTACCTAGTTGATATCATGCTCTTTTGTCTATGGATGTTGTCGGTGTGAAATGAAAGGGGAGCTTGTAAGTCCATGGAGTTATGTATATGTGTTAGAGAAACGCCTAGGCCGTTGGTCTAATCCATGCTGTCATGCTGGAAACCTGCAGCGTAACCATAATGAGATGTCTATGAAGTGTAACCAAAAAGAGTCAGATTTTGAAAAAAAAAAGAGAAAAAAAGAAAAAAAAGAGATATGTGAAAAGAGGAAAGAGAGAAAAAAGCACCATATTCACATGGTAAATAAGAAGATTGTTGAGATGCTCGTTGTCCACTTGCCTTGTCATTTTGATATGGGGATTCTTCTGTATCATCGGGCAAGGGGTGCCCCGTTGGCGGTTCTCTATGATACACATGTACTTACGATGACAAGAACTTACCGGTGACTAAACTTGAGTAACATGAGGAGTGACCCTCGTATTCAGGGGACATGAGATTTCCAACTTATACTTCATCAAGCATATACACCATAATTTGTTCACTTTAACCTTAATCACTTCAAGATGCTTATGATAGGGGCAATGAGAGCTGAAAGCTATTAAGTACCATAATTTTTGGAAGCTCTTTATGAAACTTGAATCCCTACTTCCTTCTATGAAGGCCTTTCTTCCACTTTTATATTGAGTCTCCACCTTCTATCCTTATGCACCTACTTTGAGAGCATAGTGGCCATTCTTAGTTCTATGTGCATTGTCCCAAGACTTGTTGATTGATGCATAGCTTTGATATTGCTTGTTTTAAAATATTTGTATCTAGTCACTCTTATGAACTTTGAAGGTGTCCTATGCATTTATGTTTGCTACTCTATGAGGGACAAGCTGAATGCCACTATGCTATGTTTTCTTTATGTTAAACAAACAAACGTCTTGCAAAGCATTGTTATTCATGAATCTTTTGTTTGTGCCTTTTCATGTTACAACATTGTTGCTATGTCTTATTGTTAGAACTATATCTTTCATGCTATGTTGAAGTACTATGATCCCAGCTATCATTGTTTTAGAAATACTTTGATCAAGTTTATGATGGTGCATGTCACCTCAAAAATTATTCTTTCTTTTTATCACTTACCTACTCGAGGACGACCAGGAGTTAAGCTTGGGGATGTTGATACGTTGCTAACGTATCTATAATTTTTGATGTTCCATGCTTGTTTTATATCTACTTTCTTATGTTTTGTCCATACTTTGGAGTATTTTTATTCACTTTCTTGGACTAACCTATTAACAAGATTCCACAGTGCCAGTTGCCTGTTTTCTGCTGTTTTTGGTTCCAGGAAATTCAGAAAATCAATATTCTCAGAATTGGACCGGACAAAAGCCAAAGTCGATATTTTACCGGAAGACTCATGGAGCCAGAAGACGAGACAGAGAGGGGCCACAGGGCGGCCACACCATGTGGTGGCGTGGGCTAGCCCAGGCCACACCACCAGGTGGTGTGGGCCCCCTGGCCGCGCACCGACCTTGCCTCTTCGCCTATAAGATGCCTCCCGATGCAAAAACCCTAGATCGTCAAGCCTCTAGCCACAAAAAGTTCTCCAGCACCGCTGCCACCGAAAGGGAGATCCGGGAACAGAAAGTCTCTGTTCCGGCACCCTGTCGGGACGGGGAAGTGCCCCCGGATCCATCTCCATCGAGCTCCACCACCATCTCCATCGCCATCGCTGATTCCCATGATGAGGAGGGAGTAGTTCTCTGTCGAGGCTAAGGGTTCTACCGGTAGCTATGTGTTCATCTCTCTCTATGCATGATCATATTGTGATCATGAGCTTTGTAATAAAGTAGATCTACCTTGCTACTAAAGTGCTTTAATAGATCACTGCTCTCCCCAGGTGTGTGAAAGTGACAGCATGTACACCATGGTGGCACTTAGGCTAGAGATTACAAATACTTGTTATGAGTTATATTTGGAGTTGGATGTTTCTATGAAATTGTGGTGTTTGTTGGAACCATCTAGAGCTCAAGGTGACAGTGTGGGGTTATCTAGATGGGAAAGATGAACTTTGAGGTGTGTTGTTATAGCCCTACCATGGATTAGAGTGTCCAACCGGAGAGTAGTTTAGGGTAGCATCATAAAGAGATGATATTTATATGAGAGTGTTCACTAGTGAAAGTATGATCCCTAGGCCTTGTTTCTAAACATTGAACACCGTTTGCAATTAGATCTATTACATGTTTGCTTGCTTCCATCTTTATTTCAGTTTGCCTTTAATATTTTCCCACGCAAACCACACGCCAGCAAGCTATTTTCTGGCACTGTTACCACTTATAATTATCAATACCACTTGTATTTCACTATCTCTTCGCCGAACTAGTGCACCTATACACCTGACAAGTGTATTGGGTGTCTTGGGGGCACAAGAGACTTCTTGTATCTTGATTGCAGGGTTGCTTGAGAGGGATACCTTTGACCACTTCCTCCCTAAGTTCGATAAACCTTGGGTGATCCACTTAAGGGAAACTTGATGATGTTCTACAAACCTCTGCACTTGCAGGCCCAACAACTGTTTACAAGAATAGAAGTGCATAGACATCACCTTGCAAGGTGCACAATGTATTATTTGCTTGTTTGTCTACTAGATTTTCTTGCCTAGTTATATGTACAATGATAATGTCAGCAGTTGGAAATACAATAGCTGTAGGCATTACAAAGAAGGTTTGTGCTACTTTTTGGATGCATCCAACTATTGTTTTGGCAGCAAATGACCCATCTCTTTGTTTCTCTTCTTTTTTTATTTACTGGCCCAATGATCAAAATATTTGAATGATCTGGCTACTGAAAAGGAATGGTTGATATCTTGTTTGTCTGAAATGATTCTGGTAGTCTATTTAAGACACTTGGTCTATTGCTTGTTTTTCCAAGGTACTATCATAGTTGCCTGATGATTAAAGAAATGACACATGTGGTTGGAGGTCACTTTTTGGCTAGTTCATACTATAGACCATTTTTAAACGCTATTCTTATATTTTAGGTTAATGCTTTGTTGTCCCGACCAATTCTAAGCAGCTGAAGGAATCTCATTCACCTCTTTTTGTTATATTTCTATATTTTCGTTATGTAGTGATATGATTAGTTTATGAGGGAAAGAGTCGAGTTGCTTGATTCCCTACATTCATTACCACACTAGTTCAGTTAGTCTGCATGAGACACACATGTTGATGGCTTGATTTGTTATATTAGGACAGTGCCAATTTTGAAATTCTTTGGTAACAAACATGGTGTTTTTTCGCCTGCTTTGCTGCTCTAACTTAATATGTCTTAGTTTCAGCATGCAAATAACATGTAATGTTTCTTCTAGAGTGGCTATGATACTGGCACATGTACGTATTGGTCTAGGAAATCGACAGTTCCTGTTATTCCGGAAAGAGATGTACGAGGCACATCATTGATTATTCCTGGCCAATTATGAATTTTAATTATTTTACATATAAGATGGCCGCTAGTTAGCTGGTACGCTGTGCTGACTTGTTTTCTTTGTTTCAGGCTACACATGAAGCTATGGGGCAGAAGGGAGGAATCCTACGTTAAGTATTGAGGTCATTTCACAAAGCAGCAGTGACAGTGATTATTGCTTGCATCGGCCCACGGTTTTAGTTTTTCTAGCAGAAAGAGGTGTTACAACTGCACTCCAAACAATTGATTTAATTGAACAAGAAACAGAGAAAATATATGGAATAATCACGATTACACGTGAACAGATACAAGAACTGAAAGATCGATAAGATTTGACAGACCATCTACTTGATAATCTCTTCTGCAGCTATCATGGTAAGCTCTGTAGTAGAAACCCTGTTCCAACACATGTCTCGTGATGTCTCTGTAATGCTTCATCTTGTTTTTGTTGAAAGTCTGGTCTGTAATAAATTTCAAACAATATTTCTTGATGTAATAGGGTGATCCTAGCGCGGCCATTAGCGGGCTCAAATATTAACGGACTGTTTAGAACCAGAATTTTGCCATAGTTATAGAATACGCAAATATGCTGGCCAGCAGATGTGCCAAATAAACACTAAAAGGCCGTAAGTGGCAGGTCAGAATATTCATGGGCCACATAAGTGGCCAAGGGCCTGAAAACGTACAGGGCTTAACAACAACAGACAAGAACAGTAAAGAGCCAAAACTGTAATGGGCCTGAATACTGATATACGCGAACAGTAAAGAGCTGGTAAAAGGCCTGAACAGTAAAACACCCGCGCAGTAGAGGGCCCGCACAGTAAAACGGATAGAAGAGTAAAAGGCCTGAATAGTAAATGGCCTAAACAATAAAAGGCCATAAGAGGAAAAGGCCTAAAAGTGAACGGCCGAAACAGTAGAAGGCCAGAACAGTAAAGGATCCTAACACTAGCAACCTAGAACTGTAAAAGGCCATAACAGTAAATGGGTAGAACAGGAGCGGACCCCACGGGCCATTGGAATAGTAACGGGCTGCCCGCAGGCCTTAATAGTGTCTGACCTTCTAGCGTAGGCCCCTAATGGGCCAGATATTATTCTACCAAAGTGGGCCTTCTTTATGACGAACCTGTAGCGGGCCTGAAATCGTACGGGCCCTGCATGGATTCATTAATGGGCCACGTCAAACAGTACATGGTGTGAGAGTAAATGGCCATAATCTTATTGGGCTCTCTCTAGGGCCGGCCCACTTAACAATTAGCAGGCCTTGTCTGGGCCAGGCTTCTGCCATGGTTTCTGTGACCGTTAACGGCAGTAACCGGTCGTTAACGGCGGGTGCCACGTGGCATTTTGCATGACGTCAACAATCAACATGGCTGGTAAAC
Source organism: Avena eriantha (assembly GCA_910589775.1). Lineage (NCBI taxonomy): Eukaryota > Viridiplantae > Streptophyta > Magnoliopsida > Poales > Poaceae > Avena > Avena eriantha. The sequence continues at coordinate 446,050,245 of OU342741.1, read as the reverse complement.
AGATCTATGACAGAACAAGTTTTCATGGCTGAAGGGTGCGATACGCCATGGTCAGAAAAAAATCCGTGGTAGATTCTTTTGTGACAGGGCTTTTACCACGAAGGGCATCCATCATAGAAGACTTTTTAGCCACCAAAAACAGGCCTTCAACCATGAAAATCGTCCGTTGTAAAAGCCAACTTTTCTTGTAGTGTAGGGAGAACTTTACTCAACGGATCTGCTACATTGAGATCCGTGTGTACTTTACAAATCTTTATATCTCCATCCTTGACATGCTTGCAGATGGAGTGAAACCGGCGTTTAATATGCTTGGAATTCTTGTGAGACCTTGGTTCCTTGCCGTTGGCTATGGCTCCATTGTTGTCACAATAGATAACCATTGGGTCCAACGCACTAGGAACCACACCTACTTCGGTTATGAACTCCTTCATCCAAACTGCTTCATGCGTCGCTTCTGAAGTAGCAACATATTCCGCCTCCATCGTTGATCCAGCCACCATAGGTTGTTTGGAACTCCTCCAACTAACTGCTGCTCTGTTCAAGAGAAATACGTATCCGGATTGAGACTTAGAGTCATCCGGATCAGTGTCAAAGCTAGCATCAACATAACACTTAGTGACCAGCTCTTATTCACCTCCGTATACAAGAAACATATCCTTAGTTATTCTTAAGTACTTAAGGATATTCTCGACCGCTATGTAGTGTTCCGAACCTGGATCATATTGGTACCTACTAGTCAAACTAATAGCATGTGCCACATATGGTCTTGTACATAGCATGGCATACATTATAGAGGATATAGTTCAAGCATAGGGTATCTTATCCATTATCTCTCTTTCTTCCGCCGTAGCCGGACTTTTAGTCTTACTCAATGTCTTGCCTTGCAACATAGGTAAGAACCCCTTCTTACTTTTGTCCAATTTAAACTTCTTTAAAATCTTATCAAGGTATGTACTTTGTGATAACCCTATTAGGCGCCTTGATCTATCTCTATAGATCTTTATGCCTAATATGTATGACACTTCACCTAGGTCCTTCATCGAAAATTTGCTGTTTAGATAACTTTTAACACTATTTAAAAGATCTATATCATTTCCAATCAGTAATATGTCATCCACATATAATATTAGAAATGCCACATTGGTCCCACTCACTTTCTTGTTAATACAAGCCTCTACATAAGTTTGGATAAATCCAAACTCTTTGATCACCTCATCAAAGCGGAGATTCCAACTCCGGGATGCTTGGTTCAGTCCATAGATGGATCACTGAAGCTTGCATACCTTGTCAACATCCTTAGGATCAACAAAACCCTTTGGTTGTATCATATACAACTCTTCTTCAATGTTAGCACTGAGGAACGCAGTTTTGACATCCATCTACCATATCTCATAATCGAAATATGCAGCAATTGCTAACATAATCCTAACTGACTTTAGCATCTCTATGGGAGAGAAAGTCTCATCATAGTCAACTCCTTGAATTTGTCGAAACCCCTTTGCGACAAGTTGAGTTTTATAGATGGTTACATTACCATCAGCATTAGTTTTTATTTTGAAAATCCATTTAATCTCAACGGCCTTTCGGTCATGAGGTAAGTCCACCAAGGTCCAAACCTGGTTTTGTACATGGATTCCATCTCGGATTTCATGGCTTCTAGCCATTTGTTGGAATCCGGGCTCATCATCACTTCTTCATATGTCAGCGGGTCATCTATTTCATCAACCATGAAATTCATAACAGAATTTCCATACAGTTCAGGAGCTGCGCGTGTCCTGCTTGACCTACGAAGTTCGGTTGTGTCCTCTTTCAGAGTTTCATGATCATTATCATTAGTTCCCTCTTCATTCGGTGAAGTCAACTCCGGAACAAATTCTGACACTACACCACTCGCCGTTGCATGAAGAGAAGGTTCAATAACCTCTTCGAGTTGTACCTTCCGACTACACACGCCTTTTCGCGAGAAACTCTTTCTCTAGAAAGGATCCATTCTTGGCAACGAAAACCTTGCCCTCGGATCTGTGATAGTAGGAATACCCAATAGTTTCCTTTGGGTATCCTACGAAGATGCATTTTTCTGCTTTGGGTCCGAGTTTATCCGGCTGAAGTTTCTTCACTGAAACATCACAACCCCAAACTTTAAGAAATGACAGCTTAAGTTTGTTTCCAAACCATAATTCAAATGGTGTCGTTTCAACAGATTTAGATGGTTCCCGATTTAAAGTGAATGCAGCAGTTTGTAGTGCATAACCCAAAATCACAATGGCAAGTCAATCAGAGACATCATAGATCGAACCATATCAAATAAAGTACGATTACGATGTTCCGACACACCATTACGTTGTGGTGTTCTGGTAGGTGTGAGTTGTGAAACTATTCCACACTCTTTCATATGTGTGCTAAACTCGTAACTTAGATACTCACCTCCACAGTCAGACCGCCGAAATTTGATCTTTCTATTATGATGATTTTCCACTTCATTCTGAAATTCCTTGAACTTTTCAAAGGTTGCAGACTTGTGTTTCATCAAATAGATATACCCGTATCTACTCAAATCATCCATGGAAGTACCAAAATAACAATATCCACCTCGCGCCGACACACTCATTAGACCACATACATCAGGATGTATGATTTCCAATAAATCTATCGTCCGTTCCATTGAACTGGAAAACGGCGTTCTAGTCATCTTGCCCATAAGGCATGGCTCACATGTATCAAATGATTAAAAATCAAGTGATTCCAAAAGTCCATCAGAATGGAGTTTCTTCATGCATTTAATGCCAATATGACCTAGACGGCAGTGCCACATATATGCAGATATATCGTCATTAAGTTTAAACCTTTTAGCATCAACATTATGGATATGTGTAACCCTATTATTGAGATCCAACATAAATAAACCATTCATCACAGGTGCATGACCATAAAATATATCATTCATATAAATCGAACAAACATTTTTTCAGATTTAAATGAATAACCACTTCACATCAAACATGATCCAGATATAATGTTCATGCTCAGTACAGGCACCAAATAACAATTATTTAGATTTGTCACTAATCCCGATGGTAGGTGGAGAGGCAGCGTTCCGACTGTGATCACATCAACTCTTGATCCATTGCCGACACGCATCGTGACCTCATCCCTTGCTAGCTGTCGCTTGTTTCACAGCCCCTGAATCGAGTTACATATATTAGCAATCGATCATGTATCAAATACCTAGGTGCTACTTTGAGTACTAGTCAAGTACACATCAATAACATGTATATCATATATACCTTTGTTTGCCTTGTCGGCCTTCTTGTCTTCCAAATACATGGGGCAATTGCGCTTCTAACGGCCAGTCCCCTTGCAATAGTAGCACTCAGTATCAGACTTAGGGCCAGCTCGGGATTTCTTTTCAGGTGCAGCAACAGATTTTCCGACCTTCTTTCCCTTTTGCTTACCCTTCTTGTCTTTCTTGAAACCGGTGGTCTTATTGATCATCAACACTTGATGTTCTTTCTTGATCTCCACCTCTGCAGTCTTAAGCACTGACAGAAGCTTGGGGAGAGACTTATTCATGCCCTGCATGTTATAGTTCATCACAAAGCTCTTGTAGCTAGGTGGGGGAGATTGGATAACATGATCTATGCCTAATTCAATGGGAATCATTGTCCCCAAGGACACAAGCCTATCGGCGTACCCAGACATTTTGAGTACGTTCTCGCTAACGGAGTTGTTCTCTTCCATCATGCAGCTAAATAACTTTTCAGAAGCATTATAACTCTCCACGGCAGCATGGGTATGGAAAATCATTTTCCATTCACCCAAGGTATCAAAGGCATTGCCATTTTTGAAAAGCTTTCGAAGTTCCAGCTCTAGCCCATATAGTATGCCGCAATGAACTAATTTGTGGTCCTCCTGACGAGTCAGATAGATGTCTTTTCCTCGTCAGGGGCATCAGGAGCTGGTGGGGCATAGTGGCGCTTCTAGCACATATAGCTTGTGTGTAGCATTGAGGAGAATCCTCAAATTCATGGCCTAGTCGGTAAACTTGCTACCATTCGTCGCAAGTTTCTCTTTCTCCATGAACACATTGAATTAAAAGCAGGTGATCCCATCTACAATAGAATTTGTAAAGTTTAGACTAAGTTTATGATAGATCCAGTTCAACTAATCCAAATGACAAATGAAATCCCACTCAAAAACAACATCACTCATGTATTTTTGGTGATTACATGAACCAAATCCACTACACCAAGTCTGATCATCACGTGAGTCGGTGTAGCTTCAAAGGAGAGCATCAATATGGGCATCATATCAACTAAATGGCTCATGCTTAACCTTTCGGTCCATGTTCCGAGGCCATGTCTTTACATGCTAGGCTCGCCAAGTAAGAACCTTAATACTCGCGTGTGTAAAACTTTCTTACACCGATTGTATGAAAGCGCGGAGTCGAGTACACCCGATCGTCACGTGATGTCTCGAAACACGATCCATAGAATGGTGAAAACTTAAGGAAGAACACATTTTTTTCTTGATATCTAAATGAGGGATCATCTTATAATGCTACTAAAACGCCAAACTAGCAATATAAGATGCAAACATCATATGTGTAAAGTGAAATGATATGGTTTATGCATATGATCACTATCATGTGCATCATGGTATGATATTTATCATTCCTTTGTGTGTAAGGCCAAGGTCTATGGAACTTACATGTTAGGTGTGTTGTAATAGTATCAACTATACATCAACTTACAACATTACCATATCATGACACTAGCCCAGCAACAATCTAAACTAGATGCTTCTAATTTATCCATTGCCAGTTTTACGTGGCTTAGGGCTTTTGAAGATAGAACCGGTCTTGCCTACGAACATGGAACCACAACGATGATAACTAAGTTATTAGCAACTCGTTGTAAATCAGATATTGACTATAGTAGGAGAGACATACACCCGCTAGCCACTTATGCAAAACTAGTTGCATGACAAGCGTGGAACTGGTCTCATGTGCGAGGACATGTAAAGTTAGTTCGGGTCACTTCATCCCACTATGCCACCAATATCCAAAATACATGAAAGAAGCAATAACATGATCATCATCACCCACATAAGCATATGTGTACTACCCGTGTAGAGCACCTACCCATAGATCTAGCTCTGATACCACTGTGGGGTTCGCAGTATAGAAAACAAAAAAATTCCTACGATGGGAACTATTATACGCCAAGATCTATCTACTAGATACAAGCAACAGGTGGATATACATCCATAGAGAACATACCCTCAAAGACAACAAAGCTTTTTTAACGAGATGGAACTCGTGGATGATGTAGTCGAACGCTTGCCGATCTCAAGATTCGTGTTGAATAGTACCTAGACGTCTGACATATCACCACTATATAAAATTTTAATAGGTAAAGCATAAAAAATATAAATTTGATCAACATCTATAAAGTATGGGTGTATATTTGGTTCTTGTACTTTTATATCATTTAGAAGTCAATGATTATTAGCTATCTTAAACTTGAAAATTCTGGTAACATGGTCTAGAGAAACGAGGGAGAAGATTCTAGAATGATGGAGAAGTGATTTTTGAGTTTTGTGCATACCATTCATTGTGATGAAGACTATCAATAAAATCTTCTAGATGCTAGAATGGAAAAGAAGATCCAACGGCTAGAAATTTTGGGATTCACGAGTCTTGATCCAACAGCCAATATTCAAAGTTATTCGTACACATTTCCAGCATTGGATCAAGACTCTCGAATCCCAACATTGCCAGCAATTGGATCTTCTTTTCCATTTTAGCATCTAAAAAATACTACTCCCTCCGTCCATAAATAACTTACTTGGGTTTTTCTAGATTCGAATGTATCTATACACTAAAATGCATCTAAATATATTCGAATATAGACAAAACCAACTTAGTTATTTCTGGACGAGGGGAGTACGTTTGATAGTCTTTAGCACAATGTATGCATATTACTACTCCAAGTTACTTGCCACTCAGACTAGTCTTAGAGCATCTCTAGCATGGAAAAAAATAGTACACTATTTCACACTATGTAGCGTGATATAGCATATTTTGAGAGTGCACGATATTTTTTAAAGATTTGGTTCGCTATGGCGCTATTTTTCAAATAGCATGCTATATCGCGCTAAAACATCATAGCGTTCACGCTATTTCAAGTATAGGGTGTTATTTTTTTGTTGGTGGGTGCGGAGTAAGATAACATATGATGAATGTGTCGAGTAAGCAAACATACAATAAAAATTTGATTGTTAAACTTAAGTGATCATGTCAAGCCGTTGCTTCCTCCTACAGCACCTAGCGTTGTACCTAGATTCAGCCCTGCCGGTTATCCTCCAACTTGGATAGCACCGGAATCAATTATGCATGTGCAAGTATTACTCTAGGCAATTCATTACATGCTGAAATCATTTATATTCATGATATACCTGTTATATTTTTAAATTTTTACAAAAATATGTTCTGTAAAATAGCGTGTTATTAGAGCATCTCTAGCGTGTTATTTAAACTTTTCTATCTATATGGCATCGACCACGATGTGGAAGGCCTTAGAGCATCTCTAGTGGCTTGTCTAAATTTTGTAGTCTACATATTCACTTTATAGATAATGGTGTAGAAATATTCCTTTTTACACGACTTTAGTTTTCTAGTGGATAGTCTAAATTTGAAAGTCTATATGTCCATCTGCACACAAATAGTCAATATACATAGCAAATCAATACAACAAATGCTCTGATTGGGCACGGGAACGAGCTTGTGAGCGACCAACTTTGCTTTAGACATGGTGGCTCGGTTGTCCAAATATGGACAACGAGTAGCCTGTTTGAAGGATGTCTAAATTTTACACCACCAGACACAAGCCACCGGAGCCATTTTTTGGTCCATGGTGGTCTATATTTGGCTTAGACTACCGGATACACTAGCCACTAGAGATCCTCTTAGGCTGGTCATAGTGGGAAACATACTACTCTAGTTCATGTTACTATGTACCTTCATGTGTGTACGTAATTGAGCCGAAGGTAGAGACCTTATTTTTGTAGAAATGGCTCCAGAAATATTCCGTACATAGAAAGGTTAGGACATTAGAGTAAACTATTTTTTCTAGTCATTGGAGTATTGATACTCCTAAGATAGGATAGGATATTATTATTCTATATCTTTTGAACTGTATAGCCAAATTCAAAATCCTAGAGAGGCAAATTCTCCCGCCTCACCTCCACCGAAATATTTTAAGTGGTCACACGCCCCAAGTTGTACCCGGATGAAATTCCTTTTCTAGCCCTAACAATGGCCTATCTACTAATGTTGGGGAGTGGGTATGGTTCGTAATCCCCCTCCCCCCGAGGGCTAGGGGTCCACACTACTCTGAAGCTGGGTAGTCCACCTTCCATCGATGCCATCTCCCCAAAGCACTCCAAAAAACCCTAACCCCTTTCTCACCTCCGAATCCTGCACCACCGCACCAGCCCATCCTCGCAGCGCTTCGCTGGCTTACACACCACCCAACCCCCTCTCACCTCCAGCACCTGTACCACCGCACCGTAATCTTCTCCGCCACACTTCGCTCGCCTACACACCACCCAACCCCCTATCTCACATCCAGCTCCTGCACCACCGCACCGGAACATCACCGCTGCACTTCACCGGCCCACACGCCACCCCAAACCCCCTAACCCACCTCCGGATCCTGCACCACTGTACTTCACCATCCTACACGCCATACCTCTATACCATATACTCCTGACCAGTCTACAGGATCAGCCGACGTCCACCTTACCGAACCCTATTTCGCCTGACACGCTCTTCCATACAACCGTGTTAGTTTTGCCGAAATCCTAGTCCACAACACCTGACCTGCTTCACCTACGCCGGTGTGCGCTGCATTAGATCTGCTTCACGGACTCAACAGTCCACTACACCAGATCTACTTCACCGATGCTCTTGTGCAGCGCCTCGAATCCATAATCGGTCGTAACAGATCTGCTTCAACGACGACACCGTGCACTACATCGGATCTCCTTCACGGGCCATCTTGTCAAGCAAGCCAGACCCATCAACAACCTCCATAGATCTGCTTCACAGACGCCGCCGAGATCTATCTGCTTCAGCCCGACTCACCACTATCGGGCACCCTCGGAGTCCTTGACGTCTCCGAAAATATGTCGTGTATGCGTAAACGACACCGTGGCCTAGGTAAACTAGATCTGCTTGTTCATTCGTTTCAATATAGAAGGTATGAGCCTGCGACAGTGAACTTCATTTATGTATTGGTGGTAAATTCCTACCTCAATATTGGCTTAACTGATATCCCACTCCCCCTTGACAAATTCAGTGTAGTCTATGTTAAATCCAGGCGTTAAACTACTCCTTTTGTTTTGAGGTATAAGGCGTCCTTGTTATGCGTGTTTTTCTTTGACCAACTATTACTCTTAATATACATAAACAATTTTGGTAGTACAAAACAGATATCATTAGAGTTCATTGGTATTATGCAGTTCATGGAAAATGTTAATTCACTAAACATCTCAGGATGCCTACCTGTTCAACAATTTCACAAGTTATGTCATCATAATGTGCACTTGCTTTGTCTGTTGCTACAATACTGACCGCATGTAATTTTGGAGTTCATTGGTATTTTTAAGCCATTGAACATGTAGGTTAACATTCCCTGCTCTACAAGTTCAAAATTTATGCTATTTTAATTTCAATCTGGTTGTTCTAAGCAAACACAGTAACTGCCTTCTCTTATGTAATTCATCGCAAATTTTATGTCATTGAACTTGTTGCTTTTGTATTCCCTCTGCAAGTTATGCCATTATTGTTTGTTTCAATTAAGCTCCGACAGTAGCTGCAGCCTATTGTGTATTACTCCCGCCGTTTCAAAATATAAGATGTCTTAGCTTTGTGATATGAGTGTATCTAGACACCATTTAGTGAGTAAGTTTACTCCAAACGTACATGAACCTACACACTAAAAGTGGTCTAGATGATGACTTATACTTTTTGAAATGGAGGGAGTACATCCATTCCGTAAAAGAAGGCCTATACAACTTTAAAGTCAAACAATGATGACTTTTACCAAGATCATAGAAAAATATATTAAGGGTTAATTTGTGGCATTTGTGTCTATGAAAATATATGCCCCGATGTATCGAATGGCGTTGGTTCGGTATGGTAGATGTTCATAGTATGTTTTACAAACTTGGTCCAATTTTGTGTCAATTGACTTGCGAAAAAATTTATACGCCTTATTTACTTTGGATTGGATGTAGTATTACATGGCATGTTTTAAGGCACTTAACATGGTTATCTGCATGCCCTGCTCTATAAATTCAAGTTTCTCAATTATAATTTCTGTAGCAGCAGTATCTACCTTCTATTATGTAGTTCATGGCATTTTAAGTCACTTCACAGATGGGTTAGCATTCCCTGCTCTATAAGTTCACGAGATATACCATTGTTATGTTTATCTTGTTCGTCCAAATGTTAGTACAGTAACTGCCTGCTCGGTAGAAGGTGACACTTTTTATGGCACTTCTCATATTTGTTTGCAATCCTATTTCACAAGTTAAATCATTGTAATTTCTCTCTTGTTTGTGCTAAGGAGTGACTGTAACTGCCTTCTATTTTGTCGCCATGGCAATCGTTATGTCATTTAAATGTTTGTTTATATTTCGTCATTCCATGCTCTACATGTTCACAAGTGATTATACTATAATGTCTATCTAGTTCTTTGTAAACAGCAACAGCCACTATCTGATATTATTTCCTCCCACAGGGAACACGGAGAATCGTAGAGTGAATCACCCCTACAATCTTGTAAGTACCTGTTGCATTGTATTGCTGAATGCAAACCTGTTTTATGTGAATGAGTGGCCTGAACCTATCTCCAGAGGAGCAACAATAAAGTAGATGGATCGTCTATCCAAGTACTCGATGCGGTGGATGTCTTGAAAGAACGAACTAACAACAGGATGTCCTCCAACACGACTGCACAAAAAGAAATAGTAAGTCTCTTGTTTTTAATGAGATGTGCACAGTGTCAGATGCTTGTTTGTACGAGCTACCACATGATTCGGCTAATGATTCGAACAATGTTGACCTTAACCAAGACTGGACAAAAACCAGACGTAAATCCCTCGATTTATAATTCAATGTGCTCACTTGATTTTGGTGATGATTTATTCTTTATATATTTGACTTGTGTTTATCTATCTATCTATCTATTATGTGGTGATAATTTAAGTATATACACTTTTATGCTAATTTATAGTCTATTATTGTATTTTATGCTACAATTAAGAGTTTGAATGCACTCTGGAGGTAGTCACATTGTCTAGTGTCGGCACCACATGAGTTGGCCAATGATTAGAACAAGATGACCTTTAACGGTACTACACAAAGACCGAACGTAAATCCCTTGACTGTAATTCAATTTGCTCACTCAATCATGGTGGAGATCTCTTTTTGCTATATTTGACTGATGATCTTCTATCTATATATATGTATATATATATATGTTAACTCAAACCATGATTAGGTGGTGGTGATTGAAGTATATCCACTTTTATGCTAATCTATATTCTATTATAATATTAGAGATCGCCACCATGATTGAGCTTATATGCATTCTGGAGGTAGTAACATAGTCTAGTGTTATATATATGAGACTAGTATAAATTACTTGGTCTTGGTGGGGAGTAACTTGGACTAGTAAAAATGCATACAATACTAGTCCAAGTTACTCTACCAACACTAAAGGGTGTCTAGATACATTCATTTCACAAAACCCATGACATCTTATATTTTGAAACCGAGGGAGTTCTATCTAGACTACGCATACTGAGATTGTCATAGCTATTATCATCTAATATGATCCCCGGTTACTATATATATGTACTATAACCATGTTAATATGATCTGGAAGTCTATCGTGCACCTGTTGTTTGATTGCTTAATTCATTACCTCAATAGCTACTCTACCTGATGCACATATAGAGTCTATTGCCAATTTGGTTCTTTAGTTTGCTCATCATTAAAGCAATGTAATGATTTTCTTAACTTAAATGGTCAGAGCACCGCCCTGTCAAGGCGAAGCTATGGTTTTGAGCCCCATCAGTCCCAAACTAGGGACGACAATTTCTGTGAGAAATACAATGTTTGATTAATAATAAACAAGGGATTTTCATCTATACATCATCAGATGATCTTGCGAGTTTAATATTAGCCACCATATGGTTCAATTGGTTATGGTTCCTGTGAATTTTTAGTTGACTTGTGATTGCATCAATGCTATATTCTGACGTGGTTCCTAGACATACATTGTTTAAATACTTCATTGACCTTGCAAGGTGCACAATGTATCATTTGCTTGTTTGTCTACTAGATTTTCTTGCCTAGTTATATGTACAATGATACTGTTAGCTGTTGGAAATACAGTAGCTGTAGGCATTACAAAGAAGGTTTGTGCTACTTTTTTGATGCATCCAACTGTTGTTTTGGCAGCAAATGACCCCATCTCTTTGTTTCTCTTCTTTTTTTATTTACTGGCCCGATGATCAAAATATTTGAATGATCTAGCTACTGAAAAGGAATGGTTGATATCTTTTTTATCTGAAATGATTCTAGTAGTCTATTTAAGACACTTGGTCTATTGCTTGTTTTTCCAAGGTACTATCATAGTTGCCTGATGATTAAAGCAATGCCTCATGTGGTTGGAGGTCACTTTTTTGGATAGTTCATACTATAGACCATTTTTAAACTCTATTCTTATATTTTAGGTTAATGCTTTGTTGTCCCGACCAGCTCTAAGCAGCTGAAGGAATCTCATGCACCTCTTTTTGTTATATTTCTATATTTCCATTATGAAGTGATATGATTAGTTTATGAGGGAAAGAGTCGAGTTACTTGATTCCCTACATTCATTACCACACTAGTTCAGTTAGTCTGCATGAGACACACATGTTGATGGCTTGATTTGTTATATTAGGACAATGCCAATTTTGAAATTCTTTGATAACAAACATGGTGTTTTTTCGCCTGCTTTGCTGCTCTAACTTAATGTCTTAGTTTCAGCATGCAAATAACCTATAGTGTTTCTTCCAGAGTGGCTATGATACTGGCACATGTACGCATTGGTCTAGGACATCGAAAGTTCCTGTTATTCTGGAAAGAGATGTACAAGGTACATCATTGATTGTTCCTGGCCAATGATGAATTTGAATTATTTTACATATAAGATGGCTGCCAGTTAGCTGGTACGCTGTGCTGACTTGTTTTCTTATTTTCAGGCTACACATGAAGCTATGGGGCAGAAGGGAGGAATCCTACGTTAAGTATTGAGGTCATTTCACAAAGCAGCAGTGACAGTGATTATTGCTTGCATCGGCCCACGGTTTTAGTTTTTCTAGCAGAAAGAGGTGTTACAGCTGCACTCCAAACAATTGATTTAATTGAACAAGAAACAGATCAAATAGATGGAATAATCACGATTACATGTGAACAGATACAAGAACTGAAATATCGATAAGATTTGATGGACCGTCTACTTGATAATCTCTTCTGTAGCTGTCATGGTAAGCTTCTTAGTAGAAATCTTGTTCCAACACATGTCTCGCGATGTCTCTATAATGCTTCATCTTGTTTTTGTTGAAAGTCTGTTCTGTAATAAATTTCAAAAAATATTTGTTGATGTAATAGGGTGATCCTAGCGTGGCCATTAGCGGGCTAAAATATTAACGGACTGTTTAAAACCAGAATACACAAATATGTTGGCTAGCATATGGGCCAAATAAACACTAAAAGGCCGTAAGTGGCAGGTCAGAATATTGGTGGGCCACATAAGTGGCCAAGGCCCCGAAAACATACAGGGCTGAACAGCAATAGGCGAGAACAGTAAAGAGCCTGAACTGTAATGGGCCCGAATATTGATATACTCGAACAGTAAAGAGCTGAAATAGTAAAAGGCTTGAATAGTAAAAAGCCCACGCAGTAGAGGGCCCGCATAGTAAAACGGATAGAAGAGTAAAAGGCCTGAACAGTAAATGGCATGAATAGTAAAAGGCCTAAACAGTGAACGGCCGGAACAGTAGAAGGCCAGAACAGTAAAGGATCCTAACATTGGAAACCTATAAATGTAAAATTCCATAACAGTAAATGGGTAGAACAGGAGCAGACCCCACGGGCCATAGGAACAGTAACGGGCTGCCTGCAAGCCTTAACAGTGTCTGACCTTCTAGCGTAGGCCCCTAATGGGCCGCATATTATTCTACCAAAGTGGGCCTTCTTTAGGCCGAACCTGTAGCGGGCCTGAAATCGTACGGGCCCTAGATGGATTCATTAATGGGCCACGTCAAACAGTACACGGCGTGAGAGTAAAGGGCCATAATATTATTGGGCTCTCCTCATGGGCCGGCCCACTTAACAATTAGCAGGCCTTGTCTGGGCCAGGCTTCTGCCATAGTTTTTGTGACCGTTAACGGCGGTAACCGGTCGTTAACGGCGGGTGCCATGTGGCATTTTGCATGACGTCAGCAGTCAACGCGGCTGGCGAACAGATCTACGACAAAACAAGTTTTCATGGCTGAAGGGTGCGATCCGCCACGGTTAGAAAATATCCATGGTAGATTCTTTTGTGACGGGGCTTTTCCCACGAAGGGCATCCGTCATAGAAGACTTTTTAGCCATGAAAAACAGGCCTTCAACCATGAAAATCGTCCGTTATAAAAGCCAACTTCTCTTGTAGTGTAGGGAGAACTTTAGTCAACGGATCTGCTACATTGAGATCCGTGTGTACTTTACAAATCTTTATATCTCCATCCTTGACATGCTTGCGGATGGAGTGAAACCAGCGTTTAATATGCTTGGAATTCTTGTGAGACCTTGGTTCCTTGCCATTGGCTATGGCTCCATTGTTGTCACAATAGATAACCATTGGGTCCAACGCACTAGGAACCACACCTAGTTCGGTTATGAACTCCTTCATCCAAATTGCTTCATGCGTCGTTTCTGAAGCAGCAACATATTCCGCCTCCGTCGTTGATCCAGCCACCATAGGTTGTTTGGAACTCCACCAACTAACTGCTGCTCTGTTCAAGAGAAATACGTATCCGGATTGAGACATAGAGTCATCCGGATTAGTGTCAAAGCTAGCATCAACATAACACTTAGTGACCAGCTCTTATTCACCTCCGTATACAAGAAACATATCCTTAGTTATTCTTAAGTACTTCAAGATATTCTTGACCGCTATCTAGTTTTGCGAACCTGGATCAGATTGGTACCTACTAGTCAAACTAATAGCATGTGCCACATCTGGTCTTGTACATAGCATGGCATGCCTTATAGAGGCTATAGTTCAAGCATAGGGTATCTTATCCATTATCTCTCTTTCTTCCGCCGTAGCCGGACTTTGAATCTTACTCAATGTCTTGCCTTGGAACAGAGGTAAGAACCCCTTCTTACTTTTGTCTATTTTAAACATATTTAAAATCTTATCAAGGTATGTACTTTATGATAACCCTATTAGGCGCCTTGATCTATCTCTATAGATCTTTATGCCTAATATGTATGACACTTCACCTAGGTCCTTCATCGAAAATTTGTTGTTTAGATAAGTTTTAACACTATTTAAAAGATCTATATCCTTTCCAATCAGTAATATATCATCCACATATAATATTAGAAATTCCACATTGCTCCCACTCACTTTCTTGTTAATACAAGCCTCTACATAAGTTTGGATAAATCGAAACTCTTGGATCACCTCATCAAATTGGAGATTCCAACTCCGCGATGCTTGGTTCAGTCCATAGATGGATTACTGAAGCTTGCATACCTTTTCAGCATCCTTAGGATCAACAAAACCCTTTGGTTGTATCATATACAACTCTTCTTCAATGTTACCATTGACGAACACAGTTTGGTATCCATCTACCATATCTCATAATCGAAATATGCAGCAATTGCTAACATAATCCTAACTGACTTTAGCATCTCTATGGGAGAGAAAGTCTCATCATAGTCAACTCCTTGAATTTATCAAACCCCCTTTGCGACAAGTCGAGCTTTATAGATGGTTACATTACCATCAGCATTAGTTTTTCTTTTGAAAATCCATTTAATCTCAACGGCCTTTCGGACATGAGGTAAGTCCACCAAGCTCCAAACCTGGTTTTCGTACATGGATTCCATCTCAGATTTCATGGCTTATAGCCATTTGTTGGAATCCGGGCTCATCATCACTTCTTCATACGTCACCGGGTCATCTATTTCATCAACCATGTCGTTGTATTGGGAACAGCAGTACCTAAGAAGGTTAGATAGAGGTGTGGGGACTAGCAGGGAAGCTATCGACGACGTCCACATGCGGGATTAGACACAAGCAAGCGTAGATGGATGCAAGAAGTACCTAGGTTCGGAGCCCTTGTGTGGAGGTAAAACTCCTACTCCTACCGATCTGACTATGAAGGGTACACGAACTACAAGTGCTCCTCGAGTTGTATTCTCTAGATACTATCTTAAATGCATTGAGACCAACCGTTTATCTGTCTAGGTGTGTATGCGTGTGTGCATCTGGGAGTGAGCTAGCTAGCAGAGATCTAGCTCTCTGTGTGTATCGATCGATGGATGCCTCAATGAGTGAATGAGTCCCTCCCTTGCCTTATAAAGGTGGCCAAGAGACATGGTGGGACCCACTTGCCTAACTAGTACTATGCATGTGTCAAGCATGATGTAGTGTATAGTGTCCACTATTTGCTACATCATCTGATAAAGTAGTATGGGATTTGCCTTCTCAGTCTTGTCGATGTCCTTCTCTTGGAATCCAATGCCTGAGGTCTTGATCAATAGCAGCAGCAGGAGGGAACTGCCAGGCGCCTGGGAGAGGACCGGCTGCTGGGATCGATCGATCCCAGCGAGCCGGCCAAGCCAGTGGTGGCGATCCGGCTAGGAAGGCCCAGACGGGGGACAGTGGTGACGGGAGCTGGCGAGGTTGCCTAGAGTCGCCCAAGGCCCAGCCGGCGGGAGCCTATCTGGGACGGAGCCGGGTCGGCCCAGTTAGGCGGACCGCTCACGGGGGCCCAGCTGGGGTGGGTGACAGCCGGGTACCAGCCCAACCGGGCGAGGCGGCAGCAGCAGCCCACCCGCGTGGAGGCGAGGACGCCCAGCCGATCGAGGCAGGACCGCGGGGTGGAGGCCGGGCGGGCCACGCGGGAGTAGCCCAGCCGGGGAGGCAAGGCAGGCCGGCTAGGAGAGGCCCATCCGGAGCGCGGGGATGGCAGAGCCTAGCCGGAAATGGTGGTGCAGGCCGGTTGGGTGCTGTTAGTCGGCCCAGGACGCTCTAGGATGCGGTTTTCTTTGTATTTTGCTATGTTTCGCATTTTTTCTGTATTGGAGTGCTTCTTTGGGGTACCCGGGGACAATCCCCCTGACACCCCCGAGCACGCGTTGATTTCACCCGGAGGGGGAAATTCACGCGAGCTCCACAAAAACTTGTTATCGTTGTAGATGAAGTGCTTGAATGGCGTCCGGTTGGACACCTCTGGTCCGGAAGTAACACAACTACCGCGGGGGCGCGCAAGCGCACCCGCGGGGTGTAGCCCCCAAGATTCGAAGTAGCTGACGGAGACAGGTGCTTTGAATCTTCATCTGTACTTTGAAATCTGACTCGGTGCAGTCGTGCAAAATAAACAAACAGAAGTGAACTTGTTGTCAGTACATCAACATATAGTGCACGTGCTATCAACCGGATAACGGTTTTATTTTCAAAAACTAGCTCATGCTTTTCTGAATACTTAGTCACTTTCCCGTGCGTTCTACTGTTTACGCTGTGTCCTTGCCGGCCAGCCGGGTTGCGGTCTGGAGCCGAAACCGAAGGGGGAGCTGACAGTACATTGCACACAGTACTGGGGGCTGAGCAGCCGGAAAAAACCAACTAGGCACAAGGCCGGAATGTCCGATCTGTCGCATCCTTTGCCATTTTTCATGTGGGATGCCTCGGGCTTTTGCTCTTGCTTGCCGGACAGCCGGGTTGCGGTCTGTAACTGAGACGAAGAGTGGGCCTCTAACACCGTCGCACACTACTCAGTCGGTTTACGGATTTAGCAGGACGGGCCAACCGGCGAGCCCCCGGGTAGGGGTTGCCAGCGCCAGAAAACTTAAATTAGGAAGGAAAACAACATATGGCGAGCTCTCAAGGGTTGCTTGAGGTCGGAAAAACACTCACATTGTAGCTGTTGGTGCAGTAGGGTCGAAGGCGCGATTTCGCAGATGTTGCGGCTGCTGAAACGGTCCAACTCGCATTCCAGCCGGATAGCCTGGCTCTAGCCGGATAGGCAACCAAATGCGGCGGAACGTGCCGAGCCGGCCTGGCCCAGTCGGAACGGGGTCTAGCTGGTCCAACCAGCAATCAAACGGGGCGAAGTCACGCGGAGTCGGCCCGACTTAGCCGGAACGAGGGTCGAACCAGACGAATCAGACAGACAAACGGTGTTAGCCGGACTGACATAGCCGGATCTGGAACTTGCTCTCGATTTTTCTATATGTATTTTTTCTAACCAGCTAGTCGGATTTTTCTCTCGCTTTTCCTCTAACTTTTTTCACTCATTCTTTTTTCCTCTCATATTTTCAATCGGATGACCCAACCGACTAACCTCCTAGCCGGTTGTCTTTTTCTTCTTTTCTAATCGGTCAAACACCACCACTTCCTCCTTTTCCCCTACCGATTGGCCAATCGGTGCCCCTCTTTTTTTCCCTTCTTCCTCTACCCTTTCCTCTGCCAACCGGCTAACCCAACCGGATTAGCCCAAACTACTAGCTGCAACCGGCCCTTCTTTTCTTTTCTTAGCCGGCCACCCCACGAGCACCCCCAGGCGGCCCTGCCACCACCTTCCTCTCCTCCTTTCTTTTCTCTCTCTACCTTTTCTTTCTCTCCTCCCCCTGACCGGCTCGTGCTCCTTCTGCCAGCAGGGGAAGACGCAGACGCCGGGGAGCGCGGCCGAGCGGGGGCCACGATGCGGAGGTGCACAGGCGCACAGCGGAGAGGTCCGCGGTGGAGCGTACGCGTGGGAGGCCGCGGCCGGGGCGACACTGTGCTCGCACGGTGGTGTGTATGGTCGTACGCCAGCCACGGTGATGTGGAGCACATGCGGCGGCGGAGCTCGCTGCGGGGGTGCACGCGCGGCAGAGGTGGATGGGGGCCGGCACGGCCTTGCCGGGGCGGCGAAGCTCGCTGTGGAGGTGCCGGGGAGGAGCTTGCGGACGGTGGCCCGACGAGGCATGCGGGTGGATGGAGCGACGCGATGTCTTTGGGCTGCGCCGCTGTGTACACGCAGCCTGTAGGCTGAAAGGGCGGCGGCGCAGCTGCCGGACTGCCGAGGGAGACAACGCGGGGATGTGCGGTGGCGGGAGGATGTGGTGACGCTGCAGGTGGGCGGTGCGGCATAGCCTCTACAGGCACGCGAGCGGGAAGGGCCGCGCGACAAGGACATGCTGGTGGGCACACGCGCGGGCAAAGCTTGCTGCAGACACGGAGACAGCGAGGTTGGCGATGACGCGGACGGGCTTGGGAGGAGACACGCGCGTCTGTCACCGTATGCGTACGCCACTTGCCGCCTTGCCGCGTGCACGTACATGAGCGTGGAGAGGTGCTGCTGCTTGCTTATCCACATCCGCCTGAGCGCAGCCGGCTTGCCGCACGCGGGGAGGCGCAACGAGGGAGGCTGCTGCTGGCGCGGCAGCGCACGGATGTTCAGGAGGCTCACGGACGCTTGCTCGCAAACCCAGGAGGTAGAGGCGCGGACGGGCGCGGCTGCTGCAAGCCTGAACGCGGCCGCGCCGAATTGGTCAAGGACAAATGCGGCGGCGCGGGCGATGCGGAGATGGCGAGGACGATGATCCCACGGGCCCCTTGGCGAGGCGAAGGCGATGACAGCGCGGCAGCCGCCGAGCCCCTGAGAAACTTGGTGAAGCAAAGTCGGCGAGCCCCCGAGCAACTCGAGACGGCGTCGGTGACGATGAAGACGAAGTGGTCCCGTGCGGAACGGAACTCCGGCTAGAGCTATCTCGCCCCACGGTGGGCGCCATTTGTCGTTGTATTGGGAACGGCAATACCTAACAAGGTTAGATAGAGGTGTGGGGACTAGCAGGGAAGCTATTGACAGCGTCCACAGGTGGGATTGGATACAAGCAAGCGTAGCTGGATGCAAGAAGTACCCAGGTTCGGAGCCCTCGTGGTGAGATAAAACTCCTACTCCTGTCGATCTGACTATGAAGGGTACACGAACTACAAGTGCTCCTCGAGCTGTATTCTCTAGCTACTGTCTTAAATGCACCGAGACCAACCGTCTATCTGTCTAGGTGTGTATGCGTGTGTGCATCTGGGAGTGAGCTAGCTAGCAGAGAGCTAGCTCTCCGTGTGTATCGATCGATGGATGCCTCAATGAGTGAATGAGTCCCCTGTGAATGAGTCCCTCCCTTGCCTTATAAAGGTGGCCAAGAGACATGGTGGGACCCACTTGCCTAACTAGTACTATGCATGTGTCATGCATGATGTAGTGTATAGTGTCCACTATTTGCTACATCATCTGATAAAGTAGTATGGGCTTTGTCTTCTTAGTCTTGTCGCCGTCCTTCTCCTGGAATCCAATGCCTGAGGTCTTGATCAATAGCAGCAGCAGGAGGGAACTGCCAGGCGCCTGGGAGAAGACCGGCTGCTAGGATCGATCGATCCCAGCGAGCCGGCCAAGCCAGGGGTAACGATCCGGCTAGGAAGGCCCAGCCGGGGGGGACGGTGGCGACGGGAGCTGGCGAGGCGGCCTGGAGTCGCCCATGGTCCAGCCGACGGGAGCCTATCCGGGACGGAGCCAGGTCGGCCGAGTTAGGCGGAGCGCTCACGGGGGCGTAGCCGGGGCGGGTGCCAGCCGGGTACCAGCCCAGCCAGGCGAGGCAGCAGCGGCCCATCCGCGTGGAGGCGAGGACGCCCAGCCGATCGAGGCGGGACCACGGGGTGGAGGCCGGGCGGGCCACGTGGGAGCAGATCAGCCGGGGAGGCAAGGCAGGCCGGCTAGAAGAGGCCCATCCGGGGCGCGGGGATGGCAGAGCCCAGCCGGAAATGGTGGTGCAGACCGGCTAGGTGCTGTTAGTCGGCCTAGGACGCTCCGGGCTGCGGTTTTCTTTGTATTTTGCTATATTTCGCCTTTTTATCTGTATTGGAGTGCTTCTTTGGGGTACCCGGGGATAATCCCCCTGGCAAAACATGAAATTCATAACAGGATTTCTGTACAGTTCAGGAGCTGCACGTGTCCTGCTTGACCTACGAGGTTCGGTAGTATCCTCTTTCGGAGTTTCGTTTCATGATCATTATCATTAGTTCCCTCTTCATTCGGTGAATTCAACTTCGGAACAACTTCCGGCACTGCACCACTCGCTGTTGCATGAAGAGAAGGTTCAATAACCTATTCGAGTTCTACCTTCTGACTACACACGCCTTTCGCGAGAAACTTCTTCTCTAGAAAGTATCCATTCTTGGCAACAAAAACCTTGCCCTCAGATCTGTGATAGTAGTAATACCCAATAGTTTCCTTTGGGTATCCTATGAAGATGCATTTTTCTGCTTTGGGTTCGAGTTTATCCAGCTGAAGTTTCTTCACATAAACATCATACCCCAAACTTTAAGAAATGATGCTTGAGTTTGTTTCCAAACCACAATTCAAATGGTGTCGCTTCAACGGATTTAGATGGTTCCCGATTTAAAGTGAATGCACCAGTTTCTAGTTCATAACCCAAAATGACAGTGGCAAGTCAGACAGAGACATCATAGATCGAACCATATCTAATAAAGGATGATTACGACGTTCCAACACACCATTATGTTGTGGTGTTCCGGCAGGTGTGAGTTGTGAAACTATTCCACACTCTTTCATATGTGTGCTAAACTCGTAACTTAGATACTCACCTCCACGGTCAGACCGCAGAAATTTGATCTTTCTATTACGATGATTTTCCACTTCATTCTGAAATTCCTTGAACTTTTCAAAGGTTTTAGACTTGTGTTTCATCAAATAGATATACCCATATTTACTCAAATCATCCATGAAAGTAACAAAATAATGATATCCACCTTGCGCCGACACACTCATTGGACCACATACATCAGCATGTATGATTTCTAATAAATTTATCGCCCGTTCCATTGAACTGGAAAACGGCGTTCTAGTCATCTTGCCCATAAGGCATGGCTCACATGTATCAAATGATTCAAAATCAAGTGATTCCAAAAGTCCATCAGAATGGAGTTTCTTCATGCGTTTAATGCCAATATGACCTAGACGGCAGTGCCACATATATGCATATAGTTTAAACCTTTTAGAATCAACATTATGGATATGTGTAACACTATTATCGAGATCCAACAGAAATAAACCATTCATCACAGGTACATGACCATAAAATATATCATTCATATAAATCGAACAAACATTGTTTTCAGACTTAAATTAATAACCACTTCACATCAAACACGATCCATATATATTGTTCATGCTCAGTACAGGCACCAAATAACAATTATTTAGATTTATCACTAATCCCGACGGTAGGTGGAGAGGCAGCATTCCGATAGCGATCACATCAACTCTTGATCCATTGCCGGCATGCATCATGACCTCATCCCTTGCTAGATGTCGCTTGTTTCGTAGCCCCTGAATCGAGTTACATATATTAGCAATCGATCATGTATCAAATACCTAGGTGCTACTGCGAGTACTAGTAAAGTACACATCAATAACATGTATATCATATATACCTTTGTTTGCCTTGTCGGCCTTCTTGTCTTCCAAATACTTGGGGTAGTTGCGCTTCTAATGGCCAGTCCCCTTGCAATAGTAGCACTCGGTATCAGACTTAGGGCCAGCTCGGGATTTCTTTTCAGGTGCGGCAATAGATTTTCTGACCTTCTTTCCCTTTTGCTTACCCTTCTTGTCTTTCTTGAAACCAGTGGTCTTATTGATCATCAACACTTGATGTTCTTTCTCGATCTCCACCTCTACAGTCTTAAGCATTGACAGAAGCTCGGGGAGAGACTTATTCATGCCCTACATATTATAGTTCATCACAAAGCTCTTGTATCTAGGTGGGAGAGATTGGAGAACACGATGTATGCCTAAGTCAATGGGAATCATTGTCCCCAAGGACACAAGCCTATCGGCGTACCCAGATATTTTCAGTACATGCTCGCTAACGGAGTTGTTCTCTTACATCATGCAGCTAATTAACTTTTCAGAACCATTATAACTCTCTACGGAAGCATGGGTATCGAAAATCATTTTCAATTCACCCAAGGTATCAATGGCATTGCCATTTTTGAAACGCTTTCGAAGTTCAGGCTCTAGCCCATACAGTATGCCGCAATGAACTAATTTGTGGTCCTCCTGACGAGTCAGATAGATGTTCTTTTCCTCGTCAGGGGCATCAGGAGCTGGTGGGGGGCCTAGTGGCGCTTCTAGCACATATAGCTTGTGTGCAGCATTGAGGAGAATCCTAAAATTCATGGCCCAGTCGGTAAAGTTGCTACCATTCGTCGCAAGTTTCTCTTTCTGCATGAACACATTGAAATTAAAAGCAGGTGATGCCATCTATAATAGAATTTGTAAAGTTTAGACTAAGTTTATGATAGATCAAGTTCAACTAATCCAAATTACAAATGAACTCCCACTCAAAAACAACATCCCTCGTGTATTTTTGGTGATTACATGAACCAAATCCACTACACCAAGTCCGATCATCACGTGAGTCGGTGTAGTTCAAAGGCGAGCATCAATATGGGCATCATATCAACTAAATGGATCATGCTTAACCTTTCGGTCCATGTTCCGAGGCCATGTCTTTACATGCTAGGCTCGCCAAGTAAGAACCTTAATACTCGCTTGTGTAAAACTTTCTTACACCGATTGTATGAAAGCGCGGAGTCGAGTACACCCGATCATCACGTGATGTCTCGAAACACGATCCATAGAATGGTGCATACTTAAGGAAGAACACATTTTTATCTTGATATCTGAATGAGGGATCATCCTATAATGCTACTAAAACGCTAAACTAACAATATAAGATGCAAACATCATATGTGTAAAGTGAAATGATATAGTTTATGCATATGATCACTATCATGTGCATCATGGTATGATATTTATCATTCCTTTGTGTGTAAGGCCAAGGTCTATGGAACTTACATGTTAGGTGTGTTGTAAGAGTATCAACTATACATCAACTTACAACATTACCATATCGTGGCACTAGCCCAGCAACAATCTAAACTAGACGCTTCTAATTTATCCATTGCAAGTTTTACGTGGCTTAGGGCTTTCGAAGATAGAACCGGTCTTACCTACGAACATGGAACCACAACGATGATAACTAAGTTATTAGCAACTCGTTGTAAATAAGATATTGTCTATAGTAGGAGAGACAGACACCCGCTAGACACTTATGAAAAACTAGTTGCATGTCAAGCGTGGAACTGGTCTCATGTGCGAGGACATGTAAAGTTAGTCTGGGTCGCTTCATCCCACTATGCCATTAATATCCAAAATACATGAAAGAAGCAATAACATGATCATCATCGCCCACATAAGCATATGTGTACTACCCGTGCAAAGCACCTACGCATAGATCTGGCTTTGATACCACTGTGGGGTTCGCAGCATAGAAAACAAAAAAATTCCTACGATGGGAACTATTATAGGCCAAGATAAATCTACCAGATACAAGCAACAGGTGGATATACATCCATAGAGAACATACCCTCAAAGACAACAAAGCTTTGTTAACGAGATGGGACTCATGGATGATGTAGTCGAACACTTGCCGATCTCAAGATCGTGTGGAAGTCCTAGCGCCGCAAATCAGCAGCGCATCCGTCCTCGCACACATGTTTAGGCCACCGAACAACCTCCACCTCCTCGCTCCAGCGAATCAGCGGAAGCAGCAACTCTTTCCAGACGAAATGCCACTGATAACATGTATCTCGCTAATCCGAGACCATGGGGGAATAAATCTAGAGGGGGAGAGAGATCCTTTGTAACACCTCAAAAATATTAAACAAGATTATGAAGTTCTAGTCACCCAAGTTTAGGGTTAACGAAAAACTTTTATTATTAAACTCTATATGAATGAATTTGTGAGTTCCATTAATGCATGAATGTTTGCTATGCCATGTTTGATTTCTACAAATGATAAGGATTAGTTTAAAAATGATTACCACATCATCTAGATCATTTCCAAGCAAAATCAAATGAAAAGAAAATCAATTGTGAAGCATATGAGCATATGGTCACTCTGGCCAAAATTAACCACTAGCCCACTTTGGGCATCTCTAGTAAAAGATTTCCAAAAGAAACAATTATACTTCTCCGTACCCCTTGCTAGGCCAAGTAAAAATGAACCCAAGAAAACTTTACAAACTTACAGAAACTAATTTCAAATTCATTTAAGAGACAATTCAAAATTGAATCAAGTGTAGGTACCTAGATCATCATTTTTCAAAAACCACTCAAACCTCCACCACTTGACAATTCCTAGCAACCAGAGACTACCAAGCATGTGACCAGCTCACCCACCAAAAATCATGGAATAATTCAAAGATTAAGTTCATGCGGCCATTTAGTCGAACACTTAGCAGACAGAGTACAAATTCAATAACTATCTACTATTTGGAATCCATCTTGTGCTCATTCTTGACTGCAATCAACCCAATAAATCACCCACGATCACTCCCAGTACTTGGTCATGCAAAGGAGCAACCTCACTCGCCACATTGGCAAGTGCCATGACCGTACCGAGCATGTCATGTCGGTCGACCATGGACAAGACACCACACGCCGTGTCGCCCTCTCCCACGATGTCTAGAGAGTAGCCGTGACCTCACCGCCCCTCTCAATCCACCCCTTGACCAACGACGAGAAGTGGAGAAGCTAGAACAGCCGCGTGCATTTAAGTATCTGCCATGCCGAGAGCACGATGGAACATCGAACCCGCCTCGTGCAGGCATGCCGCGCCTTGCTCTCTCCGCTCGTACCTGCAACTGCCGCATCACCAGCAACCTCCCAGACAACATTATTCGTCGCCGTGCGCCTCTTGACCACCGTACTCAATGACGAACACCTCCGTACCTAAACAGAGCACCGACATCGCCCGACCGACTGAGACCACCCCTCGATGCGCCACTACACGCGTGAAGATCGACGCAGTCCACCGCGTCTAACCATGACATCCGCCATGCCTAGCACGACATGTAGCAGCGTCGCTGATGAGCCTGGCCATGCCACCCTGCCTCCAACGCCGGTGTATAAATAGGAGCCACCCCAGACCTCAAACGGAACACCAGTTCACTCCTCTCTCTCAGAAACACCCCAGACCCTTTCCTAGGGCAAGGAGAGCACCACCCCTTTGGAATTTGATCGGAGCCCGCCGCTACAATGAAAGAAGGGCACCGTTAATTGGATCCACCCCAGGAGCCGCCATGACCACCAATCGATTTGCCGTCGTCGACCAGCCCATTCGCCACCATCACCGAACCTAGATGGAGCCCTAGTAAGCCTCCCACAATCCCCACCATGCCGCTAGGTTTAGAATCTCGATGGAGTTCTCTCATGTAGATGATGAACCTCAGCCGTAGATCTTGTTCTAATCGTAGCGCTGAGATTTGCTGATACCATTTCAGTTAGATCGAGCCGCTGACGCGTGGAACCAACCTATCAGCAGCCCGCTACACGCGCGCTGTGCAGTTGGGCCGGCCCATTTCTTTTCCCGCGCAGAGCCCAGCAATTCAAATAGAATTTGTCTATTTAGTTTAAAACCCTATTCTGTCAGTAGATTCAAAATTTAATTCAAAGAGATGTACTGATCCACAATTCATGATTACAATTTTGCTAGAAAGGTATTAAAAATATCTTATCACTCCCGTTGGATTCAAACCAATTGAAACTATAGATAACCTATACTAAAAATAACAAGACAGAGACAGTTACCACTTCAAACATTTTTATAAAATCAACCATAAATGCTTTTGAGTTGATTCCAACTCTCAAAAATCACATTTGCTATGCTATACATGAATATGTCAAAAGATTTGGTTTACAGATATTAAACATGGTTTAGTATTAAAAGAATGATATATAGGCATTTCTAGTCACTTAAATATTATCAAATAGTAATATTAAATATTATAATACATGACCTGAAGGAAATATGCCTTGAGAGGCAATAATAAAGTTGTTATTATGTATTCCTTATATATGATAGATGTTTATTTTGTATGCTATAATTGTATTGATCGGAAACGTCAATACATGTGTGTTTAATAAACAAAAAGGGTTCCTTGTTATGCCTCTCATATAGACTAGCTTGTTGATTAACAAGATGATCAAGGTTTCCTGATCATAGACATTGGATGTTCTTAATAACAAGGTCACAACATTTGTGAAATGATGTGATGAACATTCATCCAAAGTATAGCATTACGATCAAGTCATGATGTTTATATTGCAATAACATCATACGAAGTAATCTTTATCCTTAGACCATGAGATCATGTTAATTACTAACACCAGAAGAGTATCTTGATAACATCAAACGTCACACCGTAACAGGGTGACTATAAAGATGGGTTCAGTGCTACGAAGGTGCTATGTTGAGGCTCATGGATCAAGATTGGAATTTTTCAATCCCGATGACGGATAGATATACTCTGGGCCGTCTCAGTGATATCACATGAAGATAGCTTGCAAGCAAGTGATGTGATCACTAGAATGTTATATCACGGGAACAAGAAAAGAGTGCATGTCAGTAACGAGATCAAACTAGGTATTTGGATACCGATGATCGAATCTCGGGCATGTATTATATCATGAGACAAAGGGATTAAATTACAAGCGTTAAAGGTTCTCACGATCACAGAAGTCATTGTTGAATATGCAGGAGTCAGTATGGATCTCCAGGTCCCGCTTCTGATTATTGATCTGAGAGGAGTCTTAATCATGTCTGCATTATTCGTGAACCGTAGGGTGACACACTTAAGAGTTACCGGACACCATTTTGGAGCACATATGTTTCAGACGAAAGAATTGCAAAGCGCAGGAATTGTTTCGATAGAAACTAGGATTGTTTCGGGTGAAATTGCATAAAGTGGTTCTGCGTGTGATATAGAAATATTGCAAGGGGTTATATGTGAATGTTTGTTAATTAAAGTAATTAACAAAATTCTGAATAAATTTAATAAAAGAGTTTTATTAAATGAGAGAGCATTAAACTTAGAGAATTTGAATGCATTTAAAGTGGGGACTTTAAAAGGGAATGTGAAAAGGCATTTTAATGTGGAGGGGTTACCACCACATGAATGGGGAGGTGAGGGGTCACCGCCATGAGGCGCCGGCCATGGGGAGGGGCACCCCCCTCCTCCTATAAAAGGCCCCACTCTTCCTCCTTCTTCCTCACACCTCCTCGTGAAGGATCTCTCTCCCCCTCTAGAATTATTCCCCCATGGTCTCGGATTAGCGAGATACATGTTCCCGGTGGCATTTCGTCTGGAAGGAGTTGCTGCTTCCGCTGGATCGCTGGAGCAAGGTGGTGGAGGTTGTCCGGTGGCTTGAACATGTGTGCGAGTACGGATGCGCTGCTGATTTGCGGCGCTCGGACTTCCACACGATCTTGAGATTGGTAAGTGTACGACTACATCAACCACGAGTTCCTACTCGTTGTCTTCGAGGTTAAGTTCTCAATGGATGTATGTCCACCCGTTGCTCTGTACCTAGTATATAGATCTTGGCGTATAGTTCTCATCATAGAAATTTTTTTGTTTTCTATGCTACGGACCCAAAAGTGGTATCAGAGCCTGATCTATGCATAGGTGCTTTGCACGGGTAGTACACATATGTTTATATGTGGGCAATGATGATCATGTTATTGCATCTTCTATGTATTTTGGATATTGGTGGCATAGTGGGATGAAGCGGCCCGGACCAACCTTACAGGTCATCGTACATGAGACCAGTTCCACGACTGACATGCAATTGGTTTTGCATAGGTGGCTGGCGGGTGTCTGTCTCTCCTACTATAGACAATATCTGATTTACAACGAGTTGCTAATAACTTGGTTATCCTCGTTGTGGTTCATGTTCATAGGTAAGAATGGTTCTATCTCCGAAAGCCCTAATCCACGTAAAACTTGCAATTGATAAATTAGAGGCGTCTAGTTTAGATCGTTGCTGGGCTAGTGTCTTGATATGGTATTGTTGTAAGTATATGTATGATAGATACTCCAATGTGTAAGTTCCATAGACCTTGGCCTTACACACAAAGGAATGATAGAGATCATACCATGATGCAAATGATAGAGATCAAATGCATGGACCATATCATCTCACTTTACACATTAGATGTTAGCATCTTATACTGCTAGTTTGGCGCTTTCTGTAGCATTGTAAGATGATCCCTCATTTAGATATCAAGATACAAATGTGTTCTTCCTTAAGTATGCACCGTTTTGTGGATCGTATTTCGAGACATCACGTGATGATCGGGTGTAGTCGAATCTACGCTTTCATAGGAACGGGTGTAAGAAAGTTTTACACACGCGAATACTAAGGTTCTTACTTGGCGAGCCTAGAATGTACAAACATGGCCTCGTAACACGGACCGAAAGGTTAAGCATGAGTCATATAGTTGATATGATGCCCATATAAATGATCGCCTTTGAAGCTACATCAACTCACGTGATGATCGGACTTGGTGTAGTGGATTTGGTTCACGTAATCACCAAAAGGACACGAGGGATGTCGTTTTTGAGCGGGAGTTCATTAGTAATTTGGATTAGTTGAACTCACTCTATCATAAACTTAGTCTAAATAAACTTTACAAATTCTGTTGTAGGTGGCACCACCTGCTTTTAATTTCAATGTGTTCATGGAGAAAGAGAAACTTGCTACGAATGGTAGCAACTTCACCAACTGGGCTATGAATTTGAGGATTCTCCTCACTGCTGCACAAAAGAAATATGTGCTAGAGGCACCACTAGGCCCCCCACCATCTCCCGATGCCCCTGACGAGGAAAAGAATGTCTATATGACTCGTCAGAAGGACCACAACTTAGTTCATTGCGGCATACTATATGGGCTAGAGCCAAAACTTCGAAAGCGTTTCGAAAATGGCAATGCCTTTGATACCATGGGAGAATTGAAAATGATTTTTGATACCCATGCTGCCATAGAGAGTTATAATGCCTCTGAAAATTTCTTTAGCTGCATGATGGAGGAGAACAGCTCCGTTAGTGAGCACGTACTCAAAATGTCTGGGTACACCGATAAGCTTATGTCCTTGGGAATAACGATTCCCATTGACATAGGCATACATCGTGTTCTCCAATCTCTGCCACCTAGCTACAAGAGCTTCGTGATGAACTATAATATGCAGGGCATGAAGAAGTCTCTTCCCGAGCTTCTGTCAATGCTTAAGACTGCAGAAGTGGAGATTAGGAAAGAACATCAAGTGTTGATGATCAATAAGACCACCGGTTTCAAGAAGGACAAGAAAGTCAAGCACAAGGAAAAGAAAGGGTGGCAAATCTGTTGCTGCACCTAAAAAGAAACCCCGATCTGGCCCTAAGTTTGACACCAAGTGCTACTATTGCAAGGGGACTGGCCATTGGAAGCGCAATTGCCCCAAGTATTTGGCGGAAAAGAAGGCCGGCAAGGCAAACAAAGGTATATATGATATACATGTTATTGATGTGTACTTAACTAGTACTCGCAGTAGCACCTGGGTATTTGATACGGGATCGATTGCTAATATATGTAACTCGGTTCAGGGGCTGCGGAACAAGCGACAACTAGCAAGGGATGAGGTCAGGATGCGGGTTGGCAATGGATCAAGAGTCGATGTGATCGCCGTCGGGACGCTGCCTCTCCATATGCCATCAGGACTAGTGATAAATCTAAATAAATGTTATTTGGTGCCTGCACTGAGCATGAACATTGTATCCGGATCGTGTTTCATGCAAAGTGGTTATTCCTTTAAATCTGAAAACAATGGTTGTTCGAATTATAAGAATGATATCTTTTATGGTAATGCACCTATGTTGAATGGTTTATTTCTGTTGGATCTCGATAGTAGTATTACACATATTCATAATGTTGATGCTAAAAAGATTAAACTTGATAATTATATATCTGCATATATGTGGCACTGCCATCTAGGTCATATTGGCATTAAACGCATGAAGAAACTCCATTCTGATGGACTTTTGGAATCACTTGATTTTGAATCATTTGATACATGTGAGCCATGCCTTATGGGCAAGATGACTAGAACGCCGTTTTCCGGTTCAATGGAACGGGCAACAGATTTATTGGAAATCATACATACTGATGTGTGTGGACCAATGAGTGTGTCG
This sequence comes from Avena eriantha, assembly GCA_910589775.1. Lineage (NCBI taxonomy): Eukaryota > Viridiplantae > Streptophyta > Magnoliopsida > Poales > Poaceae > Avena > Avena eriantha. Next base: position 446,019,775 of record OU342741.1, on the reverse strand, counting down.
GCGCGAGGTGGATATCGTTATTTTGTTACTTTCACGGATGATTTGAGTAGATACGGGTATATCTATTTGATGAAACACAAGTTTGAAACCTTTGAAAAGTTCAAGGAATTTCAGAATGAAGTGGAAAATCATCGTAATAAAAAGATCAAATTTCTTCGGTCTGACCGTGGAGGTGAGTATCTAAGTTACGAGTTTAGCACACACATGAAAGAGTGTGGAATAGTTTCACAACTCACGCTTGCCGGAACACCACAACGTAATGGTGTGTTGGAACGTCGTAATCGTACTTTATTGGATATGGTTCGATCTATGATGTCTCTGACTGACTTGCCACTATCATTTTGGGGTTATGCACTGGAAACAGCTGCATTCACTTTAAATCGGGCACCATCTAAATCCGTTGAAACGACACCGTATGAATTATGGTTTGGAAACAAACCTAAGCTGTCATTTCTTAAAGTTTGGGGATGCGATGTTTATGTGAAGAAACTTTAGCCGGATAAACTCGAACCCAAAGCGGAAAAATGCATCTTCATAGGATACCCTAAGGAAACGATTGGGTAGACCTTCTATCACAGATCCGAGGGCAAGGTTTTTGTTGCCAAGAATGGATCCTTTCTTGAGAAGGAGTTTCTCGCGAAAGGTGTGAGTAGTCGGAAGGTAGAACTCGAAGAGGTTATTGAACCTTCTCTTCATGAAATGGCGAGTAGCGCAGCACCGGAAACTATTTCGAAGTTGACTTCACCTAATGAAGAGAGATCTAATGATATTGATCGTGAAACTCCGAAAGAGGACACTACCGAACCTCGCAGGTCAAGTAGGACACGTGCAGCTCCTGAACTGTATGGCAATCCTATTGTGATTTCATGGTTGGTGAAATGGATGACCCTGCGACGTATGAAGAAGCGATGGTGAGCCCGGATTCCAACAAATGGCTAGAAGCCATGAAATCCGAGATGGAATCCATGTACGAAAACCAGGTTTGGACCTTGGTGGACTTACCTCACGATTGAAAGGCCATTGAGAATAAATGGATTTTCAAAAGAAAAACTGATGCTGATGGTAATGTGACTATCTATAAGGCTCGACTTGTCGCAAAGGGGTTTCGACAAATTCAAGGAGTTGACTACGATGAGACATTCTCTCCCGTAATGATGCTTAAGTCGGTTAGGATTAGGTTAGCAATTGCTGCATATTTCGATTATGAAATATGGCAGATGGATGTCAAAACTGCGTTCCTCAATGGTAATATTGAAGAAGAGTTGTATATGATACAACCTAAGGGTTTTATCGATCCTAAGGATGCTAATAAGGTATGCAAACTTCAGTGATCCATCTATGGACTGAAGCAAGCATCCCGGAGTTGGAATCTCCGCTTTGATGAAGTGATCAAAGAGTTTGGATTTGTCCAAACTTATGGAGAGGCTTGTATTTACAAGAAAGTGAGTGGGAGCAATGTGGCATTTCTGATATTATATGTGGATGACATATTATTGATTGGAAATGATATAGATCTTTTAAACAGTGTTAAAAGTTATCTAAACAGCAAATTTTCGATGAAAGACCTTGGTGAAGCGTCATATATATTAGGCATTAAAATCTATAGAGATAGATCAAGGCGCCTAATTGGGCTATCGCAGAGTACATACCTTGATAAGATATTAAAGAAGTTTAATATGGACGGAAGTAAGAAGGAGTTCTTACCTAGGTTGCAAGGCAAGACATTGAGCAAGACTCAAAGTCTGGCTACGGTGGAAGAAAGAGAGATGATGGATAAGATCCCCAATGCCTCGGCCATAGGCTCTATTATGTATGCCATGCTATGTACAAGACCGGATGTGGCACATGCTATTAGTTTGACTAGTAGGTACCAATATGATCCAGGTTCGGAACACAGGATAGCGGTCAAGAACATCCTCAAGTACTTGAGAAGAACTAGGGATATGTTTCTTATATATGGAGGTGAAGAAGAGCTAGTCGCTAAGTGTTATGTTGATGCTAGCTTTGACACCGATCCGGATGACTCTAAGTCTCAATCCGGATATGTATTTCTCTTGAACAGATCAGCAGTTAGTTGGAGGAGTTCCAAACAACCTGTGGTGGCTGGATCAACGACGGAGGCGGAATATGTTGCTGCTTCAAAAGCGGCACAGGAAGCGGTTTGGATGAAAGAGTTCATTACGGAACTGGGTGTCGTTCCTAGTGCATTGTACCCAATGGTGATCTATTGTGACAACAATGGAGCCATAGCCAACGCCAAGGAACCAAGGTCTCACAAGAATTCCAAGCATATTAAGCGTCGGTTTCACTCCATCCGCGAGCATGTCAAGGATGGAGATATAAAGATTTGTAAAGTACACACAGACCTAAATGTAGCAGATCCGTTGACTAAAGCTCTCCCTAGGGCAAAACATGATCAACACCAGAACTCCATGGGTGTTAGATTTATCACTATGTGAACTAGATTATTGTCTCTAGTGCAACTGGGAGACTAAAGGAAATATGCCCTGAGAGGCAATAATAAAGTTGTTATTATGTATTCCTTATATATGATAGATGTTTATTTTGCATGCTATAATTGTATTGATCGGAAACGTCAATACATGTGTGTTTAATAAACAAAAAGGGTTCCTAGTTATTCCTCTCTTATAGACTAGCTTGTTGATTAACAAGATGATCAAGGTTTCCTGATCATAGACATTGGATGTTGTTAATAACATGGTCACAACATTTGTAAAATGATGTGATGAACATTCATCCGAAGTATAGCATTACGATCAAGTCATTATGTTTATATTGCTATAACATCATACGAAGTAATCTTTATCCTTAGACCATGAGATCATGTTAATTGCTAACACCAGAAGAGTATCTTGATAACATCAAACGTCACACCGTAACAGGGTGACTATAAAGATGGGTTCAGTGCTATGAAGGTGTTATGTTGAGGCTCATGGATCAAGAGTAGAATTTGTCAATCCCGATGACGGATAGATATACTCTGGGCCCTCTCGGTGATATCACATTAAGATAGCTTGCAAGCAAGTGATGTGATCACTAGAATGTTATATCACGGGAACGAGAAAAGAGTGCATGTCGGTAACGAGACCAAACTAGGTATTTGGATACCGATGATCGAATCTTGGACATGTATTATATCATGAGACAAAGGGATTAAATTACAAGCGTTAAAGGTTCTCACGATCACAGAAGTCATTGTTGAATATGCAGGAGTCAATATGGATCTCTAGATCCCGCTTCTGATTATTGATCTGAGAGGAGTCTTAATCATGTCTGCATTATTTGCGAATCGTAGGGTGACACACTTAAGAGTTACCGGACACCATTTTGGAGCAGATATGTTTTAGACGAAAGAATTGCAAAGCGCAGGAATTGTTTCGATAGAAACCGGAATTGTTTCGGGTGAAATTGTAGAAAGTGGTTCTGCATGTGATATTGAAATATTGCAAGGGGTTATATGTGAATGTTTGTTAATTAAAGTAATTTACGAAATTCTGAATAAATTTAATAAAAGAGTTTTATTAAATGAGAGAGCATTAAACTTAGAGAATTTTAATGCATTTAAAGTGGGGACTTTAAAAGGGAATGTGAAGAGGCATTTTAATGTGGAGGGGTTACCACCACATGAATGGGGCAGGTGATGGGTCACCCCCCATGAGGCGCCAGCCATGGGGAGGGGCACCCCCTCCTCCTATAAAAGGCCCCCCTCTTCCTCCTTCTTCCTCACACCTCCTCGTGAAGGATCTCTCTCCCCCTCTAGAATTATTCCCCCATGGTCTCGGATTAGCAAGATACATGTTCCCGGTGGCATTTCGTCTGGAAGGAGTTGCTGCTTCCGTTGGATCGCTGGAGCGAGGAGGTGGAGGTTGTATGGTGGCTTGAACGTGTGTGCGAGTATGGATGCGCCGCTGATTTGCGGCGCTCGGACTTCCACACGATCTTGAGATCGGCAAGTGTACGACTACATAAACCACGAGTTCCTACTCGTTAACAAAACTCGTTCTCTTCGAAGGTAAGTTCTCGATGGATGTATGTCCACCCGTTGCTCTGTACCTAGTAGATAGATCTTTGTGTATAGTTGTAACACCCTCAAATCGGCCCTATGCAAGTTTTAGCGCTTGTCGCCAAACCCGCATAGAAACGATTCAAGGACACCCACCAGGCACTTTCGTGCGGGTGGAAAAGGAAGTAATACCATTACACAACAGTCCTCGATGGGACCCGCAGAACAGAAATATATACAACAGCGACTCAACGAGTCAAGAATACAGATATACAATACAAAGATCCAAATCACCTTGAAACCGATATAGCGTCCGAGTACGGACAAGATGCAAATGGGGCTAAGAGCCCTGAAGAATAATCAATGGCGTCCATAACCCGGCCCAGGCCAAGCCGGAAGGGTAACCCTGCTAACAACGTCGATGTCAAACCTGCTAAAACAAAAGGGGGTGCCGACAAAGGGCAAAGGAAAAAGAGGAGCGTCAGTACTGAGGCCAGTACAAGGTGAAGCTAGAATTCGGCGGCTCTCGCCTACATAGGTATGGTGGACTGAAGCGGCAGCGCAGCGGCACTAAACAACCTATAGAGACTCGGTATCACTGGCGGCTATTAGAGAGGGGTAACAAAGACCTATACGGATCCTACCTGATACTAACACCAAACATACCCATCCTGGTATTTCCCCCTCGAGACCAAACAAGGAAGTCGGACCAAGGAACTCACACAGTTGGCAGTTTTATTCATTCCATTATAGTTGAAGATCTTACTAATCAGATATAGATAGCATGAGTCATCCTGATAGCATAAGTAGTGGGCAGTTTTAGATAACCATTCAGTGGTAGTTGCAATACTTACTAGTCAGATACAATTAGCATGTGACATCCCGAACCCAGCAGTTGTTGGCACTTTTATTTCATTCCATTGGAGTTGCAATATTTACTAGGCAGGTATAACATGACACAAATCACCACAGATCCACCAGTTGTTGGCATTTTTATTATCCATTCCATTGTAGTAAAGCTGATTACTAGTCACATATTAAGTCAAATTCATAGCACTACTTTAGTTATGCTTGTCTATGATCGAGATACTATGCTCCAAGTCATCCATAACAGCGGACACGGCTTTCAGAAAGTTTTACCCTGCAGGGGTGCACAAATAGCAACACCCACTCGATCAACCTCGTAAAAACCAACTTAAAACCCAACGAGGCTTTCACAATAAAGCAATCACATGATTCAGAAAATATTTCAGGGGGCCACCCATTAAGCTACCCGCAACGAAGTTGGCCGGCTCCGAGACGGACCCAAAGTTTGCGCCAATGGCTGTAAACGACTGGGATCCCGAAAGTGTGATTGGGCTTGTCGATACCGCGAAAACACTCTGCAATCCTAAACGGTACAGGTGCTCCTTGCACAATCTTAAATAAAATAGTAATCATGGGATAAGTACAGGATAGTAAATAAAACCCCAAACTAGTTTGTGGCCCATAGAAATAGAAATGAATCAAGCTCTGGCTCAGGGGGGGTCCATAAGGCCTCCCGGATGTGGATAGTGCAAAAAATCAAGGAACAGGTATCAAGTACTCGGGGTCCTACGGCACACAAGTGAGCGTGGAAGAACCAAATAACATCTATTGCCCACCGATGCCTCTGCATTAACTATATCTAGCAATTTAATAGTTGTAATTAAAGACATGATCATCTCCACCACAACCATCTTCCAGCATTCCAACACTGTGGTACTTGACAACACGAGATCGCACCTAACCAGGCGACTATGACTCGCAAGGCCAGCTATCTACCAAACACAGGTAATAGGAGGTGTCCAAGGCAATATAGAGGTTGCACGGGATATAACTGGTGTACGGAAAACTAAAGCATCGCGACACGGATAACAATAGATCAACAGGAGGAAATAAAGACTATAAATGCAAAATAGGTAGAAGGGGGAGAGATGCTCGCCTGGGAAAACACTGTCGACGGATCATATCCAGTGAACTTGTCGATACTCGCATCAACTCATCGGCCTAATCCATGAAGAAGCAAACACTAGAAGAAACACCGGATGCAATATTTAATACTACGGCAGAAGATCCGGCATGCTTATGATATGATGCAGATGCGGTGCAATTTGGCAATATTAAGCGGAACCGAGGTCCCGACAAGTAATTAGACGGTTCAAGTTATTTAGAACCCCTGCAATTTAAATGTTGGATTAGCAAGACAAAACATGGCATCGGTTCGCTACAAAAATTTAAATGGAGTCCGGAATAAGAAAAAGGTATCCCGCATAAACACTCCATATTTAATTATGCGGAGAATCGGCCTAATTCCCCCAAACCACAGACAGGTATGCATGCATGAACAATTTGATATGCGACAGTTGATAATGTTATATTATAAAAATAGGGGCTTAGGGTCTCACATCTGGGTTCAGAAGATCTATGTTCCGGGAGTTTGGGGTTCCACAGGGTTGGACAAGATCGGGGGACGGAATCGAGATCATTCTCGGACAACGGAAGGAGAGCTTGGCGTTCCGGGAAGAAGGACTTGGTTTGACGTCGGGGCTCATCAGATTCGCCCTGGTCGGTGTCGATCTTGTCATCGCGAAGATCTTGTCGGGTCCGCGTATCCGGTTGGTCTTGGCGTTCGGGAAGAAGAACTTGGCGTATCCGTGTCGACGACCTTGGCGTCCGGTCCTCGGACATCAGTGCGGGAAGATGGTCTTGTCGTACCGGTGTCGACGCTTACAGGAAGGAGACTTGTCGTCCAGGGTTTCGGCGTCCTCGGATTCCGATTGGAGATCTTAGTGGTCTCGGAGCGGTTCTGGGTTCGGGTCTCGAGCTTCGGACTCTCGGTCTCGGGGGTCGATCTTCGGATCCATGATGTAGGCCTTGGCGTTCCGAGGGGCTCGGGAAGGAGAACTTATTGTTCCATGGTGGAGGTCTTCAAGACACTAGATCCAGGAAGTAGATCGTGAGGTTCCGGCTTCGGTGGTCGGTGACGATCTTAATCGGTGTCTCTTGGCGGAGCTTGGTGTTCTACTCTTCGGTAGAACTCGGGAGATCCTCGTGGCGTTGGCACAGCACTAAACGGCCGACACAAGACACGGGCGAATCAACCGAGGGGCCGTCAGTGAGATGACTCACTGGGATAGACGGTCGGTGTGAGGAGTCCGTGTCCCGTTCGGTTAATATCCCGAACACCTAGCGCGGTTAAGCGGATAGCACAAAACATCAGCAGGATGCAGGGCCGCTTGGTGTGCAGCAGCACAGGCGGAGGTCCGCGGCGGCCAGAGGCGAGGTCGCCGAGGCCGAGGTGGCTGGCGGCCGTTGGCGGCTTGCAGGGGACGCAGCCGACAAAGAGGAAGCGGGCGGCATGTTGCTCTCGAGGTCGCGGGGCACCGAGCCTGCAGAGAGAAAAACGGTGGCCGCTGGCGATCTTCAGGAGGAGGCCGACGAGGAGGATGGCCTGGCCTGGGGTCGTCGGAGTCGCGCAGGGCTCGCGGTGGCGTGCTGCAGGGACAGGGCGAGATGGGCGGCGCGGAGGAGGTCCCGACGAGGTCGACGACAACCGGCGGTAGCACACAGAGGAGGAAGGGCTCGGGGATGAAGAGGAGGCAACAGCGATGGTCGGTAGGGCACTGTGGCGAGGACGGAAGTTGCCCACAGGTTGAGGGAGAGGCAGAGGCGCTCTGCCCAGGTCGGCTCGACGGCTCGCGCGCAGTCCAAGCCGGCGCGGCGCTGGCGGTGTTAGGACTTGGGGACGGCGTCTAGGTCCGAGGCAGGGCGGGGCTCCGACCGGAGGCAGGCGCACGCAGGCGGCGGGGTAGGTGGAGCGAGGCTTGCGAAAGAGGAAGCTGGCGACGAAGAGAGCGGGGTGGGCGAGAGGAGAGGACGACGCGGGGGTGAGGGCGACGTGGCAGCGGGGATTGCGGGGTTGGGGACGAGCGGTCCGTGGCGTGCGGGCATGAGCGGGGAGATGGTGGGGCCAAGCGGGGATCGAGGCTGTCGGGGTGGTGGCGGTTGGCGGGGTGGGGAGTGCGATGTGGCCAGGGTGGGGACAGGCGGCAGCGGGTGAGTGGGTGGGGATTGGGCCAGGGGTGATGTGGCGCGATGTGATAGGGCGGGGTGAGGTGGAGGGGGCGACCAGGTGGAGTGGGGTTGGTGCAGGGGACGGCCGGTCGGTGTGGCGGGTGGGATGGAGGGGTGGCGGCTGGGAGGTTGGGTGGGGGTAGGATCAGGTAGGTTTTCTAGGGTTTGGGGTAGTAGGCCAGCTGGCTGGGCCTTTGGGCCTGGCCGGCTGCCTCCCCTAAAAATATTTTTATTTTTATTTTGAAAGATTTTTGTAATTAGTTTTTAGACAAATAAAAGATCCACAACAGTCCGGGGTTTTAATTTGAAATAAAGACGGGAAATTTAGAAAACAAACTAGGATTTTCGAAAATAGTTTTAGACAAAACATATGCATGATGATGACGATGTTCAAATGCAATGTGGCATGATGACATGAGCATGCGGTCATGATGATGCAATGTACAAAAACACCACGATTTTCTTGTAGTGGTTTTAGCGGGGCGCCACAATAGTTGTCATCATAGGAAATTTTTTGTTTTCTATGTTGCAGACCCAACATGACCACCACTTTAAATCACATTCCCAAGTATTAGAATATATGGTGATGACATGTGTCCACATGATCCCATATTTTAATTGGAGAATATTAAATCGTAAGTATTTTCAATGAGTAGAAATTACTTTTCGCAAACAAGGTAAATAAAAATGTGCCATTGTTACATGTGATGATTGAGATGATGCTAGATCATCTAATATGAGCCCTTGTCTTCTAAATAGAAGTAGTTAAGTGTTGTTTGGTGATTGTGTACATTGTATGTATTTATAGATGCTAGTACCGACCCAGGGTACGACGATGAGTACTACCTCGAGGAAGAAGAAGAGAACTTCAACAACTGCACTGCTCAAGGCAAGCTAAAACTATGCAAGCTATCTATGCCATCCCACTATACCATATAACTTATACAAGATGCACTATGCATGCTTGGTTATGCAACTTCGATTATACCAATCCCAGTTTTACTTACTAGCTTTACTTTTCCTTTTACTGAAGTTTCTTATCTAGTTAATGAATTGTGATTAGTGGAAAAGTAGGATGGACACCATCAAGATCATAGAACTAGTCTTGGATACTTATACTTGATTAGCACCCCCTCAATAGTGATACACTCCATACTAGTAGCTAGTGCTAAACTAAAACTTGATCACTTTAAATGGGAACACTTGGTGAAAATGATTATGAAAACCTTGGAATGATGAGTCATTCTATTGAAATGTTTTGACATGTGTTGTGAAACACAATGGTTTGATGATGAAACTGAATGAGGCATGAGCCTGTACTTTGATAAAAACTGATGGTTGGGTTCGGATGGCATACCATTCCAATTTTACCGTACAACCACAATACCAGAGTTCGGTAGGGCTTAACTGGAAGTTTATATGTCTTAGTATGGATTACCTTACGGAAGAGGTTGTGCTGAGGCTACCTCGTGAATGAATGTCCACCTATGTAGTTCCAGGGATGGCAGTTGGCCATGGCTAGGTGGCCAAGCTCATAGGGGAGGTGCCTATACTAGGGTGTGTAACTGCAAGGTTAGGATTGATTATCTGCATACCAAGTATGATGATCTAGGGTTATCCTTGACGGATGTATCGAATTTTGTCGTGAAAGTGTACCACCTCTGTAGAGTGTCAAACTATTCGAATAGCTGCGTCTATGGTTATGGACAGTTGGAGTGGCCATACTGTTCCGTTGTCAGATGTTTTCAAAATGACTTGTGACTTGAAGGATGACCTTGACTTGACCACAACAGAGTTGTGGACATGAAATCTAAGTTCCCACTTAAGTAATGTAGAGAACTAAAATTAGGTCTTTACTCTTAAGTCCTTATGAAATAAACCTGGCTTTTTGCAAACAAACCAAAAGCTTATGATTCCTACTAGTGTTACCGTACTTATGTTAGTAATAGTTTGCAAGTACTTAAAGAGTACTCATGGCTTTGTCCCTGGCTATTCCCATGGCCAGACTACGAGGAAGACAACCCAGAAGATGGACAACAGGAGGTCTATGATAACTTGGATCATCTCCCATCGTCAGCATTGCATGTGGCCATGAAGATGGAGCCTACTACGTTTACTTTCCACTGCTTTGATTGTATTAAGACTAGATCATGAGATCCTTTATTTGTAAGACCGTTATTATGGTTTGTAATGGATGATGTACTGTGGTACCAATTCTGTTATGTCTCGCAAAAATGGTAATCTTGGGATTGCGATGTACGGCATAACAGGCATCTGGACTAAAAATCCGGGTGTTGACAAGTTGGTATCAGAGCCATCCTGACCATAGGAGACCCTAGTTAGAATGGACGTCTGAAAAACCTAGTTTCAAAACAAAAGAAGTGAGTATTTAAAAAAACTATTCTCACTCTTATCCTTGAGATTCTTTCAAAAAGAGATCATTTGTTCCTCAAAATTCTTGCAATTCTACATAAAATTTGACACACTTGATCACTTCACTAACTTACTCATCTTCATTACTTATAGATGGAGGTCAAATATAGCAAGTTTTACCAGTTGGGCAATGGAGGGGAGCTCATCTTTGAGAGGGATTTGGACTAGCTCTCGGAGTATCTTCGACGCCCGCACCCGGAGTTCTTCGGAGCACAGCTCAATGACCAATCTGGAGGGGAGCTATAGTGGCTGATTATTGCCGACCTGAGAGGCCAAATGGAGCCACCGCTTTCAGAGAAGATTCAGTTCAACGTCAGGGAGAACAACTAGTTAGATGGTCTAGCCAGGGCAATGCAGGAGACACTTGCTCGTCTATGTGCTCAGAACATCAACCAGATCAGTGGCACCCGCTACACCCACTATGCAAGATGTGACTCTACAAGACAGCCTTTGGCCATGCCGTCACATCCGGAGTTAAGGAATCACGTGGACCACTGAGACTTCATGCTGCATGAGACTCAGAAGGAGTTATACAATGCCCGTGCTTACGCAATCAGAACATTGCTGAAGTTGTTGAAAGGAAGCAAACCCTCACCATGCTTGCTAAGGAGCGCAAGTCACTTCGTCGCCAGCGAGATCAGAAGGATCGCATCATCGCCCGTCTTCGCCAAAAGGTGGCAACTCTGGAGGAGACTATCCACGACCAGGAGATCCAGCTGGAGGAGAAGGAGGAGGAAGGTGAAGATATCTGTGGTGATATTCACTCTTACTCATTGATGATGATGACTACATGGAGGATGCAGCCATGGAGGACCACACTAATGAGGATGATGCTGATTTCATTGATGATGAGGAGCCTGACACCCCCCGAAGATGATTAGTCGCACCTGAGCACTATCGTAGGTGTGAGTTGTACCCGGTCCCACTGTATCGTAGCTTCATAGAATGGTTCTTAAAACCATCTGTTTTCTAGTCATGGTGTGTGTTTGTATTGCGTGCTTGGAATGAATGAATGAGAAGAAGTTGTTAGTTTTCAAACCTGAGTCATACTCAAAGTTTAAAGCTTTTTGAAACAAACCCATGAACCATAGAAATTTCCCTCTTGTCTAATTATCTACCTCAATCTTCAGATGACTCGCGGTAACCCCGGAGGAAGCAGCTCATCTCAGGACCCAATACTTCAGATTCTGCAGATGTTATTTTCTGATCGTGAAGCCGGTAGAGCTGAACGTCAAGACAACTTAGCCACTCTTCAACGGATAGCCCAGATGGCCCACAATAATAAAGGCCATGGAAACCAAGATCACCATGGATCCCAACTCAAAAACTTCCAGAATACCAACCCTCCTATGTTTAGCAAGTCAGAAGAACCCTTGGATGCTGATGATTGGCTGCAAACCATGGAAAACAATTTAGAAGTCGCAGGAGTTGATGCTAATGAGAAGGTGATGTTTGCCACCCACTATCTATCAGGCTACGCCAGATCATGGTGGAATAGCACCCGTACCATGAATGGAGGACAGATGATGATGTGGGAGGAGTTCAAGCTCAAGTTCAGTAGGACCCATATACCCCTAGGCTTGATCAAGAGGATGAGGGATGAATTCAGGGAGCTAAAGCAGGGAAGGATGACTGTGGTTGAGTACCACAATAAATTTCTTTCGCTAGCTAGGTATAACCCTAATGAGATAGACACTGAAGCGAAGAAGAAGGAGAGATTCCTGAATGGTCTTCATGATGAGATGCAGACTGTGCTAGTCAACATTCCCTTTGATGACCTGGAAGCTTTAGTGGATTGCGCCATTCAAATGGAAGGAAAGATAAACCAAGCCAGTGAGAACCGTAAGCGCCGGATGATGCACCAACCAGGAGCCCACCATACCCCGAAGTATAGCCCCAACCCGTCTGTAGGATATGCACCTAGAAACAACAGACCCCCAATGTCTCGTCCAAATTACCCCAACCGTGGAGGAGGAAACCTAAGGCCCAGAGGCCACCCCAACAACAACGACCCTGGCAACCCCAATAACTTCAACCGTGCACCACCTAGGTCCAACAACAACAGCAATACTTCCCCAAGGACTAGAAGCAATGATGTGCCTGTCGTAGGGATGGACAAGTCAATGATAACTTGTTTTGAGTTTGGAGTCACGAGCCACTACTCCAACGAGTGTCCCAAGAAGCTTGCTGCAGCCACCGATGTTACGGCACCTTCCCAACAGCAGCGCTGTGTCCAGCCTAGAAAGAGATTTACCCTAGGAAACCCGCACAACCATACCGGTCGTCTTTTCCACATTAATGCTGAGGAAGCCCAGGAAGCGCCAGATCTCGTGTTGGGTATGTTTTTTGTTAACTCAGTTCTAGCAAGAGTGTTGTTTGATTCTGGAGCATCGCACTCGTTTGTTACAGAAGAATTTGCATGCACTAGTAAGATTCAACCAACAAATTTGAAGCATGTTATGATAGTTCAACTACCTGGTTCAACCACCAAAGCTAGAAAATTTTGCAAGGCCGTACCTATTAGAATACATGGGATAGATTTTTATGCCAATCTAATAGTACTTGGAACCAAAGTTTTGGAAGTAGTACTAGGGATGGATTGGATGTCGAAACATCAAGGATTGATCGACTGTGCCAAGAAATCCATAACCATGACCAGTAGCACCGGAGGATCAGTAGAGCATATATCTGAGACACTGCCCCGTCAATTTAAATGCAACAAGAGTTAAGCCAAATCAACCATTGACCAAGTCAAAGTAGTCTATGAATACCCCGATGTATTCCCAGATGAATTGCCCAGTATGCCCCCAGATCGGGATATCGAGTTTATCATTGAACTAGTTCCTGAAACTGGACCCATAGCTCAAAGACCTTATAGTATGAACCCCTCTGAATTAGTGGAGCTCAAGAAGCAACTTGATGACATGTTGGGAAAAGGTTTGATACAACCAAGTGCATCACCATGAGATCACCTGTTTTGTTTGTGGATAAGAAGGATGGTGCCAACCGTTTGTGTACCGATTATCGGAAGTTGAATGACGTCACCATCAAGAACAAGTACCCACTTCCAAACATAGAAGATTTGTTTGACCAACTAACTTGTGCCAGAGTGTTTTCTAAGATTGATCTTACAACTGGTTATCATCAATCGAAGATTCACGCAACGGATATTCCAAAGACTGCCTTCACCACCAGATATGGATTGTATGAGTACAATGTCATGTATTTTGGATTAACCAATGCCCCCGCTTATTTCATGAACCTCATGAATAAGATTTTTATGAATTTTCTGGATAAGTTTGTCGTTGTCTTTATTGACGACATTCTGATCTACTCCAAATCAGAAGAAGACCATGAACAACACCTAAGAACCATCCTTAAAACCCTTAGGGAGCATCAGTTGTATGCCAAGTTTAGCAAATGTGAGTTCTGGTTAAAGGAAGTAGGATTCCTAGGCCATATCTTGTTGGCAGGAGGAGTTGTTGTTGATCCCACCAAGATTAAGGATGTTGAAGAATGGAAAGCCCCAACCACCCAACCTGAAGTCCGCGCATTTCTTGGATTAGCAGGATATTACCGCAAGTTTTTCGAAGGATTTTCGAGCATCGCAAGGCCGATGACTGATACGTCCAAAATGTATCTACTTTCCCGAACACTTTTGCTATTGTTTTTCCTCTAAACTTGTGTGATTTGGATACAACTAACACGGACTGACGCTGTTTTCAGCAGAATTACCTTGGTGTCTAGTTTTTGTGCAGAAAATCAACTATCAGGAAAAAATCCCGGAAAATATGCCAAAAAATCCTATTTCACCAGAAGACTCAAGGAGCCAGAATACGAGACGGAGTAGGGCTGGGGCCTGGCCACACCACCTGGCCGCACGGGCTAGGCCTGGCCGCGCTAGGGGGTGGTCTAGCTGCCCCAGGCACCCCCTCGATCTCCCTCTTCGCCTATAAGTTGCCTCCTGACCTAAAAACCCAAGGGGGGTTCGACGTTTTTCCAGAAAGAGTTCCGCTCCGCCACCACCACCAGATTCTGCGATTCGGAACCAGAAACTCCGTTCTGGCACCCTGCCGGGATGGGGAATTGGAGGAGATCATCGCTATCATCATCACCATCGCTTCTGCATCGACCATCCATGGTTCCCCCATCTATGAGTGAGTAATCCCCCGCTGTAGGCTATGGGGATGGTAGGGATTGGATGAGATCGTTCATGTAATGGAATCAGATTGTTAGGGCATGGTTCCTAGTATCTACTACTAGTGCTTTTTGACTTTGTTGCGACTTGTTATGCTTAATGCTTGTCACTAGGGCCCGAGTGCCATGATTTCAGATCTGAACATGTTATTGATTCATTATGATAGTATTGTTTATGGTCTTACCTGCAAGTTGTATACACACGTTGTTGTACGGAACTAAAGGCCCCGAAGTGACAGCAATCGGGATAACCGGACGGAATGGCTTTGATGTGAGGATCACATGTGTTCATGGAGTGTTATTGCTTTGCTCCGGTGCTCTATTAAAAGGAGCACCTTAATTGCCAGTAGTTCCCTTGAGGCCCCGCTACAAATGGGCTGGCAGGACAAAAGATGGTGTGCAAGTTCTCATTGCGAGCACGTATGGCTATATATGGAACACATCCCTATGATTGTTTAGTACTTGGATGCTTTATCTTATTTATCTGCAAATGCCCTATGTTTTGATTGCTATATGAATTGTCTTGTCCATGCAACGCCCGTCCATCCATCCCTATGCCTATCGCGCTTTAATCCTACTGTTTACTGCAATTGTTACTATTGTCTTTACTTTTACTACTTCTATTACTTTACTATTTCTACTACAAAACTGTTGCTACTGATAAACTGTTGTGACCAAGATTGTTTCCAAGTGCAGCTAAATTAACAACTCAGTTGTTAAGGCTTATAAATATTCTTTGGCTCCCCTTGTGTCGAATCAATAAATTAGGTTTCACTTCCCTCGAAAATACTGCGATACACCCCCTATACTTGTGGGTCATCAAGACTCTTTTCTGGCGTCGTTGCCGGGGAGCATAGCTTATTTATCAAGTCCACTTGGAATAATTATTGTTCGCAGCCATCCATCCATCATGGGTAAGTCTCGTGATGGCAAGGTTCCTATTTTACCATCCACTACAAGAAGAGGTACGGTTCTGAACACCTATGTTGCTCTTGATTCACCGTATGTTATGAGTAAGCTCCTTACACCACCACATACACATGCTACACACACTGCTACTACTGCTGAATCTGAAACTGCTAGACATGCTAGACATGCTATTTTGCAGGAACTTTTTGATTTTAAACAGGGAGAAAAAGAGATATTGCATGAATCATGGGCAAGGTTTTGTGCTTTGATTCATGCACAGGCTGGATGTCCTTTACCTAAGAATGAGCTTCTTGATATATTTTATAATCGATTAACTGAAGAATCTAGGACATACCTGGATAGATGTGTTGATTGTGTTTTCAGGAATAGGACTCCCAAGGAAGTTGAGGAATTAATGGCTAGAATAAGCAAGAATTATGAAGACTGGACTCCTCCTGAACCAGCTATACCTGAAACAATTATACCTGAACCAGCTATACCTGCGTCTATACCAACATCTAAGAAGAGGGGAGTTATTGAGCTAAATGATGAAGTGATAAAGGAAGCTAAGAAATGTCTTAAGGCGAAGGGAATTAAAGCTGCAGATGTCAAGAATTTACCTCCTATAGAAGAATTATGTAAGCCAATCCCCCACTCATCCACTATTGAGGTACACTCTCTACAACATTTTGATGAAGGTGATATTCCTTACTCTAAACCTTCTGATAAATGCTTAGAAGAATTTGATATTTTTATTGTTAAGCAAGATAATTTTAATAAAAGGGTGCAAAATCATCTAATGGAAAACACTAGAGCTATTGTTGAGTTGAAGGATATTGTAGAAAGAGCCTCTAATGATGTTAAAATGCTTGTTAAACATTTTCAAATGGTTCAAACTCAAATTGATCAGCTTATTAAAGTACAAAAAGACTTGCTAGTTAATGCTGCTAAAGAAAAACTGTCTTATGAAATTAGAACTAGAAGTGGAGCTGCTACCCAGGATCCTCTATATCCTGAAGGGCATCCTAAAAGAATTGAGCAGGATTCTCAACAAATTGAAAATAGTGGTACTACTCCTAAGAAAAGAAAGAAGAAACATAAAACTATTGTAGAACCTTCTGAACCTGCTAAAGATCCTAATAGTATATATGTCTCTAATGCTGAAACTGAATGTGGTAATGAGGAAAATGATGTTCCTGATAAAGAAAAAGTTGAAGACGAACATGAAAGGCACACTAAGAATACTAAATACACTAAAGAAGATTTTGTTGCTAAGAAACATAGTAGTGAAAGAGAGCCTTGGGTCCAAAAACCTATGCCTTTCCCTGATAAGAAACACAAGTCAAAGGAAGATGAACACTATAATAAGTTTTGTGAGTGTATGAAACCTTTATTCTTGCAAATTCCTTTGAGTGATGCTATTAAATTGCCTCCTTATTCAAAGTATATGAAGGATATTGTCTCGAATAAAAGGAAAATCCCTAATGAAGAAATTTCTAGTTTGCTTGCTAATTATTCCTTTAATGGTAAGGTTCCAAAGAAACTTGGAGACCTAGGGATTCCAACTATTCCTTGCTCTATTAAAAATAGTTATGTTAGAACTTCTTTGTGTGATTTGGGAGCAGGAGTTAGTGTTATGCCTTTTTCTCTCTATAAGAGACTTCAACTAGAAAAACTAATACCAACTGATATATCTTTGCAAATGCCTGATAAATCTACTACTATTCCTGTTGGTATATGTGAGGATGTACCTGTTCAAGTGGCTCATAATTGCTTGATATTAACTGATTTTGTCGTGCTTGAAATGCCTGAAGATGATAATATGTTTATTATTCTTGGGAGACCTTTTCTTAATACTGCAGGAGCTGTTATTAATTGTAATCAAGGAAAGGTGACTTTCAATGTTAATGACAAGGAGCATACTGTCTATTTCCCCAAGAAGATTAATAAGACTTATGGTTTGAATTCAATTGAACATGTTGAAGGCATTCAAGTTGGAGAAATATATTGTCCCATACCACGAGAAAAATATGAAACTATTATGATTGGGACCATTGCTATCAAGGTTGAGGTAACATAATCATTAGTGGAATACAAAGTTTTGTTTCATATAAAATTGTTTTGGTAACAAGACCTGATCAACCTTGTTAACAAAAGGATTTTAATGAACAAAACAATGTTTTCACCATGATTATCTCCGCTTACTTCTATTATATCCATTTTAGTTTTTGCTTTCATTTAGTTTACTTTTCTGTTGTTAGTTGCTTGCATGTTAGAGTGTCTTAGAAATTCTGAAGTTTTAGCTTTGTTTTGTCATTGCATCATTTCAAAAACATCTTTCTGTCAGAAAATCATTCATTAATACCTGAAAATTTCTCAAAAATAAAGTGTCTCGAAAAATTCTAGAAAATTCATATTAAATTTTTACGTGAAAAAAGGGGCAGAGAAGTGTCTGGCAGGTACCAGGGGGCCCACCAGGCAGGCACACCACCTGGTAGCGCGGCCAGCCCAGGGGCCTGCCTGGCCATGGTGTGGGCCACCCCTGGCCCTCCACTCACTCTCTCACTTCCCACTTTCTTCTCTCTCTCGAGAAAACACCAGTTCATTGCTCGAAATCGTGTTCTTGCTGTTCTTGCCCTTGATTTTTCGATCTCCTTGCTCAGCCCATCCTTGCTACTGAAATTTGGAGCTTTTGTTCTCCGGTATGTGACTCCTCCGCTTGTCCAAGTAGATTTGTGTTTAGTGGTTTATATCTTGAGTATTTTGCTGCTGTAGGTGACAGGTTATGAGAGCTTGTAAGCTTGTTCAATGCTTAGAGTTATTGTTTTGATGCATGTTTAGACCTCTTACAAGTCCCTATGAGTAGTGCCCTTCATTATATATTCACTTTGCAATCACTTGTTTAATGGATGTTTAAATTTCAGAATACCAAAGATGAACAACCACATCTTTGGAGAGATATTTGAGAGGGACACACCTAGGAGGTCAAGTCCCTCAAGATCAGCCTCTCAGTTTAGGCCTTCATACAATGAAGATCTCATTGCACCTTGCTTTGGTAATGAAGGAGATGATGGGGATGCTCACCCATCTACTTTTCCTTGTTATACCTTCTTACGAGTTGTAGGGATTCTCGATGATTTCTTACTATTTATTCAGAGGGTTGGTTTGACCTCATACATGGAAGATGAGAGTGGGCAATATTCCATGCTCATCAAAACTTTCGTTGAGAGTTTTGTTTTCACTAACACCCCCTATCAGTCAACTGTTTCTTTCAGAATTTATAATCTGCCTTTTACCATCCCATTGGAAATATTTTGCAGCATTATAGGCATAGGCATGACAGGGACCGTGAAGAAGATTCAAGGGCGACCCGCTGATTTGTTGGAGCTCTATCAAGGTGTGACCAATGACGATGACTGCGTAGCTCAGCGTGGGAAGATAAGAAACATCCAACTCCCAACTCTTAAATACTTTGCTTATTATCTTACTACTAGCATTCTTGGTAGGGAGAATACGAGTAATATCTCCAATTATCATTTAGCCTTCCTCACTGCTGCGCTTAACAATGATACTCGGCACAATCTTGGCTCTCACATTGCTCGCCGCCTAGCTGCTAGGGGGCCTATTTATGGGGGCATCATCGCTTCACGTATGGTCAATGCATTAGAGCTTTCGGTGGATCCAAATTATACTATATTGGCACCACAAAGGCTTGACCTTGCTGCCATGAAAACACATCACTTCGTCACTGCTGACTCTGACATGGACAGTTTAGTATATAGGAAGTTGTTTACTGATAGGGATGAAAGGGAGATCCCTTTGCCACAATCTACTTTGTTCAGTGTTCACAGGAGGCCGTGGTTGCGCTCCAAGGAGGAGGTGGACGAGCAGCTCCGCTTGCTTGGTTTCCACAGGCAGCACCAGGAGGATGTGCCCTCCTACGATTACTCTGCACACTACGGTGGGGCGTCCTCGAGCTCGCACCAGGACGAGGGTACCTCCTCACCGTACTACGGAGGCGCTCCATCTTGGCCAGCTTGGGATTGATACCCACTTAGGCCAAAAGCCTAAGCTTGGAGGGAGGTACACCGACATCACACTCATCTCCATATCATGTTTCGTCGGTACTTTGTATATTCATATTTCGTTCTATTTTTAGTTTTCATTCTTTCTTTGCTTTTGCTTTCTAAAACACAAAAAGACCAAAAATACTTCTGTTGTTTCTCTTTGTTTGCTTCTTCTTCTTTTTGCCTTGGTTTGCTTTTCCCTTTTTTCTTTGTTTGAACTATTCGAAAAACCCAAAAAGATTTTGCTTTGCTTGTTCTTCCTTTTTGGTTTTGCTTTTAAAAATTGAAAACACCAAAAATATTTGTTCTACTTCTTTGGTTTTGTGAGTTTATTACAGGGTTCAACAGTCCTTAGTGGAATTTGGTTTCATGTTATTATTCAAGCCACACAAGTGAGGGCAATAATGAGGATTAATGACAACTTGAGGTGTGGTGAGAACTCTATTTGTTTTCATTTTTGTACATATACTCATCATTGTGAGCATGCTTAGTCTGTTCATGTAGGGGTATGTTATTTATGGATGCTTAGTAGTTCTTTCTTTCCTATGATTAGCTCCAGCTTGCTAATAATTTTTAGCATGTCATATGAATGTTCGCTTGCATTGCTCTATTCATAATTCGGCATGACACTGTGGTATCTCCCTCTGAATGTTTCACTTGAATTGACTTGGCACATGCTCATGCATGCATATGACTGAATAAGCCTCGATGACCTATTTTGCCTCAGGGGTCTTGAACCACTTTCATGCCATGATTAGTCATGTTTTCTTACAAGCATGATTATGACAATTACTGCTCTCTCGTTTGTCACTCCCTTACTATTGCTAGCCTTCACTTACACTGAGTATGCTTGACTCGTGTTTCCAACTCCCTAAAACCAATATTGCCAAGGTGTCCACCATACCTACCTATTATCATCATTTGTTGTTCCGTGCATATTTAGTATGCCTTGTTTTCTTCCGAATAAAATGTTTGCTTGTCATGAGAAAGTTAGTTAGTAAATCTCTCACGAACTTGACGGCACACTTTACTTTCTTGCACTTAATAATCTTGAACCATTGCGTCCATCTTTGTTGTGTATATGCTTGCGCTTTATAAGTTGAAGTTAGCAGAACCATGTATCATGGGGAACGCTTTCAACATTGCAAGGGTACTTTGTACCCCGTTGATATCATGATTCTTTTGCTTATGGATCTCGACGGTGTGAAATAAAAGGGGAACTTGTAAGATCATGGAGTTTGTATATGTGTTAGAGAAACACCTGGGCCGCTAGCCTAAGCCATGCCTAATCATGATGGAAACTTGTAGCATAACCATAATGGGCATTCTATGAAGAATCCTCAATAAAAACCTATGCAAATAGCAAATAAAAAGATCGCTGAGATGCTCATTATCTACTTGCCTTGTCATTTTGATTATGGGTTAGCTCCTGTATCATGTGCAAGGGGTACCCCATTGGTGGTTCTCTATGATACATATGTGTACAATGACAAGAGCTTACTTGTGACTGAAGTTGAGTAGCATGAGGTCCGGTACTCGTAAGTAAGGGGAATGAGATTTTAGCTTATAACTTGTCAAGCATATCCTCTTAGTTGTGTCACTTTAACCTTAACCATTTAAAGATCCTTATGATAGGGGCAATGAGAGCTCAAAGATAATGACTACCATACTTTCAGCATTTGTAAGCCTTTCAAACTATTCAAAACCTTTTCATTTCTTTGTTGAGTCTCCACATATTCTATGAGCACTTCCTTGACAGCATAGTTGTCATTCTTAGTGCAATATGCTTGTCTCAAAACTTGATTATTTGTGTTATGACTTTGATGCTTGTATCTCTGATATCTTTACTTCTAGTCTTCACTTGAACTTCAGAGGTGCCTTCGCATTTATGTTTGCTCTACAATCAAAGGCAAGCGAGATACCACTCTATCATACCTTTTTGTGAGCATTGCAATGTTGCTTATGTTTATGCTTCATGCTACTTACTATTTTTGAGTTAGAATCTCTTCATAGCTTGCAATGACTATTAAGTAAACTTAGTTGCATACTCCTTATTATGAATTGCCTGAGTAGTTGATCATATGCTAAGAATATATACATCTTATGAAGCAAATGTGTTCGTGAAAGTTTTTTTTATCGCACTCAGTTTTCAATGGAATTGCTTGAGGACAAGCAATAAGCTAAGCTTGGGGGGAGTTGATACGTCCAAAATGTATCTACTTTCCTGAACACTTTTGCTATTGTTTTTCCTCTAAACTTGTGTGATTTGGATACAACTAACACAGACTGACGCTGTTTTCAGCAGAATTACCTTGGTGTCTAGTTTTTGTGCAGAAAATTAACTATCAGGAAAAATCCCGGAAAATATGCCAAAAATCCTATTTCACCAGAAGACTCAAGGAGCCAGAATACGAGATAGAGTGGGGCTGGGGCCTGGCCACACCGCCTGGCCACACGGGCTAGGCCTGGCCACGCCAGGGGGTTGTCTGGCTGTCCCAGGCACCCCCTCGGCCTCCCTCTTCGCCTATAAGTTGCCTCCTGACCTAAAACCCAGGGGGGTTTGACGTTTTTCCAGAAAGAGTTCCACTCCACCGCCACCACCAGATTCCGCGATTCGGAACCAGAAACTCCGTTCTGGCACCCTGCCGGATGGGGAACTGGAGGAGATCATCGCCATCATCATCACCATCGCTTCTCCATCGACCATCCATGTTTCCCCCATCTATGAGTGAGTAATCCCCTGCTATAGGCTATGGGGATGGTAGGGATTAGATGAGATCGTTCATGTAATGGCATCAGATTGTTAGGGCATGGTGCCTAGTATCTACTATTAGTGCTTTTGACTTTGTTGTGACTTGTTATGCTTAATGCTTGGCACTAGGGCCCCAGTGCCATGATTTCAGATCTGAACATGTTATTGATCCATTATGATAGTATTGTTTATGGTCTTACCTGCAAGTTGTATACATACGTTGTTGTCTGGAACCAAAGGCCCCAAAGTGACAGCAATCGGGATAACCGGAGGGAATGGCTTTGATGTGAGGATCACATGTGTTCACGGAGTGTTAATGCTTTGCTCCGGTGCTCTATTAAAAGGAGCACCTTAATTTCCAGTAGTTCCCTTGAGGCCCCACTGCAAACGGGCTGGCAGGACAAAAGATGTTGTGCAAGTTCTCATTGCAAGCATGTATGACTATATATGGAACACATGCCTATGATTGTTTAGTATTTGGATGCTTTATCTTATTTATCTGCAAATGCCCTATGTTCTAATTTCTATATGAATTGTCTTGTCCATGCAACGCCTGTCCATCCATCCCTATGCCTACCGTGCTTTAATCCTACTATTTACTGCAATTGTTACTATTGTCTTTACTTTTACTACTGCTATTACTTTACTATTGCTACTACAAAACTGTTGCTACTGATAAACTGTTGTGAGCAAGATTGTTTCTAGGTGCAGCTGAATTGACAACTCAGTTGTTAAGGCTTATAAATATTCTTTGGCTCCCCTTGTGTCGAATCAATAAATTGGGTTTCACTTCCCTCGAAAATACTGCGATACACCCCCTATACTTGTGGGTCATCAAGACTATTTTATGGCGCCGTTGCCAGGGAGCATAGCTTTATTTATCAAGTCCACTTGGAATCATTATTGTTCGTTGCCATCCATCCATCATGGGTAAGTCTCGTGATGGCAAGGTTCCTATTTTACCATCCACTACAAGTAGAGGTACGGTTCTGAACACCTGTGTTGCTCTTGATTCACCATTTGTTATGAGTAAGCTCATTACACCACCACATACACATGCTACACACACTGCTACTACTGCTGAATCTGAAACTTATGATACTTATGATGCTGCTTCTACTGTGCTTGATAAGAGTGGTTCATTAGGTCCTTTCCTAGATGCTAAGATTGCTAGAACTATAGTGTAACACCCTCGAATCGGCCCTATGCAGATTTTCAGCGCTTCTCGCCAAACCCGCATAGAAACGATTCAAGGACGCCCATTAGGCACTTGCGTGCGGGTGGAAAACGAAGTAATACCATTACACACTAGTTCACGATGGAACCCACAACACATATATATATATATATACAACAACGGCTCCATGAGTCAAGAATACAAATATACAATACAAAGATCCAAATCACCTTGAAAATGATACAACATTCAAGTATGGATAAGATGCTAATGGGGCTAAGAGCCCTGAAGAATAATCAATGGTGTCCATAACCCTGCCCAGGCCAAGCCGAAAGGGTAACACTACTAACGACGTTGAACTTATACCTGCTAAAACAAAAGGGGTGCCGACAAAGGGCAAAGGAAAAAGAAAGCGGTCAGTACTGAGGCCAGTACATGGTGAGGCTAGAATTCGGCAGCTCTCGCCTACATAGGTATGGTGGACTGAAGGGGCAGCGCATCATGCACTAAACAATCTATAGAGACTCGATTCAACTGTCGGCTATTAGAGAGGGATAAGAAAGACCTATTCGGATCCAACCTGATAGTAACACCAATCATACCCATCCTGGTATTTTCCCCTCGAGACCAACCGAGGAAGTCAAACCAAGGAACTCACACAGTTGGCAGTTTTATTCATTTCATTATAGTTGCAGCACTTACTAGTCAAATATAGATAGCATGAGCCATCCTGATACCATAAGTAGTGGGCAGTTTTAGTTAACCATTCAGTCGTAGTTGCAGTACTTACTAGTCAGATACAATTAGCATCTGACATCCCAAACCCAGCAGTTTTTGGCACTTTTATTTCATTCCATTAGAGTTTCAATACTTACTAGGCAGGTATAACATGACACGATACACCCCAGTTCCACCAGTTGTTGGCACTTTTATTATCCATTCCATTGTAGTGAAGCTGATTACTAGTCACATATTAAGTCAAATTTATAGCACTACTTTAGTTATGCTTGTCTATGATCGAGATATTGTGCTCCAAGTCGTCCATAACCACGGACACAACTTTCAGAAAGATTTACCCTGCAGGGGTGCACAAATAGCAACACACATACGATCAACCTCGAAAAAAACAAATCAAAACCCAACGAGGCTTTCACGACAAAGCGATCACGGGATTCATAAAATATTTCAGGGGTCCACCCCACTAAGCTACCCGCAACGAAGTTTGCCGGCTTCGGAACGGACCTAGGTTTTGTGACGACGGCGGTAAACGACTGGGAACCCGAAAGTGTGGATGGGCTTGTTGATACCGCGAAAACGTGGCACGATCCAAAATAGTATAGGTGCTCCACGCACAATCTTAAATAAAGCAGTAAAGCATGGCATAAGTACAGGATAGTAATAAAGCCCCAAACTAGTTTGTGGCCCCAAGAAATAAGAAATGAATCAAGCTCTGGCTAAGGGGGATTCATAGAGTCTCCCGTATGTGGATAGTGCGAATAGTCAAGGAACGGTATCAAGTACTCGGGGCCTAGGGGACACAAGTGGACATGAAAAACCAAATAGCATATATTGCCCACTGGTGCCTCTTTCATTAGTTATCCCTGCTATTTAATAGTTGTATTTAAAGTCATGATCCTCTCCACCGTAAAGATATGACAACATTCCAATAACTGTGTGGTACTTCACGACACGGGATCGCACCTGAGCAAGCGACTACGACTCGCAAGACCATCTATCTACCAAACAATAGGTAATAGGAGGTGTCCAAGGCAATATAAAGGCTGCACGGAATATATCTGGTACGGAACACTAAAGCATCGCGACACGGATAGCAATAGATCAACAGGAGGAAATAAAGACTATAAATGCAAAATAGGTAGAAAGGGGGAGAATGCTCGCCTGGGAAACACTGTCAAAGTTATATTATCTGAAGAACTTGTCGATACTCGCATCAACTCAACGGCCTAATCCGGGAAGAACCAAATCACTAAAAGAAACATCGGATACACTATTTAATACTATGGCAGAAGATCGGGCATGATGCATGTATGATGCATGACATGGCAAGGATGCGATGCAACTAGACAATATTAAGCGGAACCGAGGTCCCGACAATTAATTAGATGATTCAAGTTATTTACATACCCTGCAATTTAAATGTTGCATTAACAAGGCAAAACATGGTATCGGTTCGGCACACAAATTTAAATGGAGGCGGTATAATACAAGAGTAGCCCGCGTATGTGCTCCATATTTAATTATGAGGTGAATTGACTAAATACCCCCAAACAAATGAATATATATGCCATCATGAATAATTTAATATGCAACAGATGAATGTCATATTTTATAAAATAAGGGGGATCTTGGGTAGGGATCACACATCTCGGATCGAAGATCTTAGTGTTCGCCGAGAGGGGTTCGATTTTCGGGGTCGACGAGATTGGTCTTCGGGGTTTCGGTATCTTCGGGTCCGTGATGTAGGCCTTCGCATTCCAAGGGGCTCGGGAAGGAGAACTTGTTGTTCCGTGGTGCAGGCCTTCAAGACATCAGATCCATGAAGTTGATCGTGAGGTTCTGGCTTCGGTGGTTCATGAAGCTCTTCACCATACATGACCGAAATTGCTCGAGGAGGCAGCGCTCGCAGAGGTAGGGGTCGGCGACGAATAACGGGCAGAGCAGGCATGCTCGAGGCCGGCGACCACGGTGCAGAAGCTAGGGTGCCGGGGATCGCTGATGGGGAGGCCGGGAGGTCGCTGGGCTCCGGCGTGGGACGAGGGGCTGGATGGAGACGAAGCCTAGGCGGCACTGAAGGGGCTCGGCGTCATGAGGTCGGTGGTGGTCGCGGTCCAGGGCGGCGCGGGCGAGCTCTTGCTCGGGCCGGGGATGCTCACGTAGGAGGCGGCCAAGGCGGGGATGCGGGGCGCACTTGGTCGCTGACGGAGGGGCTTGCCGGGGATGATCTTGATGGGCTCGCGCGTGGGTTAGGCCAGACTCTGGTGAGGTGGCAGCGACGAACAAGGTCGGGGCAAAGGAGCTCGTTGGCGGGGTCAACCGTGACAGCGGGGAAGATCGGCAAGGCAGCAAGCGAGCTCGCAGGCCGGAGGCGAGGCCGACGGTAGCGGTAAGCGAGCGCGCCGGTGAAGGCTCGAGATCTGGCGGTGCAGGGACAAAGGAGAGAGAGACGGGGTGAGGTGGGGATCACAAGGCGGTGGATGTTGGTGATGGGGACCTCGGGGGGGAGGAGTCGCGGGGTGTGGGGCGTGCGACGTGGGTGTTGACCGGGTCAGGGAAGAGAGAGAGGGGGTAGGCGGGTCCAGGGGAGCGCGTCGAGCGGGATAGGTGGGCCGCATCGCTGCACTGCCGTGTACCGCTGCATGCGCGAGTGCGTGTGGTGTACGCGAGCGGTTGGGCATGGAGTGGAGCATGTGGGCGCGCGCTGGTGTGTGGTGTTTGGCGGCAGCTGTGTGGTTTGCGGTGGGTCTAGGGTTAGGATATTTATCTGGGGTAGTAGGCTACTGATACATTGCAAATGTATCTATAATTTTTGATGTTACATGCTTGGTTTTATCCACTTTCTTGTGTTTTGTCCACACTTTGGAGTACTTTTCATATGATTTCTTGGACTAACCTATTAACAAGAGCCACAATGCCAGCTGCCTGTTTTCTGCTGTTTTGGTTCCAGGAAAGTCAGAAAATGAATATTCTCGGAATTGGACGGGACAAAAGCCAAAGTGCCTATTTTTCGGAGGTCATCAGATGCCAGAATACGAGACGGAGAGGGCCAGGGGGCCACCACACCACCTGGCCGCGTGGCCCAGCCTGGCCCGCGCCAAGGGGTGGTGTGGCCAGCCCAGGCACCCCCTCAGCCTCTCCTTCCGCCTATAAGATGCCCTTAGGACGAAAACCCTAAGTACCCGATCAAAAATCCACGAAAGAGTCTGTAGCCGCCATCATATCCATCCCTAGATCGGGAGGGATCTGAAGCTCTTCCCGGCACCCTGCCAGAGAGGGGAATTCACCCTGGAGGCCTTCTTCATCACCATGCAAGCCTCCGGCGTGATGCGTGAGTAGTTCATCCTTGGACTATGGATCCATGTAGTAGCTAGATGGCTGGTTCTCCTCCTTTGTGCTTTCATGTCTAGATCTTGTGAGCTCCGTTCATGATCAAGATCATTTATTTGTAATTCTGCATGTTGTGTTTGCGGGGATCCGATGGATATTGAGATGCTATTTCAGATTGATTATTGATTCTACCATGTCTTTGTTATTTGTGATCTTGCATGCTTTCCGTTGTTAGTAGCTATCTTGGCCAAGTAGATGCTAGCAACTCCAAGAGTTAGTATTTATGCTCGATAGTGGGTTCATGCCTCTGGTAATCTGGGGAAGTGACAGAAATCTCTAAGGTACTAGATGTGTTGTTGCTACTAGGGAGAAAACAACAATCCTTTGTTCATAGAACAATCGTATTGTTTACTTTACACGTAATTCGTAAAGCAATAATCTGTTGCTTGCAACTTAATACTGGAGGGGGTTCGGATGATAACCGGAAGGTGGATTATTAGTCATAGATGCAGTTGGATGGCGGTCTATGTATAATGTTGTAATGCCCAATCAAGTTCCAAAGGAGTCAAGATGATTAGTATATGCATGTATTTCTTTCTCGATGTTTGTCAATTGCTAGAACTATAGCTGGAATACTGAAACTCCTAATGAAGACACTACTACACCTGTTAGTTCACCTGAGTCTAGAGAGAGATATGATATTGAAGACGGTTATATTGAGATGACCAATGAATTTATTAAAGAATGTCAAAAGACCCATGATAGGAGTGCTATTAAGAGTCTCCTTGAGAGGCATACTATAAAACCCAAATTGTCCCCTAATGTTAAGTTTGCTGCATCTCCCATAAACATTCAAGATAAGGATTATGATTTCTCTCTTGATCTATCTTACATAGCTATTGTTGAGAAAGAACCTTTTTGTGGGACTAAGAATGAAAGTGCGGTAGCACATATGACTGAGCTTTCTACCATGAGTGGCCTGTTTTCTGATGATATTAAGATGCCCACCTACTTTGTTGCTAAAATTTTCCCTTTTTCACTGAAAGGAGAAGCTAAAACTTGGTTTAATAATTTACCTCCTGGATCTATTGATAGCTATGATTGCTTGATTAGTACTTTCCTGCAGAAATATTTTCCTCCTAGTGCTAGACATGCTATTTTGTAGGAACCTTTTGATTTTAAACAGGGAGAAAAAGAGATATTGCATGAATCATGGGCAAGGTTTTGTGCTTTGATTCATGCATAGGCCGGATGTCCTTTACCTAAGAATGAGCTTCTTGATATATTTTATAATGGACTAACTGAAGAATCTAGGACATACCTAGATAGTTGTGTTGATTGTGTTTTCAGGAATAGGACTCCCAAGGAAGCCGAGGAATTAATGGCTAGAATAAGCAAGAATTATGAAGACTGGACTCCTCCTGAACCAGCTATACCTGAAACAATTATACCTGAACCAGCTATGTCTGCGCCTATACCAACATCTAAGAAGAGGGGAGTTATTGAACTAAATGATGAAGTGATGAAGGAAGCTAAGAAATGTCTTAAGGAGAAGGGAATTAAAGCTGCAGATGTCAAGAATTTACCTCCTATAGAAGAATTATGTAATCCAATCCCCCACTCATCCACTATTGAGGTACACTCTCTACAACATTTTGATGAAGGTGATATTCCTTACTCTAAACCTGTTGATCAATGCTTAGAAGAATTTGATATTTTTATTGTTAAGCAAGATAATTTTAATAAAAGGGTGCAAAATCATCTAATGGAAAACACTAGAGCTATTGTTGAGTTGAAGGATATTGTGGAAAGAACCTTTAATGATGTTAAAATTCTTGTTAAACATTTTCGAATGGTTGAAACTCAAATTGATCAGCTTATTAAAGTATAAAAAGACTTGCTAGTTAATGCTTCTAAAGAAAAACATGCTTATGAAATTAGAACTAGAAGTGGTGCTACTACCCAGGATCCTCTATATCCTGAAGGGCATCCTAAAAGAATTGAGCAGGATTCTCAATGAATTAAAAATATGAGCAGAACTACCCTACCCATGATTTAGAACTGGCAGTTGTAGTTTTAGCTTTGAAGACATGGCGTCATTACCTTATGGGTAACCGTTGTGAGATTTATTCGGATCACAAGAGTTTGAAGTACATTTTCACCCAGAAGGAGCTGAATATGAGGCAAAGGATATGGATAGAGTTAATCACAGATTATGAACTTGACATTCACTATCACCCCGGCATGGCAATGTGGTAGCGGATGCTCTTAGTAGATTGCCATGTAGATTAAACACCAATATTAAGGAAGCCTAGTCAAGTCTGCATGAGGAGATGGAGAATCTTAGAGTGGAGTTAGTTAGTGAAGGATTTCTAGCCAGTATCGAACTTCAACCCACTTTGATCAGTCAGATAAAGGAAGCCTAGAAAGCAAATGCCAGTATTGAGGGAATTAAGCTTCATATCGGTACAAGGAAAGTACCAGGATTTACCGAAGATGAATAAGTAGTTCTGTGGTACAAAGGACGTATTTGTGTGCCAATAGATTCAGAGTTGAAGCAAGTCATTATGCAGGAAGCCCATGATACCCTTTATTCTATTCACCTGGGAGGAACAAAGATGTATCAGGATTTGAAGGAGAAATTTTGGTGGCACAAAATGAAGAGAGAACTCGGAAGCTACATAGCCAAGTGTGATATCTGTCAAAGAGTCAAAGTGGAACATCGGCGACCCGCAGGACTTTTGAAACCATTACAGATTCCAGAATGGAAATGGGATTCTGTTGGAATGGATTTTATCACAGGTTTGCCTACATCTAGTAGGGGAAATGACTCTATTTGGGTCATAGTGGATAGACTGTCCAAAGTAGCCCATTTCATACCCGTCAAGACTACCTACCAAAGTTCGAAGCTAGCAGAGTTGTACATTGCTAGAATAGTCAGTCTTCATGGAACCCCCAAGACCATTGTGTCAGATCGAGGAACCCAGTTTACCTCAAAATTCTGGAAGAAAGTCCAAGAAGGATTAGGAACCAAACTAAATTTCAGCACAGCTTATCACCCGCAAACCGACGGACAAGCAGAAAGAGTGAACCAAATCTTAGAAGATATGCTAAGAGCCTGTCTGTAGAGTATGGATCTAAATGGGAAGATTGTCTGCCTTTCGCGGAATTCTCATACAACAACAGTTATCAAGCTAGTTTGCAAATGGCCCCATTTGAGTTTTTATATGAAAGAAAGTGTCATACACCCTTGAATTGGTCGCAAGTAGGAGAGAGTCAGATATTCGGACCCGACATCCTACGAGAAGCTGAAAAGAAGGTTCACAAAGTCCGTGAACACATCAAGACCGCTCAATCCAGATAGAAGAGTTATGCTGATAAAAGACATTGAGACCTGACCTTCAATATCGGAGACTTCGTGTATCTCAAAGTATCACCCTTGAAGGGAATGCAACATTTTCAAATAAAAGGCAAGCTTGCCCCCAGATATATTGGACCCTTCAAGATTTTAAATCGCAGAGGAGAAGTATCCTATCAACTGGAACTGCCTAAGGAGATGTTAGCCGTGCATAATGTGTTCCATATCTTGTTACTTCACAAATGCTTAGAAGTTCCGGAGAAGACCAAAGTTTTCAAGGACATTGATCATAGAGCCATAGATATCAACAAGGATTTAACCTATCGCGAAGTGCCCATCCATATTTTGGAAGAAGCATTCAGAACCACCCGGACCAGGAGTATCAAGTTTCTCAAGATCCAGTGGAGTAACCATACCGAAGAAGAAGCCACTTGGGAATGAGAAGATTATATTAGGACCGAGTTTCCCAATCTGTTTAGTTCCTAGTTTTTCCTGAATCTCAGGACGAGATTCTGTTTAAGGAGGGAAGGTTTGTAAGACCTCAAAAATATTAAACAAGATTATCAAGTTCTAATAACCCAAGTTTAGGGTTAACAAAAACTTTTATTCTTAAACTCTATATGAATGCGTGTGTGAGTTCCATTAATGCATGAATGTTTGCTATGCCATGTTTGATTACTACAAATGACAAGGATTAGTTTAAAAATGATTACCACATCATCTAGATCATTTCCAAGCAAAATCAAATGAAAATAAAATCAATTGTGAAGCATATGAGCATATGGTCACTCTGGCCAAAATTAACCACTAGTCCACTATGGGCATCTCTAGTAAAATATTTCCAACAGAAACAATTATACTTATTTGTACCCCTTGCTAGACCAAGTAAAAATGAACCCAAGCAAACTTTACAAACTTACAGAAACTAATTTCAAATTCATTTAAGAGACAATTCAAAATTGAATGAAGTGTAGATACATAGATCATAATTTTTCAAAAACCACTCAAACCTCCACCACTTGACAATTCCTAGCAACCAGAGACTACCAAGCATGTGACCAGCTCACCCACAAAAAATCATGGAATAATTCAAAGATTAAGTTCATGCGGCCATTTAGTCGAACACTTAGCAGACAGAGTACAAATTCAACAACTATCTATTGTTTGGAATCCATCTTGTGCTCATTCTTGTACTACAATCAACCCAATAAATCACCCATGGTCACTCCTAGTACTTGGCCGTGCAAAGGAGCAACCTCACTTGCCACATTGACCAGTCCCATGACCGTACCGAGCATGTCATGCCGGTCGACCATGGACAAGACGCCACGCGTTGCGCCGCCCTCTCCCATGATGTCTGGAGAGTAGCCGTGACCTCTCCGCCCCTCTATGTCCACCCCTTCACCAACGGCGAGAAGTGGAGAAGCTAGAACAGCCGTGCCCATTTAAGTCTCTACCATGCCGAGAGCATGACGGAGCACCGAAGCCGCCTCCCACAGCCAACCTGTGCCTCGCTCTCTCCGCTCATACCCGCAACCGCCGCGTCACCAGCCACCTCCCAGACAACATCATTCGCCATCGCGCTCCGCATGACCACCGTACTCGATGACGAAGACCTTTGTACCTGAACAGAGCACCGACGTCGCCTGACCGACTAAGACTGCCCCTCGCTGCGCCACTACGCGTGTGACGATCGCTGCAGTCCACCGCGTCGACCCATGCCATCTGCCATGCCTAGTGCGACCTGTAGTAGTGTCGCTGATGAGCCCAACCAAGCCGCCCTGCCTCCAACGCTGGTGTATAAATAGGAGCCACACCAGACCTCAAACGGCACACCAGTTCACTCCTCTCTCTCTCTCTGACACACCCCAGACCCTTTCCCGGAGCAAGGCGAGCACCACCCCACCTGAATTTGACCGAAGCCCGCCGCTATAGTGAAGGAAGGGCGTCGTTGATTGGAACCACCATAGGAGCCGCCGCAACCACCAATCGATTCGCCGTCGTCGACCAGCCCGTTTGCCCCCATCACCGGACCTAGCTGGAGCCCTGGTAAGCCTCCCACGACCCTCACCGTGCCGCTAGGTTTAGAATCTCGCCGGACTTCTGCGACATAGACGATGAACCTCAGCTGTAGATCTTGTTATAATCGTAGCGCTGAGATTTGCTGATACCGTTTCGGTTAGATCGAGCCGTTGATGCGTGGGACCAACCTGTCAACAGCCTGCTGTGCGCGTGCTGTGCAGTTGGGCCGGCCCATTTCTTTTCCCGCGCAGAGCCCATCAATTCCAATAGAATTTGTCTATTTAGTTTAAAACCCTATTCTATCGGTAGATTCAAAATTCAATTCAAAGAGATGTACTGATCCAAAATGCATGATTCCAATTTTGTTAGAAAGGTATTAAAAATATCTAATCACTCTCGTTGGATTCAAACCAATTAAAACTATAGATCACTTATACTAAAAATAACAAGACAAAGACTTTTACCACTTCAAACATCTATTATTATATATTAAAAGTACATGATGGTTAACGAGAAGCAAGGAAAAATACTAGAAAATCCCACAAAAAATAAAAACATCCAACCCTTTATTTGATATACTAAAAATCTGAACCATTAGATTAGATTAGTAAAAAAATTACTCACCTTGCCATTACAGAAAAAAATTGGACCGCTCACCGTTACTTTTTCCTTTTTTTCCCTCCCAACAAATGGCCGCCACATCCTAAAGTCATACCTAGGTTTAGCGTCGTCGTATTCTACCGTGTCCTCACGCCCGCCGCCAGCCGCCATGATCCTGTCGACGCATTTAGTCGATCAAGGTCAAGACTGCCCCGTGCATGCACATAAACTCCAGGGAGCTTTCAATCCTGCGTCCTGCATACACCGTGGATGCATGCATCCATACAAGATTGGATCAGTTCGGTGGAATTAACACTTCACTCTCAGCCGATCAAGGTCAAGTCTCCCCGTGCATGCACATCAACGATTAGTGAGGTTTTAATCTTGCCTCATGCATACACCATGGAGGCATGCAGCCATACATGATAGATGGATTCGATGGAATTAAACTTGCATCCTACACACAAAGCCCGAAATCCCAAAGCGGTAATGAGTGAGCTATAATTTCATGTGAGTACTCCCTCTAATATATTGAATTTCCTCCAAAGGCTTCCTCATCCAATCTACTACTCCCTCCGTCCCAAAATAAGTGACTTGGATATGTCTAAAGTCGTATGCATCTAAACATATTTTACTGTGTAGATTCATACGAATCTTGACAAATCAAAGTCACTTATTTTGGGACAGAGGGAGTACATCAAATTCAGCAACCCACGAGTGTCGTCTTCTATGTTTTACAAATGTTTCGTTATACTACCCAGTTTCATGGCATTCTTCGGCATGATTATATTCATACATGAGGTATACTAGATGGTAATTTTTTGGCTAACGATTGGAGAAGATTAATTTTGCAGTCCAAGAATCGCTCGGTTGATTAGACATTGGTTCTGCACCCATTGCCGTCGCCTGTTTTTGGATCTCCCAATTGTGGAGGAGGCAGAGGATTTTGAAGATGCTTAGATGGATGCAAATTTTGCTGGTAGCTAAGCTATGTATATAATTACTGGTATATCCTTGGGCACTCCACAATCTTAATAACACAAGAACTCCGTCGGTCCTAAAAGAGATGTCATAGATTAGTCTAAATTTGTATGCATCGAAAGACCAAACGCGTCTAGATACACGCGAATCTAGACAAATCTATGACATCTAATTTAGGCAGATGGGGTAATAAGAACTTATGATTTCAGTTAGCTATTCAACTTTCTATTTTGGCAAGTGTAGCAGCAATACAACATGTGTGCATGAGCATATCCGCATACGAACATGAGAAGAAGCTAGGGCACTTCTGCTGAATTCAGATCAACGGGGCCAGTCGAACGAGGTAAGAATGTCCTTAGCTTCACTACATTGGAGAAATCGAAGGAGTAGTGCGTGACTTTCTTCCATGACTCTTGAGTGCCTATTTGCTTCTTTTCTCCCATGATTAGAGTAAAGACCGAGAGGATTCTAAACTAAACATATACACCTACAGTCCATATAGCTTAGCAACATCCTTTTAACTCAGTTATCAGTATTGAGTGTATGTTTGCATAGACATTAGTATTGTACTAACTACTAGCTCAATACTTCTAATAGTATGATAACTCTTTACATATGGGATCAGACCCCTAGAAATATGTACACTTAGATAACCCCTCAACACCCATACGAAATAAACTTTTGTTCTGATTCTTTCCCTCACACAACATGGAAAACCTTCACTTATTATCCCCACCACAACTTTACACCTTCCCCATTACTTGGTCTATGGTAGAATGGTTCCACTATTCTTGATTATTTTGGTCAAAAGTATTGTTAGTACCGAAAGTTCAATTCGGTCCTACTAACTTCATCGGTATTTAAGTGCAAAAATGGGACATAGCTGATCTAAATAATTTTTCGGCTGGCAATGCATTATTGGTATACAAAATCGTCTAATGCCTACTCTTAGCAAACTACTACGAGTTTTATTGAAAATTTAAGAATTTGGTGGATAAATATGCATTGAACCTTGCTAAGTCTATGGCGCATTGGCTCTTTAATCAAACAGGTGGAAACCGCTAGATAAGTTAATAATGAAAATGATCATGTGGACTGCCATGAGGAGCATTATACACACATGTTATGCGGGATAAGTTAATAATCAGAATAATCATGTGGAGAGTCAGAAGGAAACATTATACACACATAGTAGAGTAGAGCTTGCAAACCTCAAGGGAGCTAGGAATATTTAAAAAAAACTACAAGTCAAGTTAATTCATTTGTTTCCTCTATACTTCTATTTTTGAATATGATGGTAATTGAGTATCAAGAACTCGATTTTTATAACGCTCTTACCTAATAATTATTATATTACAGTCCTGCGTATAATTTTGTGAGTGTGCAAGAGTACTCACAATGAAGGGTTCCACTTGCGGTAACACTTCTCTATTTTTATCTTTTTCGCTAGGAATCAAACCAATGATTTATCTTATTGCATTATATTCTAAGTTCTATAGTTGCTATTATTTTTTTATCATGTCACCGAATACCTAACTCGATAAATAGTATTAGTATAGGATTCACTTCTCATAGTAGAGAGAGTTATAGTTATACTCAATGAAGGTTTTGAGGTTTCTACTTTCATCGCATCAATATCTAGGATGACTAACATGCGAAATCCCAGATAAATTGCTTAAAAAAAATTAGACTGAAGAGTTAATCTATGGATATCTTTTTCTTTTGGTGGTTTCTCCAATTGTCTTCCCGCAGCTCCCGATAAAGGTTGGTGCTGTATTTACAATTTCAGACGGCCATAAACAATGTTAACCAAGAAGCCAGGTTGTCTTAGTGGGTGAGATAGCATGACCACTTTCTACATACTATAAGTCTATAATCAAAATAGATTTGTATCATTCCAAAGTTGAGCTGGTAGTTGTTCGAGTCAGCCTTGCACTAATGATGGGCTAATTTGTGTACTGAGAGTGCATGTAGCATGTGCTTATGGTATGATTTAAAAATAGTTGTGTTCAGGTATTTTCTCCTTTTTTGGCACAAAACGGAGTGTGTCATATAATTGTCTCAATATTTGTATTGTTGAGATGTAATAAAGGTCACTCAATTGACTGGTACATGCGTGTATTTCCAACATCTTTCGCATGTACAATGACACAACTTTTTATGGGTGGCGACATGTGAGCCACTCTGCCTCTAAAATGGAAATAATCATGTATTCAAAAGAAAAGGATATCTATACGGAATCATAGCTAAATAAATCTTCTAGAGCTTGAGAAAAAATATCTATATCTCCTTATGTATATCCATATATCTTATATGTATTCCTTGTGCATTTGCTATACATACTTAATAAGTATGGTTAATAAACTAATTGGTTACTCTTCTCCATAGAAACTTTTATTTTAGAAAACCTAGAGAAATTTGTATAAGGTCGATGTCTTTTAGGACCGTACTCAACTATCCACACACTAGAAGACAACATGAGTTGTTTGTTTGGTAAATTGATCACATAGTCCCACATATACTCTTCGCAAATTTACATCTATCTATTTTGTGGCACCTAAACAAGCAAGATTGTCATTCGTTGGTGAAAGAAATCTAAAATCATTTCTACATAAGGTCGGAACTTAGAGTGTCATAGTGAAAGAAAAATTCGTAACCTACCATATGCAGATCTTCCACACGTGTTGTTTGGGTTTGGTGACACAAACTGTAAAATACTGTAGAACTTGCAAACATATATAGACAAAGAAATATCAAATACCTCGCAAGTCAAAATCTAAAGACATAGTCTTGCATATTAGTATGGTTCCCTAATAATAAACTCTGTGGGGATAATTAACTCGATAGATATTAACTTATTTATGCTCAATGCCATTGAAAGTTTAACCTACACAGGAGAAATGGTTTAGATACACACCATTCGCAGAGGTAAAATATTTTATATTTTTTTAAAAAGAGAGTACTAATTATTTTTATATGATACTAAAATATTGCCTACCTTTTTAGATTAATATGGTAATTCAAGTAATAAACGCTTACAACATGGAAAATATAATTTTTAAATACTTAATTTCATATTAAATTTGCAATGATATCATTAGTAATTTTGTTCAAATATATACAATAAATATTTACCACAGACGGTAATGATATTTCTTACATAACATTTTAGATCGAAAGAAAACTACACATTTTTTCAAGGAATGATAACTTTATAATGGAGACTAAAAGACAAACAAAATGTTGCCCGCGCATCTAGCGGGCCACTGTGCTAGTTTTTATAAAATCAACCATAAATTCTTTTGAGTTGATTCCAACTCTCAAAAATAACATTTGCTATGCTCTACATGAATATGTCAAAATATTTGGTTTTACAGATATTAAACATGGTTTAGTATTAAAAGAATGATATATACGCATTTCTAGTCACTTAAATATTATTACTAAATAATAATATTAAATCTTGTACTACATGACCACCACTTTAAATCACATTCCCAAGTATTAGAATATATGGTGATGACATGTGTCCACATGATCCCATATTTTAATTGGAGAATATTAAATCGTAAGTATTTTCAATGAGTAGAAATTACTTTTCGCAAACAAGGTAAATAAAAATGTGCCATTGTTACATGTGATGATTGAGATGATGCTAGATCATCTAATATGAGCCCTTGTCTTCTAAATAGAAGTAGTTAAGTGTTGTTTGGTGATTGTGTACATTGTATGTATTTATAGATGCTAGTACCGACCCAGGGTACGACGATGAGTACTACCTCGAGGAAGAAGAAGAGAACTTCAACAACTGCACTGCTCAAGGCAAGCTAAAACTATGCAAGCTATCTATGCCATCCCACTATACCATATAACTTATACAAGATGCACTATGCATGCTTGGTTATGCAACTTCGATTATACCAATCCCAGTTTTACTTACTAGCTTTACTTTTCCTTTTACTGAAGTTTCTTATCTAGTTAATGAATTGTGATTAGTGGAAAAGTAGGATGGACACCATCAAGATCATAGAACTAGTCTTGGATACTTATACTTGATTAGCACCCCCTCAATAGTGATACACTCCATACTAGTGGCTAGTTCTAAACTAAAACTTGATCACTTTAGATGGGAATACTTGGTGAAAATGATTATGAAAATCTTAGAATGATGAGTCATTCTATTGAAATGTTTTGACATGTGTTGTGAAACACAATGGTTTGATGATGAAACTGAATGAGGCATGAGCTTGGACTTTGATAAAAACTGATGGTTGGGTTTGGATGCGATACTATTCCAATTTTACCGTACAACCACAATACCTGAGTTGGGTAGGTTGATACGTCCATTTTGCATCACTATTCTATGTCTTAATTCACTATTATTCATTGATATATTTCGTATTGATAGGTGATACTTATGTTATTTCATCTATTTTTGCATGGTTGATGACTTTTGGAGCATGGACCGCTGCAGTCAGGATTCTGATGGAAAAGGTGCTGTTTGGAGGCAAAATTCGCGAAGATCAGAAAATCTGGGAAAGTATACGGAAAATTCTATTTTTCCAGAAGACTCAGGATGCCAGAAGATGGAGTGGAGGTGGGCCACAGGGGGCCCACACCACCCCATGGCGCAGGCAAGCCTAGGCCACGCCAGGGAGTGGTGTGGCCGCCCTGGCCCACTCCAGCCTCTCCCCTCTGGCGTATATCAACCTCCTGATACCCTAAGACTGGGAGAGTGACCACAGAAAGATTCCGCCGCCTCTGCGGGGCGGAAAACACCGAGAGAGAAAGATCTCTCCGGCAGACAGATTTCTGCCAGGGGAATTCCTTCCCGGAGAGGGGAGATCGTCGCCATCAACACCACCATCAAGCTAGACTTCATCGGGATCATCATCATCATCACCACCATCAGCACCCTCATCACCATCTCCATATTGCTGTAACAATTGCGTTGAATCTTGCATAGTTCATAGGGGAAACTTGCACGGTGTTGATTACTCTTTGTCGTTGATGCTATTGAGTGAACCATTGAATTATTGTTTATGTTCAGATTGTTATACATCATTATTTCATCTCTGATCATGATCCATATGATGTCTCATGAGTAGTTCATTTTGTTCTTGAGGACATGGGAGAAGTCTTGTTGTTAGTAGTGGAGTTGTGTTGAGAAAGATTCAATAGATTGTTATTTAAGTTGTGGTGTACTTCTTCTAGTGGTGTCATGTGAACGTCGACTACATGACACTTCACCTATATGGGCCTAGGGGTATGCATTGTGTATATGGCTACTAATCGTAGGGGTTGCCGGAGTGACAGAAACCTGAACCCCCGTTAGGAAACCATTGCACAAGGGACGTAAGGGTCTTAGAGTTTAAAGCTGTGGTTAGGTTTCTACCTTAATTACTTTCTTGTACTTACGGATGTTTGCAAGGGGGTTTAATCACAAGTATGTATTTAGTCTTGGATGGGGCGGTACATTAGCACAGGTTCACCCACACAACACTTAGCAAGCTAGAGAAGATTAATCGACTATATGAAGCGAAAGCACTTGACAGTCTTCCCATGTGTCCTCGAGAACGTTTGGTCATCTATAGAAATACAACCGGCTTGTCCTTTGCTGCATAAAGGATTGAGCCACTTGCTGCATTTATTCCTATTGTCTTTTATTTACTCGTAATTTGTTTACTTGCTTTATCGAAAACCCCTAAAAATCCGTTTGCTAAGTATTTGCAGAGAATTCCTGATCCATACCACTAGCCAGCACCTTCTGCTCCTCGTTGGGTTCGACACTCTTACTTATCAAAAATACTGCGATACACCCCCTATACTTGTGGGTCATCAAGACTATTTTCTGGCGCCGTTGCTGGGGAGTGAAGCGCTATTGGAGAGTGGAACTAGTAAAGGAAACTTCTACTGTGAGTATTGTTTACTTCTGCTAGTTGCTTTATTTTCGTTATGGATAATTCGCTGAGTTTCTTATTTGGTAATGCTACTACCACTGCTAAGGTAGTAGATAAGCCACCACCTGCTGAGAAAGATGTTTTCAAAATACCTACAAGAATTATTGATCGTGTTATGGATAACTACTATGTTGGGGGTGGAACTGTCCATCCCGGTGATCATTTACTCTTTATACACGAATTATGCGGGTTGTTCAAGTGTGCAGGTATTACTACAGATCAAGTTAAGAAGAAGTTATTCTCATTATCACTGAAAGGAAGAGATGAGGAATGGTATAAGCTGCTGAAGAATGGTCAAGCTCTGGAATGGGAGGAAATAGTGCCTCTCTTTTATTCAAAATTGTATCCTCCTAGTGAGATCCATAAAGATCGGAACCAAATATACAACTTTTGGCCTCTTGATGGAGAGAGTACAGCTCAAGCTTGGGGGAGATTGAAGTTACTAATGCTCAAATGTCCCATTCGTGAGCTCCCCAACAATATTATTATCAACAACTTTTATGCAAGGCTCCCTCTACATGATAAAGATTTATTGGATGCTTCTTGTGCTGGATCATTCACTCGTATGGAAGAAGAAGCAAAATGGGACCTTCTGGATCGTATTCAAGACAATGCTGAAGCTTGGGAGAATGACAAAGGTAGAAAGTCAGGTATAAATTATGATTATGAATGCATTGAATCTTTTATGGGAACTGATGACTTTCAAAATATTAAAAATGCTTATGGTCTAGACTCTCAAGCTATTGCTTCTTATTTTAAGGATTTTGCTTCTTATATTGAAGTGCCTAAAAAGAAGTGGAATAAGTATCATGAACCTTATAAAGATATTGCTAAGAGTGTTCCTGCAAGAAATACTGAAGTTTATACTGCTAATCATGTCTTACCTAAACCTTACATTAAGAAAATGTAATGAAAGTATGAATAAGGTTGTTGAACCTGATAAACAAATGGTTGATGAACCTATAATAGCAAGTGTGAAAGACTTTGTTACCAAGTATGAAAAAGAGGGACACACTATCCTTTGTAAGGATACCTCTAATATTGTTTCACAAAGTAGTGTTATGAGAGCAAGTATTCCTGTGTTTTCTGTTAGAATAAGTGATCATTGCTATGATAGTCCTTGTGATAGCTATATTTTTAAGTTTATGCATGATACTGAAAGTTACTATGAGAGAGGGGAAAATGTTCTTATGCATCTCAATAATATCAAGTTTCCCCGTTTTATGCTGAAAGTTTTTATGTTGCACTTCTTTTGCCTTCTTATGCAAGTTGCCTTTGGTTTCAATAACTTGTTTGTTTACAAAATCCCCTTGCATAGGAAGTGGGTTAGACTTAAATGTGTGTGTGTTTTTGCTTCTTAATGCTCTCTTGCACTTCAATTCATATCCCTATGAGAGCTTCTTCAAAATTATCATGCCCATCTTAATGGCTATAAAGAAAGAGCTTTATGGGAGACAACCCAATTTGTTTTTACTTTTAGTTTGTTTTTGTTTCTTTGAGTCTTGTAAGTTACTACTTCGGTAATAACCGCTCCTTATCCGTTTTGTTTGCTTTTTGTGTCAAGATCAACCTCTAATGAGAGAGAAGTAAGATTTGGGGAAGTTGCTGTCCCGAAACAGATTTTTGTGCTTCACCGTAAACATTCTTGAGAGACCTCTGTCTGTCGGATTGAGCTGTAATTTTTTGTGCTTCTGCCCCAGGTTGTTATTTAACTTTCGTTAGTTTTGCGCTTTTTGATTTGAGCAACAGAAGAGTTTTGAAAAAAATGATCTTTACCTGCTGGTCTGTTTTGACAGATTTTGCCAATCTTGCATTTTCTTCTTTATTCGATTTCCTTTTTGAATTATTTTTGGGCTTTCGGAAGGAGTTGCTACAGTAGCTTTTGTTTTGATGGTTTTCAGTTGAAGTGTACTCAAAAGGTTTTATCATTTCACTTATACTAATGTTGCTAATAAGAATTGTGTGAAGTTTTGTGTGAAAGAAATTTCCAGGAAGTGGAGATAATGGTGCAATAAGGAAGAGAAAGGTTTTATGACTCAAGTAATAAGTGTATGAAGATGAAGATATTGATGATTCAAGTGGTGACTCCAGAAGGATCCACTAAATACCAAATTCAGAAACCTGCAGAGTCCGTTTCCAACTAGGTAACAGTTCTGGTAAAAAAGGTTCCGCGAAAATACAATCCAACTATATTTTTGTAGTTTTCAGTCAATAAGGAAAGCTACGAAGCAAAAAAGGGACGGAAACAGAGCCAGGGTGGCTCACACCACCCTGTGGCGCGGGCCCACCCCTGGCCGCGCCACCAGGTGGTGAGTCCACCCCGGACTCCGCCTCCGACCCGTTTTCTCCCAGTACCTTCCTTTTGATATGAAAATTCGTAATATATAACCCCCCGGATCTTCCGAGGTCCGTATATCGTGTTTTCGTCGTGTTTTTGTTTCGATCTATTTCTACCAGGACATACTCTTTGGAAGGTTTAAAAGCACAATGGTGTCTGCCAAGGATAAAGGGAAGGAGCCCATGAAGGAAGACCTCCAAGACCCCGGGAAGGAGAAGGAGATCAAGAGTGAAGGTGAAGAGGAGGCAAAGCATACCGGCACTACCATTGCAAGCATTGGAGTGGTGGTGAACCCTGCTAGGATCAGAAGGACGGCACGAATGTCAACTGGAGGGAAGCCTCCGCGTCACTGCTTGGCGCCAAGGACACCTTCTCCGAACACCAAGAGTACCTTCCATACCTTTACCCATAACCATGTAGGAAAAGAAGACTCCAAGTGGGAAGAATGGAAGAAGAATCACAAGAGATGGGATCCACAAACTGAAATGATTATGGGCCGCATTGAGCACAACTCGGAGTTGATTCGTACTCTCACCTTCGAGATTGAGGACTTGGGGAAACTGATCAAGGAGCTCATCAAGAGGATACCACCACCACCGAAGGAGTAATTCGTCATCAGGTTTGGCATCCCCTTGGTTTATTCCAAGCTTGGGGGAGTGTCGCGGTATCACATCACTATCTTCTATCTTTTTACCTTATTAGTAGAGTCATATCATGAATAGAGGAGTTATTATGTAGTATGGTTTGCATTATGGAAGTGTCCCCCCTCTCGTTAGATATGTATCCCTTGGTGTGAGTTGCCGTTATGGATTATTAATGAGAATTTCTATCATTCACTCTTTTGCATAGCTTATGTTAGTTTTCAATTCGTGGTTATATGATTGATCTTGTTGTTAGTATTGGTATCACTTTGGGATCATTGAGTTAATTTAGTTGGTTTTGGCAAACCTGGCTCGGTCAGTAGCAACACCTTTTTGAGAGTTGAAAAGAAAAAGATAGAAGTACTCTAGAGGAAAATAATTTCATCATCTTCCTTTCTTGATTTGCTCATAAGTCTAGTATTCTCTAGTTAAGATCTTTTGTGCTTCCAAGGAAGATTGCATGTTTGTATTTATCATTCGTATGTTTGTTTGTTTCCTTCAACTCTTGTACTTGCTACCCAGCCTTGCTAGCCAAAAACATGTACTGAGAGAGTATTCTTCTCGTGCATCCATCTCCTTTAAACCAAAACCTTTGCCATTTGTGTCCACCATACCTACCTAGTAGCATTATTGCTATTCCAAGTAAATTCATGTTTTTTCTACCTCCCAAATTAAACTTGTTATGGGAAAATTAGTGATTAAAGCTCCCACGAACTTGATGGCACACTTTACTTTCTTGCATTTAATGAACCTGAACCATTGTGAACTCTTCATGAAAGTTATATGCTTGCAAATT
This sequence comes from Avena eriantha, assembly GCA_910589775.1. Taxonomy (NCBI): domain Eukaryota; kingdom Viridiplantae; phylum Streptophyta; class Magnoliopsida; order Poales; family Poaceae; genus Avena; species Avena eriantha. The sequence goes on along the minus strand of OU342741.1, from coordinate 445,975,360 downwards.
ATAGGCTGGGGATTAGCAAAACCGTGCTATCACGGGGAACGCTTTCAACACTTGTAAATATAAACCCAGTTGATACCTTGCTCTTTTGTTTGCGGATGTCGTCGGTGTGAAATAAAAGGGGAGCTTGTAAGTCCATGGAGTTATGTATGTGTGTTAGAGAAACGCCTGGGCCGCTGGTCTAATCCATGCTGACATGGTGGAAACCTGCAGCGTAACCATAACGATATCTATGAAGAATTCTTCTTATAAAAAAAGAGAGATAGCTATTGAGAAAAAGAAAAAAAAAAGAGATACTATGAAAAGAGGAAAGAGGGAAAAAAGCACCATTTTCCCATGGTAAATAAGAAGATTGCTGAGATACTCATTGTCTGCTTGCCTTGTCATTTTGATATGGGGATTCTTCCGTATCATCGGGCAAGGGGTACCCCGTTGGCGGTTCTCAATGATACGCACATACTTACGATGACAAGAACTTACCGGTAACTAAAGTTGAGTAGCATGAGGAGCGGCCCTCGTACTCAAGGGACTTGGGATTTTCAGTTTATAGTCTGTCAAGCATATAACTCAGATTGGACCGCACTTTCATCTTAATCACCTAAAGATGCCTATGATAGGGGCAATGAGAGTTGAAAGCTAGTAAGTATCATAATTTTTGGGAGCTCTTTATGAGACTTGCAATCCCTGCTTCCCTCTTTGAAGGGCCTTTCTTTTACTTTGTAGTTGAGTCAGTAAACCTATTCCCTTCTATCTCAGCAAGTATTTTGAGTTGATGTGTTTCATTCATTCATATGATGATTTATTCAATCATGTTTCTTATGTTCCTTGTTTTGCACATTGCTCTTATCTTGAAGTTTACTACTTTGAAAGCTTTCATTGAAAAACCAGCTATTTGTGAACTCCAGCAAATTATCAACAATTCTTCAACCAAGAGCTAAGTTTGCCATTACCAATTATGATTCACTTTATGTATATTTATTGTGTTTCTTTTACTCATTGCAAGTTGAGTTATATAATAGTGAGGTGTCTTCTATTATGATCTATGTATTTGATGAATGTGATGCTTCTTGTCCGTATTCTTTTATCGACTCTTCACTCCATAAACCTGATGTCATGTTTATTGAGCTCAGTTTCGCTTGGGGACAAGCAAAGTCTAAGCTTGGGGGGAGTTGATACGTCCATTTTGCATCACTATTTTATGTCTTAATTCACTATTATTCATTGATATATTTCGTATTGAGAGGTGATACTTATGTTATTTCATCTATTTTTGCATGGTTGATGACTTTTGGAGCATGGACCGCTGCAGTCAGGATTCTGATGGAAAAGGTGTTGTTTGGAGGCAAAATTCGCGAAGATCAGAAAATCCGGGAAAATATACGGAAAATTCTATTTTTCCAGAAGACTCAGGATGTCAGAAGATGGAGTGGAGGTGGGCCACAGGGGGCCCACACCACCCCATGGCGCGGGCAAGCCTAGGCCGCACCAGGGAATGGTGTGGCCACCCTGGCCCACTCCAGCCTCTCCCCTCTGGCGTATATCAACCTCCCGAAACCCTAAGACTGGGAGAGCGACCACAGAAAGATTTCGCCGCCTCTGCGGTGCAGAAAACACCGAGAGAGAAAGATCTCTCCGGCAGACAGATTTCTGCCGGGGGAATTCCTTCCCGGAGAGGGGAGATCGTCGCCATTAACACCACCATCAAGCTGGACTTCATCCTGATCATCATCATCATCACCACCATCATCACCCTCATCACCATCTCCATATTGCTGTAACAATTGCGTTGAATCTTGCATTAGTTCATAGGGGAAACTTTCCCGGTGTTGATTACTCTTTGTAGTTGATGCTATTGAGTGAACCATTGAATTATTGTTTATGTTCAGATTGTTATACATCATTATTCCATCTCTAATCATGATCCATATGATGTCTTGTGAGTAGTTCGTTTTGTTCCTGAGGACATGGGAGAAGTCTTGTTGTTAGTAGTGGAGTTGTGTTGAGAAAGATTCAATAGATTGTTATTTAAGTTGTGGTGTACTTCTTCTAGTGGTGTCATGTGAACGTCGACTACATGACACTTCACCTATATGGGCCTAGGGGAATGCATTGTGTATTTGGCTACTAATCGTAGGGGTTGCCGGAGTGACAGAAACCTGAACCCCCGTTAGGAAACCATTGCACAAGGGACGTAAGGGTCTTAGAGTTTAAAGTTGTGGTTAGGTCTCTACCTTAATTACTTTCTTGTACTTACGGATGTTTGCAAGGGGGTTTAATCACAAGTATGTATTTAGTCTTGGATGGGGCGGTACATTAGCACAGGTTCACCCACACAACACTTAGCAAGCTAGAGAAGATTAATCGACTATATGAAGCGAAAGCACTTGACAGTCTTCCCATGTGTCCCCGAGAACGTTTGGTCATCTATAGAAATACAGCTGGCTTGTCCTTTGCTGCATAAAGGATTGGGCCACTTGCTGCATTTATTCCTACTGTCTTTTATTTACTGGTACTTTTTTACTTGCTTTATCAAAAACCCCTAAAAATCCGTTTGCTAAGTATTTGCAGAGAATTCCTGATCCATACCACTAGCCAGCACCTTTTGCTCCTCGTTGGGTTTGACACTCTTACTTATCGAAAATACTGCGATACACCCCATATACTTGTGGGTCATCATAGGTCTTAACTGGAAGTTTATATGTCTTCGTATGGGTTCCCTTGCGGAAGAGGTTGAGCTGAGGCTACCTCGTGAATGAATGTCCACCTATGTAGTTCCCGGGACGGCAGTTGGTCATGGCTGGGAGGCCAAGCTCATAGGGGAGGTGCCTATACTAGGGTGTGTAATTGAAAGGTTAGGATTGATTATCCGCATACCAAGTATGATGATTCAGGGTTATCCCTGATGGATGTATCGAATTTTGTGGTGAAAGTGTACCTACTCTGTAGAGTGTCAAACTATTCGAATAGCCGCGTCCGCGGTTATGGACAGTTGGAGTGGCCATACTGTTCTGTTGTCAGATGTTTTCAAAATGACTTGTGACTTGAAGGATGACCTTGACTTGACCACAACAGAGTTGTGGACATAAAATCTAAGTTACCACTTAAGTAATGTAGAGAACTAAAATTAGGTCTTTACTCTTAAGTCCTTATGAAATAAACCTGGCTTTTTGCAAACAAACCTAGAGCTTATGATTCCTACTAGTGTTACCATACTTATGTTAGTAATAGTTTGCGAGTACTTTAAGAGTACTCATGGCTTTGTCCCTGGCTATTCCCATGGCCAAACTACGAGGAAGACTACCCGGAAGATGGACAACATGAGGTCTATGATAACTAGGATCATCTCCCATCATCAAGATTGCATGTGACCATGAAGATGGAGCCTACTACATTTACTTTTCGCTGCTTTGATTGTATTAAGACTGGATCATGAGATCCTTTATTTGTAAGACCATTATTATGGTTTGTAATGGATGATGTATTGTGGTACCAATTCTGTTATGTCACACAAAAATGGTAATCCTGGGATTGTGATGTATGGCATAACAGGCATCTGGACTTAAAAATCTGGGTGTTGACATCCTTCACGAGGAGGTGTGCTTTGAGAGGGAGGAGAGGGAGGCCTTTTATAAGAGAGGGGGAATCTCCCCCTCCCTATGGCCGGTGCGCAAGGGGTGTGCCCCCATCTCTTCCTCATTCATCTGGTGGAAGATCCACTCACATAAACATGCCTCCACTCAAAGTTCCACTCACATGCATTAAATTTCCACCAAATTTAATGCAACTCTCATTTAATAAAAATCTTTTATTTATTTTATTCAGAATTTTGTTAATTACTTTAATTAACAAACATTCACATAAAACCGCCTGCAATATTTCAATATCACACGCAGAACCAATTTCAGCAATTTCACCCGAAACAATTCCGGTGTCCATTGAAATAATTCCAGCGCTTTGCAATTCTTTCGTGTGAAACATATTTGCTCCAAATGGTGTTTGGAAACCCTTAAGTGTGTCAGCCTATGGTTTGCGAATAATGCTGACATGATCAAGACCCCTCTCAGATCAATAATCAGAAGCGGGACCTGGAGATCCATTATGACTCCTACACATTCAACGATGACTTCTGTGATCGTTCGAACCTTTAACGCTAGTAACTTAATCCCTTTGTATCGCGATATATTACATGTCCGAGATTCGATCATCGGTATCCAAATACCTAGTTTGATCTTGTTACCGACATGCACTCTTTTCTCATTCCCGTGATGTAACATTCTAGTGATCACATCACTTTCCTGCAAGCTATTCTTAATGTGATATCACCGAGAGGGCACAAAGTATATCTATCCGTCATCGGGATGGAAAAATCACACTCTTGATCCATGAGTCTCTACATAACACCTTCGTAGCACTGAACTCACCTTTATAGTCACCCTTTTACGGTGTGACGTTTGGTGTTATCAAGATATTCTTCCGGTGTTGGTGATTAACATGATCTCATGGTCTAAGGAATAGGATTACTTCATATGATGTCATAGAAATATAAACATAATGACTTTGATTATAATGCTATACTTCGGATGAATGTTCATCACATGATTTCACGAATGTTGTGACCTCGTTATTAACGACATCCAATGTCCATGATTAGGAAACTTTGATCATCTTGTTAATCAACGAGCTAGTTTTAAAAAGAGGCATAACTAGGAACTTTCTATTTTTTTATTGAACACACATGTATTAATTTTTCCGTATTAATACAATTATAGCATGCAAAATAAACATCTATCATATACTTGGAATACACATAGTAACAACTTTATTATTGCCTCTCAGTGCATATTCCCTTCATAGTCATGTATAATGTTTGAACGGAGATAATCTCTTGTGGGCAACACATCCTAATATACTAGAGCCCCCGTGATGCAGCGGCCATAGCAATAGTCTTTTAATCCAACCGATTGCACACCAAAGCAACGGGCTACAAATGATTATTAAGTGTAAAACATAGATCAAAGCTTTAAGTGGTGATGTTGTTGTCATCCTGAATGGGTCGCTAAGCGAAGACCGTACTACCCTTTCTGTCACTGGGTTCCTATGGGATCACCTCTAGCCACGTATCTCACCTCAAGACTTTATCAATCTATGGGATCTTGGGTACCTACAAGTCCACAGATCGAGACAAGAGTCAAAGAAACAAAAGATACAAATCTCAATTGCAAACAAAATACAATACTCCCATGAATCATATGCACATAATCGTTGCGAGGTTTCTCCCCAACCCGCAGCCTGTGAGGACTACTCACTCATAACAAATAGATCGGAGATAGAAAACATCATACAAATACTTAGATTAAAATCAAATATTCTTATAATGGTTGCCAAATCGCAGGGAGATCTAAAGTACAAAGCAATGGCTATGGATAGTGAATGGGATGGATGATGGAAGTGATGAACAATGGATGAAAAATGACGTGGATCTCCTTTGGTGGTGTTGTGATGTAATCTGAGAATAGTGGCTCTCTGGCTGGCGGCTGGAGCCTCAAAATATAAAGGCGTCTTCATGAAAGTCGTAGTGTTTGACAAGATGAAGCCAATTCCACTTAGTACGGGAAGACAGTACGGGTGGACCCTGCCCGTACCAGTGGTCGTTAAGCATACTGACGCCTGGGAATGGCTTCCCAATTACTTGGCCGTGTAGACTTCCTCAAAAACCTTCATTATGACTCCCGATTTCGCATTAAAAACCATGATTTCCTGCACAACATAATTCAAAGAAAGGTTTTGCATATCTTTGCAACTATTAGTCGGCAAGGATTGAGAGTTTCTTGTCAATTGCTTGACCAAATTAAAAACAATGTTTAAATGCGATGGAAGATGGAAAATTTGGAGCCATCAACTTTCCCAAAGCTCAAACCTTGATCACCCTCGAGCAAGAAGAACCAAAAGAACTATAAGGAATTTAGCGTTTAAACTTGAAACAACGAGAATAAGAATTCACTTATGATTGGTAGTCGTATGCGCTCAGCACTTCATTCATTCGCGAGGCTTATCAAAGTTAGAGATATGACAAGATTACTATACAAGCTTCGGTAAGTCAAGACAATCAAAGTAAATTTTAATATAAGTATAAATAACTAGAAGTGTAGCAATCAATCCAATTCTTCTAGTTAAGTCTCAGCTTGCCAAGGAACACTAGGATGTTTAAATAGCATAATTGAGTAAGAGAGTTTCATGTCTTCAGTAGTATAACAATGAAGTGTCTTACTTATACCCACATCAATAAATCAAGTCTATCAAAAATAGTTCTAACCCAATCATTGCTTTTCAATAAAAATTCGTAGAGTAGTAATGAGACCATGCCAAGGACTTGTTATGTGGATCCTCATAGATATTTTTTTATTTATTATTCTTTCAAGGATCGCTGGATAGTTCTTTTGTAAGTGTTTGCACAACCTTTGAGAGTACCAATACTTTTTCCCATATATTGATACGTATGCCACTCATGTCATCAACTCATAGCCGAAATCCGGGATTATACCGTAGATCATTCAAAAGATAGCGGAGTATTTGGCATCCCAAAGGTGTGCATTAGAGACACGGAACAAAACCGTCTCACTTCTTTCTCTATTTTTTTGAGCTAGTACCGCGGTTTGATCCACAAGGTTAGCTTTGGCATGCATCACAATTACCACTAGACTTTATTTCAATCAAAAAACTCCTTTCATGAGTGCCTTCAAGACAATCAAAATATCTATGGGGTTAAGTATCTTCAAGGGTATACTCTCAAGATAATCATTCATTAAACAAGTCATAAATTTCAGACATTTTCTTATTGTACTTGTTTGGCAATATTTTTTTGAAGAAAAGACTCAGTTAGCTAAAGGAACTAGAGCAAGAGCTTCAGCAACTAATCATCATAATAATAAAAAGTTGTACTCTAACTATATTAAATTACTTCCCACTAGCATGGCATCTTAGCAAATCAACCAACTAAGATAAACAACTCAAACTTCATAACTGGGAGACATAGTACATACCTCTCATAAGTGACTTCATGATCCTCTTTCTTATAGGGATGTGTTCCTTCAAAACTCAAACACGATTATTCTCATAATAATATTAAAGCAAAGAGGCAAAGTGCGAATCCACATTTACGAAAAAGGAAGAACGGAAAATTCTTTTTGTATTTTCAAGGATAGGGATGAAAGAATAAAAAATAACTTGCAACCAAGCAAGGGTTTTAAGAAAAGAAAAACTAACAAAAAACAAAAGCAAACTAAAAAGAAAAGGAAAAAAGCAAAGTGTTGGAACAAGCCAACATGAGTGTATCAAAGCTCCCAAGGAGCTGGAATACGACCTTGTTATTACACAAATAAATTTTCCAGGGAACACATCCCCAAGATCAGGCTTTTGCAAGCCCTTTTGTTGCTCATTGTGGTGGCGGTGGATAGTTTCCCACGTTCCATTGGCTGCTCCAATCATGGAACTGGGTGGCGAAGCTTGCAGTAGCATCTCGAAGGTTGATGGAGAGGTTGTTCATGTTTTGAATATTTCCTTCGAGTGCATAGATGTCTTCATAGATGGTGTAGTAGTTCGGTGGCTGCTCGTCTTGTTCGGGTCCTCCTTGTTCTACTTCTTCACCTTCTCCTCCTCCCATGGGTATTTCTTCTTGGGGTAGATTAGCCTCAACCTGCACATCAAAACACAAACGTCCATCCTTGATAGAGAATAAACTGTTAGGCAAAGGAGTCGGGATCAAGTGATCCGCTCCAGGTATATCGAGGAAGTATCTACCATGAGCTTAGAAACCATACCACATTCTCTTAGAGTAGGGAGACCGAGACGATGACTTTCGGTCAACGGTTGGATGTTACCTAGGTTGATGTGAATTGTGCGTGCAAGAACAGTCACAACTCCTCCTCTGCATATGGGTCCTCGAGATTGAAGAGCTTGATGCTTAAGGTAAAACACAAGAAGAGCGCCAAAATTTGGCGTTAAGTTACAATTAATAATAGCAGCTTTTGCGAGGATCAACATGTCCTCCTCATTAACTCTAGTAAACTCACCACGTGCCTGCAAGGTGTTAGCAATCACATAAAATAAATATCGAGTAGCAAGGTGATCAATTTGGTTCCCCTTGGGTGTGTTTCCATGGATTCTTATTAAATTAAAGTACTCCCAAGGTGTAGGATTTAAAACAAAAGTAGTTGTGCGCACATCGGTGGTGTTGTTGGCAAACTCAAAACATTGAGCCCATTGGTCGAGTGTTAGGGTGTACTCACAGTTCATAAGAAAGAATTTGATGTGATCAACTCCGGGCCTTTGTTACTCGGTACAACCGTAAGGGTCCACTGTATGCGTCAAAGTGTTAAAGAACTCAAGCGTCAAGCGGCGATACGTGGAAACATTCTGAAAGACAAAATCATACAAACCAACATTGTTACAAAGTAAATCGAAATCAGCACGAATGCCAAGTTGGTTTAGGATATAAGGACACGCCCAATTGGTGGACTTGATTTCTCGGAGCTTGAGACGATCAAAATGGTTCAGCTGAAACTCCTCGGTGAACTCGATACCAAGTGACTCCAAAATAGTTTAAGGAGTGTTAACCACTTAGGTTTAAGGAGTGGGATACCCACTCCAAAATAGTTGTCTTTTAAAGTAATTATACCATCATCATCATTAGGCTTGGCCTTCTTTTTCCTAGGGAAGTGGACTATAAAAGGATCTCTAGATGGTAACCCTATTCTCACATTCCCCATGTAAATTAATTAAAACCTTAATAGTTCTTAGGAATGGCCTACCACAGGCATATCCACAATAACAAGATCAATAAGAGAGGGACTACCTTTAATTTCAACAACTATATTTTCTTTTATCCCAACAGCTTGTTTATAAGTTGAATCAAATAGATGGAGTCTCAATTCCGTAGTAACAAATGGCCCCAAGTTTAATTTGTCAAATAAGCTTTTGGAAATCGTTGAGACACTAGCACCAAGGTCACAAAGTGCGGATATCTCATTGACTCCCAACTGAACTTTAATAGTGGGCTCAAATATATCATCCAGCTTAAACCGCCTATTCACCCCCCTATTCACCCCCCCCTCTAGGCGACATTCGTGATCTTCACAAGGTATCATGATACTTGTGATCATATCTCGGACAAGCAAGGTACTGAAGAAACAAGAGAGTTGGATACAAAGTTTATGGTTTGACACGATGTAGTCTCGTGGAATGCATGGGGGTCTTATGGACATCCTAGTCCTGCTATTTATCATTGATTTGAGATCATGTCAACCATGGTTTGTATCATTACCGAAACATAGGGTTAACACACTTAAGGGCATTGTGATGCCTGGAGATATTCTAGTAAGATGGAATCACGGAAGAGAAAGAGAAATCTAGAATCGTTCCGAAGAGAATCCAAAGTTGTTTAGAGGAATAAGAAAGGAAAATACCGAAAGGTGTTTCAGATAAATATTAATTTATAATATACATTTATTATATGTTAATTATGAATTAATATATATTAAATTAATATTTGTAGGGAAACTTCATCAACGGGGACAAAACCCCAGAGGGAATCGGCCCAGGGGAAAGTCACCCAGAAAAAGGACAGCAAACAGCCACAACCACACTGCTAGTGAGCCATGCGACACACACAGGAATGTGGACCGGCGGGACTAGGCCACTGCCTTAGCACCACCTCACGGGAACGGGCTACTGGGTGCGTTGCTGGGACGCACGCAGGAGGCCGGCTCACCCGACGAACTGCTGCTGCACTACTGCCGCTGGTGGCCTAGCCGACTACAGCTTCCCTGTCCTTTAATCCATTGCACTTTATTAGTCCAACATGGGAAACCCTTTGTGGAGGGTTGATACATTACAAATGTATCTATAATTTTTGATGTTCCATGCTTGGTTTTATCCATTTTCTTGTGTTTTGTTCCAACTTCGGAGTACTTTTCATATGATTTCTTGGACTAACCTATTAACAAGAGCCACAGTGCCAGCTGCCTGTTTTCTGCTGTTTTTGGTTCCAGGAAAGTCAGAAAATGAATATTCTCGGAATTGGACAGGACAAAAGCCAAAGTGCCTATTTTTCCGGAAGGGATCAAGTGCTAGAATACGAGACGAAGAAGGGCCAGGGGCCGGCCACACCACCTGGCCACGCGGCCAGGCCTGGCCCGCGCCAGGGGGTGGTGTGCTGGCTCCCGGCACCCCCTCGGCCTCTCCTTCCTCTTATAAGTTGCCCTCAGGACGAAAACCCTAAGTACCCGATCAAAAATCCATGAAAGAGTCTGTAGCCACCGTCGTCTCTGCCCTAGATCGGGGGGATCTGAAGCTCTTCTCGGCACCCTGCCGGAGAGGGGAATTCACCCTGGAGGCCTTCTTCATCACCATGCAAGCCTCCGGTGTGATGCATGAGTAGTTCATCCTTGGACTACGGATCCATGTAGTAGCTAGATGGCTGGTTTCTCCTCCTTTGTGCTTTCATGTTTAGATCTTGTGAGCTCCGTTCATGATCAAGATCATCTATTTGTAATTCATACATGTTGTGTTTGCGGGGATCCGATGGATATTGAGATTCTATTTCAGATTGATTATTGATTCTATCATGTCTTTGTTATTTGAGATCTTGCATGCTTTCTGTTGTTAGTAGCTATCTTGGCCAAGTAGATGCTAGCAACTCCAAGAGTTAGTATTTCTGCTTGATAGTGGGTTCATGCCTCTGGTAATCTAAGGAAGTGACAGAAATCTCTAAGGTACTAGATGTGATGTTGCTACTAGGGAGAAAACAACAATCCTTTGTTCATAGAACAATCGTATTGTTTACTTTACACGCAGTTCGTAAAGCAATAATCTGTTGCTTGCAACTTAATACTGGAGGGGGTTCGGATGATAACCTGAAGGTGGATTATTAGTCATAGATGCAGTTGGATGGCGGTCTATGTATTATGTTGTAATGCCCAATCAAGTCTCAGAAGAGATAAGATGATTAGTATATGCATGTATTGCTTTCTCGGTGTTTGTCAATTGCCCCGTTGTAATTTGTTCACCCAACATGTTATCTATCTAAGGAGAGCCACCTCTAGTGAACTATGGATCCCGGTCCTTTTACTTTACATACAATCTACAATCTTTTACTGCTTTGTGTTTACTTTCTGCAAACTTTTACTTCTTTCCATTCGATACGTTTAATCCTTTGTTTTCCGCAAAACACGGTGAGATTGACAACCTCATCGCAAGTTGGGGACAAAGTTCTGTGGTTGTGTTGTGCAGGTCTCCACGTTGCTACTAGCACCGGTAGTGCGCCCTGCCAAAGCTCAGCTAGTAACACCTTTGGGGTGTTTCCTTGATCCTACTGGTTCGATTAAACCTTGGTCTCATAACTGAGGGAAAACTCGTTGCTGTGCTCATCATACCTTCCTCTTGGGGTTCCCAACGAGCTCTACATCAACCACGAGCTAGCAAGGGTACATCTCCCTCTATCTATATAAAGGGGTTCCCATGGGTGGGAATAAACACACAATTTATTTTCCAAGGGATTTTTCTTAGAGAAGAAATCTCTCTCTCTCGTTGCCTTTTGCAGTAGTGTGGTCTCAAGAAAGGACTGTACACGCAAGAGACAACAACGATGTGGCACACAGTTGTGCTATAGTGATTCCAACCAAGAGATCTACTTATGCAACCTTGGCAGGGATTAGAGACCGAGAGTCATTGTCTTGCATCGTACGTGTGTGAAATCTTAGGGGTGCTGCCATTAGTGGCACTAGAGCATTGTACGAGGACCTGGACAAGCAGTCACTTACGAGGAGCTTCACAACCTTGAGGTCGGACGCGTACGACTACATCATCCATGTTCTTGCATGAGTGTTATACGCTTATAGTCTACAAGGGTATGTTACCAATGTCTCCCTCCGTTACCGCATTACTTCTTAGATAGATCCTGGCCAAACGTAGGAATTTTTTTGTTTTCTGCCACGGAACCCCTTCAATACGATCACTTGAGCGCAGCTTTAGTTGCAATTCCATGGGTGTAGCAGCAGTATGTGCATCAGTGAGACCCAAGCGACCGATCAAACCCTGAGTATATTGATGCTGAGAGAGACAATAACCATCATCGGTATGATCAACCTCAATTCCCAAAAAGTAACCGAGAGACCCTAAATCTGACATCTTAAATTGCTCATGCAACTTTTTCTTAACAAAAGCAATGTACTTCTGATCATCTCCCGTGATCAACATATCATTCACACAGAGCAGAAGAAAAGTCAACCATATGCAGAGGAATGAATGAATAGAGTCGGATCATGCTCACTAGAAGTAAAACTAGCAGCTTGGACCACAGAACGAAAATGATCAAACCAAGCACGAGGGGCTTTATTAAGCCCATAAAGAGCCTTTCGAAGGCAGCATACATGACAACAAGGGGCCTCAACACCCAGAGGTGGCTGCATATAGACTTCCTCGTGTAAATCACCATGAAGGAATGCATTTTTCACATCTAATTGTGATATTTTCCATGACCGGGTTGCATCCATAGCAATCAAAGTGCGAACCGAAGTCATATGATCAACTAGAGCAAATGTCTCGTCATAGTCTCTCCCATGAACCTTCTAAAAGCCTCTAGCAACGAGACAAGCCTTATAGCTCTCCACAGAACCATATGACTTGGTTTTTACCTTGTACACACATTTGCATATGATGGGGACAAACTGAGGAGGTAATGGTACAAGATCCCATGTACCGGTACTCTCTAGGGCTGCAAGCTCCTCAGACATAGCCAACTGCCACTTTGGCAATGCGGCTGCCTCCTCATAAGTACTAGGCTCACAAGATGCCCCTACACAGAAATTATTTATATATCTGCTTGGAAGCTCAAGGGAAGAGTGATCACGATACATGTTTGTTTGAGAGGATTCATGAGCACAAGGATCAGCAGTACTGGTCAGAGGAACAAAGGACAAAGGAATACATGATTGGTCATTAGATGAAACTCTAGGACGACGACTATAATATAAAGGAAAATATGGTAGAGCTGTTGGAGATGGTGGTAAGGAAGGATAAGACTATGGAGCTGGTGAGAAAGGTGAAGCTGGTGGATCTGGTGGTTAGGAAGATGGTGTTTGATTAGAGACTGACTCATCTAAAGAGAAGATAGGTGGAAGAGAAAGAAATGATGTGGACTCTAAAAACGTGGAAGAGGATGACTTAGTGGAGAGAAAGTAAAAATATGGTTGATTTTCATTAAAAGTGCCATCACGAAAGAAGCGCATACAGTGAGCGGAAGGATCATAGCAACGATTACCTTTATGCTCAAGACTATATCCGAGAAAAACACATTGAATAGACCAAGCAGTTAATTTGGCACGTTCACAAGGTGCTAGTAGAACATAGCATGTACAACCAAAAACACGAAGATGATCATATGTGGGAGGAGTACCAAACAAAACCTTACCAGAACACTTGCCATGAAGGCGAGAAGAAGGTTGTATATTTATGAGGTACCCCAGAAATGAGTAGGTACAAAGGAGGAAATCATAAGAGTACGATCTGTCTCAATAATATGGCGATGTTTATGCTCAACAACTCCATTTTAAGCATGAGCACCAGGACAAGAAAGCTAAGTAAGAGTATCTTCTGAAGAAATAAAATCACGAAAAGCTGCAGATAGATACCCCCCCCCCCCCCGAGTCAGAATGAAAAACACGAATATCACTGGAAATTGAGTATGAACCATTCGAGCAAAGGCTTGATATAAAGAATTCAACTCTAGACGTTTATTCATAAAATATATCCAAGTGTAACAAGAGTGGTCATCAAAAAATATGACATAATGTTTGTGACCACCCTTTGAGACAAAAGGGGAGGACCCCATACATCATAGTGCACTAAATCAAAAGGATGACTAGAACAAGTGGTGCTAGAAGGATATGGAAGTTGTTTCCTAGCTTACAACCCTTACAATGGAAACTAGCATCCACATGCACATGACCCAAAACACCTTGTCCAATAAGACTAGATAAACGAGAACCATATAGATGACCTAAACGATGATGACACTAGGCAAAACAAAATGATGAAGTGGGTATCGATAAGGAGGCATAGGAAGCAGATGATGCGGAAGCTGAAGAAAGGTGTAGAGCGTGAAGTTCATAGAGGGACGTGGATCCTCTACGGTGACGGATAGTTCCAATGATCCTCTTTCTCTGAAGATCCTACACATAACAAGAGGTTTTGTCAAAACCAAGAAAGTAGTTCATATCAGCAATTTGACCAGCTGACATGAGAATCATGGACAATTCTGGGACAAAAGAAATGTTGGGAACTGAAAACTCAGATGTGCAAAGAGAACCCTGATGAGTGATAGAACAAAGTGTACCATCAACTGTATGAACAGAGGCACCATCCTTTATTGGCTGACATGAGACGAGTTGCGAACGGTCAGAGGTGACATGAAAAGAGGCTCTCGAATCAAGCACCCAAGGCTAAGTGACACGAGAAGCAGCCTGAGAAGCAGCAGACACAGAGGCACTCATTGTTGGCTAATGTGATTCACCGGTCACAATAGCAGAAGACTTCCTAGCAGATGGGTGACGTTGTTGTTGTTTAATAGGGAACTTCCTTTTATACTCAGTCAATAACTCTGGGTGTAGGACAAAACAACTATCAATTGTGTGCCTAGACTTCTTGCAGTGAGAGCAGAATTTTCCTAAAGAAGAACCTCTGAAAGGACCATGAGGGATAGCAAGAATGCTGGTATGAGTCATTGGAGCAGCGGATGAGGAAAGGGAGCAAATACATGTCTCCTATGCAATCAAACTAGAAAGTGCTTCATCCAAAGAAGGTGGTGTAGTAGTGCGACCAAGTAGTTCAGTGTTGTTGTTCTCAAATTCCTGCATGAGCCTCATCACAACTGAAACATGAAAGACTCAACTTCATATTTTTTCTTGGCCACACAAGCCTCACACCTAGAACGACTCTTTGGAATCATAGACATAAGCTGATTACTGATGCGATTGAAAGCTGCATGGTACTCCTCTATGGACATCTCTTGTTGCTAAAGGTTTTGCAAATTCTGCAGCAAAGAATATTGAAGTGCCCCACTCGGCTGAAGATACCGCTGCTTCAAATACTTCCATATTTCTTTTGCAGTTGAATGATTCTCAAGACTCATTCGCAGTGAAGGAGTAACATTAAGAATTAAGGCACCCATGACCTTAGCATCTATTTTCCCCAAGCCTTCCTTGTGGCCTCATCCTCCTCCGGAGGATCGTCAGTCAAATGCTCATCATAACCAGCAGCTCACAATAGTTCTGACCGAGAATGCACACTCTCTGTAATTTGAGCCATCAAGCTTGATGTCAGTAGAGAAAATAGACCCGTTCTTGGCCATTGTAGCAAGCAAGCACTTCTTGCAACAACTATGGAGTAGATCTGGCTAAAATACAGTAGCTAAAACAGCTACAAAACTGAGCAAACGGGCAGAACAGGCTGCTTATAGAAACAACAGATAGCAAAAAAGACTAACAACTGATGTAGTTTGTTGCAACTGGCCAGCAGAAATGATCAAGTCTAGCAGCAAACGGGCTCCTACATCAGCAATAAGTAGAGGCGCGGTAGGACACAAGTCCGATCTAGACTTGTGCGGCCGAAGCAACCGAAGACGACGGCGCTAGCGCCAAATCCGACGCCAAATCCGACCTGGACTCAGCGAGCAGCACGACGGGAGAAGGCACAAGTCTGACCTAGACTCGTACGGAGACAACAGGAGCGGCACCGGCGACTTGTTGGCGGTGGTGGCTAGGAGCTAGCTCACGACCAGACCTTGCTCTGATACCATGTCAAATATCCAACTTGTTTTGTTCTATTAGTCTATTACTTGATTCAGAGACATATATCTAAAATACATGGGCCACATGAGCTTACTCTCTAGAATGGACCTAACATACACATATACATTAATATACTAGTACATATTCTAACATGGGGCCGGAGTTTTGGCTCCGGGTGCATTTGATCTCGCGGAGCTGGACCAATCAGGCGTCGTGCGAGGGCTGTGTAATTGAATTTTATGTCCCATACGGTTGTAGAATAAACATGAAGACTTGAAGGTATGCGCGTTTACTGCTGTGTGGCCCACACAAATTGAATGAGCGCGGGGACGGGTGGTGAGACGGGACCTTGTGTGCGGCCGGAACACATCGTGTCAACAGTATCTGGACCCCCTGATTCGGATCAACACCATTGAAAGGGCCAGCTGCCGCAAGAGGGAAGGTGCGGCCGTTGGTTCAAGCCAGTCATGGGATTGTATTTCGGTTTCCGCCTGTCACGCATGCCTGCATCGTGTACGAAGAAAAATATGTGGGTTGCACTGGTGAACAAGACTGGAAAAAGGCACTGTACTAGAAAAACCATAACCGAGTCTTGGATTTGTGGGGACAAATATGTACGACACGAAAAAATAGACTAGAGAACCAACTTGATTAGGAGGGCAGTGGTACCCCCAACCCACCAGATTTTAAACCCCAGGTTTGACGCTTTGGTGTCTCGTAAAGGCGGAATATTCTTTCAGTAGGAGGCGACGTTTCCATCGATAGCGAGGCACCTGCGGTGACTTCGTCAATCTCAAGACCCACCAGCTCAGTCTCTCGGAGGTGCTCATAGGGGTAGGGTGTGTATGCATGTGTTCATAGGGGTGAGTGTGTGTACACTTTGTGAGTGTCTGCGTTTGTATTGTATTTCTAAAAAAATAGATCGATCTAAATTATTTTTCTCATATTTATCTAAATTTCGACGGATCTAGTTATGTTTTAATGTTAGATACCTTTAAATCTGAAATCATTAATTTAGATAGGACGTAGTACTCGCTCCGACCCAAATTAGTTGACTCAAATTTACGAAGATATAAATGTATCTAGTACTCCCTCCGAACCAAATTAGTTAAGTTAGATTTGTCTAGATTCAAGTGTATCTAGACATGATTTAGTATTAGATATATTCCTATCTTAATAAATTTGAGCCAACTAATTTGAGTCGGAGGGAATACTAAATTATATATTCGAATCTAGACAAATAAAAATCAACTAATTGTAGAAAAAACACATCCTTAAAAACACGCTTACAAAAACGATTTGCGCTGTTAAAACGGTAGGAAATATGTGTGGGCTACATACTTTGCGCTGATGCAAAACCGGACTACCAGGTTTGGATTTGCCAAACTCGTGCTACGATATCTGTTCATCTCTCCTTTCCTCGGAAATTTGAATAGAAATAACCCAAAAAATAACAAATTCATAAAATAAACTTTGGCCACAATAAATTTACGGAACTAACCCTTTTTGCAACGCCGTAGACGCTGGTGCCGCACCATGAAGCGCAGCGCCATGCACCGTGGCGCCACACGGCTGCCAGCGTGGCGTCGTGGGGCCTGGCTTCGTAAGTGCGGCGCCACCGTTCACGGCGCCGCACTGCGATATGCAACGCCGCGTACAGTGGCGCCTCACTTTAGGTCTTGTAACCAGCCGCGCGGCCGCCCCAGCCCGACCCAGAGACCAGTTTCCCCAACACACGAATAGAGAAGCAGCGGTGGCTGGGTTCGCCTACTCCCTCAAATCCCTCCCTCCAGGTGACCAAATTGGAAGTTTCTCTCTATGGATTTCGATCCACCCAAGTTCCTAGAGGTATTCTTTCCCTTTTTCTTTGATTTCACCCATTAAAATCTTGGTTTGACCCATCTCTTGGAAACCCTAGGTTGTTATGCAAGATGCATGGTAGATTTTGGCATAGGGTATTGTTGAATTGGCATAGTTATTGGGTATTGTGTTAATGTTAGTATGCATTGATTATGTTGACCATGGTATTGTTGTTGTGATTATTTTAGGAATGTCAAGAATTGTTCATGTTCACCATGTAGACAAGGATGTCTTTTGAGAGGTAATATAGAACCGGACCCGGATGAGCTTGACTTGGTGTTTGAGCGTAGTCCCACCTACGTCCAGGTCTTGGAGCAAGTTAGGATTGAATTGAAATGGATGAACCCAAATGATGTTGTTGAGTTGGAGGGAATGCATAATGTGGGTTTGGGAATGCACACTCATTGGAAGACCATGCGTATCTTCTCCGGGCCTCGTTGGGTTGCATACAAGGAGGTGGTGGCGGAGTCGCTAGACAAAGCTCTTGAACTATTTGCCACCAAGAAGTTTGATAATAACTTGCACTTGGATTTGAACCGTCCTGCCTCCCCGTTGGGTTCTAGGAGTCCTCCACCAATAAACCAAGAGGTATTGATTGAACCTCCATTGACCCAAACATTGAGCCCGATTTCGAAGAACCAAGATGAAGTGTTGGAAGAGCAAAATGATGATTATTGGCACGATGAGAATGAGGTTGAGCTCCACGACAACAATGTTGGAGATTTGGACAAATATATTACGCAAGAGAACATGTACCATGACATCCCGTATACTCGATGTTATGCATCAGACTCAGATGACGATGGTCCCAAAGAAGAACTTGACGAGGAGGGGTTCACGGCTAGAGAGGCCGAAATCCACGAAAACGTATTGGGGCGGGACCACATGGTATCTTTGTTCTGTGATATTCGTCTCGCGGATGAAGCCACGGTTGATGGCGGGAAGGGCATAGTGTTTGGACCAAGGTCAAGTTCTTACCGGGATGGTAATCAAGAGAATAATGGCTTTACTCGTGGATCGAGGTTCAATACCTTGTTGGAATTTAAGCAATGGATAAAGTACTTCTCGGTTACGCATCATCGCCCTTACACGGTGGTGCACTCGAACGTGAAGAAGCGTTACATGGTTAAATGCGAGGAGGATGGATGTCCTTGGATTGTGCGTGCAAGACCATTTAAGGGAGGTCCAAGTTGGCACATATCTAGTTGTGTATCAACTCATATGTGCCGAGGCCCGACGGTGGATGGCAAGGATGTGAAGCACGAGCACCGACAACTCACCTCCGAGTTTATTGCTTATAGGCTTTCCAATAACATCAAGTCATTTCCAATAATGACCATCAAGATGGTCCAAGAGTTTGTGAAAGCCCTCTTTCACTACGAGGTGAAGTACGGGAAGGCATGGAAGGCGAAGCAAGCCGCATTCAAGATGTTGTACGGTGATTGGGAGGAATCTTATAACCGAATCCCTTGGTTGTTGTTAGTGATGGCCAATGCTAACCCGGGCATGATTCATGTGATTGAACCTTATGGGAACAAGACAAGGATAATGAACGGAAGAACCGTTCGAGTATTTGGACGTGCATTTTGGGGTTTCGAGCAATGTGTTCGGGCTTTTGAACATTGTAGGCCTGTTATATCCGTTGATGGCACCTTCTTGACTGAACAATACAAGGGAACTATCTTGATTGCAATAGCTAGCGATGCTAACAACCGGTTGGTTCCTTTGGGTTTTGCTTTGGTTGAGGTGGAAAACAATGACAATTAGGAGTGGTTCTTCCATATTTTGAGAACCAAGGTCTTACCCGCTCAAAGGGAATTATGTGTCATCTCGGATCGTCATCAAGGAATTCTCAATGCGGTGATGCTTGACATTCCCGGACATGTCCCATTGCACCATCGATGGTGCATGCGACATTTTGTTTCAAACTTCTATAGGGCATGCAAGAGTAAGGACTTGTCCGATGATCTACAAGATTGTTGGCTTGCTTTCACGGAGCACCATTTCTCAAACTTGTACAACAAATTGTTTCATAACAAAGAACTCAATGCGGGGGTCAAAGAGTTTCTCATTAGGAACATTGGAGATATGGGAAAGTGGGCACGAGCTTTCGATGATGGTGGTCGGAGGTACGGTCAAATGACAAGCAATATGGCAGAATGCCTCAACAAGTTGCTCAAAGGTGTCCGCGCATTGCCTGTCACGACAATAGTCCAATACACATTCGACAAGATGAATGAGTATTTTCTAAAGTACTCAGATGAAATGGATAGGCAGATTGCGGGAGACTACAAGGACAAGCATAAATACAAGTTCCCACCAAAGGTTGGCGATTGGATGCAATTTCAGTCAAAGAAAGCGGACTCCCAAGTTGTCACGGAATTCGATAATGACGAGCTAATTTACCAAGTTATGGAGCCAGGAGGAACCACGGTTGATGGTGTCCAACACGGAGGTCGAGCGTTCAAGGTCTCGCTCAAAACTTGTGAGTACACTTGTGGCAGGCCATTGTTGCTTCATCTTGCTTGCTCGCACTTGCTAACAGCATCTCGAAGGTGACATGTTGATTGGAATAATCCTCTCACGGTGAGAGAGTCCGAATTCTCAATCGAGACTACTAAGAAGACATGGGCTCCTAGATTTCACCCATACCTGGACCAATCTCAGTGGCCGGAGTACCATGGAATTCAAGTATGGCCCGATCGGGAATGGAAGGTCGTTAAACATGGAAGACGCAAGACAAAGCGCTTTAGGAGTGACATGGACGGATGGGGAAGTGGTGGTTGCCGAAAAACGGGCAACAACCAGGTCCAAGAGCCTTGTGAGAGAGGGCGGTGCGGAACGTGCAATGTTGAAGGGCATAATGCAAGAAAGTGTACCCAAAGGAAGATAGAAAAAGGAAATGAAGCAAGCACAATCCAACCAAGTGGTAGCCAACCGAGTGGTAGCCAACAAGTCCCTAGCCAACCGAGTGGTAGCCAACAAGCGCCAACCCAAAGGAGAAATAGCCAACAAGCGCCAACCCAAAGGAGAAATAGCCAACAAGCGCCAACCCAAAGGAGAAATAGCCAACAAGTGCCTAGCCAACCAAGTGGTAGCCAACCAAGTGGTAGTCAACATGTTCCTAGGCAAGAGGCTCCTAGGCAACAAAGAGGTCGCTCACTTGGGCTTAGAAGAGGAAGAGGGCGTGGACCAAATCCGGCTAGTATGATAGGTTACTTGGCAGGACCAAATCCGTATGCTCATAGATATGGCTAGTATGATAGGTTACTTGGCATTTCGTATGTTTCTCCATTATATGCTACTATTGCTTACTTGCTATTACTAACTTTTTCTTATAGGTATGGCTACGTAACCCAACAAAGGGAAGGGGTGTGGGGGGAGGCCAATGATGATGAGACTCGTATGTTTCTCCATTATATGCTTGCTTGTTATTAATATTTCTTACTTGTTATTACTATTGCTTACTTGCAAATTTTCTTATAGGTATGGCTACGCAACCCAATGATGATGAGACGCGTGGAGTGTGGGAGGAGGCTATTAGGAGGGTGGAGTAAAAGGAGAGAACCGAACATGAGAAGAAGGAGAGAGAGGCGGAAGAGGCGAAGAGGGAGCACAACTTGCGCATGGATATTGAGTGGAGGGCAATGCAAAGGCGCGAGAGGAGGAAGCTTAAAGAGGCCGAAGAGGAACGGCTAAGGATATTTAAGGCCAAATGGACGAAGAACTTTGAATTGTATGCCATAAGGAAAGAGAGGGAAAATAAGCTTCATTTTGAGAGGTTGGAAAATGAGAAGAGAGGGAAGAAAGAGCACAAGAATAAGAGAAGAATAAGAAGAAGAAGAAGAAGACATTGGAGAGTAGAGCATACTTTGAGTTGGTGGTTCAATTGGCCCTTGACCTAAGGGAAAAGGAGGAAGCAAAGGAAGAAGAGAGGAAGAGGAAGGCAAAGGGGAAAGGACCGTGTCCTACACAATAGAGGAAGGTCTAGCATGGTTGTGAGAAGGAGAAACGAGGTTTCTATGTGTGAACTATGACTATGTGTAAGATTGAGTATGTTGTGAACTATGACTATGTGTAAGATTGAGTATCTCGTGAACTATGATGTTGTGTGAGATTGAGTATGTTGTGAACTATGACTATGTGTAAGATTGAGTATGTCGTGAACTATGACGTTGTGTTGTCCTTATTTGTCAATAAATTTCCCGCGAAACGGCATGAAAAATGTATGTCTGAAGTGTCACAGGAATGAGCGGCGCCAGAAGTCATGGCGTTGCGCATGTGCGGCGCCACAAGCGGTGGCGTTGGGACATGGCGCCGCACATCGGGAGAATAATAGACAGAAGGTTATGTCTACTTTTCTCCCAATGTGCGGCGCCATGGGAAACGGTGTTGCACAGGTGCAGCGCCACCAGTCCTGGCGTTGCATTTGTGGTGCCACCGTCTATGGCGCCGCACTTTAGGAAAAAGTAGATAGAAGGTTTTGTCTACTTTTCTCCCAATGTGCGTCGCCATCACTCCTGGCGTTGCATGTGTAGCGCCACTGTCCATGGCGCCGCACTTCAGGAGAAAACTAGACAGAAGGTTCTGTCTATTTTTCTCCCAAAGTGCAGCGCCATTGGGAACGGCGTTGCACTGTGCGGTGCCAGTCTCTACGGCGCCGTAGTTTCCTGGAGGTAGCCTAGCCTTCTCTGCGTGCATGTGCGGTGCCAGGGTCGAAGGCGTTGCAATGGTGTGGCGCCCTCAGTCGTGGCGCCGCACTTTCCTAGAGGTAGCACAGCCCTATCACCCATCCATCTACCATGGTTGCATCTCTGGAATGATCACATGGAAGTTGGCTTTAACATGACATGGAATGATCACATCTACTAAAATGCTCACGTCTTGCTTCTAGACAAGTCCTCGACACTCCTTGCTTGATGAGGAAATAGATGGAGTCTTTTGTGTAGCACAAGTTCACACGATAAAGCTAATTCAAAAGCTTACATGACATCATCAAGATCATGTCTAGAAGCTAACAAGTTCACGACAAGACCACATGATTACATGACCACAACTACTTCCCACGGGTCATCCTCTTCCCTCGGTCCCTTCTCGTAGGAAGCTTCCTCGTGATCGGTTCCTCATCATCGTCTTCCAACATGTAGGTCTTCTTGGCCTTCTTTGCCTTCGTTTCCTTGGCCGTGGAAGGGTTGGGTGTGTAAGGCTTCTTCGGTTGCCTTGGCTTGAGCACGTAGTCAGACCGCTCGTGGACCTTGTATCGAGTGTATCTGCCCAACGTCATCTCGTCATCGGTGCTTTCTTCATCCTGAGGCTGTCAACAAAAGAACAATGGTAAGGACATATAGTAATTCAAGGGTTAGTCGTACTACAATGATTTGCTACCTCAGGTGTGTCCGCCTCATCCTCGGATGTGGAGTGATGATCGACAAAAGGGTTAGGGGGCATGTTGGACCGTGACGCAGACGGTGTTGCCACCTCGGGGTCACGACAACCTAGCAAGTTCGAAAGCCGCCTTAACCGTAGGGCCTGCTTCTTAACAAACCCTCTAAACAGACTCTCTCCCTTCTCTCTGCGCGGGTATGTCTCGAAAGCATCCTCGCATGCATCGTCCGACTTTCTTACCTTCGCTCGTTGTCATAGACAAGAGTAAACAAGTGAGGCATCCTTGCGAGGTGTGGTAAGGGGCAAGAAGGAAAACAAACATTTGGCACAAATTACCATGAAGTTGACCAATGGAGCATACTCGGCTTGTCGCCCTTCTCTGACTATCCTGTTGTATTGTTCAGTTTCAAGCTCATCGAATAGCAATGGCTCCTCCAAGATTTCTGAGTGAAATGCTCGTGGGTATATCTCCACCCGCGTGTTGTCAAGAAACCAGGTGATGTAGTTGTTGAAAGCATCCTGACTGAACTCCCTTTCATGTGTTCCTTTTGCTTTCTTAGCCTCAATCACACACCTCTTGAATTTGTCAATGTACTTCCTGTGAATCTTGTCCCAATCCTTCTCCTTCCTCTGCTTCTTCCTATCCAAGCTGTACAACAAGAAGTCATATTGCGTTATTTTTCAAAAGATATTACATCACAGGTGAAGGCAGTTGATATCTTACCCATGGAGCCCTATGTCCGTGTCCTTCCACTCAGGCGGGTTCACCTGAAATAACCCAAACTGGGTCATGACACGTTGTGGCTGGTGATGCTCAACCGCCCACATGCATACCATCGGGAAACACATTAGCCAAAGACGGGCTTCTTCCGTGCACTTCGGGTTAAGCGCATAGTCGTCCGGGACACCAAAGTTCCTCCTTGGACCGTATGGCTCCCAGGTCACCTGCAACATACCACACTCATGTCAAGTTCAAAGATTACACATTCATAACATAGAACATAGTATTGACCGCACGCTGGGAAATTACCTGATCCATGGTTATCGTGTCAAACTCGTTGGTGTACCTCCTGTAGGCCGCCACATGGTCGGTTGGGGGATCGGAGACCACATCCCACTTGTAAGCCCATGTGGGGAGCAGGAGGTTGTTGCCGTCATCAACATAAGGGTTATAGCTCAACAATCTCGGCCGTCCAACTGGGAAGCGTGCCCAGCTCCACACCGAAAGAAGGAGAAAACAACCACTGATGCATCCATCGGTTGCGCTCCTAAGACAGGCATCATCCAAATGCACATGAAGTGATACACCGTTTAGTAAGAAGAGTATTTTTTGAGGTCATGCAAACATAGACAACTTTGTAAACAAGCGATTACCTGACGGTACAACCAAGCCAACGCCGCCGAACCCCAGCTGAAATCTGAGTTAAAAAATGTGAGCACCTTAAGCCAATGCCACTGAGCATGATCCCCGCTGCTGTCACGAAAGAGAGTTCGCGTGATGATGTACCACACATACACATGAGTGTACGTCCTAACCTTGTCCTCGTCAGTATCCTCGGGGCAGGTCTTGAAATTCTGTCTGATCCAACTGAAAGTGGCCCCTGCAACGACCCTCAGTGTTTCCCCCTTCGTGTTTATAACCTCGGGTGGATTCTTCCCTATAAGGCTGGCCATCTTCTCACGCCACCCCTCTGAATCTGTGTTTATGCACACAGGGTTTCCCTCGATTGGGAGTGCTAGGATCATGCTCATGTCCTGCAAGGTCACTGTAGTCTCACCGGTCCTAAGGTGAAATGTGTGTGTCTCCGGTCTCCATCGGTCGACAAGCGCAGTGATCGCAGCGGGGTTGAACTTCGGTGTCGACCGAGTGACCATGTGGATAAAGGGGAGGAGTCCTAGCTTCTCAATGTATGGAGTGTACCGCTCATCGTAAGCCAAGTTCTTGGCCGACAAGACCTCGTGATACCTAAGTCGAAGAGGTACAAGCTCCTACAAACATACAATAACCAAGGTAAGATTTACATCTCAACAAACCGGAACAATAGGAACTAGCGTGTGGTTTTTTCTAGTACCTGTCTCTTCTCCGACAACTTGTAGGAACGGTGTTGAACATCGTAGTGAGGATTGAGAAGATCCATCCTACATATTTCAAATAGATACCATAAGAACAATTATTCTCACATAAACATATATTCCACTTTAGCAAAACTATGCTTGCAACATTATAAATATCCCACCATAATCTATCTACAATTGTACATTGAACAATTATTATAGCATTTATGAGGATTGCAAAATATCATTTATCATCTAACATAATTAAATAGAAATTGCTACTATGAACCACACATACTAACATATATGTTAGGTTTGTATGCTAAAATAACCAACTAAAATTCTACCATTGAATACTAAGCTATTGCTATAATTAAAGGTCAAATAAACATAAGAATGCTTCATACCAATCTCTAAATCCAATTGAAACTAGGGTTTTATCAAAATTTGAAGAAAAATGGGACAAATACAAAGAAAATTTCGGATAGAACTGAGAGGATTGAGAGAAAATACCTGGGGGAGGGATTAGGAGGAAGATTCTTGGAGGAATACTTAGATCTGGCAGTTTTTGGAGAGGGGGTCACATGGAGTCGCCACCACAGCCGCCGCCGCCTCTCTGTTCATCGATGGGGAAACTGGCCTCTAGGTCGGGCTGGGGCGGTCGCGCGCGCTGGTACAAGACCTAAAGTGTGGGGCCACCAGCCGTGGCATTGCATATAGTAGTGCGGTGCCGTAGTGTGTGGCGTCGCACTTACGAAGCCGGGCCCCACGACGCCATGCTGGCAGCCGTGCGGCGCCATGGCGATGGCGCCGCAAAAAGGATTAGTTCCATGAATTTTTTGTGGCCCGAGTTTATTTCATGAATTTGTTATTTATTTTGGTGGGTTATTTCTATTCAAATTTTCCCTCTCCTCATCAGTAATATAACTTGCCAAACTTGTGCGGGGAGACGCGTGGAGAGCACCGTTGGGTCGTCGAACAGTCGGTCCACGTCGGCACGTCGGTGATCCTTGGTCTACGACACTGGCTCGTCGTCACGGACCAGCACAGCTAAACGGCTAGCGAGCTTTAAACAACGCGTATGTGGGCCATCGCTACTGTTGCATACCAGATATACTCCGCCCTATACGTGGACATACTCTATACTGCCTCCCACGTGCGACGTCCTGGTTGGACCAACCGGCAAGATCACCTACACCTAGGAGCCAAGACGGATTTCCGTTCTAACACAAGGAACTCCCGAACAACCTTTCAAGATGTGTGACCATATGCATCAATATTATATAAAATATTTCAAGGTCATGGACATATTCTGCGCATTCGAACCAATAAAAAAGTAGTATGTGTAAATACAGCCAGTTTACAATCAAGAACTTCTTCAAGCCACGCTAACTAAACATAAGATGCTTCAAGTTAAGGGAAATTGAGTTTGGTAGATCCCTCCTGATAGTATATAATGGATAATTAAATAAGTCACGCTGTAACCATTGATTTGCTGACCGCAAAATACTAAGTTCAATAAAGTGTACAAATCACCTTTTTGTAGATAATAGTGGATGTCAATTCATATGAAGTTGTTCCTAACTTATATCTCCTGGATGAAAAATATCAAAGAACAAGCCACGCATTTGCCCGCCTACAGTAGGCGCGCAAGCGTATATAAATAACGTTGAAAATGTACATTTAGAATTACGATCAGGTTGGGCAGCGAAATCTACGTGTTATCTTCATATTCCTGTAATCTGCACACAGAATATTGTCGTCGGATTGATGACAAGTACGCCATGAGGGGGTCCTCGAGGCGTGCGGAAGAGATGGGTGTGAGACGTACCGTGTTTCGGGACGGTGAGAAGACAAGTTTACCCAGGTTTAAATCCGCCGGCTTTGGACGGATCCTACTCCTGCTAGCAATCCAGTAATACGGTAGAGCCGGAATATGGGTTACAAGGGTTCGCCTGTGCGAGTTGAGATTGTTATTGTAAGATGTGCCCTAAAGGCTCTCCCTAGGACGGCTTATATAGATATCCGGCCTAGGGTTTACAAGAGAGATCTATCCGGCTACGACTAAGGAGTCGGTTATAGAGTACATCTTGAACTACAAGTAACACTATGGACCTATGTCGGTAAGTCTTCTGGGCCTTCCCATAGCCGGACTAGACTCCGTCTCTTCTCCTTGACTGGGTCGTCCGTGAAGCAAAGCTCTAACCTAAAGTGGGTCACCCTGGTCAGTGAGGAACTGTGAGGATACCTGGAAAGTATATCCCCAATAGCAGCCCCCGAAAGTCTCCAAGATCCAAAATCGGATTCATCATCGTATAGCATGATCTTCGGTTTGCAGAACCTTGAAGGGTTCCTGAAACTTCAAAACAAAAGATACGATCCGGGTCTCAAAAGTAAGTCGGACCTATTAGTACATTATTCGGACTTCCAGCTTGATATTCAAACTAAGCCGGATCTTGGTCTCTGATGTCATCTGACACCAATCATGGTCAAGTCACGTCACTGACGGACATCTCCTGTCAGCATGACCGTTGGTGGGTCCGCCGTTCGCAGAACCGAGGCGTCGTTTCAATGCACGTGTGGAGATCGAGGCGGCGTAATCATCACATGGGGGTTTCCTAGTTCTTTTCACGACGCGTGGCGTTTACACTGTGTCATTTACACGAATCTTGGCGCGGTTTGTTGGCTATAAGGGGTGAGGATTTCCTTTCCCTCGTCTTCTTCACCTATTCCTGTGTCGTTTCCTTCTCCTCCACTTCTCCCTCACGCACAGAGCTCCCTTGCCTCCAGATTCCCAGGGCTGCCCACCCAAGGTCACCGGTGCACCGGAGAAATGGATTCATCATCATCATCTGGCTTGGCGGCGGCAGCAGCAGCGGCAGCGGCAGAGAAAGAAAGCAATCGCAGGGTTTGGATCCCGTGCGTCCTTGACGACACCAAGCTCGGCGGCATGGAGAACGAAGGACTCCTCTGCGCCGGCGACTAGCAGAGCGGTTTCGGCGAAACCATCCCCAATCCACACGCTGACGAGCGGGTACACTTCGGCACCCACCTCGACAGAGATTTGTCTTTCCCTCCCTCGGAATTCTTTTCCGATGTGATAGATCATTATGGCGTTTAGCTTCACCATCTCCCCCCAAACTCTCTTTTAGAGATGAGCGCCTATGCGGCTTTTTGTGAGGGGTATCTTGGCATTAGGCCGAGTCTCATTCTCTTCCGGTTTTACTTCCATGTCCGGAGAAACTCCATCACCGCCGGTAATCCTTACATTACCGGCACAATTAGTATTTCGGTTAGACGTGAGCGTGTTTATCCTAGGATTTTAGCTAGTGAGTCGGTCAAATAGTGGCCGACCACCTTCTTTTATCATAAGGATATTCCTGCTCCCGGCAAAGCTACCGCTTTGCCGGCTTTCATCGACGGAGCCGCCACACCCCGAGCATCCTGGGACGAGGCTCCTTTGGCTCTCAGCGATGATCTGCTTCTCGCCAAGAGGTGGATCGAGTATCTGATGAAGCACAAGGGCCTGAAAGGGTCCGACTTGGTCCAGTCTTGGGTGGCACGCCGGATCTAGCCTCTCTAGTACCACGGCGACCGACTGATGCACTCCATCACGGCATCGAAAAATGACTCCCTCTGCATCAGCCCCTAGGCTTTAAAGCCACAGGATTACATAAGTCAGATCAAATGGCTGATAAAGGAGCGGATCGAGAGAAAGATTCCGGATTTGTCTCTGGATATGCACATAGCGGAAGACCCAGTAGTGCCGGTAAGCTTTTAGCAGTAAACCCTTTTTATGTGTTTCACCTTTAAGTTATTTCGCAATACTGAGATATTATCTTCTTTTCAGCTTGCCGACCTCCCCGAGTCAGAGTTGGCTCCTATCGAGGGATATCCTTCGGAGTTTTCTCAGGAGGAGGAATTTGTCCCACTACCGGACGTTGTGCCCAGAAAGAGCAAAGCTCCGACAGTGGCCGTCGGCACAAAGGAAGTGCCAGTTGTGAAGAGGTAACATTCCACACAACTTCCCCCTTTGTACTTTACTCATAATTTCTTCTGAGACATATTGTTCTTTATTCTATTACTTTCTCAGAGCTAAGCAGCTCATCAAGGGCAAGGGGAAGGGGAACATCTTGAAGCCCATGCGTCAGACGAAGCTAACTATGGCTTCTCCTGCTGTAGCTCCTCCGACTCCTGCCCCTCAACCTTCTACAGCGCCGGTGATTACTCCACCCTCGGTCGTCGCAAAAGATTCGGCTCCCTCAACAGGGCCAGTGATCCTTGAGTCGCAGACTGACGTCACCATGGGTGACTCAGGTTTTGATAAGGGTTAACCCTCTTCGGGTAATGATCCCTCAGCAGAGACCTTCGCCGAAAACCTCCTAAACAATCCGGGACTTGCCAAATTTGGCTTGTCTCGGAAATCTGCGGAGGAAATCCAGCGGCTAGCCCGGCAATGCCTGGAAAGCCGTAATCTCTCTGCCAAAGAAGAAGCACAAGAAGCGGAGGACGTCAAGTACTCCGATCTTCTCGAACAAGTCTGCCTTCGCGACGAGGGACTAAGAGCTGATGTGCTTCCACCACCTCCGATTATTCCACTCACCCTCGCCGAGAAGGTTACCACTGAGGTGAACATGTGCCTGAGCAAGCTCACACATGAACATCATGTAAGTCAGAATTCCAACTCACGCTTTTCCTTTACTGTATTTTATGTCATATCCTCTAGCCCCCAAGCATGAATTGGGATAAACAGTCTAGGTTTATCTTCTTTTAGGATGCCAAAGAATGAACTAGTGTAGCCCCCAAGGCTCGTGCTGATATTAGCTACAATATTAGCCCGAGTCTTTAGTAGACCTCTGACTCTGGGTATTTTGACTTACAGAAAGTTAATTCATATAACCAGGATTTGTTGAAGAATGTTGCAATAAGCGGAGAGAGATTAAAGCTCTCCGACTTAAAAATGCTGAGCTTAAAGTTTCCAAGGATGAGGCCGAAGGTAAACTTTTCGAGACTCAAACCTTGTCTTGATTTTTCATAGCCGAATATTTTTGTTGAACTGTTGTTCTTTTTTGACTTACAGCACTGGTAAAGCAGTCCTGTGCTATTATCGAAGAGGCCGAAAATCTGAAGACCTTGGTGGTGGAAAACAAGGATCTCCGTCGAGAGCTAGACCAGCTTAAGGCGGACCATGAGAAGAGCATTGCTCAAGTTCTCGAATCCTCCTCCATGGCCACTGTGGAGCGTGATCGCAAGATCGCACTCCACGAGCAAAAAAAATCGGATCTCAACGACAAGATTTTCAGAGAGAAGGATCTTTCTGAGGCACTCCGGGCTGAACTCCGGAGTCTTCGTGAAGAGAAGACCAAAGTTGATGATGTCATCTTTGGTATGTTTCCATCTTTATGACTTGTCTACATTCTTCGACTCTTTCGATGTCGGATTTATTTAACCATTTTGCGTTATATTCATAGGTCATCTAAACTTGACGGAATCCACCTCTGCCGAGCCTCGCACCCACCGGCTTACCCAAGTCTGTGATTTGCTTCATGACTTCCACCAATCCATTGAGGATATTGGCGAAGCTCTCAAGGTTCCGGACATGCATAGCATGTCCGACTTTCAGGTGCGGGACATAGCAAAGGAGATGTCGCAACTTGTCCGGGACTGGAACATGTCCTACGCGCGATCCGCGGCGCAGAACGCTCTCACAATGGTCATGAGCCACCATGGAAGCATGGAAATCTGGCAAGTGACGAGAGGGTATTGTAAGGTGGACGAAGACGGACAGGAGCAAGACATCAAGGCCATCATGGACTCCTGCGCCGGATATGGGTGTCATGTAGCTGACTTAACCAGCTACGACACTCCCTTCTTCACCCGTGTGGACACGCTGCCTCCGCCTCCCGAAGAAGAAGCCGAAATTTCCGACGATGAACAAACCATATCGGATTTGGACATCTCGGATCGTTATCAGGGTGCGGCTGGTGTGTCTAGCGAGCCGGCAGGTCCTAGCTCTCCTCTTGCATCATCAGTTATCAAGAAAAAACAGATGTGTTATTCCTAAAACATTATGGGTCTGTAAATATGTAGTATGATACTTTTGCTAGTGCTCAGCTTTAATCTATTCAGCACTTTTGGTTTAAATTTTTGTGTGCCTGAAATGTTTGCATAAGCACTTATACTTTTTGGCTGTACTTATCGTTTATCTGGCTTTCCGCCTCGTCCATTTCGTGAGC
This sequence comes from Avena eriantha, assembly GCA_910589775.1. Classification (NCBI taxonomy): domain Eukaryota; kingdom Viridiplantae; phylum Streptophyta; class Magnoliopsida; order Poales; family Poaceae; genus Avena; species Avena eriantha. The sequence continues at coordinate 445,943,985 of OU342741.1, read as the reverse complement.
CGGCTAAACTTTCATCACGAAAACTTTGTCGAGCAACGGAGCTCATTTGCTAAACCAGTTTAAACTCAGAAACAAAGTCGGCTTCCAGTACCAACAATTCACTACTCGGAAAATACCCGCAACCGGCAATCAGACAAATAACCAAAGTATAGACTAGGAAATTCAGAGTTATACCCAAAGGTAACATTTTTAGAATCGGAAATCTAAACCAGAACAAACATGAGCATAAAGTACTTTAAAGTATTCTGAGATTTTCGACTGTGACATGATCATTCGGAAATAAGATGGTAAAAACTTCTCAGAAAAAACTTGAGGCAACCAAAACTTTTATTTCTCACGGAACATATACATATATATATGATTACAAAGAAGGATAAACTAAGAATAAAAAGGACGTAGCTGCGCAATATTCCATGGTCTGTCTAACTCATCCGGATTTGTACTTCCTCTAGCTCTTTTTCTCTTCTTAGTAGCAGGTCTTTCTTTGACTGGCCTCATATCTGTTAGGTAGTATGAACCATTGTGCAATACTCGACTAACTAAAAATGGCCCTTCCCATACTGGAGAAAGTTTGTGCTTTCTTTGTTGCACAAGCCAGAGAACCAAATCGCCCTTATTAAAAGATCTGTTTCTGACTCTCTCGCTATGATACTTGCGTAACTTTTGCTGATACGCTGTTGATCTCATTTCAGCAACAACGCGAACTTCTTCGACTAAGTCGAGATCATTTTGTCGAGAAATCTCGGCATCCTCTTCGATATACGCGGCCACTCTAGGAGAAGTGTGAATCAAATCACTAGGAAGAACTGCTTCTGCGCCATAGACCAAGAAGAAGCGTGTGTATCCGGTTGACCTGTTCGGAGTTGTTCATAAACTTCATATTATAGAAGGTAATTCCTCTGCCCAAGCCCCCGCAGCACGTCGTAGTGGTGCTTCGAGTCTCGGTTTTAGGCCTTGTAGGATTAAACCATTTGCTCTTTCGACTTGTCCATTAGCCTGTGGATGTGCGACTGACGCAATGTCAAGCCAGATATTTTGTTCTTGCAGAATTCGACTGGCTCTCCCATAGAGAAATTACTCCCGTTGTCCGTGATAATACTATGCGGATAACCATATCGGATTATAACATCCTCGACAAATCTTTTGGCTGTTGCTCCATCACAACTAGTGACGGGTTTAGCCTCAATCCAGTTGGTGAACTTATCCACCATCACTAAGAGGTGAGTAAATCCACTTGGAGCCTGTTTAAACGGTCCTACCATGTCAAGCCCCCAGACCGCGAAAGTCCATGTTATAGGTATTGTTCGCAGCTGATCATCCAGAACTTGAGCTTGTTTGGCGTACTTTTGGCAGCCCTTGCACGTCTTGACTAGCCGTTCGGCATCTGCCTTGGCTGTAAGCCAGAAAAAATCATGTCGAAAAGCTTGTGCCACTAAAGATTTGGCTGCAGCATGGTGACCACACTCGCCTTCGTGGATTTTTCTTAAGATTTCCACTCCTTCTTCCAGAGATACGCAGCGCTAAAAGACCCCAGATACACTCCGCTTATAGAGCTCACCATTAACTATAGTATAGGCTTTCGCTCATCGGATAATCTGCCGGCTCAGAACCTCGTCTTCGGGTAATTTTGCATCTACCAAATACTCAAGGTAGGGTTGTGTCCAGCTGGGAATTACAGCTAGAACTGCTATTAAAGGTGAGTCGGATTTGGTCGGATATTCCTCACCCACTCCTTTTATTGAAGGAACTTTGAGGTGCTCCAAAAAAGTGCCATCCGGGACCTCTTTCCGTGCAGAGCCTATTCTAGATAGTGCATCTGCTTCCTCATTTTCTGCTTGAGGGATGTGTGGAACCTCAAACCCTTCGAACGGTTTAGATAAATCATCCACCACAGCGTTATATGCTGCCATGTGTTTATTTGCATTACAAATATCCGACACTTGCTGAGCAACAAGATCCGAATCTCCGTAACACATCAAACGTCGGATGCCAATATCCTTAGCAATCCGGATTCCATGCAGCAGTGCTTCATATTCAGCAATATTATTTGTTGATGTGAAGTGGATCTGCAACACGTATAGAAGTTTATCTCCTTGGGCTGATTTGAGCACCATGCCAACCCTCGAGCCCCCGCGAGCCTTAGACCCATCAAACTATAGGGTCCAATATTCCGACTCGGGGAGGGTCATATTCTCCTTCGTCTCTATACAATCAGCAACAAAGTCGGCAAGGATTTGGGATTTGATTGCTGTCCGAGGTTTGTACTCAATATCGAAAGCTGAGAGCTCTATGCCCCATTTGGCGACGCGTCCTGTTGTGTCATTGTTGTTGATTATATCTCTCATGGGAGCTATGCTCACCACAGTAATTGGATGCTCCTGAAAATAGTGCCGTAGCTTACGAGATGCCAAGAACACACCATAAGCTAGCTTTTTTTGATAGTGCGGATACCGCTATTTCGGTTCTGTCAAGACCTCGCTGACAAAATAAGTCAAATGCTGTGATGAGTTCGTAGCATGGAAAACAAAAAAATTCTACCACAAGAACAAACAAAACCCAGATCTAATCTAGATAAAAGCCAAGATCTAATCTATTAGACATGTGCAACGAGATAGATAGGAACTAACCCTCGTAGATCCGAAAGCGTTAACGAGATTAGATCTTGTGGTTGATGTAGTCGATCACTTGCCGATCTCAAGATCGTGTGGACGATCCTTCCAGCGCCGCGTTCCGGCAGCGCTTCCGCAGTCGGTCACACGTGCGGAGTCGAAGTAGACCTTCCTCTCCTCGTTCCAGCGAGCAGCGGAGGTAGTAGATCTTCTCCACGGAATCCCAGCAGCACGACGGCATGGTGGTGGAGGAGTAGAGAATTCTGTAGGGCTTCGCCTATGCCTGTGCAGAAGAAAGGAGGAGGAGAGAGGCGGCAGAGATTGGGAGTTATGGAGCAGGGGTTAGAGGGGGCGCCCCTGCCCCTCTATTTAAAGGGGGAGGGCGCCATGGGAGGGGGAGTCCTTGTAGGACTCCCCTCCCTCTAGGGCCGGCGGATTGGGGAGGGAGGGAGGAGTCCTCCTCCCCCACGACTCCTAGTCTTGACCCACCAGGACTCCTTGATCCCTTCCTTGGTTTTCAAGCAAACTCCAAGAAACCTTCTAGACCCTTTCGGAACATTCCGAAACCTTCTAGAACCCTCATACAAATACTCCGGAACATTTCCTAACTCAGAAAATGATCCCCAATATATGAATCTTATTCTCCGGACAATTCCGGATCTCCTCGTGATGTCCCGGATCCATTCCGAGACTCCGAACAACATTCGGTCTCCAACGCACATTCCATATCTACTTAAAACAACTTCGAACCTTAAGTGTGTCACCCTATGGTTTGTGAATATGTAGACATGACAGAGACACATCTCCTATCAATAACCATTAGCGGGACCTGGAGATCCATAATGGCTCCCACATACTCAACGATGACTTCGTGATCGATTGAACCATTTACATACGAAACTAATTCCCTTTGTCTCGCGATACTATACTTATCCGATGTTTGATCGTCGGTATCTCCATACCTAGTTCTTCCTCGTTACTGATAAGTACTCTTTACTCGTTCCGTGATATGTCATCCCTTGTGACCCAGTCACATGCTTGCAAGCTAACTAGCTGACATCCCACCGAGAGGGCCCAGAGCATATCTATCCGTCATATGGATGGACAAATCCCAATCTTGGTTCATGCGCTTCAACACATACTTTCAGAATACCCAATGACACCTTTATAACCACCCAGTTACGAAGCGGCATTTGATGTCATCAAAGTATCCATCTGGTGATGGTGATTAACATAACCTCATGGTCGAAGGATTAGGTTACTATGTTTTTGAAAGCTTATAGCAATACGAACTTAATGACTTAATCTTTATGCTACGCTTGCTATGGGTGTGTGACCATCACATCATTCTCCTAATGATACAACCTTGTTATTAATCACATCCAAATGTCCATGATCAGGAAACCATGATCATCAATTAATCAACAAGCTAGTTCAACAAGAGGCTTACTAGGGACTCTTACATGTTTACAAAACACACAAGTATTAGTGTTTCCTAATAATACAATTATAGCATGGGATGTAAACATTCATCATAAACACAAAGATATAATAATAACCACTTTTATTATTGCCTCTTGGGCATATCTCCAACAGTCTCCCACTTGCACTAGAGTCAATAATCTAGATTACATGGTAATATACCAAACACCCATGGCGTTCTGGTGTTGGTCATGCTTTGCCCTAGGGAGAGGTTTAGTCAACAGATCTGCCACATTCAGATCAGTGTGTACTTTGCAAATCTTTATGTCACCATCTCGGACATACTCGCGAATAGTGTGGAAACGTAGCTTGATGTGCTTCAGCTTGCTATGTGACCTTGGCTCCTGTGCATTAGCTATGGCACCTGTGTTGTCACAGTAGATGGCCATCGGGTCCAACGCACTAGGAACCACGCCAAGTTCAGTAATGAATTCCTTCATCCACACGGCTTCTTGTGCAACCTCCGAAGCAGCTATGTATTCCGATTCAGTTGAAGATTTTGCCACAACGCTTTGCTTTGCACTCCTCCAGCTTACTGCAGCACCATTCAAAATAAACACGTATCCCGACTGTGACTTCGAGTCATCCGGATCGGTGTTTCAACTAGCATCGGTGTAACCGTTTACAACAAGTTGTTCATCACCTCCATAAGAAAGAACCATATCCTTAGTCCTATTTAGGTACTTTAGGATATTCTTGACCGCTGTCCAGTGTTCCATTCCAGGATCACTTTGATATTTGCTAGTCAAACTAACAGCATGTGCTATATCCGGTCTTGTACACGGCATGGCATACATGATAGAACCTATGGCCGATGCATAGGGAATATTATTCATCTTTTCTCTATCTTCTGCCATAGCTGGACTTTGAGTCTTGCTCAAGGTCTTACCTGACAACATGGGCACGAACCCTTTCTTGCTCTCTTCCATTCTAAACTTCTTTAGAACTTTGTCTAAGTATGTACTTTGTGAAAGCGCTATTAGGCGTCTTGATCTATCTCTATAAATCTTGATGCCTAATATATATGCCGCTTCGCCAAGATCCTTCATTGAAAAACTATTATTCAAATAGGTTTTGACACTATTAAGAAGTTCTATATCATTCCCAATCAACAATATGTCATCTACATATAGTACTAGGAATGCTACAGAGCTCCCACTCACTTTCTTGTAAATACAAGCTTCTCCATAAGTTTGTATAAATCCAAAGTTTTTGATTACTTTATCAAAACGTTGATTCCAACTCCGGGATGCCTGCTTCAGTCCATAAATGGAGCGCTGAAGTTTGCATACCTTGTCAGCATCTTTAGGATCGACAAAACCCTTTGGTTGTACCATATACAACTCTTCCTCAATGTCACCATTAAGGAACGCTGTTTTGACATCCATCTGCCAAATCTCATAATCGAAATGTGCAGCGATTGCTAACAAAATCCTCACAGACTTTAGCTTCGCTACTGGTGAGAATGTCTCATCATAGTCAACTCCTTGAATTTGTCGGAACCCTTTCGCGACAAGTCGAGCTTTATAGACGGTAACATTACCATCAGCATCTATTTTTCTCTTGAAAATCCATTTGTTCTCGACAGCCTTACGGCCATCCGGTAAGTCCACCAAAGTCCACACTTGGTTTTCGTACATGGATCCCATTTCGGATTTCATGGCTTCTAGCCATTTGTCGGAATCTGGGCTCACCATAGCTTCTTCATACGTCGCAGGATCATCAGCGTTGTCCACCAACATGACGTTCAAGGCAGAGTCATACCAATCAGGAGTGGTACGAACCCTCGTTGACCTGCAAGGTTTAGTAGTAACTTCATTTGAAGTTTCATGATCATTATCATTAGCTTCCTCTTCAATTGGTGCAGGCGGCACAAAAACATCTTCCGATGCTGCACTACTCTCAAATCCGAGAGAAGGTTCAGTAACCTCATCGAGTTCTACTTTCCTTCCAGTCACCTCCTTCGAGAGAAACTCCTTCTCAAGAAAGGATCCATTCTTAGCAACGAAAACTTTGCCTTCGGATCTATGATAGAAGGTATACCCAATTGTTTCTTTAGGGTATCCTATGAAGACGCATTTCTCCGCTTTGGGTTCTAGCTTATCAGGTTGTAACTTCTTTACATATGCCTCGCAACCCCAAACTTTAAGGAACGACAACTTAGGTTTCTTACCAAAACACAATTCGTACGGTGCCATTTCAACGGATTTAGATGGTGCCCTATTTAAAGTGAATGCTGTTGTCTCTAATGCATAGCCCCAAAACGATAGCGGTAAATCTGTAAGAGACATCATAGACCGAACCATATCTAAGAGAGTTCGATTACGACTTTCGGACACACCATTACGTTGTGGTATTCCCGGCGGTGTCAACTACGAAAGTATTCCACATTTCTTTAAATGCATGCCAAACTCATAACTCAGATATTCACCTCCGTGGTCAGAACGCAGAAACTTAATCTTCTTGTTACGATGATTTTCCACTTCACTTTGAAATTCCTTAAACTTCTCGAAAGTTTCAGACTTATGTTTCATAAAGTAGACATACCCATATCTACTCAAGTCATCCGTGAAAGTGAGAACATAACGATATCCACCACGCGACGCTACACTCATTGGACCGCACACATCGGTATGTATTATTTCCAATAAGTCTGTAGCTCGCTCCATTATTCCAGAGAATGGAGTCTTAGTCATTTTTCCCATTAGACATGCTTCGCATCTTTCAAGTGATTCAAAATCAAGTGATTCAAGAAGTCCATCAGAATGGAGTTTCTTCATACGCTTCACTCCAATGTGACCAAGACGACAGTGCCACATGTATGTAGAATTATCATTTAATTTTATTCGTTTAGCATCTATGTTGTGAACATGTGTATTACTACTATCGAGATTCAGTAAGAATAAACCATTCATCTCGGGTGCATTATCATAAAAGATATTACTCATATAAATCGAACAGCCTTTATTCTCGGACTTAAAAGAGTAACAGTCTCACAATAAACAGGATCCAGATATGATGTTCATGCTTAACGCAGGCACCAAATAACAATTATTCAAATTTAAAACTAATCCCAAAGGTAGATGTAGAGGGAGCGTGCCGACGACGATCTCATCAACCTTGGAGCCATTTCCAACACGCATCGTCACCTCGTCTCTTGCCAGTCTTCGTTTATTCCGTAGCTCCTGTTTCGAGTTACAAATATGAGCAACCGAACTAGTATCAAATACCCAGGCACTACTACGATTACAAGTAAGATACACATCTATAACATATATATCAAATATACCTTTCTTCTTGATGTTGCCATTCTTTAGATCCGCCAGGTACTTGGGGCAGTTACGCTTCCAGTGACCAGCACCCTTGCAGTAGAAGCACTCAGTTTCAGGCTTGGGACCAGCCTTGGGCTTCTTAGCACGTGCGGCAGCTTTCTTGCCGTCCTTCTTGAAGTTGCCCTTGTTCTTAGGCTTGCCTTGTCTCTTGAAATTGGTGGTCTTATTGACCATCAACACTTGGTGCTCCTTCTTGATCTCCACTTCAGCAGTTTTCAACATGGATGATAGTTCAGGCAACGTCTTGTTCATGCAGTGCATGTTGTAGTTCATCACAAAGTTCTTGTAACTTGGTGGCAGTGATTGGAGGAGACGGTGAATCCCCAACTCATTAGGAATCGATATTCCCAACTCTTGGAGCTTGTTTGCGTACCCAGACATGGTGAGCACGTGCTCGCTAACAGAGCTTCCCTCTTCCATCTTACAGTTAAAGAACTTTTCGGAGGCCTCATAGCTCTCCATGGCCGCGCGAGTCTCAAAAATTAGCCTGAGCTCCTTAATGATCTCGAACGGGTCGTGGTGCTCAAAACGCTTCTGGAGCTCCGCTTCTAAACCGTACAGGATGGCACACTAAACTGTGGAGTAATGATTTTTTCGAGTGGCGTAAACATTCTTTACGTCATCGGTGGCATCATCTGCAGGTGGGTCACCTAGCGGTGCTTCGAGCACATAGGTCAACTGACCAGCCCTGAGGACGATCTTCAGTCCACGGAACCAGTCCGTGAAATTGCTTCCATTGTTCTTAAGCTTTTCTTTCTCTAGGAACGCATTGAAATTGATGGAGAGGGTCGCCATAATCTACAACAATTTGCAAGTAGTTTAGACTAAGTTTATGACAAATTGAGTTCAAATTTAATTCTTAAACTAACTAGGTGAACTCCCACTCAAAACAACATCCCTCACATTGTCTTAGTGATTACACGAACCAAGTCCACTACACCAAGTCCTATCTTCACGAGAGAAGATGTAGTTTCATCGGCGAACAATCTTCATGTTCATCATATCATTTATATGACTCATGCTCTACCTTTCGGTATTCCGTGTTCCGAGACCATGTCTGTACATGCTAGGCTCGTCAAGAAAACCTTAGTTTCCGCATGTGCAAATCTGGCTTGCACCCGTTGTATGCACACGTAGAATCTATCACATCCGATCATCACGAGATGCTTCGAAACGACGAGTCTTAGCAACGGTGCCAACTAAGGGTGAACACTTTATTACTTGATATTTAGTGAGAGGGATCATCTTATAATGCTACCGTCGCGATCTAAGCAATACAAGATGCATAAAGGATTAACATCACAGGCAATTCATAATTAGTGTGATATGATATGGCCTTTTCTTCTTGCGGCTTTGATCTCCATCTCCAAAGCACGAACATGATCTCCATCATCACCAGCATTGCGTCAAGGTCAGTGGCGCCGCTTCATGGTTGTCCATCATCACTAGCAACTAAGGGTGAACATACTCAACGATGACTTCGTGATCGATTGAACCATTTACATACGAAACTAATTCCCTTTGTCTCGCGATACTATACTTATCCGAGGTTTAATCGTCGGTATCTCCATACCTAGTTCTTCCTCGTTACTGATAAGTACTCTTTACTCATTCCATGATATGTCATCCCTTGTGACCCAGTCACATGCTTGCAAGCTAACTAGATGACATGCCACCGAGAGGGCCCAGAGCATATCTATCCGTCATATGGATGGACAAATCCCAATCTTGGTTCATGCGCTTCAACACATACTTTCAGAATACCCAATGACACCTTTATAACCACCCAGTTATGAAGCGGCGTTTGATGTCATCAAAGTATCCATCTGGTGATGGTGATTAATATAACCTCATGGTCGAAGGATTAGGTTACTATGTTTTTGAAAGCTTATAGCAATACGAACTTAATGACTTGATCTTTATGCTACGCTTACTATGGGTGTGTGACCATCACATCATTCTCCTAATGATACAACCTCGTTATTAATCACATCCAAATGTCCATGATCAGGAAACCATGATCATCAATTAATCAACAAGAGGCTTACTAGGGACTCTTACATGTTTAGAAAACACACAAGTATTAGTGTTTCCTAATAATACAATTATAGCATGGGATGTAAACATTCATCATAAACACAAAGATATAATAATAACCACTTTTATTATTGCCTCTTGGGCATATCTCCAACACGCTGCACCAAGTGTTCCTGATTTTCCTCCGGTCTCTCCACTACCATGACAATACTGATGACTTTATTTGCCGCAGCAAGATAGAGCAACATCGGTTCCTGTGGTTCCGGGGCTGCAAGGATTGGTGCAGATGAGAGTACTTTTTTCAGGTCTTGTAGTACAGCTTCAGCTTCGTCGGTCCATACAAAATCCTTGGTATTTTTCAGGAGTTTGTATAACGGTGCGGCTCTTTCATCAAGCCGTCTTACAAACCGACTGACTGTGGTAATGCAATCAGTTAGTCTTTATACGTCCTTCGGGCGAGTTGGCCTGGAAATATTGAGTATAGCCTTGATTTTGTCTCAGTTCACCTCTATGCCTCTTTGAGAGACAATGAAACCTAACAATTTTCCGGCTGGGATTCCAAAGAAGCATTTCTTCGGATTAAGCATGATGTTGTATTTTCGTAGATTGGCGAACGTTTCCTTCAAGTCGGAAATTAATGTTTTCTTCTTTTTGGACATCACCGCAATATCATCCACATATGCATGTACATTGCATCCGATTTGATCGTGGAGGCAACGTTGCATTGTGCGTTGGTACGTAGCTCCTGTGTTCTTCAGCCCAAAGGGCATCGTAACAAAACAGAAGGTTCCGAAGAGGGTTATGAATGAAGTTTTGACTTTGTCAGATTCCTTCATACGGATTTGGTGATAACCGGAATATGCGTCGAGAAAACAGAGGAGTTCCGAGCCTGCCGTAGAATCGATACCTTGATCAATCCTAGGCAGAGCAAACGGATCTTTGGGGCAAGCCTTGTTCAAAGCAGTATAATCAACACACATCCTTAAATCAGTGGTATCCTTTTAAGGGACCATTACAGGATTGGCCAACCACTCAGTGTGGATGACCTCTTCTATGACTCCGGCTAACTCGAGCCCTACTAGTTCCTTAACTATTGCCTTACGCTTTTCATCGCCGAAACATCGTAAGGACTGTTTAACGGGTTTAGCATTCGGGTTTACATTTAAAGAGTGCTCGGCAAGTTCCCTAGGTACTCCGGTCATGTCAGATGGCTGCCATGCGAAGATATCTTGATTTTCTTTGAGGAACTTGACGACCGCGCTTTCCTATGCGCTATCTAGGCCTACGCCTATCTGGGTCACCTTGGAGGGGTCATCATCCTTCAATGGCGTCTTCTTCGTCTCTTCTGATGCCTTGAACTCCGGATTCGGCTTTGTCACCTCCTTCTTCGTTGCGGGCATCTCAGACGGATCTATGTTTTTCTTGATCTCCTGGTACTCCTAGGCGTGCAGCACGGCTTCAGCAAAGGCGGCATTTCCATCCTCGCACTCTCGCGCTTTCTTCGGGTCTCCCCTGATGGTGATCACGTCGTTGGGACCTGGAATTTTCATCATATTGTAAATGTAACACGGACGAGCCATAAAAGCCTGGTAAGCCGGATGTCCGAATAAAGCGTGGTACGCGCTCTTGAACAGGACCACTTCGAAGGAAAGTGCCTCTGTCCGATAGTTCTTTGGAGTCCCAAAGGTAACATCCAAAGTTATTTCTCCTAGGGAATTTGCTTGTCTTCCTGGGACAACCCCGTGAAAGATCACAGAGCTGTGGTTCAGCTGGGTCTCCGAGATCTTCATCCGGTGTAGCGTTTCGACATACAGAATGTTAATACTGTTGCCACCATCCATGAGAGTCTTGGAGAAACCATAACCATCAATAAGTGGATTGACGATTAAGGCATATTTTCCTTGCCTATGCAACTTAGGCGGATGATCAACACGGTCAAATGTGATTGCCACTTCCGACCAGTCCAAGAATTGGGGGACAGCCGAAACTGTTGCATTGAGCTCATGTAGCATTGCCTTTTTGACCTTTGCTGGTTGAGATCCGAGGAAGGAGACATAAGTGTATTTCTTGGCCGGAAATTTTTTCTTCCCTTCCGGCCTGGGATTTGAAGCGTCAGCTTCCTCCATGTCAGAATCTTCCTTGGTCTCTTTATCCTTTTCGGGATTCTTCTTTCCCTTCTTCCACCTGGCTTTGTAGCCAGCGGTATCATCTCTCTTAATGTCGTCATTGAAACGACACTCGGTGTTTGTGTGGGACGAGCCCCCATTGGCATCTAGGTGATGCACACATGGGTTATTCGCAATGTCGGACCAAGAATAGGTTTTGCCAGGTTGCTGGTGTAACTACCTCGGACACTACGCTCTAAGTTGCATGCCTGAATGAGCGAAAGTGGTTAAAATAGTACGGTGGGGGACCAGGGCCACCCACGGTAGACCCGTCGGCCGTCCTAACCACTTCCAGAACATCGGGACAAGAACGAGCGGCGTAGTCGGATACCAATAAATGCGCAAAACCACTTATCAGATAGAGATTAGCAACTCCACATTCCGTGAAAACATGCTGGAAGGAAGAACACCCTTAACAAGATGGCACCGGTTAACAAGGAGTCGGATAGATCGCGTCGGTTTACAAAAGCCTGTCGGTATGGAATGTACCAACAGTTGATAACCAAAAGGCAGATAGCGATAACAAGTTGGATGCAACAGATAGACAAGGAATCACACACACACACACAACCTATGGTACTACGGAACCCAAAACACGTGAATCCTAGTTTGAATTTTTAGAAGAGGATTGAAAATGTTACACTTCCTTACCAGAAAAGGGTGGGTGGGTGGGTAAGAAGAAAAGTGGAAGCGGTCCTACTCTCACGTTTTTGCTTTTCCCTAGTATACATAGCTACCAAAATATTTGCTAGACTAACAACGACCATTTGGCTGAGACCCTGAAGGGCGGAATGGCTCTGATACCATTTGTAACTACCTCGGACACTACGCTCTAAGTTGCATGCCTGGATGAGCGAAAGTGGTTAAAATAGTACGGTGGGGGCCCAGGGCCACCCATGGTAGACCCGTCGGCCGTCCTAACCACTTCCAGAACATCGGGACAAGAACGAGCGGCGTAGTCGGCAGGCGAAGGGATCAACTATATACACAAGTGAGTATGTATGCAAGCCACCATACAACTGTTCTCAGAGCCATACCATCTAAAATAAATAGAAATATATTGCAACGCCATACGGCAAGATCCAAATATCCTAGATAGAGATAATATTTTAGGATAGCTCCTCATACATCAATCAACAGAGTATCAGGCGGAAGCGGAAGTCAAGATCCGAGTACGGATAAGAAGCAAATCAGCATAAGATGCCACATAAATAAACACATCCCGCCCACAGATCTCACGGATCTCCATCCCCAGAATCTCTACACCGAGTGATCGTTGCCAACATCATCTGTTTCCTCCACCCAGTATCCATCTTGCGAATACACCTGTCCATCTAAAAACAACAAATTTATCGTGTGAGACCCTAGGGGTACTCAGCAAGTCTTTATGCCTCTAAAGGGGACACAACCTGGGGTGACGCAATTGCAGCAAAAGATAAAACCTAGCAGTTCTATAAAAACTCGCTAACCATCCGCCTAACCAATGATAGACGAATGTCCGTTAATTAATAACAACAGTTATAACAGTATAAAGTAACAGATCCATCCTCCCCCTCGCTTACCGACGAGAAGGCGGATGAACAACCCATCTGTTGGCAGTTTTATTAACCATTCCATGAATATTGCACTAATTACTAGTCAGATATTTAGTCAAATTAAAAACGGTACTTTAGTTATGCTTGTCTATGATCGAGAAACTGTGCTCCAAGTAGTCCATAACTGCGGACACGGCTTTCAGAAAGTTTTACCCTGCAGGGGTGCACAAATAGCAACACACACTCGATCAACCTCGGAAAAACCAACTCAAAACCCAACGAGGCATTCACGACAAAGCGATCACAGGATTCAGAAATATTTCAGGGGGGCACCCCATTAAGCTACCCGCAACGAAGCTAGCTGACTCCGAAATGGACTCAAGGTTTGCGTCAATGGCTGTAAACGACTGGGAACCCGAAAGTGTGACTGGGCTTGTCAATACCGCGAAAACACTCCGCAATCCTAAACAGTACAGGTGCTCCACCCAGACTTTTTTTACTCAGCATCAGCTAGCCACAACCACCGACAGGTGCGGCCGTCGCTGACTGGCCCAGCTAGAAAACGTGGCACAGAGGCGGTCTTCTCTCACCGTAGCAGAAGCTAGCCACAGCCACTGCTCGGTGGGCCCGACGCTCACGCGGGCCCACGTGCCAGCGAGAGGGAGTGGGCTGGCCACGCGGCACGGAGGGGGGCCGCGGGTTGAGGAACTGAAACCCCAGGTCTCTTTCTGTAAAAAGGCCAAGGAGACCGACAGGTAGGCCTCGAGGGAGCGCGGGTTTAGGAAAAAGGTTGTGGGGGGGTATGTGCAAAGCTACCAACACATACTGTTTCTCTTCTCGTTTTTATCTGACGAACTGACGGCGACAGATCGGTGCGCGACGCCGCGGGGTTCGAACCCACGACCGATCGCACGCGCGCAGGCAGCGGCGACCGCTGCGGTAGATGGGGATTGGTGTTAGGGAAAAGCTGCGCGGCTGGATAAGCTTCTACGGCGTGTCGACGAGCAAACGCAAGCGCGCACGGCGGCGCACAGAGAGCGCTCGGCACAAAGTCCGGCGAGCACAGACGACCAAGGAGGAAGGGGAGGTGTCAGGGAGGTTGCGTGGCTCACCGAGAGGTGGTCGGCGGTGGCGGATCGTGTCGGAGCGCAGCAGGACGACGGCGATGCAGAGGCCGAGCGGAGTTAGGGTTTTTGTCGGGGCGCGTCGGTGTGCAGCGGTACAGGGCGGCTCCTCCTCGGCTGCGTGTACGGGGACGATGTAGGGGACTTGCTGGTTCCTCTTCGACACCCAAAACTCCACGCCGCTGGCTTGATCTGGTGCAGGCAGCCGATGCCGACGGTGGTGGCCGGAGTGGAGAAGAGATGAAGGGGGAAGGAAGGGATCGGCGCAGCGGCCAGGGGTGGATCTGGGCACGAGAGTGAGACGGGAGGGAGTAGGTAAAGTAGAGGGGGAAGAGGGAGACGCCGTGGGAGGCTCGGGGTGGAAAGTTGGTGTGGTGGCCACCTTTCTCTCCCTGCCCTCACGTGCCTGGCGTGGTGCAGCTGGGAGGTGGTGTGGCTACAGGTGGACCAGGGGGCGCAGGTGGGTCGGGTGTGGGGCCTACTGATCAGCGAGAGAGAAAAAGGAAGGGGAAGGGAGGCTCGGCAAGGGAGCTAGGAGGCTCGGGTTAGGTTTAGACAAGGGTTAGAGAGAGAGGGGTATATGGGGTAGATAATGGGGTAGTTAGGGTGAGAGGTGAGCTTTAGCCAAAGCTAGGGAAGGAGGGGGGTGAGGTGGCTCGGGTAGCTAGAGAGGAGGATGGTGGGGTAGGGGTTAGGGTTTGGTTAGGGTTTTGAGGGAGAGAGAGAGAGAGAAATAAGTGTTAAGGGGGTTTTAACATGTTCTAAGCAAGATCAAGCAAAGAGGTGAAAAGAGATGGTGAGGGTGTGGAGCTTGAGTTTGATCTCCCATGATCATGCAAGATCAAGCAAGGTGGATAGCGTGGTGATGGGTAAGGAGATAGGGTAGTGCTAGGGTTCTATGGTTTTGGTGAGGGAGTAGAAGTTAGGGATCTAGCATGATCCAACTAGATCAAGCAAGAATGGGAGGTGAGAGGAGAGGTAGGGATTGATCTCACATGATCATGCATGGGAGCATGCACATGTGAGGGTGGATGAGGGTGAAGAGCTTGAGGCACATGGCAAGGAAACAAGATCAAGGTGAGAAGTGTTTGAGAGGGAAAAGAGGAAGCTGAAAGAGATGATCCACTCCAAAAATTCAAGAAAATCCAAAGAAGACAAGATGGTGGTGGTTGTTGCATGGCCCATGCAAAAGCATTAAATGCCATGTTTTAATCTTGTGAAAACAAAGTAAATAATCATGGCATTTATACATATGCATTCCAAAATATGAATTAGGGCCAAGCTAAAAAGAATTTAAAAGAAGGTTCCATGTGGAGTGGATGGAGATGATCATATTTGAATATATTTTGAACATGCTAGTGTGTATATTCCACTATGGGCATATTATCCTCAAAATATTCCAACATGAACAAGTATTCCAAAACAATCCATATGGAAGTTAGCAAGAGAGTGTTACTCACAAAAGCATGTAAAGGTGGCTCCACATATTAATAATGTGAAAACAACAAGGTGCTAGTGTGGAAGCATATAGAAATAGAAATGGATCCATCCCAACCCACATGAGCTAGAGGTAAACTCAGTAAAATGCAATGCTCACATATGGTGGAATGGTGGAGTCATGGGGTGGTGACAAGAAAGATGGTGGAGTTAATAAAAGATATGCCCCCAACTCAACTTGGACATCAAGAATTTATCAAGAACCAAATACAATATATCAAGAGGCAAATACAATTAATAATGCATATGGGATAAGAACAAAATGAAAAGGGTTTTATATGATGCTCAAATGCAATGTGGCATGTGACATGAGCATGATATAATTATGATGCAACAATTATATGTAGGAAGTAGCATATATATAGACTAGGCTAGTAGGATTGCAATTGTTAGACAATTGGGATGCTACAACTCTCCCCCACTAAACAAGAATCTCGCCCCGAGATTCCTAGGAAAAAGAAACCAACACAAGGAGAGACGGGTGTTCAGAACGAAGGTGATCCTTGCGTTCCCAAGATGATGAACAACGGAATGGTGCGACTACTACACCTTGCAAAACTTGCTAGACTTGTTGCAAGTCTTGCGTTTTGCTTGAGACACAAAGGGTTAGAAGAGTTGAAGGATTGTCGTGAGACAAGAAGGATAGGATGAACATAGCTCCGGTTTTCTCGAGAAACATGATAAAAGAATAGAACCACTTGTGAAGGAAAAAAAGAAAGGACGATGTATCATGGAGAAAGAAAAGACACACCGTTAGGATAAAGATCACCGATGCACATGGATACGATTGTCTGTTTCACCAGACGGAAAGAGCGACTTTGGAGAAGTTATGCACTACTATGAAAATAGCATTGTACCTTCCCTCGGATTTAAGAAATGCAGCTTGGAGAAACAATATTGCCTTCAAACAATAGATTTCCTTGATATCAACGGAAAGATTTAGTTAGACATTGTCGGATTAGATTCTTGTTACGCCGGTAAGAACCAAGGATCACGCAATTGAGGTGCGCAGATATATCTTCAAGACAAGGAGGTGATGCTAGATTATGGTGGGATCCCGAGAAGAAAAGAATATAGAGAATATGGAGTTTATGTAGAGATACTTATTGCTTTCTTTAACCTTGAGGCTAATGCAATAGATTTGTGACTGATGGCATCAACCATAATTGGCTTTACCAGCAGAATAAGGATTGACAAAAGGAAGTCAGATATATCTTCCATCCTTCTTGATTGACGATGTGGTGCTCCGGTAGAATGAAGAGTAACTGAGACGATAACAGCATTTGCTTCCACCAGATAATTGATGATTTTCTCCGTGTAGAAAAACGAGATCATCAACAAGAGATTATTGATTATGTTCTCCGAGAGAGCACTCTGGAAAGACAAGGGCGGAAGTAAAGTATCGAGGGATAAAGGCCACTTCTAACTTCCGTGGAATGAGTGAAATTGCATTAATCCGCCAATCCAATGTACAAGAGCGAATGATAAGAGTAGTGGTATGGTAGCTACTCCATCCCGCACTCAAAGCATTACTCCGTACATGAATAAGAAATCATGCAACCCAACTCCCAACGACAGACTAGAAATCTTGACAAGGTTAACTCATGGAACTCCGTTAGAAAACAAGGATAGATGCAAACGATTCGTCGGATCCAAGATAGATAAGGATGATGATGTTGTCGTCATGTCGGAAGTACCAAGTCACCGGAAGATATGAAGGAATATTACGAAGAACAACTGCAAGATTCAAGAGATAAAGAAAAAGATAGCACCAACTTGAACAGAAGGAATACAAAAGATCTGAAAAGTCTTCATGGCCTCCGGTGGATTGAGCATAGATGATAGAACGAGAGGGTTTCAAAAGATTACTTGACAAGACAGAGGTGAAAAGAAACTCCATGTTCTTCTTGAAATGATTGAGAGAGATTTAGCAGTCTTGAGGAATTCTTCCGCGGAACGACGATGATAAATCTCCCACAAGGAAAAACTCCGGGTTTGATTGAAGGTGGAGGATGGAATTAACAATGGACTTGCTGATTCCAGAATTGAAGCGATGTATTTAGCAGAAAGACGTGATCGAGATAGGTGACTTCAAGAAGTCAGAGTTCACACTTTGAGCCTTTGCATGCAGGCAGTGCTCACGAAGCTTGAGAGAAAAAACACAGATGATCTTCCATGTTCTTCCATTGATATAGAATAGGCAAGCATATCATCAAGATATACCACCACGGATTAACAAGATATTCCAAGAATATCAAGTTCAAGAGGCGGGAGAAACGACAATGCTCGAAACACTTCCTGAGCTCAACGCTCTTTGAAAGATTAATATTAAGAGCACGGGTTCATGTTGAAAGAGCTGCATTAGCAGAATAGATTATCTGGTCCTTCGGAAGAAAAAGAGATGCCGCCTAGTTCACATTGTCGATCGGATCACCGATTACAAAGATAAAGAGATCTTGGATAAAGGAACGATTATAGCTCATACCTTAAGCAAAGCTATCAGAGACGAAAAAGATGCAATTCCCTCGTATCAAAGAGAATTTTGGGATATGGAGTTCAAAAAGATGTGAAGCATGATAAACCGATGATAGACCACCGTAGTGGCTTGAGAAAACTCCGGATTGCCAAAGATACTTGAATATGCATAGATATGATCACGGTGTAGCTCAAAATCACAGGAGATAACCGCCATCATTTGGAGGATAGGGTCGATAGCATTGTCCATATTCCACTCATGATAAGTGTCATATAGCTATGCCGAGAACCAATTACAATCACCAGCATCGGATCGACACATGTTATGTAAATAGCCCAAGAGAATTTGAAGATGAAGTAAAACTCCACGATTAAGCGCCGCTGACAAAAGAATGAGTTAGCATGAACATGCCGATGAAAGGAAGATAGATAATGTTTCACACACGACTGAAGAGGAGTGTGGAAACACAGATGTATCAAAGAAAAAATTCCGCATTTTTCGGCATTAAGATACCAATAAATGCGCAAAACCACTTATCAGATAGAGATTAGCAACTCCACATTCCGTGAAAACATGCTGGAAGGAAGAACACCCTTAACAAGATGGCACCGGTTAACAAGGAGTCGGATAGATCGCGTTGGTTTACAAAAGCCTGTCGGTATGGAATGTACCAACAGTTGATAACCAAAAGGCAGATAGCGATAACAAGTTGGATGCAACAGATAGACAAGGAATCACACACACACACACACACACACACACACACACACAACCTATGGTACTACGGAACCCAAAACACGTGAATCCTAGTTTGAATTTTTAGAAGAGAATTGAAAACGTTACACTTCCTTACCAGAAAAGGGTGGGTGGGTGGGTAAGAAGAAAAGTGGAAGCGGTCCTACTCTCACGTTTTTGCTTTTCCCTAGTATACATAGCTACCAAAATATTTGCTAGACTAACAACGACCATTTGGCTGAGACCCTAAAGGGCGGAATGGCTCTGATACCATTTGTAACTACCTCGGACACTACGCTCTAAGTTGCATGCCTGGATGAGCGAAAGTGGTTAAAATAGTACGGTGGGGGCCCAGGGCCACCCATGGTAGACCCGTCGGCCGTCCTAACCACTTCCAGAACATCGGGACAAGAACGAGCGGCGTAGTCGGCAGGCGAAGGGATCAACTATATACACAAGTGAGTATGTATGCAAGCCACCATACAACTGTTCTCAGAGCCATACCATCTAAAATAAATAGAAATATATTGCAACGCCATACGGCAAGATCCAAATATCCTAGATAGAGATAATATTTTAGGATAGCTCCTCATACATTAATCAACAGAGTATCAGGCGGAAGCGGAAGTCAAGATCCGAGTACGGATAAGAAGCAAATCAGCATAAGATGCCACATAAATAAACACATCCCGCCCACAGATCTCACGGATCTCCATCCCCAGAATCTCTACACCGAGTGATCGTTGCCAACATCATCTGTTTCCTCCACCCAGTATCCATCTTGCGAATACACCTGTCCATCTAAAAACAACAAATTTATCGTGTGAGACCCTAGGGGTACTCAGCAAGTCTTTATGCCTCTAAAGGGGACACAACCTGGGGTGACGCAATTGCAGCAAAAGATAAAACCTAGCAGTTCTATAAAACCAACATATCAAGAGGCAAATACAATTAATAATGCATATGGGATAAGAACCAAATGAAAAGGGTTTTATATGATGCTCAAATGCAATGTGGCATGATGGCATGAGCATGATATAATTATGATGCAACAATTATATGTAGGAAGTAGCATATATATAGACTAGGCTAGTAGCATTGCAATTGTTAGACAATTGGGATGCTACAGCTGGCCTCCTCTACCTTGAACTCTTGACGTTCCACGACCGCATCGGCGGCCACCGCCACGTCCTCCTCGTCCTCCAGACCCAAAAGTAGCAGTGACCACTGCCGTTTCCGCGTTGTGTTTTTCTTCCGAGGTATTTTTGCGCTTCTGAGCTTGTTGCTTTGGTTGTTTTGCCGACTGTGGCACAGCTAAGGCATTAAGTAATCCCTCTGCATCGTCGTCACCATTTGCATACTTGCTCGTTGTTTCTATCATCTCTCCCAAATCAGTGACTTTGTCACACTTCAAGCGATGACGTAGTAAACCAATTGGGAGTCCTGCGATGAAAGCTTCAATCGCGGTTTGGTCATTTACTCCTTCACAGGAGTTCTTGATGTCGATCCATCGTCCAAGATAATCTCGGCAAGTTTCTCCGGCTTTCTGGGTGCAACGCTGTAGGTCTCCGACCGTACAGGGCCTTCCGGTACGTGCCTTCGAAATTCCGAAAGAACGCACGTTGCATGTCATACCAGTTGTGGATGGTGTTCTCCGGAAGTTCATTGAGCCATGATCGTGCTGTCTTCCGCAACATGAGTGGGAGATGTCGGGTTGCGACCAGGCTGTTTCCGCCTTTGGCGATGCAGCAAGCTTGGAAGAAATCATGTAGCCAAGTATCTGGCCGAGCTATGCTGTCGTAGGCTTGAATATGTCTTGAGATAGCAAATCCTTCCGGAAATCTTGTAGCTCTTATGCGTGGTCCGAAGCACTTTGGGCCCACGTATATGTCATCATTTTCATAGTGTCGCGCCTCTATATTGGAGTTGATCCTGTGCCTTGCGTCATTTGGGGATAAAGATCGTCCCGAGTGACGGCTATGACTGCGGTGCCTTGGAGCCGGACTTCGGCTTCTGCCACCACGACGCCCTCCTTGGCCTCCTTGGGAGCCGTTGTGATGGCTACTTGGCGGAGAGGGTGGAGCAGATGGGTTATTTTCGGCTGAGCGCCGGCCTCCGTCCGGAGCATCATTATTCCGGTTCCGGGGAGGGTCTTCATTGTGACGAGCCCCCTGCCGGCTTGTCTCGGCACGGTGTTCGTCGTTCCTTTGCCCGTCATCCGGAAGGCTTGCATGTCTAGGAGGTGGCATTCTTTGTCGGTCCTCCTCCCGACGTTTCTCTTTATCTTGTTCCATGTGGTCCTTCGACTCTCGCCGGGGAGGATTCCTCGGATTCAGTGCAGCAATTGTCTCTTGCTCTGCAACTGGGTTAACGTTACGCCAGTCACGAGCAGCTTTGTGGTGCTGTCCTGAAGATCCGGTTCTTGAGTAATTGTCTTCCCGATGGTCGGAACGATGGTGCTGCTCCGGAACACGTTGGGGTCTTATGTCCGCCCATTATGGATCTGTGCGACATTGGTCAGAATCGGAGACCAGTTTTTGACTTCCGGACATGGCGACCTTTTGCTGCTCCAGTCCCTTGTTGAGTAGTTTGATGCCCAACCGGATCTGCTCCGGGCCTGGATTAGCCGATAGGATTTCTCGAGCCGCAACGGTGTTCTGTACTGGTGTTGATACACCCAATCCCCATTGTTGTCGCGTCGAGGCATCCCAAGTTTCCCTCCGAAAAGGACTTTGTGAATCTGCGGGAATTGGTCATCATGAGTATGACGTTTCCTGGTCTTCTGATGTTGCCTAGAGTTGTATTTCTCCGCAGTTGCCATGCGTTTCTTTTCCTCCTCAATGTTTTTGGCTTCATCCAGAATTACTTGGCGACGCGCTTCTAGGGCCTGGGCCCTCTCGTCCAGCTCTTCAACAGTAAGTTCTGCAGCTATAGGAATAGGTGTAGTTAATGCAGCATCGATGAGTTTACGCGCACCTTCAGTGATCACGTGTCCATCCACCGACTCTTCTTTGGGCTCGTCTGGGATAAGTGCTCCATCCGAGTCCTCCTCGTATTCCTGGGCAATCACCTCCTCTGCCGGAGGGTCTTTCGCCGGGGTCTTGTTCTTTTCGTTCTTCTTCTTTGCCTTCTTGGCAGCGCCGGTAGCAAAGACGACTTTGGGTCCGTTTCCCGGAATCAAGCTCTGATCGGTACTTTCGGACATCTGAACCTCAGGATTATCTTCGATTTCCATGTCATCCTGTGCTTTGGGAGAGTTTTCTCGGATCCTTCATCCATGGCTTCTTCTTCCTCTGCAGCTTTGGAGTTATACTCCTCTTCATACTCCGCGGAGAACTTTCGGAAATCTGCCGACATCATCGAGTCATCTGAGGATGCGGGGACGTCGGCGTTTGTTCCGATCACCTCCAGCACAGAGTCGATGTTGTCTCCAGCATCGGCGGAGCCGGATCCGGATCCCACATATCCGACAAAGTGCGATGTGCCCTTCCTGAGATAACTGCGATCTTCATAATAGGCTTCATTGAAACCGATGTAGACATCGATCTCGCCAAAAGACATGATGGTGTAGGCAGTCACAGCCTCCCTAGCCGGAATCTAGGTCTCATCGAGAATGATGAGAGGGACGTCGCTGGCGTAGAGGATGCGACCGACGGCGATAGTCTCGCCGATTCCAATTCTTGCAGATTCCACTCGAAACGCAGATCCGAAGCTCACTTGCCCCACGGTAGGCGTCAACTGTCGTTGGATTGATGACAAGTACGCAATGAGGGGGTCCTCGAGGCGTGCGGAAGAGATGGGAGTGAGACGTACGGTGTTCCGGGACGGTGAGCACACAAGTTTACCCAGGTTCAAATCCGCCGACTTTGGACGGATCCTACTTCTGCTAGCAATCCAGTAATACGGCAGAGCCGAATATGGGTTACAAGGGTTCGCCTGTGCAAGTTGAGATTGTGATTGTAAGGTGTGCCCTAAAGGCTCTCCCTAGGACGGTTTATATAGATATCTGGCCTAGGGTTTACATGATAGATCTATCCGGCTACGACTAATCTTAAACTACAAGTAACACTATGGACCTATGTCGGTAAATCTTCTGGGCCTTCCTGTAACCGGACTGGACTCTATCTCTTCTCTTTGACTGGGCCGCCCGTGAAGCAAAGCTCTAACCCGAAATGGGTCACCCTGGTCAGTGAGGATACCCGAAAAGTATATCCCAACAAATATGCTATTGCAAGATATTTTACTTTATGGGAGTCCACGTCATATTGAAAGAACATAAGATTACTTAGCCGTTCGCAGTGCACATACATTCATGCAAAGTGATTTTAGCAGAAAGAAAGGAACAACATCAGAAGAAATGGCAGAAGATAGTACTGGAACAACTGGCGTGATAATTTCAGCAAAGGCACAAGCATACGGTCATACATAATATGTACATATAGCATACATACACACGGATATTGCCATGACTGAAACAAAAACACAAGGGACACTAACACAATAGAGCAGAACTTTGATCAGACAGTTCACCGCGAGGGGGACGCACCGAGCATATGATAAACATGAGCCACATACCTAGAGCATAAAGGAGGAAAGGTAAATCCAAATGGCATGCCAAAGAAAAGAAACGAAATCAAAACAATTAAAAGTACCTAAGACCATATTCTGACTTGAGACGGGAAAAGCATGGAACGGTACAACTTGGATGGTTCAAGCCATGAAGACCATAGGAAGAACAGCATGTGAATCTAGACAAATGGAAGGCAAAGGGTTTGGCTGACGATATTGTTTCCAAAATCTCTTGACTACCAAAAGCCATCATTCCCATTCGAAGTGCCTTGAGATGAGAGAAAATGCTAGATTATAGCAAATGGAAATCACAAGATGCACAAACACCCTGCATACATTATAAGGTAGGATTGTTCCTTTTGCCCAGGTGGGACAGGACAATAGTAATCAGCGATGGTGTGCTTGTAGATGATGAAAAGAAGAGCATTACAAACTGAACACTGGTAGTACCAATTTCATCCTCCTAAGTAACCTCCACCAATTAACCTAGCCTTGCGACTTTTCTAAGTGTATGTACTAACAAAGCCAACAACAAAACGAAAAAAGGTGCATTTCCTTGTTTCAGCATTTACCTTGTGCATTTAACCTTGGCAGAAGGTGCTATGTAGAATCTTGGCAGAAGTGGCCCATAAAAAACTGAAAGGCAAGACAAAGAAGCAACTTGAGATAGATATGGAAACAGAAATAATTCTTCACATTTGTACTAACAACAAGCATGAGTGGCGATCATATTTTTCTTGTAGTGAACAAGTAGATTGTCCCTGTTGAAGGATTTGCACTTATCCTTCTAGAACCCATCGGTCAGTCAAAACAAAACTAACCATCAGTGGAGTACCAAATCATTGTCATGAACTATAAAATGCTTGTATCTCTGATTCCAGCGTGTTAACAATTCAAAAGTAAAATAGGTTGTTGTGTCTACACTGGCTTACCTTCTATAGAATGGATAAAAAGAAGAGTTGGTATGGGAAAAAAGAGTTGGTACAGGGGTTAAGTTACTAAACTGACAATAGAGCCAGTGTACTGCATGATGGCAGGACATATAAATTTACAGAAATGCACAGTATTTCTCAGCAAAAATCCTATTAGCACCACCAAAAGCCACGCCCGACACTATCTGAAAAAACAAAATGAAGAAACAGGGCATAAAGCTATACCTATCCCTAAAAGAGATGGCGCTGACTACCGAAGCAATTCATGCAAAGAAAGAAAACAACATCACATGATTTAGTAAGTTGGTAAACTCAAACTGTATAAGAATGCCAATAAAGCCAATGTGGTAGATGCTACAAAAAACAATTAGGAAGTTGATATCAACTTTAAAACTACACAATCTCATGTTTTCAATTGTATTTCCATTCAAACAGAATAAACAAGGTGGCTCTAATTGGCATGTTCTTCCTAAGGTTATTTTTGTTCAAGAAAATTGCGCTGCAAAGAAGCAGACTTTTTTTGACCAAAATCCATGCCAGAAGATGCCACTGGACAATACAGGCTTTTTTAGTGGGCCATAACCAGAACAGGACACTGATGCCTACATTCACATGAAAATGAAAAGGCAAAAAATTGTCACCTGGGTGAAAGAAGCAAGAGCATCAACAAGTGACTGCACGTTCTCCCGATATACTAAAACATTCAGTTATGTAATAGGTATTTATACAAGATGCATCATGATCTTTTTCCTTATATAAGAAAGCTGGCCACAAATCAATTAACATGGCAAATTCGCGTAATTATAAATTTCATCATCCTACAATGTTAGATATTGCTTGATGTACTACTATTTCTAGAGGACTATAACCAAATAAACTGTGTAGAAATCAGGCAGCAACCACATATCCTCTGAGTTTCGATTTACCTTGGACTACTTCTCCTCGTTGTATTTGCTCTAGCAAAATCACCTGAAACCAAACCTTGTGCAATGGCCTCCATAAAATCTGAATCATTCGACCAACACCTAGAGCAGTAAAAATATAGAATCATATGGCTAACAACCACGAACAAAATCAGATAAACACTTCTAAGAAATAATATAGTTCTGCACTGGGGTAAATAGTGCTCAAACTTTTAGGACAATTTCGATTAGAGACAATCATCTAAAAAGCATGTGATTAGGCATATATAAAAAAGGTGGCTAAGTCGACTATCATATATGTTCCAGGCTAGTAGAGAGCCATTACAGTTACTCAATGGATCAATGCTACCATAGGAGTACGACTCGATGACTTAACAAACCAGAGTCTAAAAAGAGGAGATGGATATTGAAGGCTTTCTAGGAGCTCTAGCGGACTATCTACTTCAGTCTGGTTGTCAAAAATTCCCAGAGTACCCGCGCCCTTAATATACCTGATTTTCTTCATTGTGTTGACAAACATCCTCGCAACTGACCAAGATCCTTCATGTGGGTGAAATTAAAGAGAAGATGTAAGAAACATTTGCATTGCTGATGAACAAGCATGATAATAAAAAGAATAATAAACATATATGCCCATCACTGCAGTACGCAATGGCTGGTACACGGCAAGGCGGACGATCGTGATCGATATGGTAACGTCGCCTCGACAACGACATGGATTAAGCTGAATCTGGTGGTCAGCACATGGTACCTCGAGGAGTTAGTACAGTCTACTATATCAGAGTTTGATAACAATTAGTAAATCACATTTTGAAGTTCGAAAAAATGACCACATCTAACTATTTAGTCTTAAGTAATTGTGGTTTCATTTACTAAGACAAGTTGTGAGCTCAAAAGTTATCAGTTAAATATAAGGGCACAAACTGTAAACACTGTAAATTAAAAAGAAGCAACCATAACTTATAAGCCAAGTCTCACATAGAGGGGCTACTAATTTCAAACTTTACTTATATCGATGCATTTCTAAAGAGAATCATTTTTCTTGACCGATACTTATTCACATGGCATAAGCTCTATGAATCTATGAGTAAATCGACCAAAACCCAGATAATCCGAGGCGAACGCGATGGATCGGAGAGAGCAGGAACCTGCAAGGAAATCAAAAGGAAAAATTAACACAAGCAAAAACATATTGATCCTCTCTCCATGAAACATGCTGTAGACAGAGAGATCGACTGTTTATATCTCTATTTCTGTAGAAGAGATACCCGAAATCGGCAGGTCTCTATCGCTGCTGGTCTTGCTGCTGCTCTCATCGTTGGACTGGTTTGATTCATTTGTTGTTCTCCTCTGGTCCTGCCAGTGGTTCCTGCAGAAATTAGAGAAACAAAAGTGTTAGAGATGAAGGGAAGAGAAAGAGGAGAGGATCTGCAAAAAATTAAAACACAGTGTGTGATGTCATCAATTAATACATCAAGAAATCAATAGAGCGTTCATCTGCAGAAAATAAACACGGACCACGACCACCAAGAAACAAGAGAAAACTGATTTTGTGCAAGGATCATACTTTCCATAGGGCCAAAATTTGATGAAGAATTCCCCTGTATAATCTTCTACCATTGTAGTCACTTGCCATTCTACGCCACGGCCATGAAAAAATAAAAAATATTAAAAGAGACATTGAGGAAGGAATCACTCGTACAAGCAATATTAAATCTCAAGATCCTCGCAGCCTCATGAAGTCCATTTCATGCTGGCACGTTGGATAGGAGTATTAGTATCATACCAAATCTGGAACAAGAACTGCATCCTCCCACCATGGGCTTGTTAAGTCAACGACCAGAAACACGAGGGTATTACTAACCAGATGTGCAAGTCATGATGTAACTATTGATCAGACATGTTTGTAATTCGGCCAAACATTGTACCAGGCTAAGATGTTTCTCATCAGGCATTGTATTATATGAAACAAGGCGGTACAAAAACAAGTATGATATGACCTTTTTTAGATAGATGCTTTGAAACTAGAAAATAACTAAGGAGCAAAGAATATTTTTATTTTGGTCATAAGAAGGCACACAGCTATATAAATACTACATATGGTAATTTCTGTTCTACTGTAAAATAAAAATAAATAACACTTGTTTTCAGATCAGAAGCGTACGCATAATAATATTATGGTACTTTCTATTCCAGCGCATAAAACCAATAAGTTGTAATATGTTTGCAGAGCATAAACACATCATCTCACTTACTTGTCATCCCTGCAGATCCCACACTCTCTGTCTCTTTCAGCATCAACGAAAGATATCTTTCTACTGCTCTCATCCTCATCTCCCCTCCTATATCTCTCCATACAAATCACTACCGGCCTCTGACCATTCATGTTGCTGATCTGACCATGCAGTATCACGGCGGAGAGGAATATCTTAGCTGTAAACAATGTCCATCAGTATGTCAAGTACAACACCCAATTCATAAAGTTCTGTAAACTACAGTATGAGATTTACCATAAAATTCCACAATGGATGCTTTCCTTTCATGCCCAGTCATGTCCTGTCACCTAAGCTTGAATATGGCGTCCCTGGTTAATGCATGCATTGAAGACAATACCTTACCTAGTAAGTAATCAAAGAACTGAGAATACATCAAGGGAGAACATCACAGATATATGGAAAACAAACTAATAAAGATAACACCCAACACCTTCGTTCCATCAAATACACAATGGGCATTGAACTCGTCTCTCTAGCAAATCTGATGAGAATTGTTACAACAGGGAAAATAACTGTCAATATAAAACCAAGTCAAAATAGTATCAGAATCAGCGGTAATAATATATATAGTTTAGGAATAAAGCCTCTTACGATAATTGTTTCATCAATACAATGCACTAAAAACCTGAATAGAACAAACTCATCTCTCTTTCTACAACGAGCCAGTTTTAACCCTTGAATATTAAAATAATACATATGTTCTAATGTACACAAAGCACAAACTGCACATTAAGC
Source organism: Avena eriantha (assembly GCA_910589775.1). Taxonomy (NCBI): domain Eukaryota; kingdom Viridiplantae; phylum Streptophyta; class Magnoliopsida; order Poales; family Poaceae; genus Avena; species Avena eriantha. The sequence continues at coordinate 445,915,558 of OU342741.1, read as the reverse complement.
TGGACTGCTCACATGCATAGCCCAATTTTGACATGCTCTGAAAATCATCTCGGGGGAAACAATTCCTTGCACGTATAAGCTTATTTATCTAGCTTGCATCGCTGGATACAAATTGGCTAATATATATACATCAGGTTAATTTTTTCCCTAGCTGTCCTGATCAAAACCTGAGTCTAAACAGTATTTTCATGATCTAAATTGTGTCACTTATCATACACACTAACCAAAATTTATTCATCTCCTCTGACCATTAAGTCTCATCATTTTCTCAGTTCAACACCTTTCTCTCAAGGTCTCACATGAACAAGACACTACCTATTGTAACTGTATGATGACACTAAAACTGAAACCGTGTGTGTTCATATGCCCAAAATTTGAGAAGAGCATGAAGAAAATGTCCATGAACACCCAATGATAAATGGAACTTGTACTACATCTCTCTCTCTCTCTCTCTCACTCAGCCTCTCTCTCTCACACATGTACGCAGATTCTTGAGAGATTTGGTGAGAGGAGAGATGGCCTTTTTTCAGATCAATTGCAACGTATGCAGATTGTTGAAGCCAAAGAGAAATATATGAGAGAAGATGAGATGGGGGAATCACCTTGTTGCAGGGTTGAGGACTTGTGGAAGATTGGGGGCGTCCCTCTCCATGGCCTCCTGCAACCCGTCGTCGGAGAGAGAGGGGCTGCACACCACGCCGTCGCCGCGCTCGGAGTAGAGGAGGCCGCCTCCAACGGCTACTGCTCAGCCACCTCACGCGGCCGCCCTCCTCCATCGTCGCCGCCGGCGCCAAGGCACACGCGACCAGATGCTACGAGACGAGGGCCCGGGACAAAACTAAAAAAAAATTGGGTCCTTATTATATCTAGCATAATGCCAGCTCGTTGCAGCGAAATTGAAACAATATGCTTATACAACTTTTCTCTCAGCAAACACATATCCATCACCGGAGAAAGGGACCTGAAAATGTGCGGGAGATCGAGCTCTTACTCGACGTATCTACTTATCACGCCGCGAATAGTCTGATAATGTGCGAGAGAACGACCACGGCTACTCGTATCAATCGGCTCACACATTAATTATAGCAAGATCACGATACTTCATCAACTGGAATTTTTTTTCTGAAAGAATCAGCTGAGAACTGGCAAAAAGAATCGATGGATCAGTCAAACATAGCCAGCTCAGGAGTCGCTTCCTCCCTAATAACTGCGGTCAAAACAGCCCTACCATTTGCCATCGCCGTAGTTTTGTTAATAGGACAATCTGCGGAACACCCTAAATGCATGGGATTTTCGCAAATAGTAGCCTTTGACCACGTTGTTACTCTTTTGCTTGTCAATTATTGCAATCACCTGGGCCTTTATGCAAATTGGACAAAGGGATAAGGTTTCCATGTCCCGCACGGGACGGTTACCAATCGAGGATTGCTGGCGGCCAGAGCGTGTTGCAAAGCGGCAAGCCGGCCACCGTGGGAGGGGGGGCGAGGCAGCGCTGGGGCCAAGGGCCGCCGGGAGCACTGGCGCCGTCTCAGTCGGGAGCCGTTGCTACAGAGCTGAGGTCCGTCTCGCGCGCCTTTCACCGGCCTGGATTCATGGAGCCGGCTGCCATGGTGATCTTTGTCGAGAGATGCCGCCAAGCGAGGGAGACGAGACCACATGCCATGACGTTGGGTCGAGCGGCGCTCAGGCTCGCGCGGGTCGTCGGCCATGGAAGTGGTGAGGAGGAGCATCCAATACCATTTTTCTGCTCGATCTTCTTGTGTGATTGTTGATCTCCCGACCAGTGTGCTTTAGGCAATTTTTTTTTCTGATCGATCTTCTTTCGTGATTGTTGATCTCCCGACCATCCGCCCTGGAGGCTAAATCCGTCCCAGGAATACTCCAATCGAATGCAGAGTCGCAGTTTCCAGGGAGGTGGCCCATTCAATCGATGAAAAAGCCCAGCCTCCGTCCGGAATAGAGACTCAGGTCGCCATCGACTGGAAAAAAAAACCGATATTTCACTTATGGGTGGCATACTGGGTAATGTTAGGTTTGATGGGCGGTAAAACAGTCCAAAAAAGTGTTGGACCGAAAGAAACAATCCGTCCTTTATTATTATGTATAAATATAGATATAGATATAGATATAGGACAATGTCCATGCGTTGCTGCGAGTTGCTCCGATAAGAGGCAACTCGAGGATATAACATTTGGTTCTTTTTTTATTAAACTGTATAGCCACTATTTTTTTCTAATTTAGATACAAACAAAACCGGGCTGCTATTTTTGCAAATTCTGGTTGATCTGGCCAAAATAATTTATACGAGCAGGGAGAGTGCCGAACATGAATGCTTGTACAACCAGTTCAGTCAAGCCACAACTTCATTTGTAGAGCTTCCCGCGTACAGAAAAATAATTAATTTCTCTAGATTAACTTCGAGAATGGAGCAAGCGAACTTTCCACCTTATTCCTCGGCCACGCGAACTTACCTGGTGCTCAACTCTAGCTTCCTAGCTTCACCCCGATGCGGTAGTCGACCCGAATGTTGGCTTTCTTGTGCAGCAGCACCGACACCGACCATCGCCGATGCGGCAGTCCGACCACCTTGGTGAGTACCCACATCCAAAATTGCACGACCAACCGTACTTAGGTGAAATTACTTGGTCCACTTTGTAGATCTGGGATCGGCCGGTCTAACGGCATCTTTAATCTCAAAATAGAGGCCAACAAATGTAGAGCAAATTAAAGCACCTAGGATATTAACGGTGTCTTTTTGGGCCAGCTGCGTTTCCAATTGCTTGTCACCTTAGAACGAAACAATTCCAATCCTCCCACTCTTGTCTGCTCTTCTCCCCGTACAAGTTCTAGGCGGCAGTGGGATGCGCACCTCAAGTCGTCGCCCTCACGATTCCCTCCTGCCGCCGCCCCCCGCCTGCCTCTCGCGGATCGCGATGGGGTGCCCCCGCCCCTCTACGCGAGGCCTCCCTCCCTCTGAGCGCTGCCGCCCCAGCCCCTATGCGGGAGCCCGCCTCCTTGTCGCTCGCCATCTAGCACTGCCCAGCCGCCTCCATCCCTAACCTCGTCGGGGCCCTTCTTCGAACATACCTTGACATTGACGGGCCCAAGGCCACCCTTGTCGACCTCCATCACATGAGGTCGCCCCAGCAAAGCTTCCTCGCGCTGCCGCTGCTGCAAGTCGTCAGCCTCCTCTCTCTGCCATTGTCGTTCCATTGAGATCCTGTTGTTTGGCTTGTTAATAGCCAATCTGCCTAAGTATATAAAACTGTATATTTTTGTTTAAGAGAGCGAGGTGGTACTATACGCCATGGGCAAGGAATCGAGCCAGCAAGCCAGCATCGAGACGGCTACGCCGGTCAAACGGTTGGGCCTGTGGACCATGAGGATCTGAGCCCAAGTCCAGGTGACGTGATGCATGCAAGCGGAAATCGTCCAGAAAACTTACCGGTGATGCTAGGGGTAATTGGTCATTTGGTGGGAGGGCCCGCGCGTTGCGGCGGAAGAGTCAGTAGGTTGTTGACCTAGCAAAATACCCGCGCATTGTGCAGATTGTTGACCTTTTAGTTTCTTTTTCACAAATATATAGTATAGTGTTTTACCAAACAATTCGTATAGGAAACATGCATGTGCATATCAAAAAAAAAGTATATTTTAAATATGATTGAAATTGTCCTGAATCCGAGAATTTCAACCAAATCATCTCTACTACTAATGAAAGAGTAAACATTATCTTTTCTAAACACACCCCACGAAACGTACACATATCTACTACCACCGTATGATTAGGCCCTCAAAACTCAAACAACCCGCTAGGATTAATCTAACCATTGTCTTGTGTGTGCTTAGTAATTTACTTTGACTGACGCACTCCACCAGCAGAGAAAAATCTCCCCGTCCCACCTCCACAACCCCTAAATTTACGTCTAATCACTTCACGAAAGAAAACGTAAGTTAACGCAATCGGATCCCATCGCCATCTCCCTGCCAGGCCGCCATACCTAAACCTACTTCAACACCATACCATGTCCGTAAAAGTCATGGTGGTTAACCATCCGACCAGTCCGCCATACCTCAGCCTCCAGGATCCCTCGCCACCTCTCTTCCGCCCCATCCCTCCTAAACCATTCTTCCCCCGCCGCCGGCAGAGATTGACCTGCACAAAACGCGGCGAGCGGCAGATTTGAGGCGGGTAATGGCGTGTGTGTAGGAGATAGTGCGGGTCTGGCGATGGTCGAGGTAGCGCAGCCGACTGTTAAACGCGGTGGCTAGGTCTCGCCGTTGACGCCGACCAGCCGGCCGTCCGTCGGTGGCGGCATGGACTTTTGGATCCACGAGGTACTACGGGTGGTTATGTCGACAAGCATCTTCCGGATGAACATCACGGTACGAATAGTGCTTGCTACAGAATTTTGTTTCTCTAATTTTTTTTGTCATTTGCTTGATGAACGCCACCATGCGAATTGATTAGTAGGTCCGCGTTTGTTTTGTGTTATTAGATTCGGTATTGGGATATAATTGTACCTTGTAAATTTCACACTGCCATGTTTATGTGCAATGTAATCTTCTTTATTGTTGGTCATATAGAGTAATATTCTTATTGGAGCTAGGACGTTGATATCAACTGTTCTTGCCGTGGAATGAGGATGGTATTTGGCCTGATGTTACATGTATGCCCTTCTCCATATACAAGTTTTCGTTTCTGGTAGAGATATGCACATCTCTTTGTCACTCCGCTATCTTCATAAATCTGTGAGCACTGCGCTCTACATGTTTGTGTTAATGCCTCAAAGAAGTCACTCTTTTTAATTATATATATATGCATCTTGGGAAGCTCTTATATGAAGAGCTTGGTCTATAATATTTTTTTGTTTTGTTTTTGGTCTGGCGATGAACACACGCTCTTAAACACGTCAATAGATTCTAATTCTTTAGGATATATACTTGTGATTTTGTTTATCGTTCCAAGAGCCAAATGCTACATTTTTCATCTTATGGGAGTCGATTGCAATCTCTAGAGGATCAAGAACACTATGAACTTCTCGACAAGGTGAAGGCAGTACTGGCATAGGGAATGCTATAGCCCTACAGATCCAGCTCTTTTCTTCTATCTCAGTATGCAGCGAGAGATGCATTTCCTGGATCATAAGTTTGTTGGTGCAGTTTGCAAGATCCATCATCCGCAGGTGCGATGATAGCCACCCTCAACTGTATGTTGAGTCCAATGGGTCTGTCTTCTCTGCTGCTGCTTTGTTGAATCTTATTTCATTGGCTATGATAGTTTTATGGAATCTTTTATAGTTGTGTCTGTGTATTTGAGCACTTCACCACATTCATCGGGAGAATTTTCAGCAGTTGATTCTATTTGTGAGTAAAGATTGAGATGGAACTGTGGAACCATAGATATTTCATATGTAATCTCTTTTACACAAATTAATTCTGTACTATAATGATATAATTCCTGATATTAATGACTATTCTCCAGGCAAAGGAATCTTGATGTGTTAATTTGGTAAATCTAAATCATGCAGATTCAAAGACTATTGGTATACCATAATTCCTTATTTACCTCATCAGCCAGAAGCTAAGTCCGTATAATGTGTTTGACCATAGTTGGTATTTGAAAATCTAGAATGTTGATCAGACTCATATCTATCCAATCAAGAAGGTAGCAACCATGTCTCACTTGTTCTTTTGAATTATTTTATTCATTGATACTTTTCCTCTAACAGAGGTTCATTCTTTATGTTGTAGCTAGCTAATATCGGTTAGGACATAAAATTTTCATTTAGGTGCAGATGAATAGTTCATTTGTACATTTTTTCCCGTTTCACTCACCACAACAATTGTTTATTTTATTACTTTTTCTTTGATTTACGCAAATTGTCATGCATTGTCGTGAGTGAAAGAAACATAAGTAGAAATGCCTTAGTGTTTGCATATATGATTTTTTTACTTTGGATTCTACCATTTCTCATGTATCATATACAAGTCAAATTGACACATGGTTCAGAATTTCTCTAAGTAATACACTGACGGCCATAATTACAATACTATTTGCTGCATAATGGTAACATTTAACTCTGATTTCTGCTAGATTAAATTATTCACGCACCATTGCGACATGATATGATTATCTGAAGTTGTATTGTGCTAATCTGTTAGCTAACATATTTGGGGGCATGTTATTTGTTTAGTTTCGTCAGCTTGTGCTAAGCATCATGCTGACCATTTCTGATCCCATTTGGGAAGCTTCGATACTATCATGTCTTCTGTTCCGACGGTAGATTTATATGGCTCTCTGATTCTCAATTGTTTGCTCTTTCATAAACTACAAACTCTGCTTTCTACAGCTTTTTGTTGAAACAAATTGCAAGAAGTACTATATAGTGCATGGTGGATGAGGTAGAAGAGGACTAAGGCAGAAGGGTACCCAATGCGGCCGGCAATTGAGTAGGGGCCTCCAGAAGTTAAACATTGGAGATTGAGTGTAATTGTGTGCTCAATTGATTGCTGGATAAAAATCTGACTCTCGTTCAATAGTGTCAGAGTTAACGTTTTTTCTTGATGACTTACGGTGGGTATTAATCAGCTGGGCTGGCCCACACCTAGCGGTTGACTGGGCAAAGCAAATAACTAAAAGCAAATAACTAACCGAGCAAAGCAACCGGTACCCCCTTTTTTTTTGACTTATTTGGGCGTTGTTAGTAATATGGGGTTTGGTGGGAGGACAAATCTGTCCTAAAAAGTGTTGGATCGGGAGAAACAATCCGTCATTTATTATTATAGGTATAGTTTTTTAATGAATATACGAGATGATGAAAATAAATAGTTTAAGCTTTCAACTATAATATTCATATAAAAATAACAATGTTTATATGATATCTTAAAATTTTCTCCAAAAAATTCCTAGAAGCAAAGTCCGTGATGGAATGAATATCAATCTCGTCCACTAACTTCTTCTCGGTCGCCAAACCATTTCACCTCTCTTGAGACATTATAGATCTTAAATAGTTTTTTAATAATTTTAACTTTGAAAGTTTCTTTCCGCTGATGCAATAGTCACGGGCATAGTAAATAAGATCTGATAAGCGATACAAATATTAGGATAACAATCCGCTTCCCTGGCGAACTCAAAAAGCTCCATAGCAGATATTGATGTATTTGGCAAAGTGAACTTCATAACACTTAACTCGGAAATAGTGCATTTAACTCAACATCACATATATCAGGTTTACCATTTGTACCAGGTCGAGTAAAAGTTTTTGCAAATATAGTGCAATGTTCTTTCAGTTGAGAACCATCCAATGCCTTCAAGGATGTCGAACTTATTAAAGACCCAAATATACTTTTGAATGACTAGAGTTCTTCAAATCTGTGCTAAGAATTCTAATTAGAATTAAGATTTAAAAACTAAGAATTAGGGCGTAACCAGTAGAGACATGGGCGGGAGCGGACCACTAGACCAGCAGCCAGGCGGCCGATCGTCTCGTCGATGGTCTGGCCTTCGCGCCTGGCGTCAATCCTCGAGGACCTCGAGGCTCCCCGCTCCCATATCCCGATCCGATATTCCGATCTAGTGGAGACGACAGGACTCGAACAGGAGGCGTACGATCAATTGTTGGTTCCATTTGCCTGGGAGGAAGTGAAGCGACCGATGCCATCTAGGACTAGGAGTCGACGATTGGCATCTGCCTCGGCCTCGCCCTGTACCCGTACCACTTGCCTCGGCTCAGAGTATACGACAATGGAAAAAAGACTATGTTAATCCACCCGCCAAATAAAAAATCTTTTTTATGATGTATATTAGGTTTGCATGTATAGCATATTTCTAGGAGGGCCCCTACTTTTCTTTGGGCCTGGGGCGGCTACCCAGCAGGTCCCCCCCCCCCCCACACCCCAAGGGCCGGCCCTGGGTCTGGATCGTGGGTCGGGGTCGAGAAGGCTGCCACCGCCCAACTGTTCCACAACACTGTCTGCTGGTCTTCCCTCACACCCGGCTGCACCATGCTCGTCCATCTCCCCATCTGTCTAGGGTTTAGGGAGGAGGAGGAAGGAAGGGAAGAAGCAGGGGCACGGGAGGAGGGTGGCGGCTAGGGTTTCGGGGATGAGTGAAGAGACGTGTATCGGGGGCTCGCTGCCCACGTCCACCGCCGGTGCTGTAGCGAGCGTACCCGACGGTGCATCGCTAGCCGCCACGCATGTACGAGCCTGGAATGGGAAGACGAAATGAGATGCGCAATGGCTATTTTGCCCCTGCTAGCTGCTACACTAGGAAACCACACGAGTGCCACCGCGTCTCTCTCCTCCCGTTTCAGCACGCCCAGACCAGCACGATTTTATTTATTTATTTCAGACCAGCACGTAGCGTGTCTCGCTGAGCAGCGAGGGCAGCAAAACGCAGGCCCACCTTTCATAGGGTATAGCTAGTCTTGGTGCTTCCCTACTGAATCCGACATTATTGCCATGAGCACCATCAACTTCCAAGCAACTGAGTTCGAACCCATCATGCGCCCCTTTCCTAAGTCATATTGCCCCGCGTTAAAACAATTTGTAGAAGGAACATCAGATCAAAAACACAAACACAACATTCGGTTACAGCAGTTTTAGCAAACAATGGCAGCAAACATTCAGTTGCCGGCTAGCCAGAGGCCATGGCATCCGACGGCGACCCGACGTCCCCGTTGTTGTGACGAGGAAACATGATCATTTCTACACTGTATCTAGGACACTTTTTTTGAGAACTCGTAGGAGATCTGCGTGTCATTAAAAAGTGAACAAGAAGCACAACCGTAGTTACAATCAAGGGCAACCTAAGTCCACCGAGCCTCATACGCCTACCAGCCAACCCTACATCTCTCGTCGTTTCACTATTCCTTCTATTACGTAGCGACTCCTACCACTCTGCGCATATGCGCCCCACGAGCGTCGCGACCATGCAAGCTTGCCCCTCAAAAACACGTGCATTACACTCGAGCCAAATGCTCCTCATGGTAAGAAGGCATAGGGAGTTGGCCTGGCCTCCCGACTTAGCCACCACGCGACCGGCGGCGTCTGGCCACCAATCCGCAAGGATGGCCACCCCGGAGGGGAGCAGCTATTGAAACCCGGAGAGCCCAAGCACCTTGTACCTAGGACACTAAGTACACATGCGTGAGTGCTAAGAATATCTTAGAGCACACACGTGGTTCTTGTTAGCTTTGAAATACTCTACCAGCATGGATATGCTATCCCTGGCGGTGACTCGTTCAGGTTGTCTCCCGCTTTGGACACGACCCTTTGCATACTTGAGAGATGAGGTCGTTTACAGCGGCGCAGGCGCAGCGTCCCAGTTGTTCCAATTCGTTTTCGTGTCTAAATTCGGCTACCATTCCTCGCTACCAGAAAAGACTGTACAAACTAAAATACCCATGAGTTTGTCCACTTCGCTCTGGACACCGTGTCACCAATGCCAACTACGACCGACCGCCAATGTATTTGTACTGTTGTGCATTGGTAAAATATGTAGTCGGCGTTGGTAAGAAAATGACGACTCGACACGACAAACGCAACTGCAGTAGCCAATGTTGGTCAATCTCTGTTGTTACTGTTCAGTTAAAGTTTCAGTAGATTCAGTTAATAGTTAGCTTGTTCAGTTAGATCGCAGTCAGCTAAGTTCAGTTAGCGTCAGAGCTGGGCGAGGATGGTGTTTGTGTGCTCCGACACAGTACCGTAAGAATGACAGGGAGGATAGCTCCGTCATGGTATGGCACGATAGGATAATGGGGTGACATCAACGGCAATCTCTCCGAGTAAATTGAGGGAGAAGGCAGAAAATAACATTGAGCAAAACCACCATGTCTCTCTGTTCTTCGTCTTGACAGGTTCAGAAACTACAGATGACCTTCTTCGGACGTTGGTGAGGTCAGAGCATGGTGACAAAGTGCTAGTTAGGATTTGGCAACGCAAAACCATTCATGCACCACCAAAATATCACGCCACATTCATCTGATATGTTCACTCATTCAGATAGAATTACTCATTAAAACAGTCAGACAAAGCAGGCGGGCAAGCGATTCGTTTCTTGCTGGAATCACAGCGTCTCCTTTGTAGTCTTTCGGATGGTTTCTGTTACTGCTATTGCAGGGTGGTGGTTTGGAAGGGATTTGGAAGTCCTTCCATAATGCCTAGGTGATCTCGTCACACTTAAATATCTAGGGATAAATTGCTGCCAGAAAGTTTGAGATGCTTGACTCAGTTGATTGGTGGTTGTAGCTCTGCACTGACTTAAAATTGCAGAAAAGAGACAGCCGAGGGTTGGTCAAGATTAGCCATATCTCTTGTCGACGTTGTAGGCGACCTGGGCAGTGACGAGGGAGGGGACGCGAGCGATGACTTGTGTGAATTCGGCCGCGCGAGGTCACCGGCATTGTGGTTGTGGGGGAGATGAGGCGGCGCTCGAGGGAGGTTCCGCCGGCGCTGTAGGGGCCGGCGTTGACGGGAGGCGGCGCTGTGGGGAGAGGAGTGCCCCCAGCGCCAACGCTAGACGAGTCGCGTGGAAGTGACGAACCAACTTCTCCTGGCTCGAGGGAGATACGACGTCGTGAGGAGCAGGAGTAGGGCCGTAGGATGGCGCAGTGGTGGAGCGGGCAGACAGAAACGAACGAACAAGAAAAGAAAAGAAACGTTTCGGGTCTGACTGGGTGGTGGCACTCTCTGCAATATGTCTGAAGCTGTATGGGCAAAATTTTCTAACCAAAAAATCGAAACAAAAATTGTGGAAACCTACCTCAAACAAATTATCTAAACTAGCTAAATGCCCGTGCGTTACCACGGCTAAATTAATTTCTTTATCGGTGCACATTAAATAAAGGGACAATGCATGTTTCTCTTTAGAAAATACACATAAAAATTCATATGCGTAGAATATACAACTGCATAATACTGAACTTATTACTTATTACTCCACTATCTCATTCACTAGAGGCATTTCATTCCCTATCTTTTTTTTTTTGACCCACAAATGTGAGGCAACAGCCCCATAGAGAAACTTTTAGTAAAAACTCAAAAGAAATGCAAACATATGTACAAAGTTTAAAGAAAACTACCTATGAACTTACATACAGGGCTAGTCTTTATCTGACGTCATTGAGTAATCCATCCATCATCTCTCTAAAAGTGAGACATATGTTGTAACAAAAAATAGATATGGTTGTATGCAACAACTGGTAGTTTAAAAAACGTTGCAATGGAATAACTAAATAGTCGAACATATCGATCAATTTTCCTAATTTTTACAAATGTGTTAAACATCTCCGCATGTCGTTTCTATTCATACAAAAATACAAATTCCGTCTCCACTTCTTTCATCCTCGTTGCTATAGGTTGATTGTAACCGACGATGCTGTCGAGTTTATGACAACATGGCTCGCTACCCTGTCCACATACTCGGGTTGATAGTAATATCAAGTCATGTCTTTTCTCCATGAAATCCAAATTGATTCGCTACCCTGTCCATGTACTCGGTTGATTGTAATATCAAGTCGTGTCTTTTACCCATGAAATCCAAATTGTTTTCACCTAATGAGAAAACTACTTCTGTACATTGGATAAATGCTTATGTTATTACACCCGTTAAATGCATTAGATTTTTTGAAATCTAATAAATACTTCTAGCGCTGTTGAATAATATAAATATTCAAAAGTTATAAAAGCTTCCACGTTGCATGTCTGCATCTAGAAAAAATATCGAATAAAACAAATCTCCACTATTGTTTAAGTTGGGCTGGCAAAATTAGAGAGTACCGCGGCATCTCGTCGCCATGCTAAATCCAGTTTTTCTATACGATACTTCTTGAAATAGTATGAGTTTGGCGGAATATGATGGATATATTATTGAGCCTCATGGGCGAGTATATATAGACGTACAGAGGATTATTGTAACACCCCTAGTTTTATTAATGTTAAGTAGGGTTTGTTTTGTGCATAGCATGAGCATCATCTTAAAAGGCATGCAACAAATAATCACAAAACCCTATTTTCTCTCCTTTTGTAAATCTTCAAAATGGTTTTGTATTTTGGAAATTATCAAAATTTGTGGAACCCAAATGGATTAATAGGGCCCCACAAGTATTTTAACACTTTTACAAAACCCTCTGGTGTTTTCAAAATGTTCAAAACAGAAAAGAGTTTGAAAATACAACCAGGAAAATGAAAACAGAAAAAGAAAAGCTTTTGTAAAAGAAAAACAGAGCCAGAGCTCAAGCAGGCCCAACCCATCTCGCTCTCTCTCTCTTCTTCCTTTCTCTGCTGCTCGCGCCCACAACCGGCCCAGCCTGGCCCAATGCAGCCCGTCCGCGGCCCAGTACCGCTTCGGCCTCTCTGTCCTCCTTCGTCCTCATCGTCGACGACAGGAAGCAGCTGTCTGGCAGCGCCTCCGCCGCTCGCCGGCACTGTGATTCCCGCCGCATGCCAAGATTCGAGCCACCGACGCCTCGGCCATCTACAAGTACCCCTCTTGCCGCCGGATACGCCCTAGCTTCTTCCCCATTCCCATTTCTTCTCTGGTCAACGAACCCTAGCCACAGGTGCTCCGAAGCCTCGCTACTCCCGATCTCCCCTTGCCCATCCGAGCATGGATTCGACACCACCGTGATCTCCTCGTTCATTTGCCCCTACTCGACCACGTTGGGGAGCTCCCAGTAACTTCAATCGCCACCCCGTTTCGACGATGACCGCCGCTCTCCGACACCGATTCCGACGCCCTCCGATCTCACTCGGTCTCCCCGAGCTCTCCTCTGCAACCGTGGTGAGCTCCTCCACCTCCTGGTGCCCTTCACCCTCTCGCCCGCGCGCTGTAGCCGCCACTCCTCGTCGACTTGCCGCCGCCGCCGTTGTTCATCGTCGCCAGCCACGCTCCGGTGGTCAATCCGCAGCGGCCCCGCCAGTTTTTGGTCCAGCGCAACGCCCCGCGCCAAACGCGCTGCCCCGCACGCGCGCAATCACCGAGCCCGACCCTGTCTAGGAGGTCCTCCATTAATGACGTCAGGATGACGACATCATGAGGTCATAATCCCCTGTTTTCTTTTATTTTAAATGTTTTATATTTGTTTTCTGTAATTATTATTATGACTGGTAGGCCCTACCTGTAAGATATTTAATCTTTTTGGAAATGTTTTCAGAAATGATTAAATATATGACAAGTGGGTCCAGGTTGGAAAAATAATTTATAATATTCCAAAATTGTTTAATTGTTTTAAAAATGTTTTAAAATGGATTTAAAATGGGAAAAATCATAACTAATTCATTTTAAGTCAGAAAATATGTATAATATATCAAAATGTTCAGAAAAATGAGATCTATCCAATAGACTCATAATCATGCATTGTTAAGCAACTTACATGACAAGTTTAATTAGGAGAACAAAATAACCTCTCTCATATGCATCCGGGGTTTCTCTGAATTAGGGTTTGGACCCCTCGGACCCTATTTAAATGACCAAGCATATCTTAGGGTGTCATTTTAATACAATTTAAAATGTCATATCATCATCCTTGTTTGAGCATTGCATATATGCCATGTGTTGATTGTTTCCCCCTTTCTTTCTGTTGTTTACCTCTTCCCGATAGAATACGATATCGAGCTCAAGATCAAAGACCGAGGTCAACACCATCGAAGGATATCGATGAACGATGCCAAGTAGATAAACCTGAAGGTCTATATCTGAGTATTAATAGGCAAAGGCAAGCATAGCCCCACACATGATAAAATCCTATGCTTTCAAAGTATTTCATTCTTGCCATGTGCATACGATTCCAAAGTCTTTTAACGATAGTAATCCTATCTGATGCGTGTTCCCTTTGTAGCCTATATTCCCTGATCCACTGCTCCTAGCATAACTAGGGTTTGGCATATGAGCTTCGCTAGAGCTGTTTATATCTGTTGTGCTTAGCCAAGCTTAGCTGTTACCGCTGGTCCATCCGGTTGATAAATCAGAGCTGCGAATGAACCTAGTTGGACATGATGATGTGGTATGATAAGAGATGAAATTTAAAAATGCTAAGGCTTGTATGGGAGGCCATGTCGGGTTGTGGTTTTTTCAGTCCCATACTTGCCACTATTAGGACCTGAGTTCTTGCCTCTTGAACCAAGACGAGCGTCCAACCACACGGGGGCCTAGAAACCCCCTCGACCAACTAACTTGCCTAGTAGATTCCATGAGTCACATAGTTCGGGCGTTCCATTCAACATATGCATTTTAGTTGTTCTCGAAGGCGGTGGAGGAGGTGCATTCATACAGGTAGGTAAGCGTGGCCGGGAACAAGAGAGGCATGGCCTCCGTAATCTTGAACCCTGCACACATCTCTAGGGACCGACTTCGGGACTTGACCCGTTACGGCGGCATCTCCTTAGGGCGTGACTCATGGTCTCGACGAAAGCAAGGTAAAGGTTGCGTCTAACCGCTCTCTATCGGCCTTCCAAGGAAGAGGGCTACTACTAGTGGCATTAAGAGGAGGTTAGTACGTGTGGGTAAAGTTGTGCACCCCTGCAGGGTATTAATCTTTTCGAAAAGCCGTGTCCATGGTTATGGACAACTTGGGAACGGATGTGATGATCATAGAGAACTATAACCTAATCGTAAAACTTGACAAGAGAAGTGAGGTGTGCTTAAGGATGCTTCCTCAGGGATCGAGGGGGTGATCCTAGTTAGTAGGTTCGGCTGATGATGACTCGCTGGATATCAAAAGAAGATCAAAGCTAGAGATATCGTTTTCTTATCCCCTTTTAAAAGGTTCCATTAGTCGAGCTTCTCCTACCTCTTTTTCAAAGAAAGTTGGCTTTATGCAAAATAACCCCACCAGCCATAAGTCTTGCGGAGTACACCCTGTACTCAGCCTTGCTTTGTTAATACTTTTGCAGCAGGTAAGTGTTACCATAGAAGAAGAGTTTGTTACGACATCGACATTGACGAGTAGCTTGGGGTTCCCGGTCGGCAGCCTGGAATCTATGGAAGGGGACGTCATCATTATGCTTCAGGCCTCTTAGGCCATTTGTTAAGTTTGCTATACTTAATAGCATAATTTGCCTTCCGTTGTTTGATGTTTGCGGTCAGTAACCTCTGCTTGTAATATTTTGGTTCTTTGCTCAGTTATGAGCTTGCTGTAATACTTTTTGTGTCGTAGGGTTACTATAATGTTAACGATTCTCTCTCTGTATGCTTCCGAGATTTAGGTTAGGCTTATATCCGACAGAGGTCTGGGATTTGTCTAGCCCTTATCACGGGGGTGTCACAAATATCTTGAAGTACGAGTCAAGTTAGAATAGAATCCTAACTATCCTAAACTACCACAATAACCGTGTACGTATCATACTCTATCATCCCCCGCAGTCATAGCGGTAGCGTCGTGAACAACCGGAACGTCGCGGACGGTCAGACTAACCGAAGTAGCATCCAGTAGGCTGACATCCCCCCGCAGTCGTAGCGGAAATGTCTTGGACGGTGTCACGTCGTGGTAGCTTAACTGTAGAGGAAGCTGGTGATGCTCAAGCGAGGTGGTATCCCTTGTGCCGATGTCGAGGGAGCCGAGAGCGTGAGGCGGTGCCATGGTCGAGGTAGTCGTGCGATGGATCTCCATGGTCGATGTCTTGGCCGGGGATGCCCGTGTCGAGGTAGCCGCATGTGAAGCTGCATGCGCATAGTGCACGAGAAGGATGACGGAGACGCGTCGAGGCAGTCGCTGAGAGTGTCGATGCCGAAGTCGATGAAGTCCGAGCCGTCGAGGACGAGGTACGGCCATAGTTTTGCCAGAACTAGGCGCACGTCGGGGACGAACACACACTCCAGTTTTTCCAAAACCGAGTATGCAAAGAAGAACTCATTGGTGATGCGGTCGAGGCAGTCGTAGAGGGATCAATGCCGAAGAAGACATTGTCGAAGCTGATGAAGACGAGGCGCCGATCCTAGCTTGCCAGACTCGAGGACGCGTCGGGGACGAAGGCACTCCCGGTGTTGCCAGTACCAGGCGTGCGGGGGCAGGGACAAGACGTAGAAGGCGGCAAAACCAGTGGCGACCTGGGTTAGTCATGTTGGATGCCTAGAGTGATGATGGGGTAGTCAGCAGGACCTGCGACGGCGAGAGGGCGCCCTACAGGTTACCTTGTGAAGCGCGGCGGCAGTGCTCGAAGTAGGCGAGGAAGACCCGGCGACATGACGAAGACCATGTGCATACGGCGGCGATCCGTGCCGTAGGAGATGGCGTGGTAAAGCCGAGGCCGTCGATGTACGAGGATGGCGAAGTAGACTGCGTGCAGCCACGCTACGACCCGAGGAGGCGGCATAGCTGCAGGGCACAAGTCGGTGCAATGGTTGGGAGACCACCAGCGATGTACACGCCAAGAAAGGTGCGTTAGAAGCCGGTAGCATGGACCAAAGGCGGCGGCGCTGCGGCCCGACGGGGCAACACAGCGGCAGCCCGTAGCTCGATCGGTGGTAGGCGCGTGCTCGGGGACGTGCTTGGCATCGACAGGCGCAAGATCGGTTGATCAGACCGAAGGTGCACCATCCACGGACGATGACGATGAAGAGGATCCGAGGGGGGCGGCCGCGGTAGCCTTCCGAGGAAGGCGTAGCAGCCGTTCATGGTGCGCGGCAGCCTATCGTGAGGTCACGACAGCCTGCCGAGGCCGGCGCAGCAGCGAAGGGGGCAGGCGCACGGACGCGATGTAGATCCTCGATGCCGATGGTCGGAGTAGAGACGCGGCGATAACGATGACGGTGGGCGACTCAATCTGATCTAAGATCGGTAAACCAAAATAGAAAACCAATCAAGAGATCGAAAAAAAAGACTTACAGGGCAGCCGATCACGGATCGGCGGACGAATAGTGCGTATGGATCGCGCGGCCCCTGGCGGATATCATGGAGATCGAACCCCCGGGGGCGGCACGACGGAAGCGTGCGGCTAGGGTTTGGACCAATTAGGCTGATACCATGAAAGAGTACGAGTTTGACGGAATATGATGAATATATTATTGAGCCTTATGGGCGAGTATATATAGGCGTACAGAGGATTATCTTGGAGTACGAGTCAAGTTAGGATAGAATCCTAACTATCCTAAACTACCACAATAACCGTGTACGTATCATACTCTAACACTTCTAACCATTAACCAGCACATTGAGCATACAAAAGTAGACAAACCATTCATTATGTTCTTGCTTAATACTACTCCTAAAATACTTGAAGAACTAAGAGCATCTCCACTCACAACCCCCAATTTAACCCTGGCGTAAGACCATATGGGGGCGCCGACGCAAAAACCTGCTATGGGGGGAGCCGGTCTCTAGCCGTGACCCCCAAATCGACCCCAAATTAGAAATTAGAAATTTAAACAAGAAAATAATATGGCGGGTAGAACGGCCGATCGCCGATCGCATAGCTGAACATAAATAGTCTGGGCGTTACAAAACAAAGTCTCGACGATTATATCGTTGCAAATCTCTACAAATCATCATAGTCTAGCGATCAAAAGAAGCTGCGCCGACATCACAAAGCATAGCGGCGCATCAGACGGCCGCGTCGACATCGACGACCGGCGGGGGATTGCCTATCGCCGGTGCGCTCGCAGGTGCTAGGGTAGTGGATGCCGCCGGCGATGGCGAAGTGGATGCCACAGGTGCTGGGGTAGTGGATGCCGGTGGGCCTCGGACCTCGTGCAGGATCGCGGTGCGCTAGGCCTCCCACCACGCCCGCACGTCGGCGTCCATGTCCCTGGTGTCGACCATGAGGATCAACAGGTCCTCCCTCCTCATCTTCGCGGCCACATTGACCCTGATCATCTCAAGCTTGGCGTCCTGTGTCGTGGAAATGGCCACGGTAGTCGCTGCTACTGGTAGCGATTGATTGTAACGTGAGGAAGAGCTGGCGGCCATCTGCGGTGCGAGATGGGGCGGATGCACAAGGGTTTACCTAGGTTCGGCCCCCCGGAGGGTAAAGACCTACTCCTGCTAGATTGGATTATTGGAGAGCGAGTTACAGGGGTGGCAAGCTCGACGTATAAGCAGCGAGTCGCTTGAGGGGGTGTATGATGGAACATAAGTCCTGAGGATACCCTAAGGAGGTTTATATATGATTCACCTCGCAAGGGTTTACAAGTTACAACTGAACCAAATATGGGTTCAGAGGATTTGACCTAATCCGACTAGGCTTCTGGTACGCTTCTGGGCTTCCAGTCTCTAGTTGTCGGGCCTTCATCTTAGTCGCATTCCAGTTGCCGTCATGCAGGCCCACTCGCGAGACCTTTTGGCCCAACCAAAACGTCATGTTGGGTACACCCCGGTCAGCATATCCCCATCATCCTGCCTCTCGATGACCGACGCCCAGCTGACCGTGACAACCTGCTCCATCTTGGTGGCCTGCTCTGCCCTCTTGGCAGCGTGCGAGGTGGCATCCGCCATGCAGGCCATGATTGAGCTGTGCAGTTTCTCGATGACCGGCGCGGCATCCCTCGCCGCCTTGGCCTTCTTCTGCCCGATCGGACGGCCTCCCGAGGAGAGAGCTGGCGGCGTGTCGGGGTCATACTTGCCCTTGGCCAGCACCGTGCGCGTCTCGGTCCAGTTGTCGCACATCTCGATCCTGGCGAACACATGGATAAACTTGAACTCGACGTCGTCGTTGTCCTCGCAGTAGGGGGTGATCATGGCGCGCATCTACGAAAGCAATGCAATGCAGCGAACAAACGACCATGATCAGTGGCCGATGACCCAAAAAAAGGCTACGATGGACAGTGGACACGGTGGGTTCACTTACTTGGTCCTCGAAGTTGGTGCCGCTAACATGGACACGACGCACCTCCTCCATGACGACATGCCACTTATTGCAAGCATGCTGGATCATGTGCCAGCGGTGCGACATGCCGGAGTCGTTGCGGTCATGCTACAAGTCCTTGAAGTAGAGGTCCAAGAGCCTCCGCTCGTTGTACGCCGCCTTGACGCGTAGCCAGTAGGCCTTGGAGCTCTGGTTCGCGCCGGTGAAGGGGTCGATGCTGACCGATTTCGGGCCGTGAGCTCCACTTCGGGCCGCGGCCGCCGTTCTTCTTCTTCTTGACCACGGGCACCACCTCGGACACCGACATGGGCGCCCCCTCCTCGTCGTCCTCGGTGAACGTGTAGGCCTCGTTCTCCCAAGGTTCTTGGCTATCGTTGATGGCTCAGTGTCGACGCCAGAAAAGTGCTGGTGCGATGATGTAGAGCTTGTTGGGAACCCCAAGAGGAAGGTATGATGAGCACAGCAGCAAGTTTCCCTCAGTTATGAAACCAAGGTTTAATCGAACATGTTGGAGCAAGGAAACACCCCAAAGGTGTTGCTAGCTGAGCCTTGGCAGGGCGCACTATCGGTGCTAGTAGCAACGTGGAGACCTGCACAACACAACCACGGAACTTTGTCCCCAACTTGCGATGAGGTTGTCAATCTCACCGTGTTTTCCGGAAAACAAAGGATTAAACGTATCGAATAGAAAGAAGTAAAAGTTTGCAAGAAAGTAAACACAAAGCAGTAAAAGTTTGTACATTGCATGTAAAGAAAAAAGACCGGGATCCATAGTTCACTAGAGGTGGCTCTCCTTAAGATAGATAATATGCTGGGTGAACAAATTACAGCGGGGCAATTGACAAACATCGAGAAAGCAATACATGCATATACTAATCATCTTGATTCCTTTGAGATTCGATTGGGCATTACAACATTATACATAGACCGCCATCCAACTGCGTATATGACTAATAATCCACCTTCAGGTTATCATCCGAACCCCCTCTAGTATTAAGTTGCAAGCAACAGATTATTGCTTTACGAACTGCGATTAAAGTAAACAATACGATTGTTCTATAAACAAAGGATTGTTGTTTTCTCCCTAGTAGCAACAACACATCTAGTACCTTAGAGATTTCTGTCACTTCCCCAGATTACTAGAGGCATGAACCCACTATCGAGCATAAATACTAACTCTTGGACTTGCTAGCATCTACTTGGCCAAGATAGCTACTAACAACGGAAAGCATGCAAGATCACAAATAACAAAGACATGATAGAATCAATAATCAATCTGAAATAGCATCTCAATATCCATCGGATCCCCGCAAACACAACATGCAGAATTACAAATAGATGATCTTGATCATGAACGGAGCTCACAAGATCTAGACATGAAAGCACAAAGGAGGAGAACCAGCCATCTAGCTACTACATGGATCCGTAGTCCAAGGATGAACTACTCACGCATCACACCGGGGGCTTGCATGGTGATGAAGAAGGCCTCTAGGGTGAATTCCCCTCTCCGGTAGGGTGCTGGGAAGAGCTTCAGATCCCTCCCGATCTAGGGATGGAGATGACGGCAGCTACAGACTCTTTCGTGGATTTTTGATCGGGTCCTTAGGGTTTTCATAGCGAGGGCATCTTATAGGCGGAAGAGGAGGCCAAGGGGGTGCCGGAGGCGTCCACACCACCCCATGGCGCGGGCCAGGCTGGGCCGCGTAGCCAGGTGGTGTGGTGGCCCCCTGGCCCCTCTCCGTCTCGTATTCTGGCATCTGATGACTTCCGGAAAAATAGGCACTTTGGCTTTTGTCCCGTCCAATTCCGTGAATATTCATTTTCTGACTTTCCTGGAACCAAAAACAGCAGAAAACAGGCAGCTGGCACTGTGGCTCTTGTTAATAGGTTAGTCCACAAAATCATATGAAAAGTACTCCAAAGTGTGGACAAAACACAAGAAAGTGGATAAAACCAAGCATGGAACATCAAAAATTATAGATACATTTGCAATGTATCAACATCCCCAAGCTTACTCCTGCTCGTCCTTGAGTAGGTAAGTGATAAAAAGAAAGAATAATTTTTGAGGTGACATGCACCATCAAAGACTTGATCAAAGTATTTGTAAAACATTCAAAGCTGGGATCATAGTACTTCAATCATAACATGAAAGACAAAGTTCTATCAATAAGACAAAGAAACTATGATGCAACATGAAAAGGCACAAACAAAAGATTCATGAATAACAATGCTTTGCAAGACGTTTGTTTGTTTCACATAAAGAAAACATAGCATAATAGCATTCAGCTTGTCCCTCACAGAGTAGCAAAATATAAATGCATAGGACACCTTCAAAGTTCATAAGAGTGACTGAAGGGAAACGGGTAGGCTATACTAGCGTAAAATCAAAATTTTCTACCGCGTCAACCAGGAATACTATTGTCATAGATCACGGGATTACCGCTAGACGCGCAGGTGCGGAACTCGATGAAGCACGTTGCGGCAGTGTAGATGTTCTACGTCTCCTCCTCGTCCTTGTCCCACGAGCAGCTCCCCTTTGCGCGGCTCGTCCAAGTGCTACAGATGCAGCACCTCCGAGGTATCCACACATCCGGAGTGGAAGCCGTCACACGCCAGACTGCTAGGTCTGCGCGTGCAACATAGGCGGAAGAGGAGTGGCGGCTGGGTGGAATGCTCTACCTATTCAGCTCGCCTCACTCTCTCTTATATAGGCATCCCTGGTGGGCTTCTACATTAGCAGCCCATTACCAGCCTAAGCCTGGTCTAATTCGGATCTAATCCTCATTAGGCTTCCAGCCCCTAAAGTGTGTGACCCTATAGGTTCATACACGTATAGACATGATGCGAGTACACTTACTCCGTCAATAGTTGGTAGCGGCCTCTAGCAAGACGTGCCAACTCCTAAATGCATATAAAGATCATTCGGACGAACCATCACAAGGTTGAGTACATGTCTTTCCCTTTGCCTCACGATATTTGGTCTAGCTCCAAGCTGACCTCTCTTTCTCGATACTGTGATTCGGAATCCCTTTACTAGGTTAACTCTTAACCATATGTAGCATGGCCATGCTTTTCTGGATCCGATCACTTGAGGGGCCCAGAGATATCTCTCTCAAGTAGAGAGGGGCAAATCCCATCTTGATTGACCGATGCCTTGCAGCATGTATCAGGACAAACCCGAAAGCTACCTTTATAACTACCCAGTTACGGAGTAGTGTTTGATAGCCCCAAAGTAGGTCGATCCACATCTCAAGTACATGCGACAATCTCAGGTCTAAGGACAAAACGTACACGATGTGTAGAGAGAGCTGCAAGTATTATTGCTAGTCTCATGTTGGGTCAGTCCAACCCCATGTTCATAACATGTGTCCACATCATTGGTTTGACATCTCCATGTCAATGACTTGCGAAACATAGTCATCAACCAATCGATGTGCTAGTCTAATATTCACGTGTGTCCTCGCATGAACTCCGACTAGGGACAATTATTAGATAACCATACAAGTAAAGAGTTTCACAAACAATTCACATAATTGCCAATCAATACAAGTTGCCTGGTATATGGATATTCAAGGAACATGATAATAACTCATGGATACACATGAAATACAATCATCTCTATGATTGCCTCTAGGGCATATTTCCTTCAGTGACTAGATACAAATAGTTTAAAACAAGCAATATCAAGTTATGCATCAATCTACTAGTCTTGGGACAATGCACATAGAACTAAGAATGGCCACTATGCTCTCAAAGTAGGTGCATAAAGATAGAAGGTGGAGACTCAACATAAAAGTAAAAGAAAGGCCTTCATAGAACGAATTAGGGATTCAAGTCTCATAAAGAGCTTACAAAAATTATGGTGCTTATAGCTTTCAGCTCTCATTGCCCCTATCATAAGCATATTGAAGGTGATTAAGGTTAAAGTGACACAACTAAGAGGATATGCTTGACAAGTTATAAACCGAAATCTCATGCCCTTACTTACGAAGACCGAACCTCAGGCTACTCAACTTTAGTCACGAGTAAGCTCTTGTCATTGTAAGTACATGTGTATCATAAAGAACCGCCACCGGGGTACCCCTTGCACATGATACAGGAGCTTTCCCATAATCAAAATGACAAGGCAAGCAGACAATGAGCATCTCAGCGATCTTTTTATTTGCTATTTGCATAGGTTTTTATTGAGGATGCTTCATAGAGTGCTCATTATGGTGATGCTGCAAGTTTCCACCATGATTAGGCATGGCTTAGGCCAGCGGCCCAAGCGTTTCTCTAACACACATACAAACTCCATGATCTTACAAGTTCCACTTTTATTTCACACCGCCGGGATCCGTAAGCAAAAGAACATGATATCAACGGGGTACAAAGTACAAGTGCAATGTTGAAAGCGTTCCCCATGATACATGGTTATGCTAATTTCAACTTATAAAGCGCAAGCATATACGCAACAAAGAAGGACCCAATGGTTCAAGTTTATTAGATGCAAAAAAGTAAAGTGTGCCATCAAGTTCGTGAGAGCTTTAATCACTAGTTTTCTTTGGAAGGTAAACAAAAGCATGAATATACTTGGAATAGAATAAGCTAGTAGGTAGGTATGGTGGACTCTTTGGAATAACTTGGTTTAGGGAGTTGGATGCATGAGTGGAACTCATAATTGGTTGTGGAGGCTAGCAAAAGACTGGGAGCGACAAACTAAGAGAGCAATAATGGACATAATCATGAAGAGCGACAAAACATCATTGATCAAAGCATAAAGTGATACTACAAGTTGAAAACTAAAGGATCATAAAGGCTATGGTGACTTGAGATAGTCATAACATGGTGTGAGCATGCGCCAAGTCAACCCAAATAAAGTATCAAAGAAGAATACCACTGTACTATGCTTTAATATGCTAAAACAACGTATGATTCATCCAAGGCACATTAAGCAATCTCAATTGTTTATAACAAGTCATGATACAGCAAATAATACTAATCATAAAGCCAAAACAATATCAAGCATGGCATGACAAATCATAGGCCACAGTCAAAAACGAGCTCTTTTTACCACATAAGTATGAACTTTCCTACTCTTTTCCAAATCAAACCAAACTATTTGCAAACCAATGTATGAAAGAGGGGGTCCAACCAATTTATTCAGAAAACTAAGCAAACCAAAACAAACAAAAAACCAAAACAAAAACGAAAAAAGAAGAGACTCTAAGAATAACACAACTGTGCATGAAACAATAAAAATAAAGCGTTTGGAAGAAACCTGAGATTTTTATTGATGAAGAAAGGGATGCCTTGGGCATCCCCAAGCTTTGACGCTTGTACTTATTGGATATTTCTTGGGGTGACACGCGTGGCATCCCCAAGCATGAGATTTAGTCCATCCTTCATCTCATTACTCATTCCTTCCATACACCTGAAATTCTTCCTTGATACAAAATTTCACACAATCTTTATTAGCAATATTAGTGCACTCAAGATAAATAAGTCATAAGGTTCAGTTCTAACACCAAATAGACTTTGATTAGAATACTAGATACTGTAGCACTTCCCTAAAAAAGCTCAATTCCCCAAAAGAATTCAAAAAGGAACCAACAAGAAGCAAATGCAGAAAATGGCAGAAATCTATCAAAACAGACCAGCAGGTAAAGACGAATTTGTTCGAAGACCTTCGGTTGCTAAAATCAAATAGTGTTGAACTAAGGAAAGTTAGATAACAACCTGGGGCAGGAGCACAAAAATTTATGCCTCAAAAAGACGTTCAGAGATTTTACACGATTTTTTACGGTGAAGCACAGAAATCTGTTTCGGGACAGCAACTTTCCCAATCATTAATTCTCTCTCATTAAAGGTTACTCTTGGCACAAAAAGCAAATAAAAAGGATAAGGAACGGTTATTACAGAGGTAATAACTTCCAAGACTCATCTAAAACTTTTGGGTTATCTCCCAATAAGTACTTTGCTTTAACGCCTTTAAGTTAGGCATAAGAAGCAAAGAATCAAGTATTCTCAAATGAAGAAGCATTAAAACCAAATTTCTTACCTTTACCTCTCTTACTTTTATTCTTAACCTTGGGGAAAATATGATTGTTTGGTGGATAAGAAAGGTGCATGGTCCCGTTTCCCACATCTATTATTGCTCCAAGGAGTTTTAATAGGGACCTTCCAAGTGTAATTTGTCCTTTCCTGCACATTCAATAACAAGATAATTAGTAGAAATCATTTTCCTAAGGATCTTTGTAAACACTCCTTCAGCTATTCCAATAGGTAATATGGTAGCATTATTAGCAAGAGATATTTCTTTTCCTCCTTTAGTAAGCCCCCAAGTATTCAGATATTCATAAATATCTTTGAGCATAAGACAAAATTCAGACATGATATCACAATGAGCTTGAAAAGTTTCAGTGTTTATCTCAATCTTTACTGTAGGGAGCCACTTTGATGGTTCAGAATTTATTGGAACATAATCATGATGCTCCCTAAGCATATTATAGCAATCTTTTAAGCTAGCAGTGCTAGTCTCAAGAGTGTTCAATCTAGCAAATATTTTTGCGAAAGAAATATCAGTTTGGCTAGGCAAGTTGTAAGCGAGGATCAATTTCTTTATAGAATTAATAGCATCATCCTCATTACATTGGAGGAAATCTCCTCCCACAACAGCATCTAAAGTATATCTATAGCAAAGAACAATTCCAAGGTAAAAACTGCTAAGGAACAAGCTTTGAGTCATTTTAGGCTCAGTTTTTTCATGTAGATCAGAGATTATAGACCATGCTTCTTTAAAACTTTCCTCAATTCCTTGTTTAAAGGTGAAAATCATTTCCTCGGGCGACATAGTGACTGGAGCAAGGCTAGACATAGTGGCAACTTAAAATAGGAACTAATATTATTTTTTTGTGTTTTCAAATAAGAAAGCAAACTAGTAAAACTAATTTTTTGTGTGTTTTTGATAAAGAAACAAGCAAACTAAGCAAAAATAAACTAAGCAAAAAAAAATAACAAAGTAAAGAGATTGGTTATGAGGGACTCCCCTTGTGAAGATGTCCTTGACTCCCCGGCAACGGCGCCAAAAAATGCTTGATGGCTCAGTGTCGGGGCCAAAAAAGTGTTGGTGCGATGTTGATGTAGAGCTTGTTGGGAACCCCAAGAGGAAGGTATGATGAGCACAACAGCAAGTTTCTCTCAGTTATGAAACCAAGGTTTAATCGAACCAGTAGGAGCAAGGAAACACCCCAAAGGTGTTGCTAGCTGAGCCTTGGCAGGGCGCACTACCGGTGCTAGTAGCAACGTGGAGACCTGCACAACACAACCACAAAACTTTGTCCCCAACTTGCGATGAGGTTGTCAATCTCACCGTGTTTTGCGGAAAACAAAGGATTAAACGTATCGAATGGAAAGAAGTAAAAGTTTGTAAGAAATTAAACACAAAGCAGTAAAAGTTTGTAGATTGCATGTAAAGAAAAAGGACCGGGATCCATAGTTCACTAGAGGTGGCTCTCCTTAAGATAGATAACATGCTGGGTGAACAAATTACAGCGGGGCAATTGACAAACATCGAGAAAGCAATACATGCATATACTAATCATCTTGACTCCTTTGAGATTCGATTGGGCATTACAACATTATACATAGACCGCCATCCAACTGCATCTATGACTAATAATCCACCTTCAGGTTATCATCCGAACCCCCTCCAGTATTAAGTTGCAAGCAACAGATTATTGCTTTACGAACTGCGTGTAAAGTAAACAATACGATTGTTCTATGAACAAAGGATTGTTGTTTTCTCCCTAGTAGCAACTGTTGGAAATATGCCCTAGAGATAAATAGTAGTAAGGACTATTATCATATTTCATATAGTTTATGATTAAGTTTTATATCATGCTATAACTGTATTGAGTGGAAACATCAATACACGTGTGATATACAAACAACTAGGGGTTCCCAGTGAAACTCTAGTCACTGGTTCATTGGTCAACAGATGATCATGTTTCCTGATCATGTGGCATTTATGCCAATTGGAAATGAGGATGCTGAACCAATACCCAACCTAACATCGTGACCCGATCATGTCGCTAAGTTCAAGTTACGATGATTAGAAATGGATCCTCGTAGACTATTCCTTAGACCGTGAGGCAATATCAATCACTATCTCCCGAGAGTGCTTAGATAGCATCAAACGCCATTTGGTAGAACGGTGGTTATAAAGGTGTGTTCAGGTACTCAGAGGAAACCATAGAGGCAATATATGTCAAGAGCGGGATTTATCCGTCCATGTGACGGGAAGATACTCAAGGGCCCACTCAGAGAAGTTGTATCGAATAGCTGCGCAGCGTGTGATTGGATCACGGGGGTATCACTTGTCGGAACGAGTTAAGTAGCATTGTTCAGTAACGAGATTGAACACGACATGGTGATGTCATTGATCAGATCTCGGGCAATGCAAGTATCGAATGACAAAGGGAATAAGACACGATTGTCCTGGTTCAAATGACGAAAGATCTTCGTGGAACGCACAGGGGTCACATGGCCATCCAGGTCCCTCTGTCGATCATTGGTGCGGGACTGTCCCGATCATGTCTGGAGTGTTCCCGAACCGTGGGGTATCACGCTTAAGGGCTTGATGATTCTTAGAGAGTGTTTATAGGATCGGTAGAATCACCGAAGAAAAGAAGAGAGAAAACCGGAAGGGTTTCGGTAAGTCCGGAGGATGTCCGGAGTGGAGGTGGAAGGTGTTCCATGGCCACGGAGATTAAATGATATTTGAATGAATGTTAAATATTGATTTAATCATTTATTCATAATTATTTAATAAAGAGAAAATCAATTAAAGGTCAAAAAGGCTTAATGGGCCAATTCCGGAGGGAGAGGGCCCATTAGGGGAAAGGAGAGAGAGAGGGGCCAAGGGGGAGGCCGGCTGGGCCTAGCCCCCCCCCCGCGCGAGGCCCACTAGGTGGCCGGCGGCCACCTCCTCCCCCCTCCTCTCCTTTAGTCCCACCCCGGGACTTTGAGGGAGGGTGTACCCGCTCCTCCCCCTATATATAGTGGGGTATTTGGACTAGAAAAATACACCAATAATCAATAAAGGTCTCCCCACTTTTGGGAGGACCTCCAATTGATATTTTCTCTCTCCCCCTCTCTATTTTGTGACCGTGGTCCCAAGTCTGGACTGCGCGAGCGAGAGTCATCTTCACCGCGGAGCGCCGTCGCGCTACGGGATTCGGATCCGGGAGATCTACTTCCGCAACTGCTGCTGGATCGAGGAAGTGGGAGTCATCGTCAGGCACCGGACGTGTGTAACTCCCCGCGAGGTCTCGCACTTGAGGCACTCAAGTCGTTGGAGCAAGAAGGAGCGCAAGGACTTCATCACGACCTTGAGGTCGGCTTCGGCTCGTCTACATCAACCACGCTCTCCTGAGCGTTGACAACGCTTTTCGGTCTTCAAGGGTAAGTTCGCGAAAAGCCCCTCCCGTTACTGTATTACTCATAGATAGGTCCTGGCAGCTTCAGGGGTTCAAGGGCGTAGAGTAAAATTTATTGTTTTTATGCACGGAACCCCTACAGTGGTATCAGAGCTAGATTTATGCGTAGTAATGATAGTACGGGTAGAACACACGAGATGTAGCGTGTGGGCGTTGATCTTTTAGTTGTTACCCTCCCACGTGTACTTGTGTATACCGCAGTAATGCTTGATGAAGCGGCCCCAACCGACTTTACGCGTTCATTCGCGAGACTGGTCCACGCTTGACATACGGCTTGTACCGTATAAAGTGGCTTAGGGGGGTGTCTGTCTCTCTCGCATTAGTTGGTATACCATTTGTAACGGAGGGCCCCGAAAGGGGTGTAGTAGAGACAACTACGTGATCAGCGTTGTGCTGAAAGTTCGTAGGTAAGAATGGTTCTTGTGCGAAATCCTATTCAGCCATGTAAAACATGCAAAGATAAAGTAGAGGCGTCTAACTTTGTTTTGCAGGGGGGCGTTGCTTTGTGATATGGTTGTGGCAAAGGTAAAGTAATTACCTTTTTTTACGTAGTAGTAGATAGTCATGGAGGTGACGAACTACCACGCCGAATGACACCGGTACCCTGGTGTCTACGGCGCCGGAACCCGGTGACAGCAGATGGAGATCACGACGTGAAGGACCATATCACATAGCATTTACATTCAATGTCATTATTTGTATGTCTTATTGTGTGCTAGTATTAGATACTCGAGGGTAGCCTAATAATATGATCCCTGTTAAAATAACCAACGATTGTGTTCCCCCTTAGTGTGAACCACCAAGAAAGTTCTTCGGTATGAGGCAGGCCGTGATGATCGGGTGTCAGACATATCTACGTTCACATACAGTGGGTGCAAGCCATGTTGCACAGCGAAAACACTAAGGTTGAGTTGGCGAGACTAGCATGTACAGACATGGCCTCGGAACGCGGATGGTCGAAAGATCGAGCACGAGTCGCATGAATGATGTGACCGACGTTTAGCGTCCACCCTTGAACCCACATTGATGGCCATGATGGTCGGGGGAGATGTGGCTGATAGGGGTCGTGTTATCACTAGGAACCCTCACTGGGGATAGGTGTTTCTGAGTGGAGTTATTACTAACTCATTTAATTATAAACTTAGTCTAAATTCCTTTTGCAATTATAAATGTAGAAAATGGTCCTTGAGATTACCTTTCCTATCGACGATTGGTTAAAAGGAGAGAAACTCAGATTAGATGGATCGAACTTCTCCATTTGGATTGCTAGTCTCCATGTTCTCCTTAGCAAGAATGACATGGTTGGCTACATACTCGACGGGATGGATCTGGATCCATCCATAGGCCTTGAGACCCTAGAGGAGCGAAAAGACCGCTATCTCCGTCGGGAGATGGCCTCCTATATTTCAGTTGTGATGCGTTTCGGAATGGTGGACGAGTTGTGGCCTTTCGTGGGTGATGTCAACCCTCGTTCGGTGATGCTGCAGCTTAGGACACATTTCGTGGATCAACACGCATTTGGGAGCATGAGTTGATGGGAGACTTCCTCTCCATTAAGATGGAGGAGAGCTCGTCACTGGACAGCCACTTGCAGCACATGCATGATGTGTACATGAGGCCAGCATACTTCCTAGACGTCTGGATTTTAGGCTCTTTTGCAAATGCTGTTGTGCTGCGGTCGCTGCCACCAAGCTACCAAGCACAAGTCAGGACTTGTGTAATGAGGGGCGACACGGAAATGGAGTTCCACCGGTTCATGACACATCTCAGGAATGTGTTGGTTGAACCAGATGTCGCTCAGGTCATCGACGACAAAGGTATATATTTTATATACATTTTTATAAATGTTATAATCTTGCAAACACATTGCAGTGTTAAGTATATCTGATACTTGTTTTGTTTTACTGAAAACAGGTCCTTCTGCATGAGAGGTGCTTGCTGGAGAGGAGGTGACGTTGCGTGTTGATGGCAAGCATGATGATGACGGTCGACGACATTCTCCCTCGATATTTATCACTTATTTTGTGTTTTAGGATGATTAATGTAATCAAGAGATTGTGAACTTCTTTAGTGTGTCTTACACTTTGTAAGATGGTTATTCATATGAGTTTGTAACAAACAGTTGTTCTACTTTTATGAATGATTTCTATTCGTGTTCATATCTTGTTTGATTACTTATGAATTATCCTTGTTATTTGAAACTAATTGATAATGCATGAACATTTGTAAAATATTAAAATGCCTTCTTTAAAATACCCAACTTAATGATATGTTCATTAACGAATGAAAAACCATTGTTTAAATTCAAAGTTATGTGATAATATGTGAAAATCATTCGATCTCTTATCACATATAAATCATGCCTAAGTTCGGCAAAATAATTTGAACACCGTGTATTACTTGAATACAAAGTGTTTAATGAATTGTTGAAAGTAAATACATATTCGATGTATTGTGTTTTGACGAAAATGGTAATTATCATTAAATAATTGTTTAAATGTGTAAAGTAGTTTACCAAAGGAAACATGAATATGAAACTATTTGATTTGATCAAAGTGTTTCATCAATAAAAAGGGGTATAAATATAGAAGAGAATCAATTTGCTATGATTTGATCAATAGTGATGAAATTCAAACTTATAAGAATGGCATAGAAGTAATTGTGAAATGCAAAGCATTCTGAAACGTCAGAATGCAAAGCATCACAATGTGATATTAGATATCAAAGGGGTTGAATAGAAAGGACCAAATAAATCGTTGTAGTGTAGATGTAGAGACCATTAGTTAAGAAATAGTTAGCACTCATTTAGAATTGGTAAACCATTAGAATTCGTGAAAGTTTTGGGGTTATTTGATATAACCAAAACAATAGCGAATAAGTCCTTGTAGAGTATTCATTGGAAACTTTGAATATGAAATCCATAGCTGAAACCAAAAGGAAAGCAAAACTTGTATTGCTTGGATTTTGGTGCATTCTTGAGAAAGCTCACTTCTAGTGATGTTTCTCAATTATGGAGCAAATGGGAAATAGTGTAAAACATGACGAGGATTCAAAACCCTGCATCAGAGTGTTGAGAAGCGCAACGGACAACGTTCCTGAATGATTCTCTTCACAGAAGGAAAGAATCAATGATTTTGATCATTGTGTTTTTCCCTCCACTATTGTCTTTCACTACATAAAGTAGGATTCAAAATGTAAATCCATATCTTGTATGGAGACATTTGTGAATCACTTGTCATGATTTTTGGAATATGACATACCTACAAACTACAAAGGAAATAATGGTAAACTAGAATTATGAGAAATCCTAAAGGCAAAGTTCCCTTGAGATTAGAAAGCAATCCGTTGCTGAATCTCACAAGTAAAAGGAGTTACTTGAATTTTCCCAAATGACTGCAAAGCCATAATAGGAAAAAGGGGTAAATGACAAAAGCACAATTTTTCAAGTATTGGATGAATTCAAATGAATTTGATTCATGTGTGCTAAATGTCTAGTGGATTTAAAACTAGTAAAGTACTAGTATCTCATAGTAAATCTCTCACTTTGATATTTGATCGAAGGATTTTGAAGTTGTTCAAAATAATGAGTGGATATGCAATTTGCATAAAATTGAGTGGGAGTTATAAAAGTCTTCCTAAAACAATATGTGATTGACATATTTTAAGTGGGAGCAACATAAGTGTCAAATTCAAATATGTAGGAACATATTTTGAGTGGGATCTTATAGGAGTAATTCTTAAGTATGTTAAAAATGAAAGGGCAAATACTTATAAATAATGATTTATAAGGTGTAGAAGTTGATAATAACTGTATTATGATATTATGTAGTATTCCTTAAGGGATTCTGAAATGGGTTTCAGGATAGAAGTTAATTAAGGAACTAGTCCTTGATAACTCAAATTAGGAATAGCATTAAGTTTAACATCAATGGTTGAAAGAAAGAAAAGGATGATCGTTATCCTGTATGTTGAGACATGGGTTCTGTCGTAGTAAACCATGATGATAACTTAGCATAATATGTAATCCAAATAAGGAACGTATGAAAGTGATTAAGTTCGAATCATAGAACGTTTGAGCTATCTTTGTCCATAGTGTCTAGTAGAGAACTGTAGACATATTTTCCAAATCCATAAAGGATAACATATCTTAAAGCATAAAGAGTTATGTTATAAGGGAATATGTTGGAAACTCCTGTAGATACCAATTAAAGTCAAGTAGGAAGCGAGGTGAACATAACATCGAAAGTTGCACAGAGTGCACTGGTGTTTCGATGAATACATTTATAATAATAGATAAGGGTACCATCTAAAGTGTTGTATAATGTTATGGCGGGGCTAGTTCACTTTTAACGTAGAATGATGTGTCCCAGGGAACAGTGCCCATGAGAAAGCCCTCGAGGTTGATCTAACGTCATTGTAGGCTCCTGGAATCAGGCCTCGTTCTGCTGCCATAGCGACGATGCATACACACAGATGCTATTATGTGATGATAAAGTATTAATGTCAATCAAGGTGACATTAGTAAGTTGCAAAGGATTTGGGACTGTAAAGTACAGACTCAAGACTCAACCTCTTCCATGAGCAAGCATGTTCAGGGTACCGGTAACATGGTGCCAATGATTTAGAACAAATGCAGCTAGTGTATTTGTACTCTAGTGCAAGTGGGAGACTGTTGGAAATATGCCCTAGAGACAAATAGTAGTAAGGACTATTATCATATTTCATATAGTTTATGATTAAGTTTTATATCATGCTATAACTGTATTGAGTGGAAACATCAATACACGTGTGATATACAAACAACTAGGGGTTCCCAGTGAAACTCTAGTCACTGGTTCATTGGTCAATAAATGATCATGTTTCCTGATCATGTGGCATTTATGCCAGTTGGAAATGAGGTCATCTCATTCTGAGAATGAGATGATGAACCAATACCCAACCTAAACATCGTGACCTGATCATGTCGCGAAGTTCAAGTTACGATGATTAGAAATGGATCCTCATAAACTATTCCTTAGACCGTGAGGCTATATCAATCACTGTCTCCCGAGAGTGCTTAGATAGCATCAAACGCCATTTGGTAAAACGGTGGTTATAAAGGTGTGTTCAGGTACTCAGAGGAAACCGTAGAGGCAATATATGTCAAGAGCGGGATTTGTCCGTCCATGTGACGGGAAGATACTCAAGGGCCCACTCAGAGAAGTTGTATCCAATAGCTGCGCAGCGTGTGATTGGATCACGGGGGTATCACTTGTCGGAACGAGCTAAGTAGCATTGTTCAGTAACGAGATTGAACACGACATGGTGATGTCATTGATCAGATCTCGGGCAATGCAAGTATCGAATGAAAAAGGGAATAAGACACGACTGTCCCGGTTCAAACGACGAAAGATCTTCGTGTAACGCACAGGGGTCACATGGCCATCCAGGTCCCTTTGTAGATCATTGGTGCGGGAGTGTCCCGACCATGTCTGGAGTGTTCCCGAACCGTGGGGTATCACTCTTAAGGGCTTGATTATGCTTAGAGAGCGTTTATAGGATCGGTAGAATCACTGAAGAAAATAAGAGAGAAAACCAGAAGGGTTTCGGTAAGTTCGGAGGATGTCCGGAGTGGAGGTGGAAGGTGTTCCATGGCCACGAAGATTAAATGAGATGTGAATGAATGTTAAATAATGATTTAATATTTTATTCCTAATTATTTAATAAAGAGAAAATCAATTAAAGGTCAAAAAGGCTTAATGGGCCAATTCCGGAGGGAGAGGGCCCATTAGGGGAAGGAGAGAGGGAGAGTGGCCAAGGGGAGGCCGGCTTGGCATAGCCCCCCCCTGCGTGGGGCCCACTAGGTGGCCGGCGGCCACCTCCTCCCCCTCCTCTCCTTTAGTCCCACCCCGGGACTTTGAGGGAGGGTGTACCCCCTCCTCCCCCAATATATAGTGGGGTATTTGGCCTAGAAAAATACACCAATAATCAATAAAGGTCTCCCCACTTTTGGGAGGACCTCCAATTGATATTTTATCTCTCCCCCTCTCTCTCTCGTGACCGTGGTTCCAAGTCTGGACTGCGCGAGCGAGAGTCATCTTCACCATGGAGCGCCGTCGCGTTGCGGGATTCGGATCCGGGAGCTCTACTTCCGCAACTGCTGCTGGATCAGGGAAGCGGGAGTCATCGTTAGGTACCAGACGTGTGTAACTCCCCGCGAGGTGTCGCACTTGAGGCACTCAAGTCGTTGGAGCAGGAGGAGCGCAAGGGCTTCATCACGACCTTGAGGTCGGCTTCGGCTCGTCTACATCAACCACGCTCTCCTGAGCGTTGACAATGCTTTTCGGTCTTCAAGGGTAAGTTCACAAAAAGCCCCTCCCGTTACTGTATTACTAATAGATAGGTCCTGGCAGCTTCAGGGGTTTAGGGGCGTAGAGTAAAATTTATTGTTTTTATGTGTGGAACCCCTACAGCAACAACACATCTAGTACCTTAGAGATTTCTTTTACTTCCCCAGATTACCAGAGGCATGAACCCACTATCGAACATAAATACTAACTCTTGGAGTTGCTAGCATCTACTTGGCCAAGATAGTGTTGGAGATATGCCCAAGGGGCAATAATAAAAGTGGTTATTATTATATCTTTGTGTTTATGATGATTGTTTACATCCCATGCTATAATTGTATTATAAGGAAACGCTAGTACATGTGTGTTTTGTAAACGTAAAAGAGTCCCTAGTAAGCCTCTTGTTGAACTAGCTTATTGATTAATAGATGATCATGGTTTCCTGGTCATGGACATTGGATGTCATTAATAACAAGGTTATATCATTAGGAGAATGATGTGATGGACACACACCCATAGTAAGTGTAGCATAAGATCAAGTCATTAAGTTTGTATTGCTATAAGCTTTTAAATGCATAGTGACCTAATCCTTCGACCATGAGGTTGTGTTAATCACCATCACCGGATGGTTACTTTGATGACATCAAACACCGCTTCGTAACTGGGTGTTCATAAAGGTGTCGTTGGGTATTCTGAAAGTATGTGTTGAAGCGCATGGACCAAGATTGGGATTTGTCCATCCATACGATGGATAGATATGCTCTGGGACCTCTCGGTGGAATGTCATCTAGTTAGCTTGCAAGCATGTGACTAGGTCACAAGGGATGACATATCACAGAACGAGTAAAGAGTACTTATCAGTAACGAGGAAGAACTAGGTATGGAGATACCGACGATCAAACCTCGGATAAGTAGAGTATCGCGAGACAAAGGGAATTGGTTTCGTATGTAATTGGTTCTATTGATCACAAGTCATCGTTGAGTATGTGGGAGCTGTTATGGATCTCTAGATCCCGCTGATGGTTATTGATCGGAGAGGTGTCTCCGTCATGTCTACATATTCACGAATCGTAGGGTGACACACTTAAGGTTCGAAGTTGTTTTAAGTAGATATTGAATGTGCGTTGGAGACCGAATGCTGTTCGGAGTCTCGGATTGGATCCGGGACATCACGAGGAGATCCGGAATTGTCCGGGGAATAAGATTCATATAATGGGAATCATTTTCTAAGTTAGGAAATGTTCCGGAGTGTTTGTATGGGGATTCTAGAAGGTTTCGGAATGTTCTGGAAGGTTCTAGAAGATATTTTGGAGTTTATTTGAAAAACCAAGATAAGATAAGATAAGGAAAATTTAAAGGGGAGACTTGGGGGGGGAGGACTCCTCCCCCCACCTCCTTGGTGCGCCGGTCCTAAGGGGTGGGCCTAGGGGTGGGAACCCTAGGCCGCACCCCTCCCTCTATATATAGAGGGGTAGAGGCGCCACCCCCTTACCCCTCCACTCTTGCCCCTAGCCGCCTCTCTCCTCCTCCTTCCTTCTGCTCAGGCTTAGGTGAAGCCCTGCAGAATCTTCTACTCCACCACCACCACCACGCCGTCGTACTGCTAGGATTCCGTGGAGAGATCTACTACCTCCGCTGCTCGCTGGAACAGGGAGAGGAAGGTCTGCTTCGACTCCGCACGTGTGACCGTCTGCGGAAGCGCTGCCGGAAGGATCGTCCACACGATCTTGAGATCGGCAAGTGATCGACTACATCAACCACGAGATATAATCTCGTAACGCTTTCGGATCTACGAGGGTTAGTAAATATCTATCTCGTTGCACATGTCTAATAGATTAGATCTTGGCTTTTATCTAGATTAGATCTGAGTTTTGTTCGTTCTTGCGGTAGAAATTTTTTGTTTTCCATGCTACGAACCCATCAGTGGTATCAGAGCCGTATCTATGCGTAGATCTGTTGCACGAGTAGAACACAATGTTGTTGTGGGCGTTGGTGCTTGTGCCGTTTTTTGCTTTGTGTACTTTGCATCTTGCGGCATGGTGGGATGAAGCGGCTCGGGCTAACCTTACATGTCATCGTACATGAGACTTGCTCCACGCTTGACGTGTAACTTGCTTTGCACAAGTGGCTTTGCAGGTGTCTGTCTCTCCCACCATAGTATAGATCTAATTTACACTTTGCACTTGATAGCACTTGTATCAACGTTGTGGTTCAGTTTCGTAGGTAAGATCCGTTCTTGTTTGAAAGCCCCAAACCACGTAAAACATGCAAAGAAAATTAGAGGCGTCTAACTTGTTTTTGCAGGGGTTTTGTGATGTGATATAGCCATCATGTGATTATGATTATATTTGATGTATGCAATGATCCTTGTTGTAATATGGCAACCGGCAGGATCCTAATGGTTGTCTTTAATTCTGTTAAGACCTGCGTGTCTATTCATCTTGTAATAGCTTTATTCCAAGTAGTTGTAATAGTTGCTAGTGATGATGGACAACCATGAAGCGGCGCCACTGACCTTGACGCAATGCTGGTGATGATGGAGATCATGTCCGTGCTTTGGAGATGGAGATCAAAGGCACAAGAAGAAAGGGCCATATCATATCACACTAATTATGAATTGCCTGTGATGTTAATCCTTTATGCATCTTGTATTGCTTAGATCGCGACGGTAGCATTATAAGATGATCCCTCTCACTAAATATCAAGTAATAAAGTGTTCGTCCTTAGTTGGCACCATTGCTAAGACTCGTTGTTTCGAAGCATCTCGTGATGATCGGATGTGATAGATTCTACGTGTGGATACAACGGGTGCAAGCCAGATTTGCACATGCGGAAACTGAGGTTAATCTTGACGAGCCTAGCATGTACAGACATGGTCTCGGAACACGGAATACCGAAAGGTAGAGCATGAGTCATATAAATGATATGATGAACATGAAGATTGTTCGCCGATGAAACTACATCTTCTCTCGTGAAGATCGGACTTGGTGTAGTGGACTTGGTTCATGTAATCACTAAGACAATGTGAGGGATGTTGTTTTGAGTGGGAGTTCACCTAGTTAATTTAAGAATTAAATTTGAACTCAATTTATCATAAACTTAGTCTAAACTACTTGCAAATTTGTTGTAGATTATGGCGACCCCCTCCATCAATTTCAATGCGTTCCTAGAGAAAGAAAAACTTAAGAACAATGGAAGCAATTTCACGGACTGGTTCCGTGGACTGAAGATCGTCCTCAGGGCTGGTCAGTTGACCTATGTGCTCGAAGCACCGCTAGGTGACCCACCTGCAGAAGATGCCACCGATGATGTAAAGAATGTTTACGCCACTCGGAAAAATCATTACTCCACAGTTCAGTGTGCCATCCTGTACGGTTTAGAAGCGGAGCTCCAAAAGCGTTTTGAGCACCACGACCCGTTCGAGATCATTAAGGAGCTCCGGCTGATTTTTGAGACTCGTGCGGCCATGGAGAGCTATGAGGCCTCCGAAAAGTTCTTTAACTGTAAGATGGAAGAGGGTAGCTCCGTTAGTGAGCACGTGCTCACCATGTCTCGGTACGCAAACAAGCTCCAAGAGTTGGGGATATCGATTCCTAATGAGTTAGGGATTCACCGTCTCCTCCAATCACTGCCACCGAGTTATAAGAACTTTGTGATGAACTACAATATGCACTGCATGAACAAGACGTTGCCTGAACTATCGTCCATGCTGAAAACTGCTGAAGTGGAGATCAAGAAGGAGCACCAAGTGTTGATGGTCAATAAGACCACCAATTTCAAGAGACAGGGCAAGCCTAAGAACAAGGGCAACTCCAAGAAGGACGGCAAGAAAACTGCCGCACCTGCTAAGAAGCCCAAGGCTGGTCCCAAGCCTGAAACTGAATGCTTCTACTGCAAGGGTGCTGGTCACTGGAAGCGTAACTGCCCCAAGTACCTGGCGGATCTAAAGAACGGCAACATCAAGAAGAAAGGTATATTTTATATCCATGTTATTGATGTGTATCTTAATAGTAATCGTAGTAGTGCCTGGGTATTTGATACTGGTTCGGTTGCTCATATTTGTAACTCGAAACAGGAGCTGCGGAATAAACGAAGACTGGCAAGGGACGAGGTGACGATGGGCTTTGGAAATGGCTCCAAGGTTGATGTGATCGCCGTCGGCACGCTCCCTCTACATCTACCTTCGGGATTAGTTTTAAATTTAAATAATTGTTATTTGGTGCCTGCGTTAAGCATGAACATCATATCTGGATCCTGCTTATTGCGAGACGGTTACTCTTTTAAGTCCGAGAATAAAGGTTGTTCGATTTATATGAGTAATATCTTTTATGATAATGCCTGAGATGAATGGTTTATTCTTACTGAATCTCGATAGTAGTAATACACATGTTCACAACATAGATGCTAAACGAATAAAATTAAATGATAATTCTACATACATGTGGCACTGTCGTCTTGGTCACATTGGAGTGAAGCGTATGAAGAAACTCCATTCTGATGGACTTCTTGAATCACTTGATTTTGAATCACTTGAAAGATGCGAAGCATGTCTAATGGGAAAAATGACTAAGACTCCATTCTCTGGAATAATGGAGCGAGCTACAGACTTATTGGAAATAATACATACCAATGTGTGCGGTCCAATGAGTGTAGCGTCGCGTGGTGGATATCGTTATGTTCTCACTTTCACGGATGACTTGAGTAGATATGGGTATGTCTACTTTATGAAACATAAGTCCGAAACTTTCGAGAAGTTTAAGGAATTTCAAAGTGAAGTAGAAAATCATCGTAACAAGAAGATTAAGTTTCTGCGTTCTGACCGCGGAGGTGAATATCTGAGTTATGAGTTTGGCATGCATTTAAAGAAATGTGGAATACTTTCGCAGTTGACATCGTCGGGAACACCACAGCGTAATGGTGTGTCCGAACATCGTAATCGAACTCTCTTAGATATGGTTCGGTCTATGATGTCTCTTACAGATTTACCGCTATCGTTTTGGGGCTATGCATTAGAGACAGCAGCATTCACTTTAAATAGGGCACCATCTAAATCCGTTGAAACGACACCGTACGAATTGTGGTTTGGTAAGAAACCTAAGTTGTCGTTCCTTAAAGTTTGGGGTTGCGAGGCATATGTAAAGAAGTTACAACCTGATAAGCTAGAACCCAAAGCGGAGAAATGCGTCTTCATAGGATACCCTAAAGAAACAATTGGGTATACCTTCTATCATAGATCCGAAGGCAAAGTTTTCGTTGCTAAGAATGGATCCTTTCTTGAGAAGGAGTTTCTCTCGAAGGAGGTGACTGGAAGGAAAGTAGAACTCGATGAGGTTATTGAACCTTCTCTCGGATTTGAGAGTAGTGCAGCACCGAAAGATGTTTTTGTGCCGCCTGCACCAATTGAAGAGGAAGCTAATGATAATGATCATGAAACTTCAAATGAAGTTACTACTGAACCTCGCAGGTCAACAAGGGTTCGTACCACTCCTGATTGGTATGACTCTGCCTTGAACGTCATGTTGGTGGACAACGCTGATGACCCTGCGACGTATGAAGAAGCTATGGTGAGCCCAGATTCCGACAAATGGCTAGAAGCCATGAAATCCGAAATGGGATCCATGTACGAAAACCAAGTGTAGACTTTGGTGGACTTACCGGGTGGCCGTAAGGCTGTCGAGAACAAATGGATTTTCAAGAGAAAAACAGATGCTGATGGTAATGTTACCGTCTATAAAGCTCGACTTGTCGCGAAAGGGTTCCGACAA
Organism: Avena eriantha; assembly: GCA_910589775.1. NCBI lineage: Eukaryota > Viridiplantae > Streptophyta > Magnoliopsida > Poales > Poaceae > Avena > Avena eriantha. The sequence goes on along the minus strand of OU342741.1, from coordinate 445,875,187 downwards.
ATTCAAGGAGTTGACTATGATGAGACATTCTCACCAGTAGCGAAGCTAAAGTCTGTGAGGATTTTGTTAGCAATCGCTGCACATTTCGATTATGAGATTTGGCAGATGGATGTCAAAACAGCGTTCCTTAATGGTGACATTGAGGAAGAGTTGTATATGGTACAACCAAAGGGTTTTGTTGATCCTAAAGATGCTGACAAGGTATGTAAACTTCAGCGCTCCATTTATGGACTGAAGCAAGCATCCCGGAGTTGGAATCAATGTTTTGATAAAGTAATCAAAAACTTTGGATTTATACAAACTTATGGAGAAGCTTGTATTTACAAGAAAGTGAGTGGGAGCTCTGTAGCATTCCTAGTACTATATGTAGATGCCATATTGTTGATTGGGAATGATATAGAACTTCTTAAAAGTGTCAAAGCCTATTTGAATAACATGAAAGACAATAGGGTGCCGGGAAGAGCTTCAGATCCCTCCTGGTCTAGGGATGGAGATGACGGCGGCTATAGACTCTTTCATGGATTTTTGATCGGGTCCTTAGGGTTTTCGTCCCGAGGGCATCTAATAGGCGGAAGGGGAGGCCGAGGGGGTGCCGGAGGCGGCCACACCACCCCCTGGCGCGGGCCAGGCTGGGCCGCACGGCCAGGTGGTGTGGTGGTCCCCTTGCCCCTCTTTGTCTCGTATGCTGGCATCTGATGACTTCCGGAAAAATAGGCCCTTTGGCTTTTGTCCCGTCCAATTCCGAGAATATTCATTTTCTGACTTTCCTAGAACCAAAAACAGCAGAAAACATGCAGCTGGCACTATGGCTCTTGTTAATAGGTTAGTCAAAGAAATCATATGAAAAGTACTCCAAAGTGTGGACAAAACACAAGAAAGTGGATAAAACCAAGCATGGAACATCAAAAATTATAGATACATTTGCAATGTATCAACATCCCCAAGCTTAACTCATGCTCTTCCTCGAGTAGGTAAGTGATAAAAAGAAAGAATATTTTTTGAGGTGACATGCACCATCATAAACTTGATCAAATTATTTGTAAAACATTCAAAGCTGGGATCATAGTACTTCAATCATAACATGAAAGACAAAGTTCTAACAATAAGACAAAGCAACTATGTTGCAACATGAAAAGGCACAAACAAAAGATTCATGAATAACAATGCTTTGCAAGACGTTTGTTTGTTTCACATAAAGAAAACATAGCATAGTGGCATTCAGCTTGTCCCTCATAGAGTAGCAAACATAAATGCATAGGACACCTTCAAAGTTCATAAGAGTGACTAGATACAAATAGTTTAAAACAAGCAATATCAAAGCTATGCATCAATCAACAAGCTTTGGGACAATGCACATAGAACTAAGAATGGCCACTATGCTCTCTCAATAGGTGCATAAAGATAGAAGGTGGAGACTCAATATAAAAGTTGAAGAAAGGCCTTCATAGAAGGAAGCAGGGATTCAAGTTTCATAAAGAGCTTCCAAAAATTATGGTACTTATAGCTTTCAGCTCTCATTGCCCCTATCATAAGCATCTTGAAGGTGATTAAGGTTAAAGTGACACAACTAAGAGGATATGCTTGACAAGTTATAAACCAAAATCTCATGCCCCTTACTTACGAAGACCGAACCTCATGCTACTCAACTTTAGTAACAAGTAAGCTCTTCTAATTGTAAGTACATATGTATCATAAAGAACCGCCAATGGGGTACCCCTTGCACATGATACAAGAGCTATCCTATAATCAAAATGACAAGGCAAGTAGACAATGAGCATCTCAGCGATCTTTTTATTTGCTATTTGCATAGGTTTTTACTGAGGATGCTTCATAGAGTGCTCATTATGGTGATGCTGCAATTTTCCACCATGATTAGGCATGGCTTAGGCTAGCGGCCCAAGCATTTCTCTAACACACATACAAACTCCATGATCTTACAAGTTCCACTTTTATTTCACACCGCCGGGATCCATAAGCAAAAGAACATGATATCAATGGGGTACAAAGTACAAGTGCAATGTTGAAAGCGTTCCCCATGATACATGGTTCTGCTAATTTCAACTTATAAAGCGCAAGCATATACGCAACAAATAAGGACCCAATGGTTCAAGTTTATTAGATGCAAAAAAGTAAAGTGTGCCATCAAGTTCGTGAGAGCTTTAATCACTAGTTTTCTCATAACAAGTTTAATTTGGAAGATAAACAAAAGCATGAATATACTTGGAATAGCATATGATAATAGGTAGGTATGGTGGACTCTTTGGAATAACTTGGTTTAAGGATTTGGATGCATGAGTGGAACTCATACTTGGTTGTGAGGCTAGCAAAAGACTGGGAGCGACAAACTAAGAGAGCAATAATGGCCATAATCATGCAGAGCGACAAAACATCATTGATCAAAGCATAAAGTGATACTACAAGTTGAAAACTAAAGGATCATAAAGGCTATGGTGGCTTGAGATAGTCATAACATGGTGTGAGCATGTGCCAAGTCAACCCAAATAAAGCATCAAAGGAGAATACCACTATACTATGCTTTAATATGCTAAAACAACGCAAGATTCATCCAAGGCACATTAAGCAATGTCAATTGTTTATAACAATTCATGCTACAGCAAAGAATACTAAGCATAAAGCCAAAACAATATCAAGCATGGCATGACAAAGCATAGGCCACAGTCAAAAACAAGCTCTTTTTACCACATAAGCATGAACTTTCCTACTCTTTTTCAAACCAAAGCAAACTATTTGAAAACCAATGTATGAAAGAGGGGGTCCAACCAATTTATTCAGCAAACTAAGCAAACCAAGCAAACGAAAAACCAAAACGAAAACGAAAAAGAAGACGCTCCAAGAACAACACAACTGTGCATGAAACAATAAAAATGAAGCGTTTGGAAGAAACCTGGGATTTTTATTGATGAAGAAGGGGATGCCTTGGGAATCCCCAAGCTTTGATGCTTGTACTTCTTGGATATTTCTTAGGGTGACACACGTGGCATCCCCAAGCTTGATCTTTAGTACATCCTTCAGCTCATTACTCATTCCTTCCATACACCTGAAATTCTTCCTTCATACAAAACTTCACACAATCTTTATTAGCAATATTAGTGCACTCAAGATAAATAAGTCTTAAGGTTCAGTTCTAACACCAAATAGACTTCCATTATAACACTAGATACTGTAGCACTTCCCTCAAAAAGCTCAATTCCCCAAAAGAACTCAAAAAGGAACCAACAGGAAGCAAATGCAGAAAATGGCAGAAATCTGTCAAAACAGACCAGCAGGTAAAGACGAATTTTTTCGAAGACCTTCTGTTGCTCAAATCAAAAAGTGTTGAACTAACGAAAGTTAGATAACAACCTGGGGCAGAAGCACAAACATTCACGCTTCAAAAGGACGTACAGAGATTTTACACGAATTTTTACGGTTAAGCACAGAAATCTGTTTCGGGACAGCAACTTTCCTAATCATTACTTCTCTCTCATTAGAGGTTACTCTTGGCACAAAAGGCTAATAAAAAGGATAAAGCGCAGTTATTACAGAGGTAATAACTTCGAAGACTCATCTAAAACTTTTGGTTATCTCCCAATAAGTACTTTTCTTTAACGCCTTTAAGTTAGGCATAATAGTTTGAGAAGATGCTCACATAGGAAATATGAATTGAAGTAAAAGAGAGCATCAAGAAGCAAATTCAAAGCACATTTAAGTCTAAACCCACTTCCTATGCATAGGAATCTTGTAAAGAAACAAGTAATAAAAGCACAAAGCAACAAACATAGGAAAGCAAAACAAGTGCAACTTCAAGACTTTCAACATAAAGAGGGGAAACTTAATATTATTGAGATGCATAAAACCATGTTTCTCTCTCTCATAATAACTTTCAGTAGCATCATGAATAAAGTTAACAATATAACTATCACATAAAACATTCTTATCATGAGCCACATGCATAAAATAATTAATGCTCTCCACATAAACATAGTCATTCTTTTTAATTGTAGTGGGAACAAATTCAAATAAATAGCTATCATTATTATTCTCATCACCATAATCATCAAATATAGGAGGCATATTGTAATCATAATTAATTGCCTCCTCAATAGTAGGTGGACTAAATATATCATATTCATCGTTGTAATCATCATATATTGGAGGTTTTGTATCATCATAAGCAATAGAATAGCTATCTTCCAAAGCTGGGGAACTAAAAAGATCATTTTCATAAAAACAAGATTCCCCAAGCTTAGACTTTTCCATAGTATTAGCACTAATGGTGTTCAAAGAATTCATACTAACAACATTGCTATTAGCAAGCAAATAAAGTTCCATAGGTTTTTTAATTTTCTCTTCAAACACTTCATGTCCTAACTCAAGATAAATACTATAAAGCTCTCTAATTTTTTTGTTGTTTTCCATTAAGCCTAACTAGTGAAGCTCTCTAATTTTTTTGTTGTTTTCCATTAAGCCTAACTAGTGAAAACAAGAAAAAAAAGACGAAATTGCAGAATCTAAAGGAAATAACTTCGAGCACTCACACCGGAGGATGTGAGTACCTTTTACCTTACCTCCCCGGCAACGGCACCAGAAAATAGGCGTTTGCAATGGGAGGTTCTTCTTCTTTAATCCTCCGGTGTGAATACCTTTTACCTTACCTCCCTGGCAATGGCACCAGAAAATAGCTTGATGTCTACGCACTTCTATTCTTGTAGATAGTTGTTGGGCCTCCAAGTGCAGAGGTTTGTAGAACAACAGCAAGTTCCCTTAAGTGGATTACCTAAGGTTTATCGAACTCAGGGAGGAAGTGGTCAAAGGTATTCCCTCTCAAGAAATCCTGCAATCAAGATATAAGAAGTCTCTTGTGTCTCCAACACACCCAATACACTTGTCAGGTGTATAGGCGCACTAGTTCGGTGAAGAGATAGTGAAATACAAGTGGTATAGATAATTATAAGTGGTAACTGTGATAGAAAATAGCTTGATGGCGTGGAAGAGACTAAAGGCAATCTGAAATAAAGATAGAAGCAAGCAAACATGTAACAGATCTAGTTGCAAACGGTGTTTCAATGCTTAGAAACAAGGCCTAGGGATCATACTTTCACTAGTGAACACTCTCATATAAATATATTCTTCTTTATGAGACTATGCTGAACTACTCTCCGGTTGGACACTCTAATCGTTGGTAGGGCTATAACAGCACACCTCAAAGTTCATCTTTCCCATCTAGATAACCCCACACTATCACCTTGAGTACTAGATGGTTCAAACAAACACCACAATTTCACAAAGACATCCAACTCCAAATATAACTCATAACAAGTATTTGTAATCTCTAGCCTAAGTGTCACCATGGTGTGCACATTGTCAACTTCACACACATGGGGAGAGTAGAGATCTATTAAAGCACTTGAGTAGCAAGGTAGATCTATAGATTACAAGCTCATGATCTCAATAAGATCATGCATAGAGAGAGATGAACACATAGCTACTGGTAGAACCCTTAGCCTCGAGGGAGAACTACTCCCTCCTCATCATGGGAATCAGTAATGGTGATGGAGATGGTGGTGGAGATCGATGGAGATGGCTCCAGGGGCACTTTCCCGTCCCGGCAGGGTGCCAGAACAGAGACTTTCTGTCCCCGGAATCTCCCCTTTGGTGGCGGCAGCGCTGTGGAACTTTTCGTGGCTGGAGGCTTGATGATTTAGGGTTTATGCATCGGGAGGCTTCTTATAGGCGAAGAGGCAAGGTCGGTGGGCGGCCAGGGGGGCCCACACCACCTGGTGGCACGGCCAGGGCTAGCCCGCGCCACCACATGGCGTGGCCGCCCTGTGGCCCATCTCCGTCTCGCCTTCTAGCTCCGTGAGTCTTCCGGTAAAGTATCAAATTTGGCTTTTGTTTCGTCCAATTCCGAGAATATTTATTTTCTGACACTTTCTGAAACCAAAAATAGCAGAAAACGGGCAACTGGCACTGTGGATCTTGTTAATAGGTTAGTCCAAGAAATCATATGAAAAGTATTCCAAAGGGAAAACACAAGAAAGTAGATAAAACCAAGCATGGAACATAAAAAATTATAGATACATTTGCAATGTATCAGTGGGCATACCGTCGTGGAAGAGGGGGCGGCGGAGAGCAGGAGAGGCGGCCGGGTTGGGTGTACCTTGGCTGAAGGCATTGGGGTTGAAGCTGGCGTTGAGGTCGACGGCGCTGAAGGCATTGGGGTTAAAGCTGCCACCCGTGTCGAGTGGCCCGCACGGCGAGAAGCGAGATAGCTTGGGTATACCTTGGCTATCCTAGGACATCGGGCCAGCCTGGGTTGTTGCTGAAGACAGCGACGGTGACGAGACGCTCTCTTGGCTCCCCCCACGCGTGCGGGGGAAGCTCGGCACACCCGCCATGTGGGCGGCTCTCTGCGCCATGAGTGCCTCCGTGGCCAGAGCCTCCGAGGCCCGCTTCTTCCTCGCCCTGAGCTCTCTCTGCCAGCGGCTGGCGTTCTTGACCTGCCGGCGCTGCAGGTCGAACGCCCACTCCGCGTTCATCATCCCCTCCGGCCGCTCCTTCTCCAGCTTGCCCTTCTTCTTCGCCGGCGGCGCTGCTGCTGTCGCGCGGGGAGCGGTGTACTTCTTCGGTGGCATGATGGCGCGATCTGGTCTGTGCTGGGAAATGGCGGGAGTGGGAGGCGAGGCGGGATGGGAGGGGGGAGGTAGAGACTAATTTTGGAGGGAACCGGCGCTAATTTTGGTGGAAAAGGAAATGATTTCAACTAGGTCGCCGAAAAGGCTGGCCCGCCGAACTTTTCCCTGCCTCCGGTGCCCCCGCTAGCCTCCCTTCGAATTGGGATCCGACCGGGCACGCCGGGTAAATCGAGCGCGCGCGCCGGCGCCAAATCCAAATTGGGGGATACGGCTGGGGCCGAAAATTGGCGTTGGCAGCCATTAGAGGCCTTTGGGAGATGCTCGAGGATCAAATTCCACGAAGGAAAGGGGGCGTTTTACGTGCGATGAAACCATACGCACATGGAAATCAAGCTGCGCGTGCAGAGGTGCAAGGCCGATTTGTACAACTTAAATGTGGTGTGACCCGTGAGGAGCAAGAGAGTTGGGTCAGTGCTGTGTGCAAAATCAGCAGACGTTTGTGGCTCCACGCAGCAAACACGGACGACTGACAATTCTCAGCTTGCACAAGCATCAACCCAAAATGAAGAAGAGAGAAACGAAAAATAAAACAAACCAATCAATTCTTGAATTTCTGTCAAGGACGGAAGGAGCAGGAGCAATACGGATAAGGTGCGTGTCCCACGACAGAGCAGCCATCACCACCATGCACCATCTAATCCCTCCCTATCTGTCCTTGCAACCTCCGGCATCTTGTAGTTTACACTCTGGTCGCGCAGTAGTTTTGAATCGCTCCATGGATGACTATTGCGCTGGTGAAAGAGAAACGAATCAGGCAGGGGAAGACGCTGGGGGCGACAGGAAGGAACTGCTCTGGTCGGGGGAGGCAGGAGGCATGGGCGCCACGCGGGGAAGGCCACCGCGCAGCGAGTGGGCATCAACGGAGTGCGCCACTGCTCGTCCTCCTCCGCAGCGCCATGTTTTCATATCTGAAGCCCTTCGTCGTAAGGGGCTCCGTCTCTAGCGTAGCGGCGGCCATGGCCGCCACCACGGAGTAGATTTTCCGTAGGCTGGGGCCACAAAGATTTTCCGAGATTTTCTGCCAGCTGCCGCCACGAAGATTTGCCGAGATTTTCCGTCGGCTGGGGCAGATTTACCGAAGAGGATGAACTCGAGAAAGGGGAACGATCGGGTAAAGGGAGGTGATTGACGAGCAGTTATTTTGACTTAAGCGGTGGCATTGCTTGTAATTAGCTCCAAGTGGAGGGGCAAAACGGTCCACAGAATTGTCGGACAGAAATTTAGCCGAACGACGAACCTCTAGACATTTAATAATATATATACTAGCTGAGTGCCCGTTCGTTGCTACGGGACAATAGAATGCATGAAAATATTATCAAAGATAAGTCCTACATAGTTAAAATGCATGTGCGTTGCAACGGTTCCGTAATATACTCCATCATCTCGAAATAGATGTCAAAGATTTGCAAATTCGTGTGTACCTATAGACTTAAACACATTAAAATACATGCAAATTTAGATAAATCTTCAACGTCTATTTTGAGAATGATGGAGTACATGAAAATTCAACGTGTATAGAAAATTTCAGAAAGCAATAAAATTTACTTTGCTTATAAAAGTAATAGTTTGATCAAGTTTGCATCCTACATAGAAGTCGCTAAATAGCACAATACTCGTATGGTCTATTTGACATATACTCCTTTAATAACTAATTAATGCCAAAGGAAAACGGTGGATCTATTAATCTTCATTTCCACATCCCATAACGCATGGAAGTAGAAAAGGACACATGTGGGCGTGTTCGGCAACAACCTCGCTTCCCAAAAATCCAGGTTCCAGGTTCCCGATCAATCGCCAGCTTCCTGTGCGGAGCGCAAAACGTTCGGCGCTGCTACTACTTGTCCAGCTGAGCTGCGGCCCGTTTAGCTGGGCTGGCCTGCTCCAGCTATACTTTTGTTTACATCATTTTTTTTTACCTTTGCCTAGCTGTGCCGTCGGGTATCCCTCAAAGAAAATAACTGTGCCGTCGGGATATTTTTTTTCTAGCTAAGATTTTGTTGAACTGAAAACCTGTATGTGTATGGCGTATCTGCCTAGCTTGGCCATTGCCGGATGAATTTTTGTACTCCTTCCGATCCAAATTAATTGATTCGGATTTGTCCAGATTCGGACGTACTTAGACATATTTTAGCTAGATATATCTGAATCTGGACAAATCCGAGTCAATTAATTTGGATTGGAAGGAGTACCCATTTTGGCCTTGAGCTACTGATGGAAGTGGACGTGACCTGCTGCACATACTGCAAGAGGATGTCGTGGCAAAGAGCAGGTGCTGCTACTTGAGGAGGAAGGGGTTTCAGGAGGAGGTCGGGGCTGGAGAATCCGGCTGCTTCTGCTGGTGCTTGATGGCGGAGCTGACGAGGATGTCGGTGAAGCCGCTACTGTTGCTGCTTGACGAGGGTTTGATGCGGAGAGAAGCCAGATACGCCGGAGCTCGGCGGGCGAGCGGGCAGAGTTGCAGGGGATCCATGTGGGCGGAAGGTCGCGCGGCCGGAGATGCTACGTGTGTGAAGCTTGGCGGAGGCCAGAACAGTGGGACAGGGCGGCACATGTGTGCTGGGCGGAGGAGATTACTCGGCCTGCGGCGGGGGAGGAGATGACTCACGAGACGGGGTCACATCGTCGCGGCATATGGATTTGGGAATTGGGAGACGATGGAATATTCGAGCTAGTCCAGCGAAGGGTTTTCTTGACTCAGCGGTGGCAAATTGCTGTAATTTCTTGTTGCTCCTCCTTCTGCTGATCCGGGGAGCCACGGGAGTGGTGCTCCGCCATTTGTACATGTATTTTGGCTGGCTTCTCGGATCTAGTTCCGTGGAGTTAGCATGTTCGGTCCAGCTCTATGGCGGATTTCAGGAAGCTGGAAGCTAGAGAGTTGCTGAACACGAAACATAATCTATGATTTGACAAACCAAATATCACATCCAGCACAATCCTTAACTCATAACTTGAAACATGGATTTTTCACCGGAGTGGTAACTTAAGAATGGTGTGAACTACAGGTCATATTACAAATTTAGATCGAGAACCTCTGAGAAAAATTGATACAACATCAGGGGTTTAAATAATGAGTAGTCTCGGAAAAATGTTTATCAGAAATGTAAATATTTCAGTACAACAGGCTATCACATGCTACAAGCAACAGGGACATACTTTAAAGTCAATTAACCTGCAAGTTACAGTATAAAATGGTGTACCAATGAGTTATTTGGCCTAACTTTAGAGCCACAAGTGAGTAACACCACCAATTAGGTGAGTACATATGTTATTGTATAGGATACCATTTGATGGCAATGCCACAAGGTTTCAGAGTTTCCACCAACTTCTGGAGCAGTTGGATTAAATCTACCTAAATGCAGGTAGTTTGTTATCCTAGCTCATTCAAAATTTGCTATAACATGAAATGCAGAAGCAAGTGACCTATCTCGAGCACCTTGTGTGTAGTATTTCAGATATAAATCTGATAAATAATACCAACTTTGTATAGAATGACGTGCTTGAACGTGTACTTAGATGAGTAACTCTTCCTGATGCTATCACGATGATATAAATCTGATCAAACATAGAATCTGCAGCTGTATGGTGAGTTAGTGACTAATTATTTGAAGTACAGAGACAACATATATCTTTGGTATAGAATAATGAATACATGTATCTGAAATATATGCCCGCAGAAACATCCTCACATCTGATTGATGTCAACTAGATTGAAGGAAGATGGCAACATACAAAAGTCACGCCTGGTTGTGAGCAATGAGGAGTGTAGATTAACAAGGTTAGTAGTGAACTTACCTCCAGATCTCAAACTAACTTTACCATCCGTCTGAAAGATCGAAACTAAATCTGCATCTTTAAGTGCACAAACCTGGTCCCATTAATTGTGGAGGTCTCAAAAGTTTATCTAGTTCACATTCCATCAGATGAAAGTCAAAGTCAGCCCAATCAAATTGTGCATCCTGATCAAACATAGGATCTACGATTGGCATCTGTACTTGAAGACAAATCGAGTTATATGAGCAATCCATTCAGGCCTGAATGGGCAAAGGTCAATTGATCAATTATCCACCCGCAATTGGAGATATAATTAACAACAAATGAACAAAGATGGATATATACAACTTCATGGCGTCCTCCTTGGTGACCTTCTTGTGGATACCAACATGGACCTTGCGCCGATCTGTATCCAGGGGTGGAGTGGTGGAGGTATGTGGCTCGGGAGGTGCGGTAAAGGAACAAACCGGTGGATGGTGTGGTCGGGAGGTGGCCGATCATCGTGGTCGAGCTCCTGCAGCGGCCGGACGTCGTGGTCGAGCTTCTGTGGCGGCCGGTCGTTGTCGTCGAGCTCCCCCGAATGTAGAGGGAGGCGTGGTGGAGCTCCTGAGGAGGGATAAGGCGGAGGGGAAGGGGGCTGCAGCGGCGCCGGAGCTCTCCGTCAACAAGGAAGACGGCAGCGGTGCCCAACTCGCCCAACCCGAGCTAGCCCGAGACAGATGTGGGGCGGGAGACGGGGAGAGGGAGCGAGAGGACAGAGGGCTCGGGTGCCGGTCGCCCGATGGTCCCTTGGGCAGCTCCGTGTCTTCGGTTGGGTATTCACTCAGCGGTGGCAGACCATGTAAATATCCCAAACAGTCAGGGGTAAAAACGTCTTTTCATGGCAGACGAAAATTTTACGCACGGCTACGCAAATTAGTAGATACTAGCTGAATGCTCGTGCGTTGCCACGCTTATTATGTTTTCTTATCACATATACTTCATAAATTTAGCATAATTTATAGGTATTTTGTGCTTCTTTTTAGATGGTATATTTTGTATTATTTGTCTCATCCGCATGAGCTTTGCCTACTAAATATGCATTGTTGCGTTCTCCTCCGACCTCTTCCAAAAATTCATCTCCCCGCTAGCTCTTTGTCGCAAGTTAAATTCTTTGAGCACTTTGTTTTGTCCGGCTATTCTTTTATGTGTATTAGTCTTCTCTTTTTTCTTGGTTAAATTCTACCATATACATGCTTTCCTTGATTTTTAATTTGCAAAATGTTTATAATCGGTTGTCTTTGCTCTACGTCGAACTCTACTCATAATTGGAGTATGAGATCTGCCGAGTTCACATGATTTTCCAACCGTATGCATCAATTTTCATCTACAAATTTATTCCAAAGGCGTGCCTTTTTTCCCTTCCTCTAATGTATCGGTCGATTCGATTCATCAATTTCGTTTGCAAATTTATTCTCAAATTACCGATCGGTTCCTCAAGACAGGACCGGGTCGGGCTGGTCGGTAGCGGGGCACCAAGAGGCGCTAGGAGGTTCGCCTGAAGAAGGGTGGCCGGGCAGGCGGCGAGCAGGGAGCGGAGATGGCGCTGGTCTAGGAGCAGGGACCGGAGAAGCAGTGGCTGCTTGTGCTCTGGATGCTGCTGCGAGCGTCGTCGCCGATGAAGGAGCCCGACGCGGGTGCTGCTAACGCATGGACTGCTGATAGTCAGGGAATCAGGTGCCTGGGGACGTGTTGGAGCGCGATTAATTCAGCAGACTGACAAGTGTTGTGTCGGGGACTTGGGAGGTTAACGCATCTCTGTGTTTTTTTTGAACTAACGCATCTGTGTGTAGGTTGGATTGGATTGAGCGATGGAACCGTCCAGCTTTTGACTTTGCGGTGGCGGGTCTTGTTAAATGTCCAAACATGTAGGGGCAAAACCGTGTCACGCTGCAAATTTTTCCGTCTGTCTGTATTTTTGATGTTTTTGACCCCGTCATTTGAAGAAAATTACCCTTGCCTTCGAGTCAAAGTGGATGGTTCGTTTGGTGTCCGATCCGATCATCTCCCGCGTTCTCTCGCTTACATCTCTCGACACCAAAGTTGTTTGGCCCGCCGATGCAAACGATGACCGGTAGCGCCGACGAGGAACATGCTCCCCTAGCCTCCGACCTCTCGGCCACCTGATCTCCCGGCCTCCCGACCTGCTCGACTCAGGCCTGGACAGGAGTTCGTTGTTTGCCTCCTGAACTCCCGATCTGGATAGGAGAACACTCGTTCTATTTCCTCTCGATGCGGTCGACGTCTCCCATCTATCCTCGATCCTGATTCTGAGTCTCTAGTCTCTATTTCTTTTGTTTTTTTCTCCACACCCTGAACAATCGTTCTTCCAATCCTCCCGAACATACCAGCCGCCCACATCCCGCCGCCATCCTCTCGATCTCCGTCCACCAGCGACCTCCACATCCTCTGTCCGGTGGAACGGGGCAACGAGGGCCTTCTTCCCACTACTTTCGTCCAGTTTTATTGCTCCTCCTCTCAACTTATTGTTCTTGTGAATACCGTATGTAGTAGTTTTTGTGAATATCAATCTAGGCTGGCTTGCAAGATTTGAATGCGCATCGAATTTTCTATTCCTTGTACTCCCTCCGTTCAGAAATATAAGATGTTTTAATTTTGTGAAATAAATGTATCTAGACGTGTTTTAGTGTATAGGTTTACATCTAAGAACCAATATACTAAAAGACATCTAAATAATTCGATTCACAAAACTAAAACATCTTATATTTCCGAACAGAGGGAGTAGTCGCTAATTTTGTTTTCTGTTCAGTATAATGTTATCAACTCAATTAAGTTGCGATAACATGACGATGATCAAAGTACTACCAAAATTCCGGTTTATCGTAGAGGATTGTTCCGTGGGAGGCACGCAACTTACCTCACACATGAAGCCCGCCCCAATCAGGTTTTCTCAGCGACTCGCGGAGGACGGACGGACGAAAAAAACTAGCGCACGTACCACAGTTGTCTACACAATTAATCTATTCAAAAATTTCGCTAAAAAATTAGCAAAAATTGTCAATCTTTTGGTTTTCTTATTTTGAAAATAATGTTTTAGCGAAAATGCGGAATCACAAACTTGTAAATTTATTTGGTATATCTATTTGCTTGAACGTGAAAAGCAAATGATGTGCCACATGTCGTTGAACCGTGTGAGAAAAAATGGAAAAGATACAGGGGTGCTCCTAACGTACGGGCTCATGGGCCCCACCTATCTAGATAAGGCATTGGCCTTCTTCCTCGCGATGCACAGGAGGCAAGAAAGGTCGATGTCTTGATTTTTTCCCTGCGCCACCGCGGCCTCCCCTCCGTCGAGCGCGCCACCCTGGTCTCTTCTGTTCTTCCTGTCGCCTCCGTCCTTCTCCAGTCCCGCTCCAGCCCCGTGGTTCCTTTCCCTAAGGCCTCGTTTTGTTCCGGTGTTTTTTAGTGGATCAATTGGGTTAGTCCCCCAGGGATAGGGTGAAACGGTTCCTCTCACCCAATCCACGTCAAAGCTTGCGTCAAGGGGAGTTCCAAAAAGCGAGGAGAAGGTCGCATTTCAGTTTTAAGTGCAATTCGAGTGTTTTGGCAGGGATATATGGGGTTGAGCCCGTTTAAACCCGGACTGCAAAACAGTTTCGGTAGGATTTTCGGGAATCTCGGGGTTGACCCGCAAACACTCCGTAAAACACCACAAAACCGGTCTACAAAACAAGGCCTAAAGAAATCCGGGATTCCGGGCAGAGATCAAGTCACCCGAGCTTTCTCTTGTATTGGCTCAAGACAGGGGTACGCCTTCTTCGGTCTCTTGCGGATGCATCGAAGAAGACGACGGGCAGCAGCTTCCGCCTCTCCCTCTACTCCCGTTCGTCTTGCTCCTCCCGTTACCAAATCGACCAGACTTGCGGGAGTTCACAAGAGAGGCGGTGCCTCGTCCTCGACGCACGCGGTCCCTGCGCTCCTGATACGGCTCCGCTCTGGACCGGTTCCGCGCGTTCACCCCCTTCTTCTACACCGCGGTGGCGCAGCAGGGCAGGCCGGGGGACGAGCTCCTAGCCATGGAGGAGAGGGATGTTGGATTTCGCGAATCGGTTCCCCACCGAGGCGGAGCTCGGTCGCTGACCAGGGCCGTCTGTCCCTCCTCTCCTCTATATGCTCCCCATCTGTCGCTCCGACTACTCTCCATCTCCGCATAGCCCAGCAACGGCCATACTCGACCACCCTGGCTGGCTCCTCGAAGGCGACGGCGTCAACTGGATCGGGACGACACAGCTCGGCGCAGGACTGGATCGGGCAAGATCGGCAAGGCCCGCAGTCCTCCTCTCCGTTGATTCCCCCACCGCCACGACTCTCTCTCTTGCTTATTTTCGTCCCCACGCTCGAATGCGTGTGCCACTGCCCCAAACTGCTCCTCCGATTGTTCCCATCCGGAGGAGGTCAGGAAGGGCGTTGAAGCCGACAGCCCCAGTTCCTTATCCTCGCCCCCGCACGTGATGCTCCCTTCCCCGCCGTAGGACACGACGCCACCACCCATAGCTCCATCTGTTGTTGCGCCTCTCCGCCGCCGACAGGCGAGCGTCTGCCCCGTCGCCAGTATGCCGCGGGTAGAGGAGGTGGCGGGGATATGTACGGGAAGGGCACCGGCGGCGCATCGCTGGCAGGTTTTTTTTTTTGGTTGAGATGCATTGGCGGTGGCATACCATGTAAATAAACTGAACATTTAGGGGCAAATCCAGGCAGACGGATTTTGTAGGACGACCAACGTCGTGAAATAGAGGTTGAAAACGTATTTCTAGCAAACGTATTAGGACAAACCTACCTCAAGACAAATTATAGTATAATATATAGATATAGATATAGAAGACTAGTTGAATGCCTACGCTTGCTACGGGCTTTTAAATTTGTTTTGCTGTCACAAGTGTAAACATAATTATTGCATGTAATATTGAAAATTTACGAGAATATAAAATCAATTGAAATTATGACAAATGATTATTAGAATCGACTATAAATGATTATTAGAATCGACAAAAGATGTGATGAAATTCATTTCTTTCATTCTTCTCTTGAGCACGAATTTGATGAAGTATATCACATCGCCCCCTCGACTGCAAATCTATTTGTCCTTATGCTTCTGCCCACTATTATTAAAAAATATTTAGATTCCTAAAGTTCTTCAATCTCCAAAGTGACTATTGTGTCCATTTAATATTGTAGATGTAGATATTATTTCCTAAATATTTAGCAAAATTTTACTTTGGACTAATCGTTTGCTAAATTTGTTTGTATTTTATAGTGACTGCTATTTTTTTAAATGGTAGGAAAGGATAGTTACATGTATTGTATCGAAAATAAAAGAGATCTCCGTACTGACACACTTGGTACATGTACACACGCACCCAAATAGTGTCCAGCCCATGAAAACACGACCAACACAAACGCACTTACCACGTTCACGTATTGCTGCCTAAAAAAAAGCTGGAAGAAACGTTGGCAGCTGTCGAGACCGTCCGACCGTCCCGTCTCGATCCCAGCACACCATGCACCGCTTCCCCTGCTGCATGCTTAGGCCGACTTCTTGAGGAGAAGCTCATAGAATCTGGTTTCTTTCATTTTTTTTGGCTTTTAGACATTGATCTGTTGAGTTATGAAATGTCCGTAACGGCTCCAAATTTTAGTGAGTAATAGTTTTTTAGTCTAAGCACTATCACCGAACTTGTATTGTATACTATCAATAAACTTATACTCCCTCCATTCAGAAATAACTGATTTTAGTCTATCTAAATATGAATATATTTATATATTAAAATATATCTAAATATATTCAAATTTGGATGAAACTTATTTATGAACGGAGGGAGTACAACTATCTCTGTGCTGTGGCGGAGGAACCAATCACTGCGGACGAGCCACCTCTACCTCGTGCTTCCCCTGCATCTCTGGCCCCCGCCGCGTGCCCCTCCTCGTCGAACCCTGCAGGTTGCCGCTTGTGAGTGCGCGCCGCCGTTGGATCCCTTGCCCCCGAGCTCGTCCGCATTGTTAGCCATAGTCCATGCTCCTTCCTCGTGCGCCGCTGCCTTTCATCGCCTCCATCTGCAAGGTCCGGCGCCACCGGCCCCCGCGCCGTCGGCCCCTGCGTCACCCGGACGTCGACCTCCCTCTGTTCCTGCTGGTCCACCGCGGGCTTAATCGGCGGCGGTTCTCCAGTCCTGGCCGGATATTTTTGCATGATTTTCAGAATTCAGTTAGTGTTAGTACAAATTGGTTATGATGATGTATTGCCGATCTTCTATTCAATGTAGCCGATCTTCTATTCGAGTTTCCGAGACGGAAGGGTGAGCTAGAAGTCCTCTTGTTGTCTGCTAGTATTCCAAATTGTTCAGTATTTGTATCTGTATCTTCTATTATAGAACAACTATACACTGAAATACTGTCATAATGATTGGCTCGGAGCAAGTCGATGATGAACAGACCATTTCGAAAGCTGTCTTGAACAAAATTATTGGCACAACTGAAACTTATGACTTGTAGGTAACAACTGAAACATGTTTATGTTTTCACTCTTACTGACACTGCATTATTTGCATGGAAAGTCATTCACGGTATTGATATTTGGTGTATTTTAGGTAAACAGGAAGCACCACATACTTTTTTTAGAGGAAGCAACACATACTTTTTTTATGTTCTCAAACCGTAGCAGAGAAGAGCTCTCTTCTGGATGTCTTAATTGGAGAAGCGATGCATTGATGAAGAATCGAAAATTTCTATTGATCCCTGCTTTGGTGCCTACAATATTGCCGACAAGTATGTATTTTTGATAGTTGTTTGTATAATTCATAAGAACTTTGATAGTCAGAGCTAATGACTGGTAATTTATGTGCCTTACCAGGATGGCTCCTACAGTGTACATTAATGTTTTCTCTGGTGAATTGACAACCAAGTTTCCAATGCAGGTCCGTATTTCTAGGCCATCTCCGCCTCTGTTATACTGCAATCATAATATATTGCCTTACCCCGTAGAAAGAAACGTCCATATGCTACTACTTTTACCATCCAGTTTGTCCGCTTCTTGAACTAAGAAAAATCTGGTCCAGGTAGAAAATTAGATTTGCAGCAGAGCTTGTCTGGATCATGCACAAATTACAGCTAGATTTTTTAGGTTATAATTCGCTACAACATACGGGCATTCAAATTCTACATGTTAGTTGAATGCTCATTACATCACAAACGTCTCACATGTAAACATAAAATATACATAAATATTCAAGTATTTAAAAATTGAAATTTGTTTGCATCCATTACATTTAAAAATTAAATGATTTTCTAATCATCATGGAGTTTGCTCCAATCTGGTCCAGTGATTTCAAGTGCTAAGGACGTCCTTATAAACTATGTTCAGCGTTGTTGTTACTAATGACTCGGTTCTTTTTCTCTTCTTTGAATTATTTTCCTCTCCCTTCTCTCTCTTGATGGCTAGGATCTTGATGTTGCTTTTTGCGGTGGCTCGGGACAACTCGACGTATAGCTGACCATGAGAGAACACTGGCTCCGGTAGGTACACGCCTACAATCGGAATGGTTTGCCCTTGCGTTTTGTTGATCGTCATGGCAAAGCTTAGCCTGATTGGGAACTGCTTTCTTTTGAATTTGAAAGGGAACATGTCATCGTCGGATGGGCATAGAGGTATCCGAGGAAGAAAACCCTCTCTCCTGCATGTTGTCCCACGATGATCTATGCGTCGATGGCGTTCCTCTGGAACTCACGAATCACAAGCCTTGTGCCGTTACACAACCCGTTAGCTGGGTCAATATTCCTTAGTAGTATAACGGGGCAATTTTTCTTCAGTTTAAGCGTGTGGCGGGGCATCCCGTTAGGAGTTAGCGAGTTTAGAACTCGGAAGGGTAGTAGCCATGTGGATCGTCCTCCGCACTATCGAAGCTATAGTAGATCATCTCCTCGCCATGAAAACGCTCAATCATGTGCATGTTTATTCCATCTACGTTGTCGTTCTTTGTGGATAGGATTGCTCTAGAAGTCATGTAATGTGGGTTGTTGATACGTCCATTTTGCATCACTATTCCATATCTTAATTCACTATTATTCATTGATATATTTCATATTGAGAGGTGATACTTATGTTATTTCATCTGTTTTTGCATGGTTGATAACTTTTAGAGCATGGACCGCTGCAGTCAGGATTCTGATGGAAAAAGTGCTGTTTGGAGGCAAAATTCGCGAAGATCTGAAAATCCGGGAAAATATACGGAAAATCCTATTTTTTCAGAAGACCAAGGATGCCAGAAGACGGAGTGGAGATGGGCCACAGGGGGCCCACACCACCCCATGGCGCAGGCAGCCCTAGGCCACGCCAGGAGGTGGTGTGGCCACCCTGGCACACTCCAGCCTCTCCTCTCTGGCGTATATCATCCTTCCGAAACCCTAAGACTCGCGGAGCGATCACAGAACGATTCCGCCGCCTCTGCGGAACGGAAAACACCGAGACAGAAAGATCTCTCTGGCAGACAGATTTCTGCCGGAGGAATTCCTTCCCGGAGAGGGAAGATCGTCGCCATTAACACCACCATCAAGCTGGACTTCATCGGGATCATCATCATCATCATCATCATCATCACCACCATCATCACCATCAGCACCCTCATCACCATCTCCATATTGCTGTAACAATTGTGTTGAATCTTGCATTAGTTCATAGGGGAAACTTTCCAGGTGTTGATTACTCCTTGTAGTTGATGCTATTGAGTGAACCGTTGAATTATTGTTTATGTTCAGATTGTTATACATCATTATTCCATCTCTGATCATGATCCATATGATGTCTTTTGAGTAGTTCGTTTTGTTCTTGAGGACATGAGAGACGTCATGTTCTTAGTAGATGAGTTGTGTTGAGAGAGATTCAATAGATTGTTATTTAAGTTGTGGTGTACTTCTTCTAGTGGTGTCATGTGAACGTCGACTACATGACACTTCACCTATATGGGCCTAGGTAAATGCATTGTGTATTTGTCTACTAATCGTAGGGGTTGCCGGAGTGACAGAAACCTGAACCCCCCTTAGGAAACCATTGCACAAGGGACGTAAGGGTCTTAGAGTTTAAAGTTGTGGTTAGGTCTTTACCTTAATTACTTTCTTATACTTACGGATGTTTGCAAGGGGTATAATCACAAGTATGTATTAGTCTTGGATGGGGCGGTACATTAGCACAGGTTCACCCACACAACACTTAGCAAGCTAGAGAAGATTAATCAACTATATGAAGCGAAAGCACTTGACAGTCTTCCCATGTGTCCTCGAGAACGATTGGTCATCTTAAGTGATACAACCGGCTTGTCCTTTGCTGCATAAAGGATTGGGCCACTTGCTGCATTTATTCCTATTGTCTTTTGTTTACTCGTACATTGTTTACTTGCTTTAGCGAAAACCCCTAAAAATCCGTTTGCTAAGTATTTGTAGAGAATTCCTGATCCATACCACTAGCCAGCACCTTCTGCTCCTCGTTGGGTTCGACACTCTTACTTATCGAAAATACTGCGATACACCCCCTATACTTGTGGGTCATCAAGACTATTTTCTGGCACCGTTGTCGGGGAGTGAAGCGCTATTGGAGAGTGGAACTGGTAAAGGAAACTTCTACTGTGAGTATTGTTTACTTCTGCTAGTTGCTTTATTTTTGTTATGGATAATCGCTGAGTTTCTTATTTGGTAATTCTACTACCACTGCTAAGGTAGTAGATAAGCCACCACCTGCTGAGAATGATGTTTTCAAAATACCTACAAGAATTATTGATCGTGTTCTGGATAACTACTATGTTGGGGATAGAACTGTCCATCCCGGTGATCATTTGCTCTTTATACACGAATTATGCGGGTTGTTCAAGTGTATAGGTATTACTACAGATCAAGTTAAGGAGAAGTTTTCTCATTATCACTGAAAGGAAGAGCTGAGGAATGGTATAAGCTACTGAAGAATGGTCAAGCTCTTGAATTGGAGGAAATAGTGCCTGTCTTTTATTCAAAGTTTTATCCTCCTAGTGAGATTCATAAAGATCGGAATCAAATATACAACTTTTGGCCTCATGATGGAGAAAGTACAGCTCAAGCTTGGGGGAGATTGAAGTTACTAATGCTGAAATGTCCCATTCATGAGCTCCCTAACAATATTATTATCAACAACTTTTATGCAAGGCTTCCTCTACATGATAAAGATTTATTGGATGCTTCTTGTGCTGGATCATTCACTCGCATGGAAGAAGAAGCTAAATGGGATCTTCTGGACCGTATTCAAGACAATGCTAAAGCTTGGGAGAATGATAAAGGTAGAAAGTCAGGTATAAATTATGATTATGAATGCATTGAATCTTTTATGGGAACTGATGACTTTCAAAATATTAAAAATGCTTATGGTCTAGACTCTCAAGCTATTGCTTCTTACTTTAAGACTTTTGCTTCCTACATTGAAGTGTCTAAAAAGAAGTGGAATAAGTATCATGAACCTTATAAAGATATTGCTAAGAGTGTTCCTGTAAGAAATACTGAAGTTTATACTGCTAATCATGTTTTACCTGAACCTTATATTGAGAAAATGCCTTTCCCAGTTAAGATAAAGGAACATTCTATGATGGCTAGTATGGTAGATGAAGGTACAAGAAAAGTTGTTGAACCTGATAAACAAATGGTTGATGAACCTAAAATAGCAAATGTGAAAGACTTTGTTACTAAATATGAAAAAGAGGAATACACTATCCTTTGTAAGGATACCTCTAATATTGTTTCGCATAGTAGTGTTATGAGAGCTAGTATTCATGTGTTTTCTGTTAGAATAAGTGATCATTGCTATGATGACCCTTGTGATAGTTATATTGTTAAGTTAATCCATGATACTGAAAGTTAATATGATAGAGGGAAAAGTATTCTTATGCATCTCAATAATATCAAGTTTCCTCGTTATATGCTGAAAGTTTTTTTTGTTGCACTTCTTTTGCCTTCTTATGCAAGTTGCCTTTGGTTTCAACAACTTGTTTGTTTACAAAATTCCCTTGCATAGGAAGTGGGTTAGACTTAGATGTGTGTGTATGTTTTTGCTTCTTAATGCTCTCTTTCGCTTCAATTCATATTCCTATGAGAGCTTCTTCAAAATTATCATGCCCATCTTAATGGCTATAAAGAAAGAGCTTTTTGGGAGACAACCCAATTTGTTTTTGCTTTCAGTTTTTTTTGTTTTTTTGAGTTTTGGAAGTTATTACTTTGGTAATAACCTCTCCTTATCCGTTTTGTTTGGTTTTTGTGTCAAGATCAACCTCTAATGACAGAGAAGTAAGATTTAGGGAAGTTGCTGTCCCGAAACAGATTTTTGTGCCCCACCGTAAAAATTCGTGAGAGATCTTTGTATGTCGGATTGAGCTGTAATGTTTTGTGCTTTTTCCCCAGGTTGTTATTTAACTTTCATTAGTTTTTCACTTTTTGATTTGAGCAACAGAAGATTTCGGAAAAAATTGATCTTTACCTGCTGGTCTGTTTTGACATATTTTGCCACTCTTGCATTTGCTTCTTTATTCGATTTCCTTTTTGAATTCTTTTTGGGTTTTCGGAAGGAGTTGCTACAGTAGCTTATGTTTTGATGGTTTTCAGTTGAAGTTGGACTCAAAAAGTTTTATCACTTCACTTGTACTAATGTTGCTAATGAGAACTGTGTAAAGTTTTGTGTGAAAGAAATTTCCAGGAAGTGGAGATAATGGTGTAATAAGGAAGAGAAGGGTTTTATGACTCAAGTAATAAGTGTATGAAGATGAAGATATTTATGTTATTCAAGTGATGACTCCGGAAGAATCTACTAGATACCAAATTCAGAGACCCGCAGAGTCCGTGTTCAAATAGGTAACGGTTCTGGTAAGAAAAGTTTCGCGAAAATACTATCCAACTATATTTTTGCAGTTTTTAGTCAATAAGGGAAACTGCGAAGCGAAAAAGGGACGGAAGCGGAGCCAGGATGGCTCACACCACCCTGTGGCGCGGGCCCACCCCTGGTGAGTCCACCCCGGACTCTGCCTCCGACTCGTTTTCTCCCAGTACCTTCCTTTTGATGTGAAACTTCATAATATATAACCCCACGGATCCCCCGAGGTTCATATATCGTGTTTTCGTCGTGTTTTCGTTTCGATCTGTTTCTGCCAGGACATACTCTTTGTAACTACCTCGGTGAATTACGCTCTTAGTTACATGCCTGGATGAACGAAAGTGGTTAAAATAGTACGGTGGGGCCTAGGGCCACTCACGGTAGACCTTTCGGCCGTCCTAACCACTTTCAGAACATATGGACAAGCACGAGCGGCGTAATCGGCAGGCGAAGGGATCAACTACGTACACAAATGAGTATGTATGCAAGCCACATACAACAGTCCTCAGAGCCATTGCATCTAAAAGAAATAGAAATATTGCAACGCCATACGGCAAGATTCAAATGTCCTAGATAGATATAATAATTTAGGATAGCTCCTCATACATCACACATTAGAGTATCAGGCGGAAGCGGAAAACAAAATCCGAGTACGGATAAGAAGCAAATTGGCATAAGATGCCCCATAAATAAACACATCCCGCCCACAGATCTCACGGATCCCCGTTCCCGGAATCTCTACACCGCATGATCGTTGCCAACATCCTCTGTCTCTTCCACCCAGTATCCATCTTGCGGGTACACCTGTTCATCTAAATCAAACAATTTATCGTGTGAGACCCTAGGGATACTCAGCAAGTCTTTATGCCGCTAAAGGGGACACAAACTGGGGTGACGCAATTGCAGCAAAAGATAATACCTAACAAGTCTATAGATACTCGCTAACCTTCCGCTTAACCAATGATAAACGGAAGTCCGTGAATTAAGAACAACAGTTATAACAGTATAATTAACAGATCCATCCTCCTCCTCGCTTACCAACGAGGAAGCGGACGAACAACCCCCATCATCCGTTGGCAGTTTTATTAACCATTCCATGAGTATTGCACTATTTACTAGTCGAGTACTTAGTCAAATTAAAAGCGGTACTTTAGTTATACTTGTCTATGATCGAGAAACTGTGCTCCAAGTCGTCCATAACTGCGGACACGGCTTTCAGAAAGATTTACCCTGCAGGGGTGCACGAATAGCAACACACACTCGATCAACCTCGGAAAAACCAAATCAAAACCCAATGAGGCATTCACGACAAAGCAATCACAGGATTCAGAAATATTTCAGGGGGCCACCCCATTAAGCTACCCGCAACGAAGTTGACCGGCTCCGAGACGAACCCAAGGTTTGCGCCAATGGCGGTAAACGACTGGGAACCCGAAAATGTGACTGGGCTTGTCGATACCGCGAAAACACTCCGCAATTCTTAAATAGTACAGGTGTTCCTCGCACAATCTTAATAAAACAGTAACATGGCATAAGTACAGGATAGTAATAAAGCCCCAAACTACTTTGTGGCCCCAAGAAATAAGGATGAATCAAGCTCTGGCTCAGGGGGGTCCATAAGGCCTCCCGGATGTGGATAGTGCGAATAGTCAAGGAACAGGAATCAAGTACTCGGGGTCCTACGGGACACAAGTGAGCAGGAAAAACCAAATAGCAGATATTGCTCACCGGTGCCTCTTTCATTAGTTATCCCATTACTACTCAGGTTAAGTTGTTTAGGTACCTCGTTATTCATCAGACACTCACATACCCTACACATGCTTTTCTACGACTCGCATGGCTCAAACAACTCCTGTAGTAAGGGCTCATGGGATGGAGGAACAAGCTTCGGTGGGGTTTAAAAGTAAAGGCTATGCAGTACTTGGGATTCAATTTAATGCAATCGCGACTCAATGATGCAAGAATAAGATAGAGGCAATAGGTACTGTATGTATGCAAGTGGTAGTGCTTGCCTGGCAGCTCAGTTGAAGTGAGAGATGGATCTGGGTAGTACTCCTGTGATTCCTGGTAATTCTCCTGCTGGGCGTCTATTCGAAGAAGAACCAAACAAACAAGGGCCAACATAAATAAAGTGCACAAGCATATGAATTAAAATGCGTCAAGCAAACAAGCATGCCATGATGAATGATGCACAATTTACATGGCATTAAAGTAGCATGGCAAAGGTGAGGGGTGAATACAAGAAATAAAGCATTTTGGCATTTATTTAACCAAGTTTTATTGTCATAAACAGTTCAGATTTTTAATAACAACATGATTCATGCTTCAATTCATAACAAGGACTGCATAGATAGAACGGGCTCGTCGCGCTGATCGATTTAGACATATTATTTGTCTAATTTGGAATTATAAACAAAAGTTATTAATTAATTAAGGGGAAGGGCATGTTAATGTAATTTTAATCATCTCGAAAATT
Source organism: Avena eriantha (assembly GCA_910589775.1). NCBI lineage: Eukaryota > Viridiplantae > Streptophyta > Magnoliopsida > Poales > Poaceae > Avena > Avena eriantha. The sequence continues at coordinate 445,850,316 of OU342741.1, read as the reverse complement.
TAAAGTGTTCAAAACATATTTTGAAGGGCATATTTGAATTCCTCACATTTTTCTGATTCCAAAACATATATTATTTGGATTTGTATTTTAAAAATTATTTGAATCTGAATTGAATTTGAATTTAAATCAATTTGAAAAAGGGTTAATTAAAAACAGACATAGGAAGATACTTTTGTTACTCAGTCAGATCCAGCCACAGCCACTGACGGGTGGGCCTTGCGCTGACTGGGGCCACACGCGGGGAAAACTTTTGCCACCGCGGGTTGGGCTAGCCACTGAGACTGCGGGGTGGGCCAACTGGCGCAGGCCCACGTGACAGCGGTGAGGAAGGCAGGGGCTGACAGGTGGAGACAGGCTGGACCGCGGGTTAAGCCTGAGGAAGCAGGGGGACCTTCCTGCAAAAGTACTAGGGCGGCTGACTAGTGGGGTTGCTAGGAGCGCGGGTTGCGAGCGGATAAAAAAAGGGGGGGCTAAATGCAATTTTACCACAGGCCCGTACTGTTCGTCGTCTCCGCGGTCTGACGGCGGTGTGCGTGCAGCGCAGAGCGGGGATTCGAACCCGGGACGCGAGCGAGCGCACTGAGGGGGCGAAGCCACTACAGCGGGCTAGGGGAGCTGACAGGTGAGGGGCTGGGGCCTAGTTAGGGTTCTGCGCGGCGCGGGGAGGCTGCAGACACCGGCGAGCTCTGGCGCGCGGTGGGTGTTCGACGAAACGCACGGCGGGGCTAGAGCAGTACCGCGAGGCGGAGCATGTCAGGGCAGTCGAGGGACTCACCGCGGGCTCGACGGTGGTGTTTGATCGGGCGGGGAGGCTCTGGAACGGCGAGGACGCTGGCGCGCTGGCGGCTAGGGTTTGGCGTCGGGTGGCGGCAGTACCGGCGCTCCTAGGGCTTCTCCTCCTCGACGACACGTGCGGGGAGCAGCAAGGTGGTCGCCTCGGTCTCCCAGGCTACCCCCACAACGAGCACGCCGGCTAGATCGACGAGGGCGAGGTGGTGCTGGCGGCGAACGACGGCAGGTGTTGTGGTCGGAGAGGAAGAAGGAGAAGAAGGGGCGGCTCTGGGGCAGATCTGGGGATGCAGGAGAGGCGTGTGGGCGAGGGAAAACGAGAGGGAGAGAGGAGGGAGGCAGGCGGGGCATGGCAGAGATAAAGGTGGCCTCGGTGCCACCTTTTTGCTTCTCCTTCACGTGCTGGCTCGAGCTGGGGCAGGTAGGCACGGGGGGGTGGCTGCAGGTGGACCAGGACGGCGTGGAGGCTGGAGGGTGGGGCTAGCTCGGCCGGTAGAGTAAAGAGAGAGATGAGAGGGGGTTAGCTCGGCTAGGTTTAGACATGGGCTCGGGTTAGGGCATAGCTAGGGTTAGATGGAGGTTAGGGTTGGCCGAGGTGATCAGGGAGAGAGGTGCAGGTGGTTCTCCGCAGGTTAGAGAGAGAGAGGGAGAGTAAGAGAGAGAGATGGGAGAAGGTTAGGGTTTAGTAGAATTAGGGTTAGGGGAAATTAGAGAGAGAGAAAAATAGCTAGGTTAGGTGGTATTAGGTATTTAGATTTTAATTTTGTTTAAAAGGCCATACCAAGAAGAACCATGTAGCTTGATCTTGCATGAGCTAATGAGGAATGGAAACAAGAAAGAAAGAGGAAGAAAAGAAATAAGTGGAAAAAGTCACATATGATCATGCATGTAGAAAAATAAATTAAAAGAAAAGAATGTGGGTGAGGATATGAGAATGGTGGAGTGGTAGGAGTTGGTGATGATCCACAAGAGAAGAACCAATAAGACCAAAGAAAACCAATGAGATATAAGGTGGTGAGGAAGGTTGCATGGCCCATGCAAAAGAATAATGCCATGATTTATTTTGTGAAAACAATAATAATATTATGGCATTATGCTCATGCATTTCCAAGAAATGGAATAAAAGCCAAGCAAAAGAATTTGAAAGATTTGATCCACCCCAAACCACATGATCTAGAATAAAATATCAAGAGAAAAAGAAATACAAGCTCATGGCTAATGGGATGGTGGAATTATAAGGTGGTGGAAAAGAAAGGTGATGGAATTGAAATAAAAGATATGCCCCCAACTCAACTTGGGCATTTGAACAATATATCAATAACCAAATACAATATCAAGAGGCAAATACCATTAATAATGCATATGAGAGAAAAACCAAAAGACAGAGGGTTTTATATGATGCTCAAATGCAAGGTGGCATGATGACATGAGCATGATATAATTATGATGCAACAATAATATATATGAAGTAGCCAATATCTTACTAGGACAAGTAGCATTACAATTGTTAGACAATTAGGATGCTACACTCTTTGAAAGTTTAGAAGCACAATGGTGTCCGCCAAGGATAAAGGGAAGGAGCCTATGGAGGAAGACCTCCAAGACCTCGGGCAGGAGAAGGAGATCAAGAGTGAAGGTGAAGAGGAGCAAGACTAATGTCCGCACACCGGCACTACCATTGCAAGCATTGGAGTGGTGACGAAACCTGCCAGGTTAGAAGGACGACACGGATGCAGACTGGGGGGAAAGCTCCCCGTCATAGTTTGGCTCCACGGTGACTTCCTCCACGCACCAAGAATCCTTTCCATACCCTTATACATGAGCATCAATACCAGAATATACCCAAGGGGAAATTACCCTCCAATTGGGATTTTCCTCGTTCTAGCCATGCAGGAAAAGAAGACTTCAAGGAGGAAGAGTGGGGAAAGAATAGCAAGAGCTAGAATTCCCAACACAACATGCTCATGAGCCGCATTGAGCAAAACTCGCAGCTGATTCCTAATCTCACTTTCGAGATTGAGGACTTGGGGAAACTGATCAGAGAGCTCATCGAGAGGATACCACCACCACCAAAGGAGTAATTCGTCATCAGGTTTGGCATCCCCTTGGTTTGTTCCAAGCTTGGGGGAGTGCCGCGGTATCACATCACTATCTTCTATCTTTTTACCTTATTAGTAGAGTCATATCATGAATAGAGGAGTTATTATGTAGGATGAGTTTGCATTATGGAAGTGTCCCCTCTCTCATTAGATATGTATCCCTTGGTGTGAGTTGCCGTTATGGAATATTAATGAGAAGTTCTATCATTCACTCTTTTGCATAGCTTTTATTAGTTTTCAATTCGTGGTTATATGATTGATCTTGTTGTTAGTATTGGTATCACTTTGGGATCATTGAGTTAATTTAGTTGGTTTTGCCAAACCTGGCTCAGTCAATAGCAATAATATTTTTGAGAGTTGAAAGAAAAGATAGAAGTACTCTAAAGAAAAATAATTTCATCGTCTTTCTTTCTTGATTTGCTCATAAGTCTAGTATTCTCTAGATAAGACCTTTTGTGCTTCAAAGGAAGATTGCATGTTCGTCATTATCACTTGTATGTTTGCGTGTTTCCTTCAACTCTTGTACTTGCTACCCAACCTTGCTAGCCAAAAACCAGTACTGAGAGGGTATTCTTCTGTGCATCCACCTCCTTGAAACCGAAACCTTTGCCATTTGTGTCCACCATACCTACCTATTAGCATTATTGCTATTCCAAGTAAATTCTTGTTTTATCTACCTCCCAAATTAAACTTGTTATGTGAAAATTAGTGATTAAATCTCTCACGAACTTGATGGCACACTTCACTTTCTTCATTTAATAAACTTGAACCATTGGGTCCTTCTTTGTGTGCGTATATGCTTGCGCTTTATGAGTTGAAGTTAGCAGAACCATGTATCATGGGGACCGCTTTCAACACTTCGTTGGTACTTGTACCTAGTTGATATCATGTTCTTTTGCTTATGGATCCCGGCGGTGTGAAATAAAAGTGGAACTTGTAAGATCATGGAGTTTATATGTGTGTTAGAGAAACGCCTGGGCCACTAGCCTAAGCCATGCCTAATCATGGTGTAAACTTGCAGCATAACTATAGTGAGCACTCTATGAAGCATCCTCAATAAAAACCTATGCAAATAGCAAATAAAAAGATCGCTGAGATGCTCACTGTCTGCTTGCCTTGTCATTTTGATTATGGGATAGCTCCTGTGTCATGTGCAAGGGGTACCCCGTTGGCGGTTCTCAATGATACGCATGTATTTACAATGACAAGAGCTTGCATGTGACTGAAGTTGAGTAGCATGAGGATCGGTACTCATAAGTAAGGGGCATGAGATTTCAACTTATAACTTGTCAAGCATATCCTCTTAGTTGTGTCACTTTAACCTTAACCACCAAAAGATGCCTATGATAGGGGCAATGAGAGCTGAAAGCTAGTAAGTATCATAATTTTTGGGAGCTCTTTATGAGACTTGCAATCCCTGCTTCCCTCTGCGAAGGGCCCTTTCTTTTACTTTGTAGTTGAGTCAGTAAACCTACTCCCTTCTACCTCAGCAAGTATTTTGAGTTGATGTGTTTCATTCATTCATATGGTGATTTATTCAATCATGTTTCTTATGTTCCTTGTTTTGCACATTGCTCTTATCTTGAGGTTTACTACTTTGAAAGCTTTCATTGAAAACCAGCTATTTGTGAACTTCAGCAAATTATCAACTATTCTTTAACCAAGAGCTAAGTTTGCCATTACCAATTATGATTCACTTTATGTATCTTTATTATGTTTCCTGTACTCATTACAAGTTGAGTTATATAATACTGAGTTGTCTTCTATTATGATCTATGTATTCATGAATGTGATGCTTCTTGTCCGTATTCTTTTATCGACTCTTCACTCCATAAACTTGAGGCCATGTTTATTGAGCTCAGTTTCGCTTGGGGACAAGCGAAGTCTAAGCTTGGAGGGAGTTGATACGTCCATTTTGCATCACTATTCTATGTCTTAATTCACTATTATTCATTGATATATTTCATATTGAGAGGTGATACTTATGTTATTTCATCTGTTTTTGCATGGTTGATGACTTTTGGAGCATGGACCGCCGCAGTCAGGATTCTGATCGAAAAGGTGTTGTTTGGAGGCAAAATTCGTGAAGATCAGAAAATCCAGGAAAATATACGGAAAATCCTATTTTTCCAGAAGACTGAGGATGTTATAAGACGGAGTGGAGATGGGCCACAGGGGGCCCACACCACCCCATGGCGCGGGCAGCCCTAGGCCACGCCAGGAGGTGGTGTGGACACCCTGGCCCACTCCAGCCTCTCCCCTCTGGCATATATCATCCTCCCTAAACGCTAAGACTCGAGGAGCGACCACAGAAAGATTCCTCCGCCTCTGCGGGGCAGAAAACACCGAGAGAGAAAGATCTCTCCGGCAGACAGATTTCTGTCGGGGTAATTCCTTCCCAAAGAGGGAAGATCGTCACCATCAACACCACCATCAAGCTGGACTTCATCGGGATCATCATCGTCATCATCACCACCATCAGCACCCTCATCACCATCTCCATATTGCTGTAACAATTGTGTTGAATCTTGCATTAGTTCATAGGGGAAACTTTCCCGGTGTTGATTACTCTTTGTAGTTGATGCTACTGAGTGAACCGTTGAATTATTGTTTATGTTCAGATTGTTATACATCATTATTCCATCTCTGATCATGATCCATATGATGTCTTGTGAGTAGTTCGTTTTGTTCTTGAGGACATGGGAGAAGTCATGTTGTTAGTAGTGGAGTTGTGTTGAGAGAGATTCAATAGATTGTTATTTAAGTTGTGGTGTACTTCTTCTAGTGGTGTCATGTGAACGTCGACTACATGACACTTCACCTATATGGGCCTAGGGAAATGCATTGTGTATTTGGCTACTAATCGTAGGGGTTGCCGGAGTGACAGAAACCTGAACCCCCGTTAGGAAACCATTGCACAAGGGACGTAAGGGTCTTAGAGTTTAAAGCTGTGGTTAGGTCTTTACCTTAATTACTTTCTTATACTTACGGATGTTTGCAAGGGGTATAATCACAAGTATGTATTAGTCTTGGATGGGGCGGTACATTAGCACAGGTTCACCCACACAACACTTAGCAAGCTAGAGAAGATTAATCAACTATATGAAGCGAAAGCACTTGACAGTCTTCCCATGTGTCCTCGAGAACGATTGGTCATCTTAAGTAATACAACCGGCTTGTCCTTTGCTGCATAAAGGATTGGGCCACTTGCTGCATTTATTCCTATTGTCTTTTGTTTACTCGTACATTGTTTACTTGCTTTAGCGAAAACCCCTAAAAATCCGTTTGCTAAGTATTTGCAGGGAATTCCTGATCCATACCACTAGCCAGCACCTTCTGCTCCTCGTTGGGTTCGACACTCTTACTTATCGAAAATACTGCGATACACCCTCTATACTTGTGGGTCATCAGTTGTCCATGTTGTGGTCTAGTTCAGGAAACACATGGTTGATTAGCTTCATTATGTCAGCCACGTCGTCTCTCGTAGAGGACACACAAATATCTTCGGGAAGCCGGATGTTTCCTTCCTCGTCGGTTTCCTCAATACCGTTACCTCTCCTCAATAGGTAATCCGCGAACCAGCGGTCATTTTGTGCCCTCATGTTCTTGATGAGCCTTAGCTGGCGAATGCTCTTCCATAGGTTGGATCTCTGCAGACTTGCGTCGATTATCTGACCACGTGAACCTTTTCGCACTATCGGAAGCACTTGCCTGAAGTCCCTACCGAACACGATAGTCTTGCCTCCGAAAGGTCGGTCCCAGCAATCCATGATGTCACGCATACTTCTGTCTAGCACTTCAACTGCCTGACGTTTCGTCATGGTTGCCTCGTCCCATATTCTGAGTGAAGCCATTCTCAGGAGCTTGGCTGTCCCACTTTGCTTAGTGAAGCTGCATGATGCCCCTTCTTCAAGGTTTAGTGGGATCTTGAACCTCGAGTGCGCTGTTCTTCCTCCTGGCATGATGGAAGCAGCGACACCCGACATTGCTGTGGCCACCGCGATCTTTTTCTCTCCCTGAACCCTAGCTAGCAGTGCCATGTAGAGGTATGTCTTCCTGGTTCCTCCCGGACCATCGACGAAGAATACGCCTCCATTGCCCCCATCAACTGCCTTAAGTATCTCATCATAGGCAAGCCTTTGCTCAGAGTTTAGAAATGTTGCCAGTGATTCATCTTCCTTGTCTACCGTGATATTCATTTCCTCGATGACCTCCCTAGCCTCGCCTTCTGTGTTGTCATATGTCTCGTCGATGTCTGGGAGAGGGAACGACTTTATGTGTTTGCCCATGGACTACAGCATGCCTCTGATATCAAGCAACACCTTCTGCTCCATAGCTTTTGGACAAGTGTATTCACGTCGGTAGTCATCAGACATCGCCAGAAGGTGCCTATCCCAAAGGCCGCGCACATCGCTAGGCTCACAGAATACCAAGATTGTTGCAAAGAGCCTCCTTAATGAGGTTGGCATGGCGAACTGCTCTGACTCAGTAAGACACTCATCGAGCGTGTTGTCGGCCTCGATGAGACCTCTTCTCTCCGCGGCCTCACGAAATGTAGCACACAGCACACCATCCACGGTTTTTAGATCTTCGAAGGACTTTGAGCCAGGTACGTGGTTTAGAAGCACCCTTAGAAAGTACCTTTCGCCCTCTACGGGATGGGCTGTCATGATTCGTCCTACTTGGTGATCCTTGGTCCTTATCTTCCAGTACTTTTCTGTAATTTGCCACGTGAACGCCCCCGGGAAATCTTTGTAAAGAATATCTCAAGCCCATGCATAGTTCTGGTTAGCTTTGAAATACTCTATGAGCATGGACGTGCTCTCCCTGGCAGCAATGTCGCTCAGGTTGTCTCTCGCTTTGAACGTTACCATTTGCATATCTAGGAGATGAAGCGGGAGCTATAAGACCACTCGGTGGTTCTCACAAAGCTTGAAGCCGAATATCCTCCACATGGCCTCTGGTGGAGTAATCCACCTTATGTCAACGTATCTCTTGATCTCGTCTATGTTACCTTTGTCGTCAGGTGTCTCGATATTGAACGAAGTCTGATCGTGGCCCTTGTATATGTACTTATATAGGTACTTGACGGCCTTTATGCTAGAGCACACTTCCATGTTGATGTGGCAGTCAAACATCCACAAGAGGTAAGGATTGTAAGGCAGAACCCATCTATTGTACAGCGTCTGACCGCGGACCTGATGGGTTCGTAGCATGGAAAACAAAAAATTTCTACCGCAAGAACGAACAAAACCCAGATCTAATCTAGATAAAAGCCAAGATCTAATCTATTAGACATGTGCAACGAGATAGATAGGAACTAACCCTTGTAGATCCGAAAGCGTTAACGAGATTAGATCTCGTGGTTGATGTAGTCGATCACTTGCCGATCTCAAGATCGTGTGGACGATCCTTCCGATGCCGCGTTCCGGCAGCGCTTCCGCAGTCGGTCACACGTGCGGAGTCGAAGCAGACCTTTCTCTCCTCGTTCCAGCGAGCAGCGGAGGTAGTAGATCTTCTCCACGGAATCACAGCAGCACGACGACGTGGTGGTGGTGGTGGAGTAGAGAATTCTGCAGGGCTTCGCCTATGCCTGTGCAGAAGAAAGGAGGAGGAGAGAGGCGGCGGATATTGGGAGTTATGGGAGAGGGCTAGGAGGGGGCGCCCCCTCCCTTCTATTTAAAGGAGGGAGGCGCGCCTGGGAAGGGGGAGTCCTAGTAGGACTCCCCTCCTATGGCCGGCGGTGGGAAGGGGGGAGGAGTCCTCCTCCCCCACGAATCCGTGTCTTGCCCCACTAGGTTTCCTTTGACCCTTTCTTGGTTTTCAAGCAAACTCCAAGAAATCCTCTAGAACCTTCCAGAACATTCTGAAACCTTCTAGAATCCTCATACAAATACTCCGGAACATTTCCTAACTCAGAAAATGATCCCCAATATATGAATCTTATTCTCCGGACAATTCCGGATCTCTTCGTGATGTCCCGGATCCATTCCGAGACTCCGAACAACATTCGGTCTCCAACGCACATTCCATATCTACTTAAAACAACTTCGAACCTTAAGTGTGTCACCCTACGGTTCGTGAATATGTAGACATGACAGAGACACATCTCCTATCAATAACCATCAGTGGGACCTAGAGATCCATAATGGCTCCCACATACTCAACGATGACTTTGTGATCGATTGAACCATTTACATACGAAACCAATTCCCTTTGTCACACGATACTTTACTTATCCGAGGTTTGATCGTCGGTATCTCTATACCTAGTTCTACCTCGTTACTGATAAGTACTCTTTACTTGTTCCGTGATATGTCATCCCTTGTGACCTAGTCACATGCTTGCAAGCTAACTAGATGACATTCCACCGAGAGGGCCCAGAGCATATCTATCCGTCATATGGATGGACAAATCCCAATCTTGATTCATGCGCTTCAACACATACTTTCTGAATACCCAATGACACCTTTATAACCACCCAGTTACGAAGTGGTGTTTGATGTCATCAAAGTATCCATCCGGTGATGGTGATTAACATAACCTCATGGTTGAAGGATTAGGTTACTATGCATTTGAAAGCTTATAGCAATACGAACTTAATGACTTGATCTTATGCTACGCTTACTATGGGTGTGTGTCCATTATATCATTCTCCTAATGATATAACCTTGTTATTAATCACATCCAATATCCATGATCAGGAAACCATGATCATCAATTAATCAACAAGCTAGTTTAACAAGAGGCTTACTAGGGACTCTTTTATGTTTACAAAACACACAAGTATTACTGTTTCCGGTTAATACAATTATAGCATGGGATGTAAACATTTATCATAAACATAAAGATATAATAATAACCACTTTTATTATTGCCTCTTGGGCATATCTCCAACAGGACCTTCACACAACAACCGTCCTTCCGTCTCTGATATACTGGATATGAGTCCTTCCCCTGTACGGTGGTCTCGTTGAATGTTCGTGGATACCTACACTTGCACGATTCATGCACACGTTGTTTGGCTTGAGAACACTGCATGGGCCGTGCATCATATGCTTCACGACCATGGTGTATAGCTCCGAGTACTTATTCTTGTCTGGGAGTTCGGCGGATATGACGTGGTCGTATTGCTCTGGCACAAGGAGCTTATATCTTGAATACATGGTCAACAGGAAATGGGCATGTGGGAGACCCCTCTTTTGGAACTCAAGAACATAGACGTATGCCTTCACAACGCCTAGGATATGCTTCTTGGTTAGCATATCTTTCATCGTCTCTAGCTTGGCCCTAAACACTCGGACCACAATGTCTGGTCGGTCTTGTGCGGTTTGTCCTGGAAGCAGCGCATCATGTATCTCCTGCCAGTTTGGGTTGCAGGTCATCGTCAGGAAGATGGCAGGCTTGCCGTATGTTTGCACCAACACCATGGCATCCATATGCCTCTGTTTCATGTCTCAGAAACCCCCCTTGAACGTGGAGGGTAGAACAATTCTTGTGCCAACAACGCTTGCTTGAGTCTCTCCAGCTGTGATGCTATCCACAATGCCTTTATATAGATCTGCACGTATCTTCGGCTGGTGTCTCCTAACCCAATTCAACCTGCAGCCCTCGATCTTTATGTACATGTCGACCGCAAACTGTTGGAACAAACGCCCACCATGTAGTATGGGGTTGAATATAGCAGGGCGCATCTCTAGTCGGTAACAGTAGTAGTCCCTGACGGAGACACATAAATTTCCACCACCCTCTGCGTGAATGAAAGAAAAAAGAATGTTAGGAAACATCCGAGAAGGATAAAGATAATAAATGCAGAATTATGTTGAATGTTTGAACCTGGATCATCGTCACGTCCCACTCTTGGTAGTTGCGCAAGGTACCAATGAACATTATGTTTAGGGATATTTGGATGCCAACCGAGCTCCCCCTTTGGGAAGAAGAGGGGGTACGAGAGTGGGTCATAGCATCCTTGTGTTGCCTGTATACTATGTCTCTCGTTGTTGTTACCGTAGAGGGTAATGCTGCGCTTAAACCTATTTGCTAGGTCGCTGCCCTCGACCCAGATCGCAGCCACTTCAGACGACATTGGTAAATTGAATGTCCTTTGGTCTTTCTTCTGGTCGGTGTTCAATTCTATACAGGAGTCCTCGAGGTTGTCCTTGTGGGCACCCAAACACCTAAACTGCTCGGAATAGGGGTTTCCTCTCAGTATGTTTGCAACCTTCCATACGACCTCTTGGTCGAGGTCCTTGGTGGCTTCCTTGCGATGGATCATGTTTGGATTATCGTCGTAGAAGTATAGTTGTAGGTGTTCCATCTTAGAGTTTGGCCCGAATGAATGCACGTTGTGGTACAATGAGCCCTGGGCCTGGAATGTGTACACTCCGGACCTCATGTTTATGCAGTCATTGACGAGGCTGACACCAAGGGCCGTGAAGGAGAAGTGGCCATTGAAGAATCGGATGCTCTCCCGAAAATGACGCGAGTCCACGTCCTGGCTAGACCATAGTCTCCTCAACCCCGGGATAGGTTCTGGTTGTTGATCAGCTAGCTCGACCTTTCCTTTTCAACAGCAGAATCCGTCGGTCGCACGCTCGAACTTCTTGGCATGACAGAATTCGCAGTCTGGTACTTGCTTTAGGATATGTGTACTGTCTGGTAGGCTCGAGTGCACAAAATCGAAAGGATCGATAGATTCTAGGCCTGATGAGTCTGTTGTTCTATTTGTGTCCACGTCATCTTCGTCGAAACCTACATGGATGGGTTGTCACATTAGTATGTTCCTATTAACTCGTAACAGAGAGTGTGAATAGGAAGGATGGTATAATTACCTTCACCGGCATACATGTAGCATTCCTCGTTCATGAGGTCATCAGAATTGGCATTCTCGTCCATGATTCCGTTAATGAATGCCTCCATTTCACCTACAACATTCTTGCTCCAGTAAGTACAATCAGGATGTGCCATGACATAAATAAAGGGAGCAAAGATGTGTGCGTTACCGTCGGTCCTGATGGTATACTCAGGCGTTCTTGTTGAAGGGGATGTGGGAGGTGAAGCAGTTTCTTCTCCGGCGAGTGTTCCCTGTGTGCTTGATGTCAGGTTTATTGTTGGAAAAGTTGCTGCAAATGGGCACGACATTGTGATGGATTCTTTGCACGGGGTGTTCCTCCTAGCCACAGCTTTTTCCCTACGTCGATCAAGCATTACTGCCCTCCCCTCTTGGGTTTTCCTCTGTGTAGATATTTGTTTGACTGCTCTTCTACGTGCATTAGTGTCTTCCCTTTTCTCATCTGGCAAAATATTCTGTTTAGCTCTATAATTGGCTCTCATCCCGCAAAATATTATTTTTAGCTCTATAATTGGCTCTTCTACGTGCATTAATCTCTTCCCTTTTCTTGTTCGTCAAACTATTCCGTCCAACTCTTCTTCTTTGTGCATTAATATCCTCCTTTTGGTTAGTGCTCTTCTTCTTTGTGCATTAATATCCTCCTTTTGGTTAGTGCTTCACCCAGCTCTATCAGGATCATTTCTCGCTTGATTTGTATCCTCTAAGATAATTGAAGAGGGTATGTCTGTCCAGAAAGATGGTTAGATGTTCATACTATATACTATTTCTAAAAAGTAATTTTTCTGGAATATATGAGCATTGTATAAGTTTTATAGTAGTACCGTTAATCATGACTTCTGGCTTATTTGTAGTTCGTATGTCACCATCGTCGTCTTTTATCATTGATATTATTTGATCAATACCCTTGGCATGTTCATCATCATTGCGGAATGGTGGTGAATCTGCGTCTTTGTTGGTTGGACTCAATGAATGCCAGATGCCTGTCCATGAAAGATGGCTAGCTTTACATATTGTATATTTTATTTGAAATGTATTGGTATTTTATAAAATTCAAGTATTACCATCAATGAGGACTTTTGGCTGCTTTAGATATTCTATGTAATCGTTGTTGATGTTCGTCTTGGATGTGTCTTCTTGTGATGATATCGAAACAGTTTTTCTCTGTTTTGTGGAGAACTCTTCCTTACGACGATGTATAAATAATTGTCTTTCTCCCGGCGTCATAGGCTTTCTTTGTCTTGCACTTAAGGTAGATGTACCAACTTCCTCTTCCATCCTTATATTTGGCTCTGCATATTTCTTAGCCTCTTTCTTTTTTTTGTTTAGCTGATATGCTTCACGTTGTTTTTTAGCCTTTCTTTCTTTTCTTCATCAGTCATGCGTGCAGACCGCTCTCTATCTCTTTTTCGTTTTTCTTCCTTGGCATCCATTACCTGAGATTGCAAACAAAATGGTTTTCCTGCATTAGTATTTGTATATACTGTAATTATCAAACTTGGATAATATTACTCCCTTCGACCCATATTAGTTGACTCCAATTTGTCTAGATTCGGATGTATCTAGACATATTTTAGTACTAGATACATCCGAATCTAGATAAATCCAAGTAAACTAATATGAGTCGGAGGGAGTAGTTACATTGTAATAAATCAACTATTTTAAGCATAGCGCTTTAATTTAAATCAAACATAGCATGTACTCTCGTATTGCTGCTGATAAATTTTATTTTTACATGGCAGTTTGTAAAATTGTTGAAGAATGTCTATTGGTGAGGAAGATAATGAACAAAATTACTATTTTATAAGGAGGATAATTGAGCGAGAGGTATCAGCAGTACCAGATGTGATCGAGCGAGAGGTATCAGCAGTTCCGGCAGCAGTCAACTTGAACTTTGATCTCGTCAGTGGAGGCAAGAGCAATAGTAGTATCAAACTGATGCAATGGAACAAGGACGTCCTGTATGCGATGGATTTACTGATGCCTGGCGTGTTGTCTAGCACGTCTTCATGTTTATTTATATGAGAATTTGCTCTAGGCTAAGTCGGATTAGGATCCCGTAGCTAAGTAGTAATACTGCTTCTCAACTTGGTGGTATTCACCGATTCCCTGGTTTATCACGTTTTATAAATCTCTCTTGTCTGAGTCGGATTAGGATTATGATACATTGCAAATGTATCAATAATTTTTAATGTTCCATACTTGGTTTTATCTATTTTCTTATGTTTTGTTCCAACTTTGGAGTACTTTTCATATGATTTCTTGGACTAACCTATTAACAAGAGCCACAGTGCCAGTTGCCTGTTTTCTGCTGTTTTTGGTTCCAGAAAGTCAGAAAATGAATATTCTCGGAATTGGACGGGACAAAAGCCAATATGCCTATTTTTCCCGGAGACTCACGGAGCCAGAATACGAGACGGAGAGGGGTCATAGGGTGGCCACACCACCCCTAGGCGCGGTCCACCTTGGCCGCGCCAGGGCATGGTGTGGCCCCCCTGGCCGGCCACCGACCTTGCCTCTTTCGCCTATATATGCCTCCCGATGCAGAAACCCTAAATCTCCAATCAGAAATCCACGAAAAGTTCCACAGCGCCGCCGCCACCGAAGGGGATATTCGAGGGACAGAAAGTCCTATTCCGGCACCCTGTCAGGACGGGGAAGTGCCCCAGGAGCCATCTCCATCGATCTCCACCGCCATCTCCATCACCATTGCTGATTCCCATGATGAGGAGGGAGTAGTTCTCTCTCGAGGCTAAGGGTTCTACCGGTAGCTATGTGTTCATCTCTCTCCATGCATGATCATATTATGATCATGAGCTTTGTAATCAAGTAGATCTACCTTGCTACTCAAGTGCTTTATTAGATCTCTGCTCTTCCTATGTGTGTGAAGTTGACAGTGTGCACACCATGGTGGCACTTAGGCTAGAGATTACAAATACTTGTTATGAGTTATATTTGGAGTTGGATGTTTCTATGAAATTGTGGTGTTTGTTGGAACCATCTAGAGCTCAGGATGACAGTGTGGGGTTTTCTAGATGGGAAAGGCTTACTTTGAGGTGTGCTGTTATAGCCCTACCATCGATTAGAGTGTTCAACCCGAGAGTAGTTAAGAGTAGTATCATAAAGAGAACATATTTATGAGAGAGTGTTCACTAGTGAAAGTATGATCCCTAGGCCTTGTTTCTAAAGCATTGATACACCATTTGCAATTAGATCTGTTACATGTTTGCTTGCTTCCATCTTTATTTCAGTTTGCCTTTAGTCTTTTACCACGTCAACCACACCCCAGCAAGCTATTTTCTTGCACCGTTACCACTTATAATTATTCATACCACTTGTATTTTACTATCTCTTTGCCGAACTAGTGCACCTATACACCTGACAAGTGTATTGGGTGTGTTGGGGACACAAGAGACTTCTTGTATCTTGATTGCAGGGTTACTTGAGAGGGGATACCTTTGACCACTTCCTCCTTGAGTTCGATAAACCTTGGGTGATCCACTTAAGGGAAAACTTGCTGCTGTTCTACAAACCTCCGCACTTGGAGGCCCAACAACTGTCTACAAGAATAGAAGTGCGTAGACATCAAGCTATTTTCTGGCGCCATTGCCGGGGAGGTAAGGTAAAAGGTATTCACACCGTAGGATTAAAGAAGAAGAACCTCCCATGGCAAACGCCTATTTTCTGGCGCCATTGCCGGGGAGGTAATGTAAAAGGTATTCACACCGGAGGATTAAAGAAGAAGAACCTCCCACGGCAAAACGCCTATTTTCTAGCGCCGTTGCCGGGGAGGTAAGGTAAAAGGTACTCACATCCTTCGGTGTGAGTGATCGAAGTTATTTCCTTTAGATTCTGCAATTTTGTCTTTTTGTTTCTTGTTTTCACTAGTTAGGCTTAATGGAAAACAACAACAAAATTAGAAAGCTTTTTAGTATTTTGCATAAGTTAGAACTCGAATTGTTTGAAAAGAAAATTATAAAACCCATGGAACTTTCTTTGCATGCTAATAACAATGTTATTAGTATGAATATTTTGAACACCTTTGTTACTAATGCTATGGAAACGTCTAAGCTTGGGGAAGTTAGTTTTTATGAAAATGATCTTTTAAATTCCCCAGCTTTAAAGAAGAAAATTTTCTCTGATGATACTTTATCTCCCATATGTGGTAATTCTAATGATACTTGTGATATTTTAAATCCACATACTGAAATCATCTCTTTTAAAATACCTATAAAAATTCTTGAACGTGTTATAAACAACTATTATGTTGGAGATGGAACTGTCCATCCCGGTGATCATTTGCTCTTTATACACGAATTATACGGGTTGTTCAAGTGTGCAGGTATTACAATAGATCAAGTTAAGAAGAAGTTATTCTCATTATCACTGAAAGGAAGAGCTGAAGAATGGTATAAGCTGCTGAAGAATGGTCAAGCTCTTGAATGGGAGGAAATAGTACCTCTCTTTTACTCTAAATTTTATCCTCCTCATGAAGTTCATAAAGATAGGAATTACATTTATAATTTTCATCCACATGATGGAGAAAGTATTGCCCAAGCATGGGGGAGACGGAAGTCACTAATGCTCAAATGTCCCATTCATGAGCTCCCCAGTAATATTGATATTAATAATTTCTATGCAAGGCTTTCAGGACATTACAAGGACTATCCAGATACTTGTTTAGAGGGATCCTTCACAAGTAAGGAGGTCAAAGATAAGTGGGATCTTCTTGAAACAATTCAAAGCAATACCGAAGATTGGGATAACAACAAAGGTAAAGAACCAGGTATAAACTATGAGTATGATTGCGTTAAGTCTTTCGCTGAAACTGCTGATTTTCAAGATCTTAGTGCTAAATATGGTCTTGATTCTCAAATTCTTATTGATTATTATAGAACCATTGCTTCTCATATTAATGCTCCTAAAGAAAAATGGGACATGTATCATGAGCCTTTTAAAGACACTTGCATGGAAAATGAAATTGTTATTAATGATAGCAATCAACATGCTCAAACCTCCGAAAGTACTATTTCTTATAAGCATATTAATTTTTGTGGAATACATAGACCTTGCGAGAATAATCAAATTGAAGAAGAATATTGTATCACCCACAGGAATGAAAAAACTAGAATGTGGTATAAGGCTTTAAATGATCTTGGTAAAAAAGTTTGTGCCCTTTATCCTTTTATTTGTGAACTTTGCTTCGAAGTGGGTCATTTCAATTTTCAATGCTTAGGCCATAATAACAGCCCTTCTAATCCAATAAGTACTACAAGTTTGTATTGTGATGACATGATCACTCCTAATCAGCGTGATGAACTTACATTATTTTTGGGGTGTGAAGAGTTATCAAGAAAAACCTCTTAGGTAGATATGGGTGCTTTTGATATGAATAGTGTCCGACATGGTTGTCATCTTTATTGTGTTGATAATTTCCACACAAATACTTACATACAAAATATTATAGAAGATGAGATTTTACCAAAATATGATAGGACTAATATGTGTTTTGATCTTATTAATGAAAAGAAGGAATCCTCCAAAGTTTCTTCAATTGTCTCTAACAATGAACCAGGGTATATGGAGAAGCTTCCTTTCAAGCCTCTCCCTCCTAAAGAGAAGAAGAGAAAAAGAAGAGGAGGAGTAAAAGGAGAGAGGAAACGGTATTTTGCCCTAAGCATGTTGCTCCTATTATAGTTTTTGATGAGTCTGAACTCGAGGATGTTCCTATGCCTATTACCTATAGTAGTGATCATGATTGGGAAATGCACACTACTTTTGATATTGAAAATCTCTTCGGTATCAATTCTGAAAATGATGATAATTGTTGTACTATTAGTGTTATCCATGTTCCTTCCAATGATGATATGTTTACAAATGAACACACTTGGGAAGATAACTATTCTATTGCCTATGATGATACTATACCCCCAATATAGGATGATTGCAATGATGAATATGATATTTTCAGTCCACCTACTATTGAGGAGAAAATTAATTATGATTACAATATGCCTCCTATATTTGATGATTATGGTGATGAGAATAATAATGATAGCTATTTTGTTGAATTTTCTCCCACTATAATTAATAAGAATGACTATGTTTATGTGGGGAGTATTAATTCTTTTATGCATGTGGCTCATGACAAGAATTTTTGATGTGATAGTTATATTGTTAATTTTATTCATGATGCTACTGAAAGTTATTATGAGAGAGGGAAACATGGTTTTATGCATCTTAATAATATTAAGTTTCCCCTCTTTATGTTGAAAGTCTTGAAGTTGCACTTGTTTTTCTTTCCTATGCTTATTGCTTTTTGCTTTCATGACTTGTTTCTTTACAAGATTCCTATGCATAGGAAGTGGGTTAGACTTAAATGTGCTTTGAATTTGCTTCTTGCTCTCTTTTACTTTAATTCATATTTCTTATGTGAGTATCTTCTCAAACTATCATGCCTAACTTAAAGGCGTTAAAGAAAAGTACTTATTGGGAGATAACCCAAAAGTTTTAGATGAGTCTTGGAAGTTATTACCTATGTAATAACCGCTCTTTATCCTTTTTATTTGCTTTTTGTGCCAAGAGTAACCTCTACTGAGAGAGAAGTAATGATTTGGAAAGTTGTTGTCCCGAAACAGATTTACGTGCTTCACCGTAAACATTCGTGTAAAATGTCTGAACGTCTTTTTGTGGCGTGAATTTTTGTGCTTCTGACTCAGGTTGTTATCTAAATTTCGTTAGTTCAACACTTTTTCATTTGAGCAACAGAAGGTCTTAGAAAAAATTCGTCTTTACTTGCTGGTCTGTTTTGACAGATTTCTGCCATTTTCTGCATTTCCTTCTTGTTGGTTCCTTTTTGAGTTCTTTTGTGGAATTGAGCCTTTTGAGGGAAGTGTTTCAGTAGCTAGTGTTTTAATAGAATTTTATTGGTGTTATAACTGAACCTTAAGACCTATTATCTTGAGTGCACTAATGTTGCTAATAAAGATTGTGTGAAGTTTTGTATGAAGGAAAAATTTCAGGTGTATGGAAGGAATGAGTAATGAGATGAAGGATGGACTAAAGCTCAAGCTTGGGGATGCCACGTGTGTCATACCAAGAAATATCCAAGAAGTACAAGCGTCAAAGCTTGGGGATGCCCGAGGCATCCCTCTCTTCATCAATAAAAATCCTAGGTTTCTTCCAAACACTTCATTTTTATTGTTTTATGCACAGTTGTGTTGTTCTTGGAGCGTCTTCTTTTTCTTTTTCATTTTGGTTTTTCGTTTTCTTAGTTTGCTGAATAAATTGGTTGGACCCCTCTTTCATACATTGGTTTTCAAATAGTTTGGTTTGGATTGGAAAAGAGTAGGAAAGTTCATGCTTAAGTGGTAAAGAGAGCTTGTTTTTGACTGTGGCCCATGTTTTGTCATGCCATGCTTGATATTGTTTTGGCTTTATGCTTAGTATTCTTTTATGTAGCATGACTTGTTCTAAAAAATTGAGATTGCTTAATGTGCCTTGGAAGGATCATGCGTTGTTTTAGCATATTAAAGCATAATATTGTGGTATTCTCCTTTGATGCTTTATTTGGGTTGACTTGCGCATGCTCACACCATGTTATGATTATCCCAAGTCACCATAGCCTTGATGATCCTTTAGTTTTCAACTTGTAGTATCACTTTATGCTTTGATCAATGATGTTTTGTCGCTATGCATGATTATGGCCATTACTGCTCTCTTAGTTTGTCGCTCCCAGTCTTTTGCTAGCCTCCACAACCAAGTATGAGTTCCACTCATGCATCCAACTCCTAAACCAAGTTATTACAAAGAGTCCACCATATATACCTACTAGCTTATGCTATTCCAAGTATATTCATGCTTTTGTTTACCTTCCAAATTAAACTTGTTATGAGAAAACTAGTGATTAAAGCTCTCACGAACTTGATGGCACACTTTACTTTTCTTGCCCTTAATAAACTTGAATCATTGTGTCGTCTATGTTGTATATGCTTGCACTTATTTGTTAGGAATTAGTAGAACCATGCTGTCATGGGGAACGCTTTCAACATTGCACTTGGTACTTTGTACCTAGTTGATATCATGCTCTTTTGTATATGGATGTCGTCGGTGTGAAAAGAAAGGGGAGCTTGTAAGTCCATGGAGTTATGTATATGTGTTAGAGAAACGCATGGGTCGCTGGTCTAATCCATGCTGACATGGTGGAAACCTGCAGAGTAACCATAATGAGCTGTCTATGAAGCATTCTTCTTATAAAAAAAGAGTCCTATATTGAGAAAAAAGAGAAAAGGAAAAAAAAAGATTATGAAAAGAGGAAAGAGAGAAAAAAGCACCATATTCCCATGGTAAATAAAAATATTGCTGAGATGCTCGTTGTCTGCTTGCCTTGTCATTTTGATATGGGGATTCTTCCGTATCATCGGGCAAGGGGTACCCCGTTGGCCGTTCTCTATGATACCCATGTACTTACAATGACAAGAACTTACCGGTGACTAAACTTGAGTAGCATGAGGAGCGGCCCTCGTATTCAAGGGACATGAGATTTCTAACTTATACTTCGTCAAGCATGTACACCATAGTTTGTTTACTTTAACCTTAATCACCTTCAAGATGCTTATGATAGGAGCAATGAGAGTTGAAAGCTATAAGTACCATAATTTTTGGAAGCTCTTTATGAGACTTGAATCCCTGCTTCCTTCTATGAAGGCCTTTCTTCCACCATTATATATTGAGTCTCCACCTTCTACCTTTATGCACCTACTTTGAGAGCATAGTGGCCATTCTTAGTTCTATGTGCATTGTCCCAAGACTAGTTGATTGATGCATAACTTGATATTGCTTGTTTTAAACTATTTGTATCTAGTCACTCTTATGAACTTCGAAGGTGTCCTATGCATTTATATTTGCTACTCTATGAGGGACAAACTGAATGCTATTATGCTATGTTTTCTTTATGTGAAACAAACAAACGTCTTGCATAGCATTGTTATTCATGAATCTTTTATTTGTGCCTTTTCATGTTGCAACATAGTTTCTTTGCCTTATTGCTAGAACTTTGTCTTTCATGTTATGATTGAAGTACTATGATCCCAGCTTTGAAAGTTTTACAAATACTTTGATCAAGTTTATGATGGTGCATGTCACCTCAAAAATTATTCTTTCTTTTTTATCACTTACTACTCGAGGACGGGCAGGAGTTAAGCTTCAGGATGTTGATACATTGCAAATCTATCTATAATTTTTGATGTTCCATGCTTGGTTTTATCTACTTTCTTGTGTTTTGTTCCAACTTTGGAGTACTTTTCGATCTCCACCACCATCTCCATGACCATTGCTGATTCCCATGATGAGGAGGGAGTAGTTCTCTCTCGAGGCTAAGGGTTTTACCGGTAGCTATGTGTTCGTCTCTCTCTCTATGCATGATCATATTATGACCATGAGCTTTGTAATCAAGTAGATCTACCTTGCTACTCAAGTGCTTTATTAGATCTCTGCTCTTCCTATGTGTGTGAAGTTGATAGTGTGCACACCATGGTGGCACTTAGGTTAGAGATTACAAATACTTGTTATGAGTTATATTTGGAGGTGGATGTTTCTATGAAATTGTGGTGTTTGTTGGAACCATCTAGAGCTCAGGGTGACAGTGTGGGGTTTTCTAGATGGGAAAGGCTTACTTTGAGGTGTGCTGTTATAGCCCTACCATCGATTAGAGTGTTCAACCGGAGAGTAGTTAAGAGTAGTATCATAAAGAGAACATATTTATGAGAGTGTTCACTAGTGAAAGTATGATCCCTAGGCCTTGTTTCTAAAGCATTGATACACCGTTTGCAACTAGATCTGTTACATGTTTGCTTGTTGCCATCTCTATTTCAGTTTGCCTTTAGTCTCTTCCACGCTATCAAGCTATTTTCTAGCACCTTTGTCTTATATCCATTCCACTTGTATTTTACTATCTCTTTGCCGAACTAGTGCACCTATACACCTGACAAGTGTATTGGGTGTGTTGGGGACACAAGAGACTTCTTGTATCTTGATTGCAGGGTTGCTTGAGAGGGGATACCTTTGACCACTTCCTCCCTGAGTTTGATAAACCTTGGGTGATCCACTTAAGGGAAAACTTGTTGCTGTTCTACAAACCTCTGCACTTGGAGGCCCAACAACTGTCTACAAGAATAGAAGTGCGTAGACATCAGATTCCCTAGCTAAATAATATTAGGACTCCTCAACTCAGTTGGACTCTTGATTAGCACTCTTTTTCACATATCAAAACTGTATTAAGATTTGCATAATTCTAATTTCACATGACACTATTTCCATTGTTGTACAATAACTCTACAGTGCACAAATTCAACAACTCGAGATTAAAATTCAATTCAAACTGCATATGTAATCTAGGAGTATAGACGACATCACAAATGGAAATAAATAAAGTAGAGATGTTGGAAAATAACTCGATCTTTGCTCTAAACTATAGATTCTAATACAAATACTCTCTTCGATTCAAATTAGTTGAATTGGTTTTGTCTAGATCCGGACGTATCTAGCATTAAAATAAGTCTAGATACTTTCGAACCTAAAAAATCTCAACTAATTTGGATTGGAGGGAGTACCATAAATAGTAGTCTAGAGCAGCAACCATGAAGCTAGAGCGGCCCAGCTGGGAGGAATTGGAAAGGCACTTGGATGTCCTGGGATGTGCGAAAGTGCCGGCGGACTGAACTGATGGCGGATGGAACGGCCTTTAGGAATAGATTCCCGTCGGACTCCCGGATCCCTCCATTCTGCACTGGCATTTCTCTGCATCCACCATCGATTTCGGAAGTCCCAGCTCGCCATAGCAACAAACAACGCCCAAATCTGTCTACAATCGAGCTCATAATCATCTCCAAATGTCGGGCCTATCTAGCAGTTCTTCGCTGACAGAAATTCAGTTTCAGGTTATCGTTTTGGCCTATGTTCCCCGCGAGGTAGCGACCTCCGCAGTTGACCTCTTGGTAAGTTATTCATGTCTACCTCTGCTGCTTTGTCCCATCTACACGTAGGCGCAAACGGCATCTCAATCGGATCAAAGACGACCTTGGAATCGTCTAACGAATATCGCTCTGGGTTAATAACTATTTTTCCTATTTAGCAGTTCTTCACTGACAGAAATTCAGTTTCGCGTTATCATTTTCGCCTCTGTTCCCGGCGAGGTAGCGACCTCCGCAGTTGACCTCTCCGCAAGTTATTTATGTCTACCTCTTTTACTTTGTCCCATCTCCACGTAGACTACGTAAACGGCACCTCAATCGGATCAAAGACGACTTTGGAATCGTCCGACGAATATCGCTCTGGGTTACTAACTGTTTTTTGCAAGCTCATATGATCTATTGCTGTTCTGCAGAATAAAACACTAATTGTAATAAAGTAACCCGATGATAGTATGCTGGAAGTACCAGATCCTCACGAGGTCACAAAACATTGAAAACAATGAACTCTCCGTTATCTTTTCCTCATTTGAAATTAATACAGAATATAACGTGGTGCCACAATAACCAGCTCGAAAGCCATTATCAAGTTTTGATACTGATATAAAGCAAAGCATCACTATTGTCTATTGGCTAAACCTAAGTAGTTCCTGAAAGATGGACAACCTAAGTTTTGAGGAGCATCAGCTTTTGATATAGTTGGAAATGCAGCTTCTTTGTTGGTCATCATTGCCTTTTGATCCTCATTTCTTCACTTTCATATTGTTTACTTTTTTCTTGATACAATTGATGAAATCAAGGACACCAGAAGGCATGTTGTCTTCACATTCGTTCTCCTTGAATGTTAATAGTTGTACCAAATTTTGTTGCCTGAGTTTGTAACCATCCTATATATTGTATAAACAAATAAGATCAGCATCTCATGTGCAAATAAGATAACGATTCAAATATTTATGATATTGACCTTCAAAAATGGCGAATGAGCTTGAAAACGATAATACATGGCAAACTCGTATTTATAGAATCATAGAAAATTGAAGTATCTTTGTCTCACAGGAAACTAATATAATTGTAAATAGAACTTGGTGCCACAATAACCCATTGGAGGCCAGCAACAGGTTTGAACATGAAGCAAAACAACACTACTTTGCTAAACCTATGTAGTTTCTAAAAGCCGAGCATAATAATTATAAGAAACTAAGTAAAGAACCACATGTTTTAGAAAGGTAATAACCAAAATGTTGGTGGTATTGACCTTTAAAAATGGCAATGCAGCCTTTCGTCTTTCCATGTTGATATGAAGAGTGTAACAAGATATCCAGACAATTCCCTGCTAGTGACATATAATTAGTAATCAAAACCAATAAATATATGTATAATATATTCAGCAAATAAAATACTTTGTATACAATATCTCTTAAAAAATGTTACCTTTTGTGACCTGAAATATCAGGTACTATTTTTTGTTGCCATAGGAAAATGTTCTCGTTCCATGTAGACCCAGGACATGCCTGCAACATGGCTTTTGGTAAGTGTTCAGCAATCCATAGAAGTCTGTGAACATATTTTGCATGTGGGTTGAGTTGGTACTTGGGCTCAACAGGAGTAGGGTCCAAAATATAGACAGTTCTGGTATCTTTGTCTAGCGTGAACATAATAAATTCACTACCAGATGATTGTTTTATTGGAATATGGATCTGAAAAATATGCTTGATATTAGATGTAGAAAAAAATAATAGTTATAGTGACACGTAAAGTGAAGTGGTCTTACCGATTTGCATGATGAAACATTATATTTCATACCAGGCCAACTACTAATAGAAAGTGCTAGTTGTTCAACATCTAACTTTTTTCAGAAGTCTAGATGTCGCCCAAAATCAGTAATCATCTAGCATATTATAAAATAAGTGTTTAGAAATATAGTATAAAAGAAATAGTATATATATGTAGACAATAAAATATATATAGCAAATGTAAGAACATACCCAAAATCGCATGTCAAGATAATGCTTTGATATCAACCCTCTCCTTTTCTTTATTGCTTGAATGTCGTCAGACACAATCTAGACACAATCTTCCGTACAACCAAATTGAAACAATCGTCGTCCATTGCCAACTTGTCATTTAGTATTTCTTGCATTTTTTTCGAGAGTTAAGCTAATAGGATATGGAATAGAGCTTTTTACCCACACTTTCCTACAAATCATTATTATAAGGAAAATAAGATAATATATGTTGTCATTTGTATTCAATAAATAAATAAAATAAAACAATATACAATAGATTGCTTACTCTAAAGTTTCTGCACAATTGATTGATTTGATGTAGTTACAAAGTCCACCTACTAACTCTTGAAGGCTCAAGTTAGAAAGCACAGATATCAGCAATTGGCATTTGTTTTCAACAGATAATGAGCTAAGTTCTTTTGATTGAATTTGATCAAATGGAATGTCCGACATTATAACATCACTTGTGAAATATCACGGATGTCGCATAGAGGGGGGGTGAATAGGCGATTTAAAACTTCTACGAGATGGGCTTAACAAAGGCAGAATAAAACTGGCGTTTTCTTTTGTTTAGCATAAAGCCTAGATATACTAAGGTTCACCTATGTGCACCAACAACTTATGTTAAGCAAGATAAGCAACAATGCGATAGCAAGATAAATACTTCAAACACGAAGGCTATCACAGTGTAAATTGCATAAGTAAAGAGCTCGGGTATAGAGATAACCGAGACACACGGGGACGACGATGTTTTACCGAGTTCCTCCTAACAAGGGAGTACGTCTCGTTGGAGGGGTGGGCGGTACTAAGACCACCAACGCCACAAAGGCCTCGCCCTATTCTCCCGAGCACCCACCACGTGGGCAAGCACCCGTTCCACTATGGGACACTTAAGGGTGGTCACCAAACCTGTACAAGATTGGGGCTATCTCCACAACTTAATTGGAGGCTCCCAATAATCGCCACCAAGGCCTCAATCTTGGGGGAGCTTCACAACTTAATTGAAGACCCCAAGAACACGCCACAAAGGCCACACAACAGTCTAGGGTTCCAAGAACCCAAGAGGGACAAGTTTCAATGAATATCACCGAACAAATCCTTCGGAGAGAACACAAACTGATGCACCAAATGCAAATGGCAAGAACACCATAAAGATGCTCCACAACTTCACTCTCAAATTCCAACAAGGCTACAAAAGCACTTGGGGGAATAAGAGAGGAAGAACACAAAAGGGGGTCACAAAAAGCCCCAAAGATCTAGATCCAAAGATTCCCTCACAAAGAGTGGATTTTGATCGGTCAAAGTGTGGATCTAGATCTCCTCTAACTACCCCTCAAATATTGGCAAGAATCAATGGAGGGGGAGGAAGAAACCAAGCTCAAAAAGATTTAAGTCAAAGGGCAAAGCTTGAACAAATAGAAGGAGAAGAAGCAACTAATAAAAGAGGCAAAAGGCTTTTTATAGGAGAGGGCCAAATCTGCCCGTTGGGGCAAAAGCCTGGGTGGGCCGATAGTACCGGACCCAACCCACCAGCGCCAGCAGCGAGCAGAGCCAGACAGCAGCGCGTAGCGATCGAGGGAGAGCAAAGGGGATCGGGGGAGAGCGTGGCTGGCGAGCGGGAGCAAGCGGCGGCAAGCAGCGCGCCAGTAGCGTGCGAGGCAGCGCAGGAGCGGGCCGGCCTACTAAGCCAGCGGCGGCGGTGGAGGCAAGGCAAGCGGAGCAAGGCGGCCTAGGAGCTGGGCGGGCGAACGCGTTGGGCCGACCAGTACTACCGGCCCGCCCGGGCGGTAGTACCGCGCTGGGCCGGTGCTACCGGATGGCGCAACCGGGCCACACAGAAGGGAGGCGCGCAGCTCAGGTCTGGGTGGTACCGGGCCCGGTAGTACCGCCTGGCCCAACAGATAAAAGCTTTTGTTTTTCTTTTTAAATCAAAACGACAAATACCCCAAAATCCATAACTTGGGCTAGGAGACTCCGATTGACCCGAATCCAATTGCATTGGAGATATTGGATATCACCAAGTGAGAAGGTTTCAAGTAGTATAATGTGAGATACCTCACTCGGTGAGAATCCAGAAAACCGCCAAGATCAAAATCACAACAAGATATAAAAGGGAGATCCGATTTTGATGAACAAGAGCTTGTTATGAAGAATACCACAAGCTCTATATCCTCACATGGATAGGACCAAATAACAACCAAATATGATGGTGCAAGTATGCAAAGGTTTGAACTGTCTCCGAACGATATGATCGAGATACTCACTAGAGAGCCCCTCTTGATAGTACGGCTATCTATCCTAAACCCGGTCAACACGAGACCGGTAAAAGGGAAAACCTATCAACAATACCTTTGCCTTGAGCATCCTTTGTCCTTGTCTTCATCGATCCATAAACACCGAGGATGGCAAGCACCAAACATGAGATCTTCTAGGGATGGCGCATATTGAGCTTCCACAACGCATCTTCTTCTTCATATCTTCCACCTTAGAGCCAACACATACTCCAAGCGATGCCAATGGACAAATCCTACAAGTACACCTTAATACACATTAGTCTATAAAGATTATCATTAATTACCAAAACCACACATGGGGGCCCACATGCTCTTTCAACTTGGATTTTCCTGACGTTGATGATCACTTTCTTCAATCATTGTGGTCGCTGGAGCGGTGTTTGTTTTCCAACACAATAATATTGCGACCAGCTTATATCGAAAGGAAATAATAATTTCCTGCATGGTACCAACATATAATCGTACATATAACAATTTAAAATACCACCAATCAACTATATATATTTTATCAAATAAAAGATATTAGTACCTGTGTAATCGGATGGGTTAGTGTATATCCAGTCCAATATTTCATGAATTTAAGCACAAAAAGACCACAAGATGAAGTGCAGAAATTTTACAAAAACTGAGTACTCCACATGAACAACAAATTTTCTTATATGGCTATCATCAAAGATACATGCTCTATACCTGTCTTTCTGAATTGGCGTATGTAGTTGTTCCGTAATCATCCATTTAGCAAGATCGGTGTCTTTCCAATTATCACTAATCATGTTTTCTTCACTTTTAAGAATGTCCAAATGATACTGTAGTCCTTGTAGCTGTAAAATTATTAGTGCAGAAATGATATACGTGATCAAAGGTTAAATATTCGATATTTTTATAAGCAGGGATTACAAATTATATACAATATGATATACGTGATCAAAGGTTAAATATTCGATATTTTTATAAGCAGGGATTACAAATTATATACAATAGTAACTTACCGTAGTAGTGAGGTCAGCTCGGTTGAACTCCCGGCACAATGAATCGAGTACTTGTATTTCGGTCTTTTCAATATTATGATAGCTAAATGCCAATGCGAGTTCTCGATATGTATTGGAAGATAAATCTACAATCAAGTAAACAGTTACTTGTATTGTTGTACTCATGTAAAAAATTCAATAAACAAATGTAGAAATTAGTTATGCAATGTTACCATGTCATGCTTCAGATAATTTCGGACAATCTCTGTCATATAAGTAGCCCCATGTATTCCAATGTCACCATCCCATTTTAACAGTCTAGTATAAAAAGGAGTCTCAAAATATACTTCAGCATTATTCTTATTTTGGTCTTTTATACAACATATATATGCGCCCAATACCTATAACAAAGAGAAAAAATACATTATTAATGGATATTGATAATCAGAAACTATTTTAGTTGTAATTAGTAAGGGTGCTTATATCATCGTCCAGCCATTTGCTATCATCTAGTAGGCACGCCAATTCATGTTGATGGACATATATATCATCTATCTTGACCAACAATTTTTTTCTGAAGACTCTTCTATTACTAAATGAGCACACTCATCTAGTTCTGTCAATGTGTAATCTGCAACAGGTGTTAACAAGCAAATATATATGTCGAATAAATTTGATAATGAAAAGCATAAGTATATAAGTACAGATAATAACTAAAACAATAACATGAAAAAAGTATATATTTAATTAATGCAGGTTATATCTTGAATAAGGAAAGGCACATGTTTAAAAGTAAATGAATATTTTACCTTGTGGGAGAAAGTCATATGTTAAATTATTTATTATATTGTTATGTTTATCTGGTTGCTTATTATCATCTTGTGAAATTGTTTCTTCATCCAATGATTTAGAAAATGGAGATAACGTAGACTTGGTTGGTGATGAAGATGATGGTAATGACTCATCATTTATGTGATTGTCTGATTCTGAAATAATTGATTCAAAAGATTTTGAAATTTGAGACGATGTCGAGATGAGAGGTGATGGCAATGAATCATCCATAATGCTTGATTCTGAACATTTTGGTCTTTTCAATGGACGTTTATCAAATTCCTCAACAGTGGTTGTGTCAACATTGAGATCCATATTCTGCAAGAGCAGAAATAGCATAAGAGCTAAATTTAGAGCAGCAACAATATATTATGAGCAATAGTCAATAGACGGGCGAGAAAGTAAGTCAGGCTAGTAGTGAGCAAACTAAACCATGATTTATCTAGCTATTCAGAGATGATGATGTATCTTACACTCATCTCTCTTACAACATTCAGTATCTGATTGTGTATAAGCAGATCAACCTGATCAAGTTAGGTTGATATTGCACAATTCAAGGACGATGTTAGCAATGAACTATCTGAATGTTGAGAGCAAAACCCCCAACTTTCAGTCCCCAAACCAATACCTAAACGAACTCAGCAAATATGTTAGATTGTGTAGAAGCAGATAAACCAATCTAGCTATTCAGAGATGATGATCTATCTTACTACATTCAGTATCTGATTGTGTAGAAGCAGATCAACCTGATCAAGTTAGCAATGAACTATCTGAATGTTGATAGCAAAAATCCTAACTTTCAGTCCCCAAACCAATGCCTAAACAAACTGAACAAATTGACAGAGAAGACAATTCAGAGCAGCTCATGATTACCGTATCTGGTTTGATGAAGTGGCGAGGCGGCGGCAATGTCGAGCTGCAGCTGATCATCGGATGTGGCAATGTCCATCTTGGGCGGAAATCTCAGCGGGACTTCGATCTGGGTTTTCAATTTCGATTGGCGAGAGGACAGCAATGTCGATCTGAGAAGATTCTTGTTGTGGTTTCGATGGCGAAGATTTTGCTGTGGTTTCGATCGAGGGTGTATAGTCGTATTATTGGGGCACCTCATGGGAGCACAGTTTGTGTCGGAGCAGAGTTCGAGTAGGAGCCTCTCAATTTGATTCGAGATGGACAAAAATCCGAGGTGGCCACGCACGATGCTAGCAACAAATCGAAAGAGAAATGGAGAAAAAAAATACCCGGCATCGTCGCCCTGCCGCCCTCGAGGAGCTCCGCCCCACCTCTCCCAAGCTCCGGCTCGGCACTGTCACTCCCCGCCTCCGGTGTCACGGCGCCGCTGCCTCCCGCTCCTGCTCGACCGCGCCAGCCGCCTACAACGCCTCTCCCCGCACGCCAAGGCCGTCCTGCTCGTCCTCTTCGCCGGGAAGAGGTCACGACGCCGACACCCGAGCTGCCGCAGTGCCTGCAGAGAAGGGCGTGTGTAACACCTCGTCGACTCCTGGGCCCGGGGGGTGTCACTCGTGGCAGCTTAATAGGATATCTAGACTGGCCCCACAGACCAACACTAGTCTTTTCTACGCACTTTATCCTCACTCGTGCGCACCCGGTACCCACTTCCCAGTCGGTCACCCATCCTAGAATTGCTCTAGGCCAAGCACGCTTAACCTTAGAGTTCTTTAAGAATAAGCTTCCGGAAAAGAAGTTGCAACTTGTTGGTATGAGTATTCTATCAATCCTATTAAGCCATGTGCCTGGTCTCACAGCGCGGCGCCCCGAGCTGCCGCAGTGCCTGCAGAGAAGGGCGCGGCGGCAGGGACGAAGGAGAGCTAGGCGGCATGCCACAGTGCCTGCAGAGAAGGGCGCGGCGGCAGGGACAAAGGAGAGCTAGGCGGCAGCGCCCTCGTGTCGGGGCGGAGGGGTCCTGCAGAAAAGGGCGCGGCCGCGGCAGGGGAGCTAGCCTGCAGAGAAGGGCGCGGCAGCAGGGCGGAGGAGTCGGGAGCGTTGGGGCGGAGAGGTCGGGATGACTTTGGGATGGCACACCCTTGTAATACCAAAGATAACCAGGGGTAGAACGGTCCAAAAAAAAGCGGACGGAAAGAGGAACCTACCTCTAGACTTTTTATAGTAAAGATATATATACTAGCTGAATGCCCGTGCGTTGCTACAGTCTTATTAGATTTTTTATCATAAATGCAAAAATGGTGCACCAATTTTTTTACATGTATAGCAAGGTGCCCATCGATTGCAATAGATGAATAATATATGTACCTACGGTTCTGAAAAAAGTATAATTTGTACCATACAAACATGTTAGGTTTCATCCTCTATTTTGGTTGTAGACAAATAGAAATATATTCAACTTCCCAATCCAGTATTAGTCCAGTTGATCCTATGCAACAATCCTCTCAAAAGAAAAAGAAAAGAGAACATCACTTACTTTTAATCTTCTCTGCTTTCATCATGGATATCCAAGTCAGAACACTTTATGAGTTTATAGCACAATCACTCAACACTGAGTAACTTATGTGTTTCCAACCATTGTTATTGAAGTAATATTTCTAAAATCAATCATGTGTACTGGGAACATGTACAGATGCTCGGTTCATCAGAAAACACACTTGTATTTAAGCATGTTGGAGATGGACTGCATACTGCTCCCAAACGGATCTGTTGTTATATAGCGACTTTCCATATATGATCAACAAGGCTGTGCAAGTAGCTCAATCAATTCACTGGACCACCCAAGATGTATGACAATGAGCGTGAATCAGGTAGTACTGAAAAAACACTTGTAACAACGAAGACATTTTTGGATGCTACCATTAACACCAGAATAGCTTAGATGCATCGACATTTTTTACCTTTGGTTCTTCTTGCTTCCATTTAGATTCCCCTGATTTTGAGTCTTTCGGGTAATAGGGTGGATGGCTCCAATGAGGTTAATGTGGAAATAGAAATAGTTTTATTTCTACAACAACACTGCAAAAAAAGTGATTATGTTAGTCTAAACATTGTAAATAATACTGGTTGTATAATAAACGCATTAACCACAAATAAAGAAGAGTGATGCAAGTTTTTGCATATACAAACAGGTAAGTGTTTGGTGCCTTTTAGACAAATAATGTAAAATGGGGCAAGCTTAGAATTCTATACAACAAAAGGTATAACAAGCCAAACTGGAGTCCATGAATATATCAAAATGTGCCTTTTCATCATTTTTTGTTGTCCAACTTCTTCAGCTGCACCGCATGTTAAAAAGCTCATGCTATAGCAACTCAAATCGTGGCAATCCATGAATATATCATTAAAATTTAAGAATTATAGTAATATTTTTTGGTTAAATTATTGTCAATTTATTGGCGTGCAATATTTTGAATGTACTGCATGGTAAATCTCCATAACCACGAGCACAATTAAAAAGGTTTGTATAAAGAAAAATATCTACGAGCTTATAAGGAAACACTTAGTTTGGGAAAATCTCAAAGAAAATAGCATACCTCCGTTGATATTGGGAGAATATTAATTACTTGCATTGAACATATTTCGTTAATTTGTACAGAGCGCTCTAATGATTCTGTCCAACACTCTGCATCTCTATTTTGAACCGATCAAAGAGTAGTAGATATAGCAGTATGGAATAGCAATTTGGTATAGCAAACATCTAGAAGCAATGCATGAACACAGTCGGCAAAGCATGAGCACATATCTAGAAAAAGCAATGCATCAAGGCAACAGCAATCCCTGTCCCTGCTAGGATGCCCCTCTCCGCATGCATGCTACTCCTCTCCACCACAAATCGGCACACCTGCTCCTCGCTGCCCCTCTTTCTCTCTTCTATTGTGTCGGTGCCGGCGAATCTGAAGGAATGGGTGTCAAGCGGGCGGCTGTGACATGCTCAAGTTTACAACAACGACAATGAAATGGGACAAGCAGGGAGAGTAGGTGGCGAACCTGCTTCTTGCAGCATGGGAAAGAGACCGCGCTGGAGCCTGTGGCCGTGGCTGCCTCGCGAGGACGACAAACTTTGAGCGAGGTTGAGGTCAATTCGGGAGAAGCACCAGAGACCTCGCATGACCTCTGACCGAGCAATGACTGATTTATGAAGAGAATAAATTGGTGCGGCCATACTCCCGCGGGTGCGCTTCTTGTTCAGGATTCAGTATTCTGTAGCCACATTCACCACACTGGATCACACCTCCGGTATTCAGCATGTTCTCGACTCCGCAATCTGAAGAAACACATACACGATTAAAATATGGGAGAGAAATCAGTTGTTTGTAATGCACAAACAATGGGAAATCAAGCGGAGAGATAAACAATTCCCCTAATTTCCCTAATTGACAAGGGCAAGAATTAGTCAGATCCATGCCAGACAGAGCCACAGACGCATGTTGTCCTCAAATCAAATCAAAAGAGGATTGAACAACTGATTGAGATGTGCAAATAAATAAATCGCCAGAGTAAAATCGAGAAAGAGAGATGAAATCACCTCCGCATAGGTAGCTACAAGAGAACAATGAGCTGTGGTTCAGGGGGCGGAGTCGACCTGGGCGTCATCCATACCCTGCATGGAGGCTTCCTCCCGCTAAGAGGAGGCAGAGGTGGAGCCACGGATGCGTTGGGGCTCGATAACGACGCGGAGGAGTGGGGCAGGGGGGCGGCTGCCATGGCGTCACGAGGTGTAGCCGCGGACACGTCGTGGCTCGAGATCGAGGCGGAAGGGCAGGGGAGGGGACCGACAGCCATGGCGTGGGTGGAGCGAGCGGGGTGAGAGGCGAAAGAACGGCTCAAGTTTTGACATTGTGGTGGCAGCGCAAGTAATATCTAGGAACTATCAGGGGTATAATAGTCTAATAAAATTTGAACGGAAAACCCAGGCAGACAAACCTACCTCAACTAAAATTATAGTATAGATATAGATAAATAGATAGATAGATAGATATACTAGCATAATGCCCGGGAGAGCAAGAAATATTAAGAAAATGATGAAATTGTTGTTATATTATCTAGCCATGGAACTTAATTTTATTGTACATCTTAGTATTCTCTACCTGCCCTGAACAATTTTTGTAGTTCCCGCAGCAGACTTAAAGCTTCGCCTTAGATTAACAATGAAAGGAAAGTGATCCAAGGCATGTAGCCAATGTAGTTATTTCTAGGAGCAGGGATCAGACAGATAGAATAGTTCCTTTTCCTCTTTTTATGAAGTTATTTTTCCTTTTTTTGAGGAAGAATAGTTATTTTTTCTTTTTTTAATGAGAGGTTTCATTCAGATCAAGAGCATATTACGAAGATCTGAATTCCTAGAAGCTAGAGAGACATGGCAAAGGTGTTAAAGAGTTAAGTTAACACAAGAATTTCTTGTAGGATCATACAAGAATGCGTGACAGTTATGATCCTTGACTGATTGCGTGACGGTTGTGCGCTACGCCATTGAGATTTCTTACCAATGTGTCAAGCACACTTGGCTACAACATACTTGTGACATCTATATAATCTGCAATGTGATGTCTAATTTTTCATAGAACCTATGTGTCATTTGGTCTCCTGGTAGCTGCCGCTTTGGCAAGGGCCAGGGGGTAAGTTCTGGCCTGCCGAAGATGAAGAAGATATGATATTTATGCTGCAAGCAGTGCCGTGGCTCTAATTGTTTGATTGGCTGACAGTTGTGAGCAGTTGTCGTCACTGCAGTCAAGTACAATTGTTTGAAAAGCATGTTCATGTATTCAAAAAAGCAATTCATCGGCAATGTTAACAAACTCATACATCTATGTGACACAACAATGTGCAAGTAGCTTGTGTACTATGAACTATGAAATAGAACCTATGAATTATGAACTATGACCTGCGGACCCTCACATAGCACCTATGAACTATGAAATACTTGACAGCTTAGAACCGTGCTAGTGCAGCTGCGTACATACTAACTAAGAAAGCAGCTTGTGCACACACTTTTGTTTACGAGTCTGGCAAATGGAAGGGTTTCCAGCATGAAACAGAGACAGACAATCAATATCTTAAGAATAGATGGCAGCATGGTAGAGTCAGGGTTAGAATTTAGGAACATCAATGCCCGTGCCGAATTTGGTAAATGAATATCCCACACCAAACTGCACCATCATGCGACTACACATCATCTCCTTTGATAGAATACACATCTACCATATATATAAGATATATGTATCTTGTTAGTTCATATGACAAAGCATATTCAGAAATCCATTCAAGTCAGTCAATATTATGCCAAATAAGGAAACACATAGCTAACAAATGGACACTCTAAATTACTCATGCTGCATGACTATCTTCTGAAGCTTCTCATAGTAGAAAGAAGTAGATCAACCGACCTCATGTATTTCAAATGAACAAACATTTGACTTAGTGTTCCATGTTGCTTATCTTGACATTTGCACCACTGAATCTATCACATCGCCGGCAATTTAAAATTAAAGTTCTACAAGCAGTCCTCGATTGAGTGCTGTATAGTTGGCTAATTCCGACTACTTTAGCCCCTGTAGAATATACTAAAGTACCACAATCATGAGACAGACTTAAGAATAATCGCTAGATTGCAAAAATTTGCTGGCATCTCACATATACATATCCTAGTGTGTATTCTTGAAGCAAATAGTGGATCTGCAGAAAACAAATCTATGCTCAACATATTTTGTGGCTAAGCATTCCGCTCTGCTCAGTCGAGGCACACACAAGGATACTATGTGCCCTGTCTGCTAATATGAATTCATACATCTCTCTAGTATGCCCATGAATACAATAGCAGTAACATTGGGTCCTGCGAATAAACAGGCTAGTTTCTGTACATGCTAATAAGATGTACTGAAGTAAAAGTATATAATATACATGGCTTAAATAACCAGCAGTGTGCATATTATCTATATACTTAATCTTGAGAAAAAGGCAGCCTCCTGAGAGCACTTGCCGTGCGCCATGCAGCCTCCAGACCCCCTCCCTCTCTCCTCATTTTTTCTCCACCTCCACCTACCACGCCCGCACCAGCCGGCAACCAGATAGGGAGCAACGCCCACCCCGCACGGGCGCCACCCGGTCGACGTGCTCGCCGCCCGCTCACGTCATCATGGCGCTCGCTGTGCTCGCATCCCACATCGCCCGGAAACCAGGCCACCACGACGACGATGGCGGTGACCGTCGCGGTGGTAGCGGGACTCGTGAAGATGGAGGCGTCGCGGTCGCAGAGCTCAAGCGTCGTCGCAGTCGCCGCGGTCGCAGAGTCCAGCGCCGTCGCCGTCATCGCGGTCGCAAGCTCTGGCGTCGCGTCCTTGACATGGGAGTGCCATGTCCCGGGCGTGGCTGACGCGTGCGTGCGCAAGGCGGTATGGCACGTTCTCGACAAAGGAGCGACCCGACGTGGTGCGAGCGTGGTTGACAGGCGTAGCTCGACGCGGGCATGGCAGGAGCAGCTGGGGCGTGGACGGCGCGGGTGTGGTCGAGGCGGGAGCGACCAGGGCATGACCGGCGCGAGCATGGGTGAGGTGAGGCTGGAGCAGCCGTGGCGTGGCCGGCACGGGCGTGGGCGAGGCGGGAGCGGCCGGGACGGAGCTCCACAACACGAGCTTCACGACGCCTCCGTCTGTCGGCCGTTGCTCTCCGGGCACGACGCGTGTGGAGCCATGGGGAGGCGCATGGATGGCCAGTTCCTCTCCCCAGAGGTCAAAATACGGAATAGCTAGACTTACGGTCGTCTACTCAGAAAAATTTGCAGCGTAGTTCGCTCCACGCCTCCACCAAACCGGGAGCATGATCCCGCTGTCGCTGGTCGTCATGGATGCCTATGACAACCGCCTCCTTCGCCGGAAAGGTATGGCGCTCATCTGTTTTCAGACCGGCTGCTTCGAGTATCCGACGCAATAGGCCGCAGGTGACAAAGTAATCATAGGACTGCTATCAGTTTAACTTCCAATACAAGGTCTATCATTCAAGGCTTCTGGCGAGCATGCAAACATGATTTATCTTCCTAATCCTGCTACACGAGCTCAAATTTAGTACAGAAGATTTAAGATTCTACAAATTTACGTTGTTCGCACATATCTGAGAAATTAGACGTAGAAACATTCCCTAGCTGTCCATGCATCGGTGCTACAACTAAGGTCGTTGATGCAGAAGGCATTAGTGCAAAGTTCGATTGCTCATCTACTGATTAGGAGACTGTTACATGCTCACAATCGTACGACTGCCGCCGCCGTCGCAGCCACTATCACAGGAAGGAACATGTCGTTGCCGCAATTGGCGCACCAGAACACCGATTTGTAGTGAAGACGAACGACGACGGGTCGACGGTGTCTGGGACTTTAACATCGTCGGCGGCACCACACCCCCATCTTGTTCGTGAAAGACCCAAGAGTGAGCGGGGATTTTCTGATGTGTACCGTGAGGTGGAGTGGATGTTCTAATTGCTTTGAGATATGTACTAACAGGCAACGTGGATAAATCTTGAGAGGGGTCTCACACGGGAGGCGCTGTGGCCCTCTCCCAGAGATTTTTTTCCCGGAAAGACGTGGTAACAACCAGTTGGTTAATTTGTTTTTTTCCATCCGTAATCCCAGGGATGCCAAATCACCGTGTGCTTACACGTCAGTCTGTAAATCATTCCCCTAAAAAAGAGTTCGTACATATAGCGTTACTCGTCATGTGCAGAACGGTATAATGCAGCTTAAGCAGTATAATGCAGATAGTATTGCTTGCACAACGGTATAATGCAGCTTAAGCGGTGTGCAAACATTAGGCTGGTTTGGAATGCAACAACATTACACTGCAATCACGACGCGCAAACAAAATTACAGGCGAGTTTAAAATGCAACAACATTGCATTGCACGCTTATTGTGCTACAGCATTGTGACTTAGGTTGAACTATAGACGCTAGAGCTTTTAGAGAGCTCAACTAGACAACACTCATACCTGACGTTTGTTGATATACAGCCAAACAGTACACTAATATTTCTTCACCATCTTCTCAAACTATCCAATTTCATCGAGAAATACAACCTCGAGAACTTCATTAGGACGGTAGACGGCACGAGAGGTCAGCAAGTTGCATGTGTGGTCGACTGCTTCTAGCGTATGATGCCATACTTTGGCAAGAGCTTCCACTTTTACCTTCAGTATATGGATTTCCTCTTTCGCCCAGCGCCACCCGATGCAGGTGTTAGAGCCGACAGCATTGAAGCAACGGTTATCCAGCCAATTGAGGTATTTGGTCTCAAATCCATAGTTTCTTTCGAGCCGACAGATCATAGACTCTGTTTCTCTTTCTTATGCTTCCTCCGTTGTTCGATATTCTTCGAAACTCGAGGTGAACTCCTTTTTCATCTTCACTGGAATCTGTTGGTCAGGGACAGACACACAGATCTCGTTGTAGAAACCGACATATCTACGAGCGCAAAAATCGCTTGTGACATGAGCAAATAACTACAGGAAATTAAAACTACCAAACTATCTTGCAGCAGTAAAAAGATCCCTCACGACGTGAAGGCATAGCAGATAGCAGAACGCAAGGCACACAGCGCAGCGAAGCGCGCGAGCCCGTCTAGTAACCATTATGTATTTGATAACGTAAGGCGCCTCTGACTATTCCAGGCA
Organism: Avena eriantha; assembly: GCA_910589775.1. Classification (NCBI taxonomy): domain Eukaryota; kingdom Viridiplantae; phylum Streptophyta; class Magnoliopsida; order Poales; family Poaceae; genus Avena; species Avena eriantha. The sequence goes on along the minus strand of OU342741.1, from coordinate 445,811,895 downwards.
CATTATGTAGTACGAAAAGCATTCTAGTTTCTTTACATGCTAATAAGATGTATTTAAGGTAAAAAGTATCTGATATCTATCATATTAGTCACATTGGGTCATGCGGAATAAGAAGGCTAGTTTATGTTCATGCCAATATTTGATAATCACTCGTATCCAAACATACATAAATATGCATGTTGTTATACATTTGTCAACATGTCTAAACATATGGTCTAGGTACTACTATAAATGGCTTCAAGTCATATATCTGTTTCCGCAGAAACCATATTCAGTTCGAGAATTACCACTTCACTTCATACACTTGAGATAATTATATGTTGTCCAAGCTAATTTTCTCATTTCTTTTTTATATGTTAAAAAACTATTGAACACTGGTTTTGAATGAGAGGGTGAAGTTGACGGCAGAATAAAAAATAGTTTTAACAGAAAATGCACTACATAAAGGCAATCATTTAACATTTGATCAAGACAATGGTGTGTCATATTTATGTTCTACTGAAGTTGCACAATGCAGTACTACTGAAGCTACAACACAATGAGGCACGGAAGTCAAATTAGAGAGAAACAATATACAGTATACATCAAAGTATAGTCCCAAGAACTTGGAAATCACATTACCAGTCAACATGAGTTTACCGAACACTTGCTAGAAGCCTGCACTCTCTCAGCTCTCTAATTCCTGGTGAAACGGTTTTTCCATGCCCAGCAAGGCAACCTGAAATTGTGCAATCCTGTTTCATTCATGGTGGAACGGTGTTGCCCAGCCCAGTAAAGCAACCTGAAATTGCAAACAAAAGTAGTGTGAGAAGAGTCGAATGAAATCAAGATCGACAGGAGTTGCTGGTCCGGCCGGATGGGTACCTTGTTCCATGGCAGATCGGGTGTCCTCGAGTAGGTGGAGGCGGTAGGCTAGGTTCGGAAGAGCAGGGATCCACCTCTCCACTCCACCTCCCCTCCCCTCCATCGAGCTCCACGCAGCGGAGGTGCGCGACCTGGTGGAGCTCCGAGCAGCGGGGGTCAGGGAACCGTAGATCAGGATTCAAGCGGGGATGCTGGAGGACACGGGAGCGAGACAGGAGGCGAGCGGGGCGGCGATGAAGCTCCGCGCGGTAGGCGCTGGCTGGCGGCCGGAGTCAGGGCAGGGCAAGGACATCGGGGTAGAACACAGTCACGGAAGCCAGAGGAGCGGGAACGGCAGCTTGCGGCTGGAGAGAGGAGTTACAGGCGAAGGAATCGTTCAGTTTTTGACTTTTCGGTGGCAGGGCAAATTAATTGACGCAGATTTTTCAAAGTTCAAATATATCTAAACATAGATACATCCGAATTTAAACAAATTGAAGTCAATTAATTTGACCAGAGGGAGTAATATTTACTAACAGTTGGGGGCAAACTCGTCCAACAAAAGTCGGACGGAAAATCGGTGTAGACCAACCTATCTCAAGCAATAGATAGGTGGATAGATAGATAGCGGATATTCGGTTTGGCTCCCGAGCCTAGATGCTCCCGATTCCTGGACTAACCAGTTCCCGACATTTGGAAGCCCATGTAAGTATGTTCGTTGTATTGGTCTCAGTATCTCTGTTAACGAACAGTGCTCGATGGCCCACCGGACACCATATTGAATACGACCCGGACGTTTACATCTTGTCGGTACATATGGAGGCCCAATGACCTGGACCAACGTCCAGCGTATTGGACTGCATGTTAAGAGCACAACGGCGCACTGCTCGTGCCCTCCCAAATCTCATGCTCAGCATCCAATGGGGCGATTAGCCGATCACCAATGTTCACCTTTCTTTCTCCGGATGCCCCTATTCACCTTCATGATGACCATATGGGCAGCAATTGGCATGTGCAGGTAATCTATATGTCCCTGCATTTTTTCCATAATATGGTCACAATTTGTACATCTCACTAAGTTTCCTGGGGTGCAACATATTCACTAGGAAATTTTTGACAAAAAAATACCTGGGTGAGCTGAGGGTTAGCCCGTTGAATTCATAAATGTAGTGGACAATGCATATGCCACTGTAATCTGCAATATTCTCAACGACTTAGCCTTTGTGTAGCCACACCATGACCAGTTGAAAAAAACTTGTATGTAATGCATATCTATTGCAGCTCCCATGCATCCATGCACTATACTAAACAGTACATCCATCTGAAGGAATCTGCCAAGCAAGAAAGCAATTATGTATGGCGCGCCGCAACCCTCTCAACAACTTAGCAACATTGCTTCAATGTTTACCTATCATTTCCCCTAGTGGCTCAGACATCTCTGCGGGTCCATCACCAGCATATGCCTCTTCCCAATGTCAATAACATAGAGAGACCAGCTCTCATAGAGGTGCACCGACAGCATAAACTGTAGATAAGTGTCATCGATCAAATTACAGTCATCAGAGAGTTACCAGCAGAACATAGGATAAATTCATGAGGCGCCAGAGCAGTGCGTGTGAAAAAAATCCTAATTCTACGATACCATGTTAGCAATAAGCAACTTAGTATTTTCAGGAGACCAAATGCCATCATATATACATATACAGGTGGGAGGCCAAAAGGTCAATCTACATGAGGATAAATGCCATAATAAATATAAAGTCAAACACGAGTCACATTTTCCATACCTTCTTCACAAATCTAAGATTGTGACCAGAAGATTTTTTTTCTCTACAGTTTTTCAATCATTGTGTGGTTGTGTTTGATTATGTGTCCAGTTATGTACCATCCATTTTTCGGCATCCGAATCAACCTCATCATAGCAAGGCACTCACATCACGCCTGTACGTAGCGATCAAATCAAGGAAATAACACGATTATGTGTTCTCCTTTGAAGGTTTCCCCTGAACAAAAAGAGCAACGAAAACCAAAATTATTGTCAATGGAATGCGCAAAGAGCCAATCAATGGAACAAGTGTTCATGAAACGTGAGAGACACTTACCATCTGCACACAATTTCCTTCATGCATTTTCTCTTCGCTACGTTCAGACGGCTGTTTCCATACCTAGCCCCAAGACTATTCTCCCATGAGTACAAGTTATAAAAGTTGTAAGCTTCACCAGCTGAATCGAACATTGTCCCCTGTCAAGGGTCAATGACCTTGTCCCCTAACTTCTCAGCATAACCACGAATCAATGTCTCAAGGGCAATCTTCTCAGGCACGAACCCTGACAAAAAATGGAAGAAGCCTGATTAAGATAAAATGTACTCTCTTTCTCCATTCTGCATGTTTTCCCAAACCACAACAAGACGAGTGAACGAACTACCACTCCTAACCGTATGCATCACATCACGTACGTGTCCTAGGCAAATTGTACATACTAGGTTGTCGTAGTCTGTACAGGACAACGGCCACCGTGGCACACAAAAAATGCCAACCAAAATTTGGTCAATTCCAGTTGATATAATTACCTACCAGGTTCTCTTAACTGAACCAATAAATCTGTAAATACATTGGTCTTTCCATCTAAGCTGAGTCCTTTTCTGGTTTTTTATGTAAAAACTTAATACATGCAAATTTGAAACTGTTAATCTATGTTAATTTCCCGCTACTCATTTGACCAAAATAGATAAGCTAGGTACCTGTGCCCCGCAAGGACATCTCAGAAACACACGAATTTTCCGCCAAACTGAACCTGCGAATTGTTGTATCTGCATTGACGAAACTACAAGTATTGCTAACTGACAGTATGACACAACTCGCACACGATGTCCGGATTTACTAATCAACTAGTATTTGTTAATATATGCTCTAACCACACTAGAACGATTCAAATCTTCTTTTCGAGAGTCTAGATCATGGATCATGCAGTTACTTATCAGCTAAGCCAGTACACTTGCTTAATAACCCAGGAGAGTGTGGATCCACTTTCCCTGTTGACTGCGCGGAGTCACCTTGCCCGTCAGCTTCAAGCTCCCTGCCACCTGAAGCAGCCTGCACGATGCTCACCCACCGATTGATCTGGCTCAACCGAACCGACATGGCTGCGGTCGCTTTCTTCCGCCATGGTTGTTCCAATCGCGGCACCCTTAGCTGCCCCTTGTAGATAGCCAGACTGAAAACTGGTGGACGGACGGCTAGTCAAAATCTAAGACAAGGTTCTAGATGTTAGATCCTGACGAAATGAAAAAGATTTCTCAAACGAACCTGCTGATTGGATGCAGAGGGAAGGACATATCTTTACCGAGGTCGCCGGTGAGGCCACCCTCTCTTCCTGTCCTTGATGTCGCTGGAGCACCTACTCGACTCATCGGATTCCAAATCTTATCTTGGGAAGGCGCTGCTCATCGAGGACCAGTGAGGATGAAAATATTTCAGCGGTGAGATCCAGAAGCTATGCGCCACCGCTTTCACCAAATACACAATTCTGTAACGTGGTCCAAGAAGCCGGCACTAACCTGTTCCACGAGTCCCCCGTCTCCAGTAACGGCTCCTCGCCATCTCCGCACGTAACAGTGCTGGGCCAGGGTCACGACGTATGCGAAGATGACGATGTATTCCCCGTTTACTACTGCCCATCCAAATTTCGTTTCTGACAGAATTATCAATCCCAACACACGAATCAATGGTTCAGGTAACAGGTCCATCTACACTCAGAAGCCAAAACTCCACTCCCAGATAGATAGATAGATAGATAGATAGATAGATAGATACTAGCAAAGTGTCCGTGTGTTGCTACGGCCTTAAAATTTTGATATATACACACTGAGCATCTAGCTAAGTGTTCGTGCTATCTCTTGCCTCTTTCTTTCAATATGTCTATGTTTTTTCTACGAATATAAAAAGTGAAAGTTAGGCATAATTAAAAATATACTTAAATAGTTTTTCTGTCACTGATGGTGGTGGTTTTAATAAGAGTTGAGTCTATAATCTTTATGCCTAGACATATTTACATACAAATTTTGGAAAGAAAAGCATAGAATATCCATGTAGCTCTCGGCCAATCACCAAAAGTACGAAACCATCTTGACGCCACACTGGCCACGCACTCACGCAGCACGACACACGCAACAGAGCACACACGCACACCACAAACACCACCCGACCCATGCCGAACACCGACCCAGCTCAACACGCTCGGACACAAACTCAACTCACATCACCCTCCTTCTTTCCCACCTGCCTCGCAGCAAGGCGCCGCCGCTTCCCGCCGTCAGGACCTTGGCTTCCTCCCTTTCCAGCTCGAAGGCCGCCACCTGCATCACCTCCTCCCTCTGCATCATGTGCCTCGTCTGCATTCGAGAATCTGCCTCGATTTTGCCCCGCCCCTGGATGATTTGTAGCTCCTCCAGCAGTCGTCCTCGCGCCATCAGCGCCTATCGTCGTCAAGGTCATGCGTTATCATCGACTCGTGCCTCCACCGGGTGTTGCTGCAAGCTTCTACATGGCCCCCCAAGCGCTCCTGCCGTCAGCTCCCTGCCATGATCACCATCGGCCGTGCCTACCTCCACCTATGCAAGCTCTATGTGCGCTCGACCTCCACGTCGCCTACATGCCTAGCCTCATGGTGCCACCTCCCAGTCTGTTGGCCGCCCTGCAGACGACGTCCGCGGCCGCGCGTCCCCAGGGTATGCTCGCATCTGGCCTATCGTGGTCTCCTCCCCGTCTGAAGCATCGTCCTGTGTCCAAGCCAGTAGCGCTGCAAGTACATAGTCGTGTCCCTCGTGTACTTGTATCCTCTACACTCTCCATATAATCACTGATTAATACTCCCTTATTTTCAAAATATAAGATGTCTTAGCTTTGTGGAGCAAATGTATCGAGATGCCTAAAAGGATCTAGATACGTTCATTTCACGAAACATATGTTTTAAAATGGAGGGAGTAGACAGTTTCTTTGCCGATTCTTCAGCCATTCATGTTGTTATCTGATTCCCGTCTTTAGTTTGGAATTTGTGGATCAGAATCACTGAATCCATCATAAAGAGAAGGGAATAGAAAATGAGATGCAGATAAATTATCAAATCAATGCATGCATCAGATCCATCGGTGTCAATATTCCCGACATCGAAGCAAGCAAGGTTGTCCAGCACTACGGAGCTCTAGCAATGGATTGATGTTGATCCCCACGGCGGCAAGTCTGTCAGATCCTAAACGCACCTACCTCCTCTGCCTAAACGTCGTGGTGCGGTACTGGGAAACAATCGGCTGCAGTTTGACCACTTCTGATGAGCAGGTCAGGAAATCGCCAAATCGTGAGGCATCGGGGATGGAGGCTCCGCAGAACGGGACGCCTCGACCCATCCCCGCATCCGTACAGACGGACGGAGGCCATCTTTGCATCCCTACGGACGGCCGGTGAGGGACGGGAGCTTGGCCCCTTGTCAGATCCCAGGAGGGATTCAGACGATAAAACTCCCTATGCGGAGTACCCTTGATCAGTGGGGATTTCTACTCGAATCTTTAGCTAACCCTAGACAGGAAAAATAAAGACAAGAGGATAGCTTAAAGCTGGTATTATCTTCGATAGCTCTGTCTTCCCTCACAGGGGTGGCTTAATAGCTAGTTCATTTATTACAGTTGGTTACAGCAGAAGACACAGGGGGTAAATGTAAAAGACAGTCATTACAATCATCTGGACCGTTGAGTCTAAGTGTCCTCCACAGCCGTTGGATCTTCTAGGCATGACGAAACGGTGGCTTGTCCTAACTGACAGACGAGAGTGCTGACATTGCCCCTTTCTTGAAATGACGCTTGTCCTCAAGTGTCAGCAGTAGGGAACCAGGATTTCAGAGTCGCTGAATAGAAAGCTGGGAATACCTTTTTAATGAAATTTGCATCTTCCCACGAGCAGTCTTCAGGAGTGAGGTTGGTCCATTCGATAAGCCACTGTGTGACCAAGACGTCGTTGCGAGGTAGAGATCTTGTCTGAATTACCTGGGCTGGTTCCAGCTTGAGCTTTCCCTCAGGGTGTGAAGTACTACTTGGAGGTGATTCATGTGCTCCTCTCTAGTCTTGCTGTAAATAAGTATATCATCAAAGAAAACCAGCAGGAATTTCCTCATGTGTTCAACAAAGACATTGTTCATGAGAGCTTGAAAGGTGGCAGGAGCATTTGTAAGCCCAAAAGGCATTACTAAATATTCAAAATGACCAAAATATGTTCTGAAAGCTGTTTTGTGAATATCTTGGGGCTTCATTCTGATTTGATGGTACCCAGACCTCAGATCTAGCTTAGAGAAATATTTGGCTCCACAAAGTTCATCCAGTAGGTCTTCTATTATTGGAATTGGGAATTTGTCCTTTATTGTTTGCAAATTTAGTTTTCTGAAATCAATGCAAACCTCCAGTATCCATCTTTCTTTCTGACCAGAATAGCAGGAGAGGCATATGGGCTTTGGCTTGGTCTGATTACAGAAGATTCCAATAGTTGTTTGATTTGGTTTTCCATCTCTTCCTTTTGCTTGTTTGGCACTCTGTATGGGGTAACTCTAGGTGGAGTAGACCCTTCTTTCAGTGGTATGGAGTGGTCACAGCTCCTTGTTGGGGGAAGGCCAACTGGTTCCTCAAAGACATCCTGAAATTCCTGTAAGATTTCTTGGATGTCTTGTGCAGTCTGGCTCTTGTCTTGGGAAGTAGAGGAGATTGGAAACAAGTAGTATCCTGTAGCTCCCTTGAGTAATGCTTTGGGAAGGTTGTCCATGGACATCAGTTGGATACCCTTCTTCATTGACATGTCATTGAGTACAATTTTGTCCTTCCCATTCAGCTTAATCTTTATCTGCTTGGCTTTGTAATCAAGTTTGACTGGGGTATGTTGATGTAACCAGTCACCCCCCAAGGATGATGTCATAACCTTTGAGTGGGAGCACTTTGAAGGAATTGTTGAACTTGTGACCCTGAATGGTGTAGTCCAGTGCTTGCACTTGTGCTCCTGTCTGTAGTGTACCTCCCCCAGCTACAGTGATTGTTTCCATAGTTTTATTTACTGTTGTGCACTGAATTTTTGTGACAAACTTCATGTCCATGAAGGCGTGTGTGCTGCATGTATCAACCAAAGCAGAAGCATATTTTCCCCAACTAATATTCTCAGGATAAATGTGTGTTTTCCACTACACCCTTTTGCTGCTTGGAGAGAAATCTGCATAGCTTGTTCTTGTGGTTGATCTGGATCATTGCTTGTTTCTGCTTCTTCCTCGGGTGGAAGATCATGGAATGTGTCTTCTTCACCTTCCTGTGAATCCTCTGCAGCCATCAGGTTGAGAGCCTTGTATTGCTGACAACGATGCCCAAAAAACCATTTTTGGCCACAATGTCTGCACGGCCCAGGTTCTTTGAACTTCACCACAGGTTTCCCTTTTTGTTTGTCAGCTTCCTTCAAGGGAGGGTGATTATCTAAGGGAGGCTTGGTTTTGAACTGAGGATTGCTACTGAAAGAAGGTTTCCCAGTGTTGTGGAAACTGTTAAGTCTTCTTTGTTGGCTGTGAGCAGTTGCTGTTGTTGCTTTTTCCATGTTCCTGGCATATTCCACTGCTTCATGCAATGTAGATGGTTTGAGATTCTTCATGTGATGAGAGATCTCTCCTCTTAAGCCATTAATATAGCACTTGATATAATAAGCCTCCTTAACTTCTGGATTTTGCTTCCTGTACTCAGCTCTCTTTTCCTCAAACTTGTCAATGTAATCATTTACAGAAGAGAGGCCTTGTTTGATGGTATTGAATTCCTCAACAGCATCATAATCATTGCTTACAGTGAATCTTTGGAGGATTACCTGGGTGAATTGTTGCCAAGATAGGTTTTCTTCTAACACTCCAGAATTCCTGAGCCAGATATCAGCTTTACCAGTGATGTAAAGTTGAGCATAGTCCAGCTTGGCAGCTTCAGGTACATGCACCATGTTAAAGTATTTGGTGGTCATTCTCAACCATTCCTCAGGGTTGGTACCATCAAACCTAGGGAAATCCATCTCTGGTGCTTTGGCTATTGACTTGTAGAATTGGGCATCTCTGTCTATCTCCTGATGCATGTACCCTCTGTAATTGTTACCTCGATCTTGTTCTTGGTTTTGTCTATCAAGGAGTTCCTGTTCAGGATTGTGGTGGTATGGTTGTTGTGGTGGGTTGGGTGGGTAATTTGGGTGATTGGGCTGGTTTGCTATGTTGAAGTATGGTTGCCAGTTTTGTTGTGGTGGGTGGTAAAATTGGGATGGTGGAGGAATGTACCATTCAGGGTTCAGTGGCGGCATGAATTGTGGGTTTGGGTTCTGGTAGTGGAACTAGAAGTGTGTTTGTGGTGGTGGGAAAGGATGTGCATTTGGAGCATGTTGCGGGCAGATCTGGCGAGGCAGAGGAGACGTGAGGGGGTGGATAGCAGAGAGGGAGAGGGGATAGGGGTGCCGTGGGGGAGTTGGGAGGAAAAGGTGGCTTCGGCCACCTTTTTGTCCTTCTCCTCCCTCACGTGCTCGGCGTGGGCGGCCAGGGCAGGGCAGGGGCTGCCAGGTGGGGACGGCAAGGGGTAGAAGGCTAGCTCGGGCTGGTGGGCCAGCATGGCAGGGAGAGAAGAGAAAGAGAGAGGCCGAGAGGGAGAGGGTCGGGTTGGAGGGAGTAGTTAGCTAGGTTAGGGTGGGAGGCTTCGGCCTAGGGTTGGAGAGAGAGGGACTAGTGGGTCCCGGCTGGTAGAGAGAGAGAGGAGAGATGCCTCGGCATGGGGAGGGTTTTGCATGGGATTAGGGTTTAGGTTTGTGGTAGGGTTGGTGAGAGGAAGGTGGTAGGGTTAGGGTTTAACTAGATTAAGTAAGGGTGGTGATGTTTAGGGTTTGGGTTAGAGAGAGTGATTAGAGAGAGGGGTAGGGTAGGGTGGTAGGGACTTAGGGTTTTGATCTAGATCAAAACAAGACTAAGCAAGGAGTGACATGGGGTGGCATGGTTGAGAGGAGAAGGAAAAAGGAGAGGTAGGGATTTTGGTGAACATATGGTGATAGTATAAGAGGAAGAGAGAAGGGGAGGTGAGGTGTTTAGGATTTTGGAGATGATCTCACAGGATCAAACATGGATGAAAGAGAGAGAAGATCAAGAGGAGGAGGGTTTGAGAGAAAGAGAGCTCAAAAGAGAAGATCACTCAAAAACCAAGCAAAACCAAGGGAGATCAAATAGTGGTGATGGTTGCATGGCCCATGCAAAGGCATTAAACGCCATGTTTTATTCTTGTGAAAACAATAATAATGCACCATGGCATTATTCCTATGCATTACCCAAAATGTGGAGTAAAGGCCAAGCAAAAGAATTTAAATGAAAGTTCCAAGTGGAGTAGATGGAGATGATCATATTTGATTATAATTGGGACTTGCTAGTGTGTATATTCCACTATATGTTTAATAGTCCCAAAAATATCCCAACATGAGCATAAATCCATAATAATCCATATGAAAGCTAGGAAAAGGAGCATCACTCATAATGCATGCAAAGGTGGCTCCACATATCAATAATGTGAAAACAACATGATGCTAAAATGAGAGCATGTGGAATTGTAAGAGGAACCATCCCAACCCACATGAGCTAGAGATAAATCCAAATAAAATGCAAAGCTCACATATAGTTGGATGGTGGAATTATGGGGTGGTGGCAAGAAAGGTAGTGGATTTAAAAAAAAGATATTGCCCCCAACTCAACTTGGGCATTAAACAATATATCAATAACCAAATACAATATATCAAGAGGCAAATGCAATTAATAATGCATATGGGATAAGAACCAAAAGAAAAAGGGTTTTATATGATGCTCAAATGCAATGTGGCATGATGACATGAGCATGATATAATTATGATGCAACAACTATATGTAGGAAATAGCCATTATATTATTAAACCATGTAGCATTACAGATGTTAGACAGATGGGATGCTACAACTCTCCCCCACTAAACAGGAATCTCGCCCCGAGATTCTAGGAAACCGAAGAAGACACGAAGAGGGTAGGATACTTGTCACGGAGCTCATCTTCGCGTTCCCAAGTGGCTTCATCAACGGAATGGTGCGACCACTTCACCTTGTAAAACTTGCTAGACTTGTTGCGAGTCTTGCGTTTTGCTTGAGAAACAACGGGTTAGAAGAGTTGAAGGATTGTCGTGAGACGAGAAGGATAGGACGAACATAGCTCCGGTTTTCTCAAGAAACATGATAAAATAATAGAACCACTTGTGAAAGAAATAGAAAGGACGATGTATCATGGATAAAGAAAAGACACACCGTTAGGATTAAAGATCAGAAGCTGCAAGTGATGATGACTCTTGCCCTTGCCGGACGAAAAGGGCGACTTTGGAGAAGTTATCAACCACTATGAAAATAGCATTGTATCTTCCCTCAGATTTGAGAAAGGAAGTTCGGAAACAATATCGCCTTCAAACAATAGAGTTCCTTGATATCAACGGAAAGATTTAGTTAGACATTGTCGGATTAGATTCTTCTTGCGCCGGTAAGAACCAAAGGATCACGCAATTGAGGTGCGCGGATATAACTTCAAGAGAAAGAGGGGAATGCTAGCTTATGGTAGAATCCTTAGAAGAAGTGGAATGTGGAATAGATTTGTGATTAATGGCATCAACCATAATTGGATGTACCAAGAGAAAAAGGATTGTCAAACAGAAGTCAGATATATCCTCCACCCTTCTTGATTGACGATGTGGTGCTCCGGTAGAATGAAGAGTAACTGAGACGATAACAGCATTTGCTTCCACCAGATAATTGATGATTTGCTCCGTGTAGAAAAACGAGATCACCAACAAGAGATTATTGCTTATCTTCTTCGAGAGAGCCCTCTGGAAAACAAGGACGGAAGTAAAAGTATCGAGGGATAAAGGCCACTTCTAACTTCCGTGGAAGGAGTGAAATTGCATTAATTCACCAATCCAATGTACAAGAGCGAATGATAAGAGTAGTGGTATGGTAGCTACTCCATCCCGCACCCAAAGCATTACTCCGTACATGAATAATAAAATCATGCAACCCAACTACTAAACAAACTGAAGATATTGACAAGAAGAGCTCATGGAACTCCGTAAGAAAACAAAGATTGAAGCGAACGATTCGCCGAATCCAAGATAGATAAAGATGATAAGGTTGTCGTCATGTCGGAAGTACCAAGCCACCAGAAAGATATGAAGGAAGATTACGGAGAACAACTGCAATATTCAACAGATAAAGAAAAAGATAGCACCAACTTGAACAGAAGGATTACAAAAGATCTGAAAAGTCTTCATGGCCTCCGGTGGATTGAGCATAGACGATAGAACGAGAGGGTTTCAAAGATTACTTGACGAGACAGAAGTAAAAAGAACTCCATGTTCTTCTTGAAATGATTGAGAGAGATTTAGAAGTCTTGAGGAAATCTTCAGTGTAACGACGATGATAACTCGCCAACAAGGAAAGACTCCGGGTTGGTTGAAGGTGGAGGATGGAATTAACAACGAGCTCGCTGATTCCAGAATTGAAGCGATCTATTTAGCAGAAAGACGTGGTCGAGATAGGTGGCTTCAAGAAGCCAGAATTCACACTTTGAGCCTTTGCACACAGGTAGTGCTCACGAAGCTTGAGAGAAAAGACACAGATGATCTTCCATGTTCTTCCATTGATATAGAATAGGCAAGCATATCATCAAGATATACCACCACAGATTAACAAGATATTCCAAGAATATCACGTTCAAGAGGCGAGAGAAACGAACAAATGCTCGAAACACTTCCTGAGCTCAACGCCCTTTGAAAGATCAATATTAAGGGCACGGGTTCGTGTTGAAGAAGATGCAATGGCAGAATAGATTATCTGGTCCTTCGGAAGAAAAAGAGATGTAGCCTGGTTCATATTGTTGATTGGATCGCCGGTTACAAAGATAAAGAGATCTTGGATAGAGGAACGATGATAGTTCATACCTTAAGAAAAAGTTATCCGAGGCAAAAAGATGCAATTCCTCGTATCAAAGAGAATTTTGCAGATATGGAGTTCAAAAAGATGTAAAGCATGATAAACCGATGATAGACCACCGTAGTGCCTTGAGAAACTCCGGGTTGCCAAAGATACTTGAATACGATATAGATATGATCACGGTATAACTCAAAATCACAGGAGATAACCGCCATCATTTGGAGGATAGTGTTGATAGCATTTTCCATATTCCACTCATGATAAGTGTCATATAGCTATGCCAAGAACCAAATTACAATCACCAGCATCGGATCGACACTTGTTGTGTAATTAGCCCAAGAGAATTTGAAGATGAAGTAAAACTCCAGGATTAAGCGCCGGTGTCAAAAGAATAAGTTAGCATGAACATGCCGATGAAGAGGGAGATAGATAATGTCTCACACACGACTGAAGAGGAGTGTGGAAACACAGATGTATCAAAGAAAAAAATTCCGCATTTCTCGGCATTGAAATACCAATAACTGCGCAACACCATTTAACAAATAGAGATTAGCAACTCCACATTATGTGAAACATGCTAAAGAATGAACACCCTTAACAAGATGGCACCGGTTTACAAGGAGACGGATAGATCACGCCGGTTTACAAAAGCCTGTCGGTATGGAATGTGCCAATAGTTGATAACCAAAGGCAGATATCGATAACAAGTTGGATGCAACAGATAGACAAGGAATTACACACACACACACAACCTATGGTACTACGGAACCCAGAACACGTGAATCCTAGTTTGAATTTTTAGAAGAGGATTGAAAACGTTACACTTCCTTACCAGAAAAGGGTGGGTGGGTGGGTAAGAAGAAAAATGGAAGCAGTCCTACTCTCACGTTTTTGTTTTTCCCTAGTATACATAGCTACGAAAATATTTGCTAGACTGACAACGACCATTTGGCTGAGACACTGAAGGGCAGAATGGCTCTAATACCATTTGTAACTACCTCGGACACTACGCTCTAAGTTACATGTCTGGATGAGCGAAAGTGGTTAAAATAGTACGGTGGAGGCCCAGGGGCCACCCACGGTAGTCCCGTCGGACGTCCTAACCACTTCCAGAACATCGGGACAAGAACGAGCGGCGTAGTCGGCAGGCGAAGGGATCAACTACATACACAAGTGAGTATGTATGCAAGCCACCATACAACTGTTCTCAAAGCCATACCATCTAAAAATAAATAGAAATATATTGCAACGCCATACGACAAGATTCAAATATCCTAGATAGAGATAATATTTTAGGATAGCTCCTCATACATCAATCAACAGAGTATCAGGCGGAAGCGGAAGTCAAGATCCGAGTACGGATAAGAAGCAAATCGGCATAAGATGCCACATAAATAAACACATCCCGCCCACAGATCTCACGGATCTCCATCCCCGGAATCTCTACACCGCGTGATCGTCGCCAACATCATCTATTTCCTCCACCCAGTATCCATCTTGCGAATACACCTGTTCATCTAAAAACAACAAGATTTATCGTGTGAGACCCTAGGGGTACTCAGCAAGACTTTATGCCTCTAAAGGGGACACAACCTGGGGTGACGCAATTGCAGCAAAAGATAAATTCTAGCAGTTCTATAGAAACTCGCTAACCATCCGCCTAACCAATGATAGACAGATGTCCGTTAATTAACAACAACAGTTATAACAGTATAAAGTAACAGATCCATCCTCCCTCTCGCTTACCGACGAGAAGGCGGACGAACAACCCATCCGTTGGCAATTTTATTAATCATTCCATGAGTATTGCACTAATTACTAGTCAGAGATTTAGTCAGATTAAAAGCGGTACTTTAGTTATGCTTGTCTATGATCGAGAAACTATGCTCCAAGTCTTCCATAACCGCGGACACGGCTTTCAGAAAGATTTACCCTGCAGGGGTGCACCAAATAGCAACACACACTCGATCAACCTCGGAAAAACCAACTCAAAACCCAACGAGGCATTCATGACAAAGCGGTCACAGGATTCAAAAATATTTCAGGGGGCCACCCCATTAAGCTACCCGCAACGAAGTTAGCTGACTCCGAGACGGACTCAAGGTTTGTGTCAATGGATGTAAACGACTGGGAACCCGAAAGTGTGACTGGGCTTGTCGATACCGCGAAAACATTTTGCATCCAAAACAGTACAGGTGCTCCATGCACAAACTTAAATAAAGCAGTAACATGGCATAAGTATAGGATAGTAAATAAAACCTCAAACTAGTTTGTGGCCCCAAGAAATAGAAATGAATCAAGCTCTGGCTCAGGAGGGTCCACGGCCTCCCGGATGTGGATAGTGCGAATAGTCAAGGAACAGGAATCAAGTACTCGGGGTCCTATGGGACACCAGTGAGCATAAAAACCAAATAACAGATATTGCTCACCGGTGCCTCTTTCATTAGTTATCCCATTACTACTCAGGTTAAGTTGTTTAGGTGCCTCGTTATCCATCAGACTCTCACATACCCTACACATGCTGTTCTACGACTCGCATGGCTCAAACAACTCCTGTAGTAATGGCTCATGGGATTGAGGAACAGGCTCGGTGGGGTTTAAAAGTAAAGGCTATGCAGTACTTGGGATTCAATTTAATGCAATCGCGACTCCATGATGCAAGAGTAAGATAGAGGCAATAGGTACTATATGTATGCAAGCATGGGGAAGTGCTTGCCTGGTAGCTCAGTTGTCGCGAGAGATGGATCTGGGTAGAACTCCTGTGAATCCTGATAAGTTCCCTGCTCGGCGTCTATTCGAGAAGAACCAAACACACAAGGAATAGTATAAATAAAGTGCGCAAGCATATGAGTAAATGCGACAAGCAAACAAGCATGCCATGATGAATGATGCACAATTTACAGGGCATAACTAAGCATGGCATGGGTGAGGTGTGGGGTACAATATTAAAGGATTTTCTTAATCTTTTAGTCCGGTTTTGCTCTCATATAACTTGCTGTATACTTTATATTTATATGATGCATGCTTCAAAACAGAACATGGAATGCGCAAACAGAACGGGCTCGTCGAGCTGATCATTTTAGACATATTATTTATTAAATTTGGAGTTATAAAACTAAAGTTATTAATTAATTAAGAAAAGGGCATTTTATTGTAATTTTAATCATCGCAAAAATTTAAAGTGCTCAGATAATATTTTGATTAGCATATTTGAATTCTCATTTTTCTGATTCAAAAACATATATTATTTGCATTATTTGGATTTATAATTTAAAAGTTATTAAAAACAGAAAATAAATCATATATAAAACATTTCTGGAAATCATTTTATTAAAACTGATAAACGCCCAGACTTTTTGTACTCAGCCGCACCTAGCCTCAGTCACAGACAGGTGGGCCAGGTGCTGACTGGACGACAAACGGCGCGGCGAAACATTTCTCACCGGCACAAAGGCTAGCCCCGGAGGCCGACAGGTGGGACCAGTGGGCTCACAGGCCCACGCGTCAGCGGGGGGACCGTGCAGAGCCACGTGGCCCAGCTGAGGACTATGGGTTGAGGGTTTCGAAACTCGAGGTATCTTTTCGTAAAAAGCTCACAGAGGTTGACGGGTGGGGTCGGCTGGACCGCGGGTTGAGCCGGCAAAAGGCGCAGGGGGTATGTGCAAAAGGGGCGCGGTACTGTGGATCTTCCTGCGTTTCTGACAAAACTAAAGGCACGCACAGCGACAGCGCGCGCGGCGCGGTGGGGATTCGAACCAGTGACCGACCGCTTGCGCGCAGGCGGCGGCGACCGCTGCGTTGGATGGGGGTTGGTGCTAAGGAGCAGATCGGCGGCTAGGTAAGATTCTCGCGACGCGGAGACGGGCAGACGCCAGCGGCCGACGACGCACAAAGAGTGTTCGGCAAAACGTCCGACGCAACCAGGAAGCGACAGCGACGGAGAGGATGTCTGGTAGGAAGGGTGGCTCACCGCGGAGAGGTCGGTGTGGTCGGATCGTGAAGGGGAGCAGCAGGGCGACGGTGTTGCAGGCACACCCGGAGCTAGGGTTTTTCGTCGGCGTCGCGGTACTACGCTAGGTTCGGGGCTTCTCCTCCTCGCTCGCGTGTACGGGGACGTCGCAGGGTTCGCCACGGTCTTTCCCAACACCTCTCACACCGCGCCCGCCGCCTGCTTCGAGTAGACGGTGATCGACACCAACGTTGGCCGGCGAGGGTGGAGGGGAGGTAGCGGGGAAGAGGGGATCGGCACAGGGGCTCGGGCAGATCTGGCGAGGCAGAGGAGACGTGAGGGGGTGGATAGCAGAGAGGGAGAGGGGAGAGGGGTGCCGTGGGGGAGTTGGGAGGAAAAGGTGGCTTCGGCCACCTTTTTGTCCTTCTCCTCCCTCACGTGCTCGGCGTGGGTGGCCAGGGCAGGGCAGGGGCTGCCAGGTGGGGACGGCGAGGGGTAGAAGGCTGGCTCGGGCTGGTGGGCTAGCATGGCAGGGAGAGAAGAGAAAGAGAGAGGCCGAGAGGGAGAGGGTCGGGTTGGAGGGAGTAGTTAGCTAGGTTAGGGTGGGAGGCTTCGGCCTAGGGTTGGAGAGAGAGGGGCTGGTGGGTCCCGGCTGGTAGAGAGAGAGGAGAGATGCCTCGGCATGGGGAGGGTTTTGCATGGGATTAGGGTTTAGGTTTGTGGTAGGGTTGGTGAGAGGAAGGTGGTAGGGTTAGGGTTTAACTAGATTAAGTAAGGGTGGTGATGTTTAGGGTTTGGGTTAGAGAGAGTGATTAGAGAGAGGGGTAGGGTAGGGTGGTAGGGACTTAGGGTTTTGATCTAGATCAAAACAAGACTAAGCAAGGAGTGACATGGGGTGGCATGGTTGAGAGGAGAAGGAAAAAGGAGAGGTAGGGATTTTGGTGAACATATGGTGATAGTATAAGAGGAAGAGAGAAGGGGAGGTGAGGTGTTTAGGATTTTGGAGATGATCTCACAGGATCAAACATGGATGAAAGAGAGAGAAGATCAAGAGGAGGAGGGTTTGAGAGAAAGAGAGCTCAAAAGAGAAGATCACTCAAAAACCAAGCAAAGCCAAGGGAGATCAAATAGTGGTGATGGTTGCATGGCCCATGCAAAGGCATTAAACGCCATGTTTTATTCTTGTGAAAACAATAATAATGCACCATGGCATTATTCCTATGCATTACCCAAAATGTGGAGTAAAGGCCAAGCAAAAGAATTTAAATGAAAGTTCCAAGTGGAGTAGATGGAGATGATCATATTTGATTATAATTGGGACTTGCTAGTGTGTATATTCCACTATATGTTTAATAGTCCCAAAAATATCCCAACATGAGCATAAATCCATAATAATCCATATGAAAGCTAGGAAAAGGAGCATCACTCATAATGCATGCAAAGGTGGCTCCACATATCAATAATGTGAAAACAACATGATGCTAAAATGAGAGCATGTGGAATTGTAAGAGGAACCATCCCAACCCACATGAGCTAGAGATAAATCCAAATAAAATGCAAAGCTCACATATGGTCGCAGGGAACCGCATCTTCTCGGACAGCTCCAGGCCAGGCCAGAATGGCGTCCCGCTGTCCCGCCCGCCCGCACTGACCTCTCTGCAAGCAGCCGAGCGTGGCGATCCAGTTTCCGTCGTCCAGCACCGAAACTAAGGGAGAGGAAGAACAAGTAGAGGATGTTGCGCGCCCCCTCCTGAGAGACCCAGGGGAGGGGAGGGAGTTTTTGTAGCCTCCATAGACGCGGTCGTGGGCTTACTGTTTCGATTTGCTGAACTGCTTCTGGGATTAGCAGCAGACGCCTCCCATCTCTGATGTCTCTATTAATTTTCTCTTCAGATCTGACATTTCTTACCATGTACGAAAGATGGATCATGATATAGAAAACCTCACATCTGTGTGATATCTATATTCCTGGACCAAGCAGATGGTGGGGTGGGCAAAATTAAATTTCTATGCCATCTGTACCGATGAGGATCACTCAGGAGCTTGGGGGAGGAGAGACGGCGATGCCTTTGTGATTCCTTCTGACTGACTATCACACCCAGAATGCAGAGTGTGTGTGTGTGGGGGGGGGGGGGGGGGGTGGGGGAGCTGTTGCTGGTCCTGGTCAGCTCCGAGGTGCATGCTGGTACACGTATGAGTTAAATACTACCTCCGTTTCGAAATATAAGTCACCGCAAAGAAAAAAGGTTCGATTCGGCGCTGTAGACCTGACTAGGATGTGCGGGAACATCTATAGCTTGGCGCTCCACTCCGGCTGCTGACCTAGGTCTCCAGAAGATGCCCGACGAGGGACAGGGTCTTGCTGACCGCTGTCGAGGTCAAATCGAGAAGGACGGAATGGATTTGGGTATGGAGAAGTCCCTCCCCCGTCTCCGGCGAGAAATCTGACGGCAATGTTCCTCGATTGGAAAAGTTGAGGAGTCGGGCATGGCAAGGGCATAGTGAGGGAGAAGGAGAACCAGGGTGGTGCCACGCTGACGGCAGCAGCGCCGCCGCCAGTGGTGGAGTCGGCGCTGTCTAGCCGAGCGCTTGCCGGCGGCGACCTCGAGGATGTCGGGGCCTTCCTAGGAGGAGGCTTTATTGGTTGAACTCAATGTGGACGTGAGCGGCTACAGCGAGGAGTGGGAGGTGTCGATCAACCTCGACATTGTTCTTGGGGACGGATGGGTCGGCCGTTGTTGGCTGGAGGAGGAACGCACGGCGGGGCGGCGCTCGACCTGGCCAGGCATGGAGGCGGGCGCGCATGGTCGGGTGGGGAAACAAGGGAGAAGAAGAAAAAATAGAAGAAGAAAATTAGCGACTGGTAAGAGCGGCGGCGGTAGTCGAGGGAAGGGAGGCGGAGAAGGATTGTGGCCAGCGTTCTTAAATTTGTTCTCAGTTTTTTATGGCACACTGTAATATTTTAAGCAGCTTGGAATGAAAGACTGATTTCATATTTCTATTTATATTGTTATCTGGAACACTTTCACTTTATTTTAATGAATCGTCCATTTACAAAAACAGTTCAGTTCTAACTAATCATTTACTCTGTAATGGTTATGTTCTTTTAAGATAATTAAAGATTGACCAGTTGATATTTACTTTATGTTGCAAAGGTTCATCATCTTCTAGGGTTGTGAGCATGTATAGATTTATTGTTATACTTTATGTATAACAAATTATCTTTTAAACTAATCATATTTACTTTGCTAAAATATAGGAGATGTCGGACAATCGTTTGTAGCGCAGGAAGAGGAATCGAGATGGGATTTGATTCGTTGCCTTGTGCGTATAGATGCACATGCACATGGCCTCTTGGCCTAGCCGCGATTGTGTTAAAAAAAGGAAAACCGACATACAAGCTCTAACTTAAGGTTGTCTATGCATAACGTCAAATTATGGCTATAATGGAAATGCATTCCAAGCGAAGTGGAGGGTCAATGTCCTTATTTTGTGTAAGCGAGAAAAGAAACTAAATTACCGTAGCAACGCACAGGCACTCTGCTAGTTATAGATAGATAGATAGATAAGACTAACTGAATGCCCACACGTTGCAGCGGATCTCTCGCGCACTCCTTTCCTCCCCTCTCTCTCTCTCTCTCCCATGTTGATCATATTGTTAAGGAACTAAACAACCTACATGCTCACTTGTTCTCAAGATAATCATTCTAGATAACTATAACCGTTAGATGAAAAAAGTTATACCATAGATTGATATTCATCATGGAGGATGCACCATCTTGTCAGTGGTGTGGCATGATTGACGCGGTAGCGGAAGTCCCTCACTATGCAGCACACACATGATATAAGTGTTGGTGATACTCGACGTCGAAGGTCAGAAAAACATCAAGACACCAGAGGTGCCGATGCACCATGAGGCGTTCTAGGACGCATAGTCAGCACCGCGATCCACCTGGACAAGAGAACTGAGCAAGGGTGCCCTGCTCAGCCAGAACACCACGCAAGTGCTTGACGATATACTCACCAGCAGAGTCAGCACGAAACACGCGAATTGGTGTAGAGAACTGAGTAAGAACCATCGATGCAAAGCGCTTATATATGGAGAGAACCTCACTACGATTAGACATAAAATACAGCCAGGTATAGCGAGAGAAATCATCAATAAAAATGATATATATCGATGGCCCCCTTTCGAAGCGAAAGGAGATAGACCCCAAACATCAGAGTGTACTAAATCGAAAGGTTGTTGAGATACAGACTCACTAGTAGGATAAGGTAACTGAACCCGTTTACCTAGCCTACAACCCTGACACTGCAACGAAACATCTCCTGAGATAGACCCTAGAAGACCACGATGAACTAATGATGATAGCCGAGAGCCACAAAGGTGACCAAGATGATGATGCCACTGTTGAAAAGATCCAGTAGCAGAGGTGACAACAGCAGGAGAACTGGCAGACAAGGTAGCAGCGGAAGGAACACGAAGCCAATCTAACTCCTAAAGCCCCTGAGAATCACGGCGGCGAGGGCCAACCCCAACCAGATCCTATGTGCGACGATCTTGAACAAAACAAGAATCGGCGTCAAGAATGATGCGACAACTAGAGTCAGAAAACTGACTAGCAGAAAACAGGTTCATCGTAAGACGAGGAACATGAGAAATATCAGGAACAGAAAAGGAAGAAGTGGAAAGAGTGCCCCGACTAGAGATAGAAAGAGGAGTACCATCAGCTGTGAGAACACTAAGAGGAGAGTCAAGAGGTTGAATAGAAGACAGAGTGGAAGAATCATAAGTCATATGAAAAGAAGCTCCAGAATCTAAAACCCATGGCGATGTACCTGACTGTGTGGATGGTGGTGGTCTCGTAGTGCCAGAAGAATCAGTCACCGAGCCAGCAGTACATGTCGAAGAAGATCCTGTAGCAGCGAGCAGCCTCTTGAGCCGCAAAATGTCCTGATCAGTGAACTCAACCGTAGAGGATCCAGAAGGAGCACGAGGTATGGGAGAAGCAAACGACTTTTGCTGATGCAGATCTCGCTCCTTCGTATAGTAGCGAGACTTAGAGTAGCCATCCGCGTCACAGTAGGAACAGTGATAGCATGGAAGACCCTGGTGAAAGGGAAACGGGCGTCGCCTAGAGGGGTAAATGGGCGTTTTAAAATTATTATGGTTTAAGCTCTAATTAATGCGAAATAAAACTTAACGTTTAATTTATTAAGCCAAAACCTATATTCACTAGGTTCACTAAGTGCACCAATAGCCTATGCTAAGTAAGACAAGCAACAAGGTGATAGCAAGATATACTACTTAAAGCACGATGGCTATCATAATGTAAATTGCATAAGTAAAGGGCTCGGTTGAGAGATAACCAATGGACGCGGAGACGATGATTTGTTTCCGGAAGTTCGCTTCCAAAGAAGCTACATCTCCGTTGGAGAGGTGCGATGGCGCAATGTACTTCGAACACCACAAATGGCTCACCTCGAGGTGTGGTGGCTCTATGCTCACCCAACACCACACAAGGCCTCACCCCAAGATGCGAAGGCACGCAACTCACCGACGCCACAAAAGGCTCACCATGTTCTCTCGTGAGCTCGCCACAAAGGCCTACTCATGTTCCACTATGGGACACCTGAGGGCGATCATCGAACCCGTACAAAGCTTGGGACAATCTCCACAACTCAATTGGAGGGCTCCCAAGAAACACCACAAAGGCTCCACAATGCCACAATAGGCCAACAAGCTTGGGGAATCTTCACAACTCAATTGGAGCCCACAAGAACACACCACAACTCCACACAACCGTCTAGGATTTCAAGAACCCAAGAGAAACAAGCCTAAGAGTTTGAACTCGCCGAATCTCCGAGGAGAACTCAAACCTATGAACCAAATACAAGAGGCAAGTCCTTCTCTCTCAAATTCCACCAAAGCTACAAAAACTATTGGGGGAATAAGAGAGGAAGAACACAAGAGGAGAACACAAAACACTCGATTCCTTCATAAAGAAGGGATTTGGTTTGGTAGGGGTTGTAGATCTAGATCTCCTCTCTCAAATCCCTCAAAAAGATGCAAGAATCATAGGAGGGGGAAGGGAGAGGACAAGCTCTTCAAAGTCAACAATGGAGGAGAGAGAAGGAAAAAACCAAGAAAAGCAAGTAGTCCCACGAAGGGAAAGGGGAGCTCCTTTTAAAGGGCTCCCCGATCTGGTCGTTATGCACATTTTCGTGCATGACCGGTAGTACCGGCCACCCCCGGTACTACCGGTGGCACCCAGCCAACGGTCCAAATCAGCGATGCGAACGAACACAAAAATGATCATGGCCGATACTACCGCCGTCCACCGGAACTTCCGGCGGGGACGATACTACCGCTAGAAATACCTATCCAAGTTCCATCAAATAGTGCACACCAAGACAGAGAGGGTACTGAAACGAAATCAGGATTACCGGAATTTGGGCCGGAATTAACACCGGTACTACCAGCGGCAAATTCCCTAGCGGTACTACCAGTCAGGGCCGGCTCTATGTTTCGGAGGGCCCTAGGGCGAAGCCGACACATGAGCCTTAAAGGCTATATATGTATCAACCTGCACCTCTCTATTTTCGTTTGCAAAATATGAAGATGTACATCCAATCACACACTCTTAGATTAAATGGTATAAAAATGAGTGTTAAGCATTAAAAGACCGAAAACTAAAAATTCTCTTTTATTTCTCTTCCCAGCACTAGACTTATGTTTTTTGGGCAACATTGGAGCACCTACAATTGTGAGAAGAACAAAATGCGTCGACTGTCCAGAAATATTACTTAGAACTTGTCTAGTTTGCATGTATCTAAAACACTAAAACTCGTTAAGATACACGTGAATCTAGACAATTCTGGATCATTTAATTTCGAGCGGATGAAGTACATTGAACTAAGAACCCTAAATCTCTAATCTAAAATTGCAATTCGCTTAAGCGACGATTGAACGTACCATCTGTCCGACAGTGGCGAGCGAGGCTATGGAGAGCAGAGATGGATTTTCTAGCTCAGTTGATCAACTCCTAGTAGAAAATATCCATCTCTAGTCTAGAGACTACTCTCTCTATTCAGAAATATAATATGTTTTAGCTTTGTGAACGGAATGTATCTAGACGTATTTAGTGTATAGGTTCGTAGAGGTTCGGAGTGAACCTACACTAAAATCTTCTAGATTCATTCATTTCATAAAGCTAAAATATCTTATATTTCTGAGTAGAGGGAGTACATCATTACAGGCAAAATCGGCCGGGGCAGTTAAATAGACGGACAAGAACAACCGAACACAAACAACACTCTATACACGAAACGATCCGTGACTTCTCCACACGTCTATTCTCTAGTTGCATTTTTTTAGCCCAAATAAATAATGGCTCGGCAGGAGTACTAAAGGATGCTACTATTTATGGGCCCCCACATGCATGGGCCCTAGGCCATTGCACATGGTGGCCATGGGTAAGAACCGGCCCTGCTACCAGTGGACGGCCGAAACTTCCAGTCAAGACAAAACTCTAGAACCAAAATCGTCATAACTTTCGCATCCGAACTCTAAATGAGATAAAATCAATTTTGTTGGAAAGATAACTACATGTAGAAATACTAGGTATCACCAAGGGAGAAAATACCATGAATATATATATGAGATATCTTCTAAGGTGGGGAGCCGGAAAACGCAAGATAAAAACACAATAAGATATTCAAGGAAAATTTATTTTTGATGAACTAGAGCTTGTTATGATGATAACCACAAGCTCTATATCCTCACATGGACAAGAACCAAACAACAACCAAGAAATATGATGCTATGTATGCAAAGGCTTGAGATCTCTCCGAAAGATGCGATTGAGCTACTCACTCGAGAGCCCCTCTTGATAGTACGACTATCTATCCTAAACCCGGTCTCTCAACACTAGAAGAGACCAATAAAATAGAAACCCTATCAAGATCATACATTTTCCTTGAGTATCCCACTTGAGCTTGATGTAGACGATCTTGTCACCTTCAAGATGGATCGCCTTTCTTGTTTGGTCTTGCTTGATGAAGACTTGTGACGAGCTCCCCCATACTCCATGGGGAAACCTCTTCTTTGACCTTGTCTTCATCACTCCATGATCACCAAGGATGGCAAGATTCAAGCATGAGATCTTCTAGCGATGGTGCACCTTGAGTTTGCACATCATTTCTTGATGATGTCTTGAAGATGGCCATAAGGAACTCCATCTCCTTCTTCTTCAACACATACTTGATCTTGTTATTCTTCTTCTTCTTCAACAAGATTTCAATAGGCACAAAGCCCTTGGACATTACTTCTTCTTTTTCAACCTTAAACCCAACACATGGTCCAAGCGATGTCAATACACAAACCTACAAGCAAAACTCAATCCACACATTAGTCCATAGAGATTGTCATTAATTACCAAAACTACACATGGGGGCGTACATGCCCTTTCACCTGGCCACGACCCTGACCCTGACTCTGGCCCTGACTTTGTGGAGTAGGTAGCAGTGGACCGCGAGTGCGGCGGGGGAGCAGGTAACGACGAAGAACCGCGAGCAGCAAGCACAGAAGGAACCTCAAGCAAACCAGTAACACATAGGCGAGTCTCCTTAGCACGAAGCTCAGACACCTCAGTGGTAGGGATACGACCACGGGCAAGGAGGTTAGCCCGCTAGGGCTCAAACTCCTTGCGGAGCTGAGATAAGAACTCAAAGGCGCGATGGAACTCCAAGTCAGAACGCACCATCTCACAACACGGGCATGTACCACAAACAACAGTGCGGAGAGAATCCATCTAACGCCATATAGCAGCACTCTGAGTATAGAACTGGTCAATAGTAGAGTCACCCTGCTTGAGCTCATGTTCCTGGCGAACCACGGACAGATAGAGAACATCCCCTGACGGCTGATAGCGCTGACGAAGATGAGACCACATGATGGCAACAGTACCAAGACTCATAAACTCATATGCAAACTGCGGGAGAATGCTGGTAGTGGGAATAGCATCAACACGAGCATCATCATCGACCCACTGAGTGTAAGGAGTCAGATCCAGGCGGTATGTGGCTAGAGCATCAGAGTACTCCTAAGTCTGTCGGGCATATGTGGCAACATCATCATCCTTCGCCTTCTTGGCGGCATCCTTGACAGTTTGAGGAGCATCTGCAACAACAGCTGGTAGAGTCGGCAGAGTAGGGACCACAGGACCAATGAGGCATGACGGACAAGAGACCTCGCCGGAAAGCACACCCCACAAACGGAGACCACACATATGGATGCACATGAAGGCAGCAAAATCAGGATAATTGGTGCCAATAAAAATCACTGGGCAACGAGGAATCGCAACACCCGGAAGAGGAAGACTTTTTTTGTCTTTTTTTGGCCGGGTCACCAACCGATCAAAGATCAATCTATAATCAGCTGAAGACGCACGCGGGGGCAAGCTCTGATAGATCTCCAAATCAGCTAAAGATGTACACGGGAGCAAGCTTCGGGGAAACGCGGGGGCACGCGGGGGCAGCTTCCACGCCAGCTGAAGACATACGAGGGGCGACCAAGTAGCAGGAGACAGTCGGGTGGGCGGCGACCAGGCAAGCAGCGGCGGAGCAGCTGCTAGAGAGAGGTGGTGGACAGGCCCGCTGCAAGACGGGCGGCGGACAGGCGCGCTGTAATGAACGGGGTGACGGAGAGGATCGCAAGGAAACGGCCTGCCGGCAGTGGAGTGGTCGGTGGCGACGGAGGGGCAGCAGGCACGACTAGAGAAGATGGACGGCGGCGGCGGTGAATTAGTGGACGAGTCGTGGGTCCGAAAAAATACCTAATCTGGTCTCTGATACCACGTTGGAGGAATAAACGACTTGTATTTCAGAGGTGCCAAAGACCATAATATATAGTACATGTACAGGTGTAAATATGCAGAAATTCCTCTAATTCATGTAGGAAAAAGTACAATGTACAAATATCTCTCTAACAGATGTCGCCATCTAAGTCGGTGGTGCAACATAATCGACGCGGTAGCGGAAGTCCCTCGCTATGCAGCACACACATGATATAAGTGTTGGTGATACTCGAAGCTGAAGGTTAGAAAAACATCAAGACATCAGAGGTGCCGATGCACGCGTTCTAGGACGCATAGTCAGCACTGCGATCCTACGATCCTAGGTCATACCATGAAGAATGGAAGAAAGCGGTGGCAAGCAACGTCATTGGCCAGACGTCGATGTTCCAATCATCCCACCCGGAGAAACTATCACCACTTTTATTTTGTTTGATGCAACTCCAGTACATGAGACACTTGGATCAGTTCCAAGGTGTCTAAGTAATGATATCTTGTTTTAGCCGAGTAAAATTATCTTGGTAACCATCCTAAGTAGAAACGTCCAACAAGAACATAATGCTGGTCCTGGGTCAGTGATGCACTGCAGGGTGTATTTTTTTACCTAAATCATAGGGTGTTTTGGGGACCAGTGATCTGCGTTCACCATCTAATTCTTTCTTTCTTGGCATCAAAAGCATGGGAAGGCAGCAAACCGCTATCGTTCCTCACATGGTTAGGTTTCAATGTTCCGTAAATAAAACTATTAAGAGTCGTAGAGAGAGGGCACCTACTGATGTTTTGAAGGTTCAATTTGAGCTAAAGAATTATGCCATATCCTCCGTACCAGAGCTTGTGTCTATCTCTGACACCATCTGACGAAGGAACTCCAAGCTAATTTAATTTAGTTCTTTGACATCGGAGATCTCCATTGAGCGAACCAAACATGAGCATTCTAAACACAAACGAATAGATATACAGAAGTTGCGGGGCAAAAGTTTAATTCAGACTTCTCCAATGGCGTGAGGCTGATGGATCAGATACAAAATCTGTCTGTAGGAGTGCAAATTTAGAGGATCGATTCCGGCGGCCGAAGTTTAGAGGAGCAATTTTTTTCTCCTCGGTAAACAGTGCACCGAAATCGGCTCTAACATTTAAGGGATCGATTAGAGATGCATTAATGACCTTCCATGATCATTTCTGAAGACCGCATCCTAGGCACCACATTTCAGCTTCCCCATAAAGCAAGCATCCACATTAACTTTAGCAGGTTTCGGTCAAGGTCTGTGTTTAGACAACGACAATATGGTTCTCTTCTATCATTTTTGCAAGAAGCCAACACCATCAGGCAAATCTAGAATGCAAAATTCAGGCAACTGTTAGGTGCCTTTCTTCAGATACAGGTCTTTGTCCTGGTAGAGATGTTCTCTCCGTGTCTTGTGTGAATCCATTCACACTCCTCTTTGTAAAGTGCTGCTAGTTGAATAAAAATCTTTTTTATGTTCAAAAATAAAACTGAGGTGCTCTCTATCTCAAATTTAGAAAGGTCTAGCCATGTGAGAAAACTATGATGCGTTCTAGATACTAGACGAAGATGCGCGCTTCACTGTGCCACCTGCCCCTCGTTTTATCATGGCCTTGTCATCTTGGTTGTCAACATAGCACTGCGCAAGCGTGCCAGACACTGGCATGGCATTGTTGGCATGGTGTTTTGTTTGATTGACCTTGAGTACTACGATTGATATGGGTTCCTTGCTGCGTCTGTTTCTCTCTGTCATGAGTTCACAACTACATGCTAACTCACCTCTAAGTTAAGTACACTAGGAGATGCTAACTCAGTCTAAGTTAAGTATATTCGGAGAAACTGCTCCTCTTCCAATAGTATGTAGGTAGGTAGAGAGAACAACAAAGTCTGGTAATGTATGGATTATAAAATTTTCATATCATGTTCTAAAATCTGAATGAGAATAAAATAGTTCTGTAGTATATCTTCATCACCATTCTGTCAATAGTCACTACATCTTAGAAGTTTTTTACTTGCTTGTGTCTTCCTAATTTCTATGGCTTCTGCCAACAGCTCACCTCCCCTCAAACTATGATGTGGCACCCACATCAACTCACTGCCTTACCTGGATGGAAAAATGATATGAAGTTTTTCTCATCGGATGCACATGAAATGGCAAATTTTAGAAGTTTATCAAGGATAAAACGTACACAAAATGACAATGGTGCATGAGTCAAACAACACAAAAATATCCCCTCCCATGAATTTCCACAAGCAGTTCGTTTACATATTTCCAATGGTAAATCAAATATAAAAGTGAAATTATATAAAGAGTATATTCTGCAAGAAAGTCTGGGTGTGGAACAAAGAAAATGGTAGGATCCTCTGGCTCTTCCCACTACGCGTTGGCTACCATAGTTTTTAACACACCACCACCTATTGGTCCTCGTACCTACTACTCTGCATCAATGCTACCATCATATTAATTTGAAAGTGCGAGAGAAGAGACAACAAAGCTGAATGGCTTGGCTCTACTCGACCTCCACAAAATGCTGCAACGAAGCCACAACTGTCAAGCATGATATGCGCGACAAGGAGTGAGACTTTCATACTGTGGTTCATTCCACCTTCCCATTGCCATCATGACCACTCAACATCCTCTGCTCAACCCAGCGCATCAGTTTCTACGCCTAAAACTCCAAAGGTCTTTGCTTTGCTTCCCCACATTGCTAGGCTCCCTCACTCCACCTCTCTTATGCTTTCCAATGATAAAAATAGGCAAGAGAATGTGTGATGAATTGGTGATTGAAACCAGAAGAGCCAGGAAGCTTGTGGAACTGAAATGAGTTGATCTCGCCTGCTTTCTATAAGTTTACCCGGGAACTAAGCTTTTTGCCACAAATAATGAGAAAGTGAAAGAAATTGCATGCACGCGCACACACACAAAAGGTACAATAAGTGTGGTTGCATTATTCTTACCGCCGTGTGAACCAACATGTAAACAATGTGTCGAAGTTCTGCAAGAAAAAGAAAGCAAGGTGTAGGTAAAGCTGTGACATAGTCTCAACAATTGAAATATTCCAGTGACGTTCTGGGAAACGGGAATAAATTGGATGCAAAGGAGAACTTATTAGTATGGAATTTTTGTTCGTGTGGCATAATTAGCTAACATTGGAATTAGACAAGTTACCTAAGATCGAAAAGCATGGTACACAAAAGGACTGGACAGAATTCCACACTACGCAAGAAAGTCAAGTCATTGACTCTTGTGTGTACTGATGTGACATTACTAACATGACAAAGCAACCTAGAAATTTTTGTGGTCCAAAGTAAAGAGACTTATCAAATGCACCCAATAGCATGATATACAAATAAATAATAAGTTCCAGCCATGCATAGGTCATAATTCTGAAGGTTGACTCATACATCACACTCAAACATTGTTACTATAGGCATCAGAATATAAGAGAACTTACTCTCACATTGTGCTAATGCTATGACCATTGAAGCTAACTACCATCATGACTGATATATACTATAGAGGAAAATGAGTTGGAGATGAGTTAACATGAGTATTGCTAATTTAGTAACAGTGACAACAACATCCAAAAGTGTTGTGCAAAATGTAAAGATGCTAAGTAACTTCAAAATTGGATAGTCTTATACAAATTATTATGGAACATATAAACGACCAAGAATTGCAAATGTAATACGGTTATATATGTATATATAGAGAGAGAGGAGAATAAATCATCAATAACTTAACGAATATCCTTTGAGGAGTACGAGTCAGTTATCACATCAAAAAGTACATAACATAAGCCATGGAGATTTAGATCTTTCACGCTCATTTTCTGCATTGCTCCTACAAGCCATCCTAAAATATACAGTAAGGTTCCTACCTACAGAAAATCATCCCACAATGAGCATATTTATGAACTACAATTTTCTCCATTCGCGCTGACTATGAATTCTAAAATATAACCGAAGCGAAGAGGTGATCATGATATTATATGAAACTGACCTACAAATAGTAGTAAGAACAGGTCAAAGATGATTAGAAGGAAAAACTCGTCCACTAAGCCTATTTTAGTTATCATCCTGACTCGGAATAATATGTCAGAACGCTTAACCTAATACCCTAGTCAAGAGAAGATTTAACACGTGACTTTTAACAGTGGACAACCTTTATGTTCTTTGTCACTTACCACACAAGATGTTTCTTTATTGTTGAGAATTTGGGTCTGCATTTGGCAAAGGATCCACATACATGGAGAAGTTCTGGATCATAAAGCTTTAGAGTAGAGCAGCATAAAGCATGTTGGGAGCTGTCGTTAGAGACACCCAAGGAATTGTCATTGTCTAAGGTTGGAATGTGATTCGTCAATTTCAACAACAAAAGAAGAAGAGTCCCACGCCCCGTGTGCCAAAGCATGCTAAGAATCCACCCTGCAAGCCAAAGTGACTATAGTACAGTTGTAAAACCAATCACAAGCCAATCACCTAGCAGATCAGTCATTGGGCTTATTATTGAAGAAATTTAGAGTACCACTCAATCGGGTTGCAAGCTATAGAGTGAAAATTGTGGCAAATGGTGTGGCGAATGATGTAAGCCTAATTCGGAAAGAAGGTGGTTGTGTCTTGGACTCTGCCAGACTGGCACAATGAGCAAATGTAATCCAAAAAATATCCTCTAATTAATCCACATGACACTTTTATAAATATCTCCATTAGGTATCTAACTAATTCTGAATTTGTGTTACTCTTACATGGTAATGGATAGAAACACCCTATCACGAAACTGCAGGCAATAAATCAGATTTCCATCACATGAACTACTGCAAGCAGAACTATAGAAACAGAGTAGCATCACTTACTCTTGGTCGACCAAACAGTCTTCTCCAAGTTTGAGTTAGGCTCCATACACAACTCATATCAATTGAGCGAAAATGCTATCTGGTAATAAGATATATACTACTATAACAATGTTAGAAAATCCATATATGAAAAAGAAACATTATTCAACTGCAATGAACCAGCCAAGCCATTAACTTTCAAATCATAAAGGGTGTGGCTAACACAGCCTTGTTATCTCTGATGGGGTCAAAATATCAGATGTTTCAATAGCGAGCTGATGTTAATACTTTTTAACATAGCCAATGTTAATACTGTTATACTTTCAAGCCTTTCATGCTGGCAGCACCATCCTCTACTTGTCCTCTTATCACTCTCGCTCTTGAAATGCATTGATATTTTTATATAGAGATCCCAATGGTCCAACATCCTATTTTGATTGAAGAACTGAAGTTTTCTCTTTCCATAGTTCACGCCTAAAAACTGAAATTAAGCAGCTAAGAATCTACAGATGGGAGTTCTTTAACTCGACGATGTATGTCAACTCTAAATAATATAAGAAAAGACTTTCCTGAAGTTGACCCATAGGCCATTTTTGCTGATCGGTCTAGCACCTGAATTGAAGCTGTGCACAAAAATTTGTACTATCAGCCTCAATGAAGCCAAAACAATGACAACCGATCTCAGAGAGGAAATTTGATACTACCAATCAAAGTCTAGAACCCCATCACTACGCGAGGCCAAACCTAAACCGAAATTAGAACAACAAGGAGACCAAACCTTTCAATCAAACTCTGGAACCTCACCACTACGCGAGGCCAAATCTAGAACAGAAATTAGAATAGGGAGGAGATCAAACCTTCCAGCCATCAACCACGCATCCAATCACAAAGAACATGGTGGCGCCCCGCGGCGATATAGCCCCGCGGAGCCGAGATCACGCCGAGCCGACGGAAGAACCAGGAACCAGAGAGGTAGCCCAGGTAGAAGAACCACAAGGCCACCGACAAACCACCACCGCGAGAAATCCAACATGTTTGCCCCGGTCAAAGCAGTGGAGATAACCAGGAGAGCTACTCCTCACACCTACGAAATAACCCAAGAAAAGAAAGACAACTAAACCAAAATTATAGGAGACAAAATAACCCAAGAAAGACAAGTCGACCAAAATTATAGGAGACTGCGGATGCGGCCCACAAAAAGCACGGGTCACCCATCACCCATCAGGTGCTGAAGAAAAAAACTACACACCCAAACTGCCCTGGAGCCAATGCGTGGGAAAGCCGACTCACCCCATCGAGCGCCCATCCACCAAGTCGCCGCGAACAACAAGGTAAGAGAGCGGGCCCACATGCAGGCGCACAGGAAAGACAAGATGCTCTGTAGGTGCCCCCAGATCGCTCGCAGCTTACCGTGCTTAAGATTTTAAAGAATTATTTAAACCCCATCTTAGCTATGCTAGCTCACGGTTTTGGTTAGTAAATTACGCAAAAGATGACAGACTATTAACTTTCACTGTCTTCTCTTTAAGAACATGACTCGTATGAAACAAAAAGCTTTGATAAAATTAAGCTACATGTGTCGCAGTGCTTGTTCTCCATAATAGCTGAATTAGTTCATGTACTGATAGAACAACAATTGTGAGGGCAAAACTACTACGGAGGCATCAAAATGAAAAATCATCTATCTTTGTCTAAAGAAAAATCATCTCTATAAATAAATCTAGAAGTCCATAACAACTGAATATTGATTGCTTTCCCTTTTTGTATATAGCTGCAGGCATTACATTAAACACAACAGAAAGTAATTTGTTAGGTAAAAAACAAATCGTCTTGTCCCAATTCATTAAACCTTTTTTGGTTAAACACGCACAAGCTAGAACATATCTTCACTATTCCAACTGTAATTTATTAGAAAATCAAATAATGCCGAATGCACACCCCCACAAGAGATTGTTGAGATGTCCAACACATACATACAACTATAAAACAAAATCGTCCTCTTCCTATGATGCATTCCAACAAGCACATGATAGCTAGGCATTGCGAAAGTCAGAGTCAAGAACAAATAGAATGTACTCCCTCCGTCCCAAAATAAGTGACGTGGGTTTGTCTAGATTCGGACGTATCTAGACACGATTTAGTATATAGGTACAAGCGAATTTAGACAAACTCAAGTCTCTTATTTTGGGACGGAGGGAGTAGATTAGTTTCTCACCTACAGACATTCACCTGAGAAAAGAAAGATACAGATCAATCTCGTGACTTCAGAGCTGGGCTTCCCTTGAGAGGAGAGGTGTCAGGAGAGGCGAGCAGCTTGGCCAGCTGCAAGGAACTCGTGGGACAACTTCACAGGTGGCCTTAGGGAGGGGACCTCGTCCTGATGTTGCTCCAGTGGGTGGTGGCACTGGCATGGTCATCGCGGTGATTTCTTCTCCGCGGGTTGAAGGTCGCCGTGCCTCTGCGCAGGTCGTTGACCACTCTCCCACCCCTCCTTCTTCAGTCGGATGGCGGATTTGAGGGATCTTGGAACAACTGAATAGAACAGTGTCCTCCATGCCACCGCTCAAGCCTCACCATGGCCGGTTTGGGTGGAGAGGAGAGCAAACGACCATGGTTCCGCCGCCATAACTGCAGATTTTGCCTTGGTTGGGCGAGTGTAAGGTCACCACCACGGTGGAAGGGGAGGGCCGAGTTCCAAGGTGCGCGGATAAGGAAGAGGAAATCGGGATGGCAAGTGCGAGATGGGTAGGGTTTGGCCTGGGAGAGATAGATACATCGACCCGGTCATCGGCTTTGGGGGGCGTCACCTGCATTTTCTTTTTTACATCATTGTTGTGCAGTGGACCAAAGTCAGGGGTGGGGACATTTGCTTCATCACAGGAGAGACGTCCCAGACTTTGTAACAAAAAACCAAGTTTACCTGCTCAAATTAATGATCCAGATGACTCCTTTCTGATATCTGACGGCTGACAACATCCAGAGCTTGGAGTGCGCTCAGCAGGCGGGTAAGTCACCAGGCTTAAGCCTTAGTTTAATGTAATCTGAAATAGGTAGATCTCAGAGAGAAAACATGAGAAGGAATTTGTAAATTCATAAGAAATAAATATACCTAGCGATACCTTGGAAGGAAGCACACAAATACGATAGCTATTTTATCATGACTGCGTAACCAATTCAGAGTACAGTGGTACAGTAGAAGCAGGTAAGAGTAAGGATGGCAATTTTGCCCATGGGTACGGGTACCCACGGGTACCGTACCGACATGGGTAGGGTATGGACACACTTTTATATCCATGGGTAATACCCATACCCTACCCGTTAAGTTACGATACGGGCACGGGTACAAACCTGTACCCATGGGTATATCCATACACTGCCCATTTAAACTGACATGTCAAACTTACCTGCAGAGTGTCAACCTATGAGGCCAAGAAGCCTAGGGACAAGTATGCGATTGCGAATTCTAAACTTCGATACTTTCATGTACTCGTCTACCTATTATTAAGTAGAGATAATTGTCTTTTTTTCAAATATATGTTATTGATGAACGTAAAATTGTGAATAGCTTGTGTACTATTGGATCTACCCACAGGGTACCCAATGGGTATGGGTACCCGGCGGGTATGGGTATGGGTAAAGTTTTATACCCGCGGGTACGGGTATGGGTAAGATTTTGTACCCATTGACTATACGGGTATGGGTATGGTATTGCTCTACCCTGCTCATACCCTACCCATTGCCATCCTTAGGTAAGAGACACACACCTCAGCCAGTCCAGAATTATGTGCTGGTCAATTGTGGTGGTCGACACTGGCGCCGGCCAGAGTCAAGAAAACCATGTATACATTTCTCTATCTTTGGCAAACCTTGAGCAGAGCCATCAGTCGGTCCATCATCGTATCTCCTGTAGTGTAGAACATTGACCTGAAACAGATCAACAAAGAACACGGTTAAAGCTTTATCTTCAGGAGGTCGAAATACATGACTCAAATTCAGATAACTGATGCTCCATTTTGATATATGTATAGACAGAGAATCCAAATATGACACAAAATAGTGGAAAATAAGACCCAAACTTGTAGCTACATCAACAACAGTAGAAAAAGGAGATAATGAAGGTAGGCAATGGCTGCTAACCTGTTGGCATGCTCATAAGCTAGCGCTTGCGGCCATAACTGAATTTTGTAGAGCTGCAAGAGTCAATAGGGAAACTCTGACAGTCTGCACAAAAGAGTATACGTAAAAATTATCGTATGAATCATGCGCACATATGTTCAGCATGTAGTTGTAAGAATCTTTCTCACCTCACGCGACACTGTCAGCTGGCATCTCTAGCCGATGATCAACGATGGAGTTTGTAGGAGAAGATACAGCCCTACAGCTTGGTGGAGGCGCTCTCCGTCTTCATAGGATCACCGCGATCGGCTACTACTGCCCGGCCAGCCTGCAGGTGCATGGTGCACCGCCGATAAACCCATGGTCCTGCCACAGTCACGACCGCTTTGTGGTTCTCCCTGTGATTAGCATGAAACCATGGAGCTTGCTGGCAGTGCCGCCGACGCATCGTTCTCCTCGATTAGTAGAAAAAAGAGAATACCTCATAATAGCTCTGGTTGTGCCTGGTGATGTTGATGTGCTTGCCACTGCTATCCTTCTACCACTGATCGTCCTCTTTTCTACATCTCTCTACTGCCTGTTGCAAAATCATATTCTATGTCGTAGTCTAGTAAGAAATTACTGTAGACCATTATTTTCTTACTCCAATATAATAGACCGAGATATTCTAATACATGGTACATGCTTAAGTCAGGGATCGCATGAGAGAAGTAAATTTATCTACACACTTGAATTCAGTAGCTATGTTGATCACTCTATATTCATTTCCAACCAAGTAGGCATGCAATCAAACCAGGCCAAGTTCATTAGCAATGTATATGCAACATGCCACCGAAAGCAAGAAAGCTGAATATCATTCGGTGCTCTGATAATTAGAGTTAATATAAATAGAGCGAAAAAGTAGAAAGCAAACTACCTTGTAGGACTTCTCGTTGCAGAAAGCTACCATGTACCTTAACTGAATGTTTTCCTCAATCTTCCTTGCCTATGGATATAAAGGCAAATAGCACTCAACCTATACTCAGGATAACATGCCCTAAGACGCCATGTAAAAATAATTTGGATTACATAGAAGAATGTGCATATGCAGTACAAATGAAGAATATACAAAAACATATTGATGTAATGCTTTCATATCCAGTGTATTTAGTTTCAGCTGTAGAGACTACATGAGTATATACCTTCTGCAAGCTCAATGAATAATGGTTGTTGCGTGTCATCCCCGTCGCCTGAACATACCCGAGGAACCACCCATCTCTGTTACCCACCATACCTCCTTGCCACCCTCCTGCATAAAGAAAGAAAGATACCTTGATGGTGTTCAGCAGGAATGATAATCCATGAAAGGAAGGAGTGGACGATGGGGCGAGTCAGACGTAGCATATATTGTTATCCTTGTAGTCCCGAGGATAATTATCTTTCTTTTGTAGATCAGTAAGGTCCGGACTAATTTCCATAGATGGGAGCAAGTTGCTTCAAATACCGGAGAATATGTTCATCTGACAAAAGAGATACATAGCAGCGAAGCATTGAGTGGCAGGTATGAAAAGGCAGTAAAATGATGGCAATGGTCATTTTTTAAAGAACTTCTTTGATTTCCACCATTTCCTAATCTGTCTCGCATCTAATATCTCGAGTCTGAACTTTATCTCGACTCTGAACTTTGAATGGAACCGTGTACTTTTTTTTAGGGATTTTTTTAGGGAATCGTGTACTTATTCTGGACTGAAGTTCTTTTGTTTATTTATGTCAAAGGTGGATTATATGGGAAAGACAACCACAGTTGCATCACAAACTGGATTGACAATAGAAAGAGACATGAGAGAGAAAGGACACTCGTCCTGGAAAAGATTGACCATAGAAAGCTAACGAAATCAGATCTGGAGAGAGAAAGAAAAGAGACTGGGAAGGAGATTTTACCTTCCGCGCTCGAAATCGGCCATCCCGACCATGGGAACAATGCCTGTTTCCCGTTTCACGCCATGGCCTCATGCACCTCGTCTTGGAAAAAAGAGAAGATAGATAGGAAAAAATAAGGAAAAACGGAGAATGGAGGTGCATGAGGAGATATTACTGGCAAGATTTCCATAGACGATCCGCTGCCGCCAGTACCTACACATGCGAGATGAAGAATGGAGGTGCGATCGTACCTACACAGGCGCGGAGAAGAATCCACCGCCGCCAGTACCATGCCTCAATCCTCGTCGTTGCTGCAAAGAAAGAAGAGAGATTTAGGCACGAGAGAGAGAGAGAGAGTTTAGGCGTGAGAGAGAGAGAGAGTCTTGGTACGGAAAAGGCGAATCGGGAAAAGAGACCGTACATGCAAAAGGGGAAACCACCACCGCCGTTCTTGTGTTTACCGCCGGTGTCTCATCCCCATCGAACGCTGGAGGCGGCGGAACCCTAGATCTTTTGCTGCTCGTTGAAGAAGAAGAAGAGGAGAGAGAGAGAGAGAGAGAGAGAGAGCGAGAGAAGAGCAGAGTGGAGGATGTAGTCCATACTGAGATCATGAGGTGAACCGCCGTACGCGAGCTTCATCCTTGCCATCGTCGTCCTCTCGCTGATTCCCGGTGTGAGCCGGAGGGAGGCGGGGACATGCGCAGGTCATGGTAGTTGCCGGCTGGCTAGAGCCTACGACCGCACGGTGTGCGGAAGGCCATGGCTAACCAACGCGACATCGGAACAGCCAGAACTCGAGGAGGGGAGCGCGGAAGAGAGCGCCGCCGCTAGGGTTAGGGTTTTGAGCTAGGGAGGATATGGGGAAAAATGAACGTGTTTTTGATGCGTAGCGTTTCAGGCGTGGCTTATATAAAAAACAAACGCCCCACACACACATATTCTTGGATGAACACGTGTCGAAGCCCACCATTGGACGCTAGCGAGAGGCAACACAACAACGCGACTACGCGTTCTCCCACATCCAGCAAGAACAGAAAAGTAGGCCCACAGGCAGAGACAATAAAGCGCACGGCGCACCGCAGGAGCGCTGAGAAGGCTCCCTGCATCTCATGCTTAAGCAATTGATTAATACCGGAGAATCAAACGGCAAGAAATCGCGCGCGGGGGAGTGGCCTCAACAGGCGGGTCACTCACCAAGCTTAAGCTATAGATAAATATGTTCTTATCACAAACTAACATTCCATCATTCCTCCTAACGTGGAAAGGTTAGCAACCTGCAACATCCATATTCCTACTAACAAATGCATTATGCATCACTCCTAGTAGTCTAGCTCATGCATTTGCTTGGGAGCTGAAAGCTAAGAATTGGTAATACATTTAAGCATGCCCTTACATATATGACAACTTAAATTATTCTACCACATCCGTCTCAAAATAGATGTCGGGAATTTGTTTAAATTCGAGATACATCTAAATTTAGACAAATTTGTGACATCTATTTTGAGACGGAGGGAGTAAAAGGCTTTTCTCAAGAAAGTGCTACAGAAAAAATGCTGAACAGGGATATGAGCAGAGGAGCAGAATATAGAATACAGTCACTGATGCACCATCAATTCCACCTTGTGGTATAAAATACTAAATTAGTATGTCAAATACTGAACTGATCGAAACCTTCTGATTGCAAACTTTAGAACAAAAGGAGAGCTGGTGGAAATTCGGAACATCCAATCGGGGATAACCGAGAGGAGCACTGACATGAGCAATGAATTAAAATGGAGTAGTTAATAGTCCACTAATAATGCATAGTTGAGAAGAATATTTTGGTTGACACCAAACGATGAATACTTATGGCACCTAGTTGTAGCCACAATCTTTTGCCTGATCTAAAGCTAGTACGAATCATCACCAATGTCTGATTTCTCCATCATGGAATCACGCATAACATTAGCCATCAAGAACTAAATCTAAAATAAATCACACATAACATTAAAGAGACATGAGATGTCCCATTGGCTACTATATTTTCAGGAATTCATGTGTGAACTAAACAACAGGGATAGAGGCGATCGAGCTCCTCACACATTCTAGGATTACCTCATCGTAGTTGGATTCATGTGTGAACTAAACTGAACTAAAATGATTTTTCACGATCAGAAAACGCATGCTAGGATTACCTCCTCGTAGCGCTGGATGAGGGCGAGGTGCTCCTCCCCGGACATGACGGGGCAGAGCACGACCATGGTCTCCTATGCCGCAGCCCCAGGGCCAGGGCGACATCTCACCCTCCTCCAGCGCCGCCTCGGACTCCATCATATTGAGCCCGCCGCCGGCCTCTCTTCATCGAGGAGACCAATAGCATTAGCGTGGCGCCCTCCTTGCCGCGGCGGCAGCAGGCGTTGAGGAAGGGGTTGTTGTCCTCCTCATCCCAGATGGATGGACGCCGGAGTTTAGAAGGCTAGGTCTCGTCGGACCTGAACGTCCGCGGGTGGGAGAAGCCGGAGGGTGTCGAAGATGTTGGGCTGCGGAGGACCAGGAGCGGGGGCCGACAGGGGGTTGGCTACGGTTCGCACGCGGAGGCGGGAATGGAGGCATGGGGTGGGGAAATCTGCCGGGGTAGTTCGTAGGGAAGCATGCGGGCGGCGGGGATTGGTTGCTGGCGGCGGCGCTGAGAGGAAGTGGGAAATCGAGAGAGGCTGCATCGGGCTATACGCGGTGGTAAACTTTTCCTTTTTTCCACTATGCACGACTTGACCTTCCCTATTTCCTCCATCATGAACTGTGGGCCTAGTAGTAGGAATCAACTCACGCGCGCGGGAGTGGCCTCAACGGGAGAGTAACTCACCACGCTTAAGCCATAGATTAATTAGCAAGAGTATTGTCAGATCGGGGCACATGGTCATGATCCAGCACAAATTTCGACTACCCCGCCTGCCCCTACCTTGCACCAGCGAATTTATTAGAGGCATGATAGGATCAGCAAATGTCGGCAGCTGCTGCCAGGCACAGCACTCGGAAGCCCAACCCGAACATAATCAAATCGCCGGTGCTTCCTTAAGGCCTCGTTTTGTACTAGTGTAGGGGATTAGCTAGGATAATCTCCACAGGGATTAGGTGAATCATCTCCCTCCACCCGATCTCCTAAAAATCTCTGCCGGCTAATCCCTCTGAATTCCTCTCTATAAACATTTCTGCTTCAGTGCGCACCCGCGTGAAAAATAGAAGTTTGGAAATACACATGGACGGCTAGGATACGCGCGGACGGTTCTTAATCGGGGGGCGCGATTGTCCTTCCGAAATTGCCGTCGTTGCTTTGTAAAAAAAAAGAACCATAGAAGCCCGCGTAGATGCCCGTATGGCCCGTTCACCGGCGCATATTCTAGACGTATGCACGTGGGTGCCGAACCGTCGGCTTCCTTAAGTAGCATAGTCAGTGGTTGGTCTGCGTTCCAACCACTTCGAAAAATTCCCCAAATCGGGAAGCAAACCCTAACTAGTCGTCTCTCCACAAACACTCGATCACGACGGCCGTCCATGGAGAAAGGGAAGCAGGTGGCGACGCCCGCTGACAACGTGGAGAGGGGGAAGCAGGTGGCGGCGGACGTTGAGCACGCGGAGAAGGGGAAGTAGGTCACGGATGCAGAGGGCAAAAATGGGAGCTCCGACTGGGGTCGGTCGGCCGTCTACTCCGGTGTGCATCCAATGAAGCGGAAGTTTGAGACGGAGGCGCAGATCAGGAGGAAGAAGAAGAAGAACCTGAAGAACAGGTTGCGTCGGGAGGAAGGAGAGGGGAGAAGATCTACTCGCCTGCCGATGTCAAGACCTCGAGTCCGACAGCGATGGCACCGATGAGGTAAGTCCAGATCTTGCTCCTAGTGTTCTTGCCGCCGAGGTCTGCCTCGTCCTATTCTTGCTAGGGTTTGTGGTGCTAGTAGGGTTAGATGCGCCTAGCGATGCTAGTTTGTGCCAGGTTAGATGCGTCGTAGATTAGCTACTGATTTCCCTAGGACCCCTTTGGCGATGTTCTGATGGATCTAGGATCAAGTAGGCTTCTGTTTTGGCAGGCTAGGTCGTCGAGTGGTTCCTCTTACTTTGAATGTTATGATATTTGTAATCTGTGCTAGGTTTACATGCGACTAGATGATGTAGCTTATGCTTGGCCTTTGTGCCTGAGTTTTTGGTCTTGAACGATCTGAGAAGTAAGAACCTGCATTTCGTTTGCAATGAAAATGGAATGGGGCTCCTGCCTATTGATCTACACATATTAGCTATTAATGTGTTCTCCCTTAGTGCTAGTAATACAATTGATTTATGGGTTCTACTTGCGACCTCTTCGAGATTGTAAATTTTGATAATGTGACCATGGATAGTTCAAGTTCATATTAGGTGTTACTTTCTAAAAAATCTTAGAAAATTCAGCAATGCTAGTTTATGATTTTGACTGTAATAGTTAAGTAAAAGATACATGGGAATCTGTATCAGGCTTGTCAATATACTGTTGTACTGTTGTGTAGAATGTATTTTGTCATTTACTTTTCTTATGAATTTAGTTTATTAGATCATCTGATCACTTTATACTAAGCTTAATATACCTAGTCTATGTACTCATAGTCAGAGTGTCTGCCTTGGTAATTTGCTAGTCTTTTGAAATGCTTGTCTCACATAGAACATATGATTCTAGTACATTCATGATAGTTGTTAAATTCAATACTTTTGTTTTGTATTTATAAAATATTTGTAACATATCAAGCATTTATGTAGTTGTAGTTCTGGAGATGAAAGCTTATATGTTTTATTAAAGATGCATAAATTCCTGGTTGTAGTACTACTAGTAACAGTTGTTGTTATCTTGCTTTATTGGTTTATTATTTTTGTTGCACTACTACTTTCAGCAGTTGTTTTCATATGCTCCACACATAAGTTGGTAGTTAATGCTGATGTGATCTAGCTTAAGATTATTACGTGTGATACAACATTCTGCTTCATAGGATTATAATTTTTATTACACTACTGCTTTCAGCACATGGGTTGTTCTGCTGCAAACTTAAGTTGGTATTTAACGCTACAGTGATACAACTTAAGATTAATAAGTGTGATTGACGAGGGTTTAACTCATCAATGCCCATTGTTATGGACTTGGATTTTGGAGAAGGAGGGAGCGCTGGAGACATCTATCGGCTAGCAAACAAGCACACAGGGGACTCGAAGATTTACCCAGATTCAGGCCTCGTAGAGGTCCCTACTCCTGCTTGTCTGCTCGTGGAATTATTGAAGGAATCGAGGATTACAATGGTGCGCAGATCCAATCTGGCGAGGGTTGTGGAAACTAGGGTTGTGTGTGTCCTCCTCGCCGCCCCCTCCTGGTCTTTATATAGATATGCCAGGTCTCGGGTAGCAGATCGAGTCGGTTATAGATTAGGGTTTTCCCTTTAAACTTTCTATCTTTAGGTTCTCCTTGTTCCGCAAGCAATCTAGAGTCTGTAGGTTACTCGAGTTCTCCATTTGGGCCTTGGCAACGCCGTGGGCTTCCGCCATATTCAGCCCATATACACCAAGCTTGAGTACATGTAGGGTATACCCATGTCAGTAGCCCCCGAGTGTCCAGTGGAATCGCAGATTCGACTGGAGACTTTATGAAGCCTTTCGAGTGTCTGACAGAGTATTTTCGACTACTCTGTTTATGTCATAGGGATTGTTGATATGCGTGCCTGATTGGACCGATGCATCGGTATCAGTTAACTGCCTTAGGGCAAAACAACATAATCTACTCGAACTCAAGTCCCCGGACTCGAATTCGGAAAAGTGCTGGTGTAATTCGATTCAAGCCGCGGAGGTCTTACAGGAGTCGAATTCCAGTATAAGGGTGTGAGCACTCGACGCGTCCGTCAAGGCATGTTCATCGTACCTATAGGCACGGATATACTTCTGGTAGTGCGCAGCAAATGCGTTGCTGGGCCTTATTCAGGTCTTATCGTCATGCTGCAAGCGCGACATCCGAATTTTTTGTCATCGCGGAGATGATTCGGGTGACCCAAGAGACGAAGTCTCTTTGTATGGGAAAAATATGAGGCGGTGTCGCCATAGACTTTGAGTGTGGACGTTATCAACACACAGTACGATGTACAAATAATCATAGGGTGTGCGACCAGCGCTCCCTATGGGAGTAGCCCCCGAGTGCTTGGTTGAGTCGAAGACTCAGGAAGGGACTAAAGAACTTTTGCGACTCCTGACGTCTTTTGTTTGCTTGTTCCAGTCGAATTTATTTCCGGCGCTCCCTATGGGAGTAACCCATGTCCATAGTCGAATCGCGAATTCGAGTGGTTGGGTTTGCTTTTGATTGTCCATGTTCCTGCAGAAAAGAAAAAGAAAAAAATCGTAGGGTGCGCGACTAGCGCTCCCTATGGGAGTAGCCCCCGAGTTCTTGGTGGAGTCGAAGACTTGAGCAAGGACTAAAGTAGTCGAAGTCTTCTGTTGCTCAATTTTGGATGACATCGGTGCTGACGATGTGATGACCTCAGTTGCCCACGTGAGCGGGTTTGACGGGACGTGATGAGCGGTGGGGCCCATTTTCTGACTCTGACTTGACCGGGCATGCGTAATCTCTGTTTTAACTGTGTCTCCTCGTTTTCCGCGCGTAATGGGGGTAGTGGAGGGACGGTTCACGCTTCAGGTCCTCCACGTGTCGATCACGATGAACGCCACGCGTCTGATAGGGTTTTTCCTGGCCGTTAGATTGCATCTTCCAGGGGGTTAAGTAGCGATGCTGCGACGGTAATTCTTCACATCTGCTTCTTTTCTCTGCCTTTGCCTCCGTCTCCATTGTTGCTGCTCCTTTGTGTTCGTCTTTCTCGTGGCGCTGGACCAGTTCCACGTATTCCCCAGTTACTTTCTCCAGTCACACCGCCACCGTAGAATGGGGAAGAAGAAAGGAGGCGCCGCGGCTGATTCTGTCGCCGCCACTATTGCTGCCAAGAAGAAGGGCGGCTCCGCCACTGTGGGCACCAGCACCGCCGCCGCCGGGAAAAAGAAGGGCACGGGCACTCGCGTCACCAATGGCGTGTGGTGCGCATCCATGATCAAGTCTTCTGAGCTCTGTCTCCTACGCCAAGACGGAGTTCTATCTTCCGCAGTCACTGACGCGCGTGTCCCCGACAGCGAGGTAATCCCTTCTCCTCCTA
Source organism: Avena eriantha (assembly GCA_910589775.1). NCBI lineage: Eukaryota > Viridiplantae > Streptophyta > Magnoliopsida > Poales > Poaceae > Avena > Avena eriantha. The sequence continues at coordinate 445,767,204 of OU342741.1, read as the reverse complement.
CCGGTTTTTGGGTGATGTTCCTAGCGTTCATCATCCGCGGTCTCTCGTTGCCCCTGCATCCTTTCTTCAGGGGTCTTCTCTGTTTCTATGGGCTCCAGCTGCATCAGCTGTCCCCCAACTCCATCCTCCATGTAGCTTGCTACATTACTCTTTGCGAGTGCTGGCTCGGAATCGAGCCGTACTTCGGTCTCTTTAAGCGTCTCTTCAATGTGAAGTGCAAGTCGGTGTCTGGCTCTAGTATCCACGTCGAATCCTCTGCCACGTACTTCGACATCAAACTCACGGCTTCCGTCCAAGGGTGGAGGGGAAAGTGGTTCTACATCTGCGACCTGAAGGCCGACGAAGACCACTACGGACTCGCACCCTTCGATCCCGCAACGCCATGCAAGAGGAGGCGCTCCTGGAAGAACGTAGTGATGCCCGACGAATCCGCGGAGACAGATGTGTTGTACGAGCGCGTCTGCGACCTTGAGAGTCGCATGGGGAAAGAGGAGGGAGGTTGCGCCCTCATTCGCATGTGGTTGCGCCGTCGCATCCAGCCCCTATAGGCCAGAGTCCATCCTATGTTCCAGTGGGCTGGCGCGGACGATGTCACTCGCGTTTATGTCGATGGCATTTCCGCAAGTGAGGTAGATAAAAGGGTGTGACTGGTCACCAAGTACACCGCCAAGGATGTACTCCCCAATGATCCAGTTGTTCCTCCATTCGATGCTACTAATCCTCCTCCTGAGGTACAGTTGTGCTACGTAGTAGCTTTGTTTGTCGACTGCTTCTTTTCTGTTTTTCTTGACTTGTGCTAAATTGTTTTCTATATGCAGGATTGGGGGGTGTTGCCCTGTATGCCCCCTCTTCATGAGGGGGTTATTCCTCGTGAAGCCCTGGAAGAGGACAAGTCGGAGTCGACCATCCCATCTGATGTGGAGGAGGAAGCCCCCGAGTCGAGTGGTCCGGACACTCGCAAGCGTTCGCGCAACGAGGATTCGGATGCATCATCTCCGTCGACTCTGTAAGGTGCAGCTGTTGGTGTAGAGTCGCCGATACCTGCCGTTCCTGTGAGTGTCATGGCGCCATCTTCTCAATAAGATGTGACTGCCAAAGGAGTCGTCGTCAGAGTCAGGGGATCAAACCTTCGATTTTGACAAGTTTGATTGGTAAGTGTATGAGTCTTCCTTATGGTTCTTCTTTGAAGTTGCATTTTCTTGATGTTGGTTTTGTTCTGCAGTCAGCCAGCATCGTCATCTTTTGGCGACGTATAATTTTTGAAGGAATCTGGAGTCGCGACCTCCAAAGACAAGAAAATGGCTGAGCGCGCCCCTTCTCCTCCATTGGCGGCCCACTCCGGGCATAATTCATCAAGTTCTCCACACAATGTGGAGCACCAGATGGTTATCCGTACGTCTGCGCATCCATCGACTTCGGAGTCATTGGAGGATCATGTATGTGTAGTATCTCTTCTTCTGATTTTGCAGTTGAATTTTCATCTATGCCATCTGTTGACCCTTTACTATGTCTTTTGTCGCATCTCATTGTGAAGGAAGCTGCTCGCCTGGCGGAGCAGGTGCTTGCGATGGGTCGTCAGCATGCAATGCTGGACAATCGCCATCGTGCGGTTGAAAGTGAGTGTTCTTTACTTTTTCTTCTGCATCCTTGTGATATATTCGACTGACGGTTTATCTTTGTTTGTGTCACAGCTGAGCATAATGCACTCCTACGTAGTTCCGCTTCCCTCGAGAAAACGCTCGCCACGGCGGTGAAGAGCCGTGATGAGGCAATCGCAGCACAGGACGAATCACAGAAACGCGAAGAGGATCTGCGCGCCTCCATCGCAGCTAGGGAGAAGTTGTTCGAAGAACAGCTTTTCTCGATTGCTAAGGCTCTCAGGTATTCCCATGTCTGGATTTTCATCGTGTCCCTTCTTTTGAATTTGTTGCCGTGCTGACTTTTGTGGCGATGCTTGATTCATATGTAGATGACTGTGGTCTGAGCTTCGACCCCCAGGCACTCCGTCGTGATGATGCCCTAGCGGTGCCATTTCGGCAGTCAAAGATCGCAGCACTGCCGTTCAGGGGACGCTGACCAAGGCCAAGGGCGTGCTCAGTCGCCTTCGGGAGGAGCTGGCGCCCAAGGCTGAGTTGATCGAGAATATGGATGAGCTGGTGAAGTCCCTTGCCGGAGGCATTCCTGCGAGCTTCAAGAACTCACTCCGTGCGGCTGGTGCTTCAATGTCACTCGCGATGGTTCAAGCCCACAGAGTCGAGGTTGATCATATGAAAAGTACTCCAAAGTTGGAACAAAACACAAGAAAGTGGATAAAACCAAGCATGGAACATCAAAAATTATAGATACATTTGCAATGTATCAACATCCCCAAGCTTAACTCTTGCTCGTCCTCGAGTAGGTAAGTGATAAAAAGAAAGAATAATTTTTGAGATGACATGCACCATCAAAGGCTTGATCAAAGTATTTGCAAAACATTCAAAGCTGGGATCATAGTACTTCAATCATAACATGAAAGACAAAGTTCTAGCAATAAGCAAAGAAACTATGATGCAACATGAAAAGGCACAAACAAAAGATTCATGAATAACAATGCTTTGCAAGACATTTGTTTGTTTCACATAAAGAAAACATAGCATAATAGTTTTCAGCTTGTCCCTCAATAGAGTAGCAAAGATAAATGCATAGGACACCTTCAAAGTTCATAAGAGTGACTAAATAAAATAGTTTAACAAGCAATATCAAGTTATGCGTCAATCAACTAGTCTTGGGACAATGCACATAGAACTAAGAATGGCCACTATGCTCTCAAAGTAGGTGCATAAAGATAGAAGGTGGAGACTCAATATAATGGTGGAAGAAAGGCCTTTTGTAAAAGGAAGTGGGGATTCAAGTCTCATAAAGAGCTTCCAAAAATTATGGTACTTATAGCTTTCAGCTCTCATTGCCCCTATCATAAACATCTTTAAGGTGATTAAGGTTAAAGTGACACAACTAAGAGGATATGTTTGACAAGTTATAAACCGAAATCTCATGGCCCTTACTTACGAAGACCGAACCTCATGCTACTCAACTTTAGTCACAAGTAAGCTCTTGTCATTGTAAGTACATATGTATCATAAATAACCGCCAACGGGGTACCCCTTTCACATGATACAGGAGCTATCCCATAATCAAAATGACAAGGCAAGCAGAAAATGAGCATCTCAGCGATCTTTTTATTTGCTATTTGCATATGTTTTTATTGAGGATGCTTCATAGAGTGCTCATTATGGTGATGTTGCAAGTTTCCACCATGATTAGGCATGGTTTAGGCTAGCGGCCCAGGCGTTTCTCTAACACACATACAAACTCCATGATCTTACAAGTTCCACTTTTATTTCACATCGCCGGGATCCGTAAGCAAAAGAACATGATATCAACGGGGTACAAAGTACAAGTGCAATGTTGAAAGCGTTCCCCATGGTACATGGTTCTGCTAATTTCAACTTATAAAGCGCAAGAATATACGCAACAAAGAAGGACCCAATGGTTCAAGTTTATTAAATGCAAAAAGTAAAGTGTGCCATCAAGTTCGTGAGAGCTTTAATCACTAGTTTTCTCATAACAAGTTTAATTTGGAAGGTAAACAAAAGCATGAATATACTTGGAATAGCATAAGCTAGTAGGTAGGTATGGTGGACTCTTTGGAATAACTTGGTTTAGGGAGTTGGATGCATGAGTGGAACTCATACTTTGTTGTGGAGGCTAGCAAAAGACTGGGAGCGACAAACTAAGAGAGCAATAATGGCCATAGTCATGCAGAGCGACAAAACATCATTGATTAAAGTGATACTACAAGTTGAAAACTAAAGCATCATAAAGGCTATGGTGACTTGAAATAGTCATAACATGGTGTGAGCATGCGCCAAGTCAACCCAAATAAAGCATCAAAGGAGAATACCACTATACTATGCTTTAATATGCTAAACCAACGCATGATTCATCCAAGGCACATTAAGCAATCTCAATTGTTTATAACAAGTCATGCTACAGCAAAGAATACTAAGCATAAAGCCAAAACAATATCAAGCATGGCATGACAAAGCATAGGCCACAGTAAAAAAACAAGCTCTTTTTACCACATAAGTATGAACTTTCCTACTCTTTTCTAAACCAAACCAAACTATTTGCAAACCAATGTATGAAAGAGGGGGTCCAACCAATTTATTCAGCAAACTAAGCAAACTAAAAACCAAAACGAAAACGAAAAAGAAGACGCTCCAAGGACAACACAACTATGCATGAAACAATAAAAATGAAGCGTTTGGAAGAAACCTAGAATTTTTATTGATGAAGAAGGGGATGCCTTGGTCATCCCCAAGATTTGACGCTTGTACTTCTTGTATATTTCTTGGGGTGACACGCGTGGCATCCCCAAGCTTGAGCTTTAGTCCATTCTTCATCTCATTCCTTCCATACACCTGAAATTTTTCCTTCATACAAAAATTCACACAATCTTTATTAGCAACATTAGTGCACTCAAGATAAATAAGTCTTAAGGTTCAGTTCTAACACCAAATAAACTTCAATTAAAACACTAGTTACTATAGCACTTACCTCAAAAAGCTCAATTCCCCAAAAGAACTCAAAAAGGAACCCACAAGAAGCAAATGCAGAAAATGGCAAAAATCTATCAAAACAGTCCAGCAAGTAAAGACGAATTTTTTCGAATACCTTTTGTTGCTCAAATTAAAAAGTGTTGAACTAATGAAATTTATATAACAACCTTGGTCAGAAGCACAAATAATTACAGATCAATCCGACATACAGAGCTCTCTCACGAATTTTTACGGTGAAGCACAAAAATCTGTTTCGGGACAGCAACTTTCCTAATCATTACTTCTCTCTCATTAGAGGTTACTCTTGGCACAAAAAGCAAATAAAAAGGATAAGGAGAGGTTATTACAGAGGTAATAACTTCCAAGACTCATCTAAAATTTTTGGGTTATCTCCCAATAAGTAGTTTTCTTTAACGCCTTTAAGTTAGGCATAAGAAGCAAGAAAAGGAATCAAGTATTCTCAAATGAAGAAGCATTAAGATTAATAACAGAAATATCATGAACAAGGCAAGGTATATCATCCAAATAAGTTATAGAGGATCCTCTCTCAATGCTCTTAGGTTCACTATTCTCATCAAAAGGGTTTGGAGGAACAATCCAATCAAGATTCTTTTCTATGGCATCATGTATTGCTATTAGTTTGAAGGGTATTGGTATCTCAGGTTCCTCCCCATTAGGTTCGGTTTTGTTCATCTTTTCTTGTGTACCAACAACATCTACACATGATCCTAGCATATTGAAACGTTCAAAGACTTTTCTAGCTTCCTTGGCAACATCATAGAACTCCTTAAACAAAGTTTCTAGAATAAAATCCCTCTTTTCAGGGTCTTCAATTTCTTTAAGCTTAAGAAACATTACTTGCATTAAGGGGTTGAGGTTAACAAACCTAGCTTTTAACATGTGAATTAAAGAAGCTGCAGCAATCTCATAGTTTGGAGCAAGTTCTACAAGGGATCTATCCTCAGTATCTTCATGCTTACTAACATGATTAAAGAATACTTCAATATTAGCTTTCCCAATTATAGAACCACTACCAATTGGAAGGTCTTTCAGGGTGAATGTAGGGATCAACATGGTGAGCTAAGGAAGAGGTGACAACTAAAGGAGACTTAATTTTTGTGTGTTTTTGAATAAGAAATCAAACAAGCAAAACTATTTTTTGTGTGTTTTTGAATAACAAAACAAGCAAACAGAGCAAAAAGAAACTAAGCAAAACAAAAACAAAAAAGTAAAGAGATTGGTTATGAGGGACTCTCCTTGTGAAGATGTCCTTGACTCCCCGGCAACGGCGCCAGAAAATCGCTTGATGGCTCAATGCACGGCGCCCAGAAAAGTGCTGGTGCGGTGTTGATGCAGAGCTCGTTGGGAACCCCAAGAGGAAGGTATGATGAGCACAACAGCAAGTTTCCCTCGGTATGAAACCAAGGTTTAATCGAACCAGTAGGAGCAAGGAAACACCTCAAAGGTGTTACTAGCTGAGCTTTGGCAGGGCGCACTACCGGTGCTAGTAGCAACGTGGAGACCTGCACAACACAGCCACGGGACTTTGTCCCCAACTTGCGATGAGGTTGTCAATCTCACCGTGTTTTGCGAAAAACAAAGGATTAAACGTATCAAATGGAAAGAAGTAAAAGTTTGCAGAAAGTAAACACAAAGAAGTAAACAGTTATAGATTGTATGTAAAGAAAAAGGACCGGGATCCATAGTTCACTAGAGCTGGCTCTCCTTAAGATAGATAACATGCTGGGTGAACAAATTACAGCGGGGCAATTGACAAACACTGAGAAAGCAATACACATACTAATCATCTTGACTCCTTTGAGACCTGATTGGGCATTACAACATTATACATTGACCGCCATCCAACTGCATCTATAACTAATAATCCACCTTCAGGTTATAATCCGAACGCCCTCTAGTATTAAGTTGCAAGCAACAGATTATTGCTTTATGAACTGCGTGTAAAGTAAACAATACAATTGTTCTATGAACAAAGGATTGTTGTTTTCTCCCTAGTAGCAACAGCACATCTAGTACCTTAGAGATTTCTGTCACTTCCCCAGATTACCAGAGGCATGAACCCACTATCGAGCATGAATACTAACTCTTGGAGTTGCTAGCATCTACTCGGCCAATATAGCTACTAACAACGGAAAGCATGCAAGATCACAAATAACAAAGACATGATAGAATCAATAATCAATCTGAAATAGCATCTCAATATCCATCGGATCCCCGCAAACACAACATGCAGAATTACAAATAGATGATCTTGATCATGAACGGAGCTCACAAGATCTAGACATGAAAGCACAAAAGAGGAGAACCAACCATCTAGTTACTACATGGATCCGTAGTCCAAGGATGAACTACTCACGCATCACACCAGAGGCTTGCATGGTGATGAAGAAGGCCTCCAGGGTGAATTCCCCTCTCTGGCAGGGTGCCGGGAAGAGCTTCAGATCCCTCCCGATCTAGGGATGGAGATGACGGCGGCTACAGACTCTTTCGTGTATTTTTGATTGGGTACTTAGGGTTTCCATCCCGAGGGCAATATATAGGCGGAAGGAGAGGCCGAGGGGGTGCCGGGAGTGGCCACACCACCCCTGGCACGGGCCAGGCCTGGCCACGCGGCCAGGTGGTGTGGTGGCTCCCTGGCCCTTCTTCGTCTCGTATTCTGGCACTTGATTACTTCCGGAAAATAGGCACTTTGGCTTTTGTCCCGTCCAATTCCGAGAATATTCATTTTCTGACTTTTCTGGAACCAAAAACAGCAGAAAACAGGCAGCTGGCACTGTGGCTCTTGTTAATAGGTTAGTTCAATAAATCATATAAAAAGTACTGCAAAGTTGGAACAAAACACAAGAAAGTGGATAAAACCAAGCATGGAACATCAAAAATTATAGATACATTTGCAATGTATTAGTGGCCCAGTCGTTTCTCTAACACACATACATAACTCCATGGACTTACAAGCTCCCCTTTCATTTCACACCGACGACATCTATAAACAAAAGAGCATGATATCAACTAGGTACAAAGTACAAGTGCAATGTTGAAAGCGTTCCCCATGACAGCATGGTTCTGCTAATCCCCAAAATATAAGTGCAAGCATATACAACATAGATGACACAATGGTTCAAGTTTATTAAGGGCAAGAAAAGTAAAGTGTGCCATCAAGTTCATGAGAGCTTTAATCACTAGTTTTATCATAACAAGTTTAATTCATAAGGTAGATAAAAACGTGAATATACTTGGAATAGCAAATGCTAATAGGTAGGTATGGTGGACTCTTTGGAATAACTTGGTTTTAGGAGTTGGATGTTGATACGTTGCAAACGTATCCATAATTTTTGATGTTCCATGCTTGGTTTTATCTACTTTCTTATGTTTTGTCCACACTTTGGAGTACTTTTCATATGATTTCTTGGACTAACCTATTAACAAGAGCCATAGTGCCAGTTGCCTGTTTTCTGCTGTTTTCGGTTTCAGAAAGTCAGAAAATGAATATTCTCGGAATTGGACCAGACAAAATCCAAAGTCGATATTTTACCGGAAGACTCACGGAGCCAGAAGACGAGACAGAGAGGGGCCACAGGGTGGCCACACCATATGGTGGCGCGGGATAGCCCTGGCTGCGCCACTAGGTGGTGTGGGCCCCCTGGCTGGCCACCGACCTCGCCCCTTCGCCTATATATTCCTCCCGATACAGAAACCCTAAATCATAAAGCCTCCAGCCACGAAAAGTTCCGCAGCGCTGCCGCCACCGAAGGGGAGATTCGGGGGACAGAAAGTCTCTGTTTCGGCACCCTGCCGGGACGGGAAGTGCCCCCGGAGCCATCTCCATCGATCTCCACCACCATCTCCATCACCATTGCCGATTCCCATGATGAGGAGGGAGTAGTTCTCTCTCGAGGCTAAGGGTTCTACCGGTAGCTATGTGTTCATCTCTCTCTCTATGCATGATCTTATTGAGATCAGGAGCTTGTAATCTATAGATCTACCTTGCTACTCAAGTGCTTTAATAGATCTCTGCTCTCCCCATGTGTGTGAAAGTGACAGCGTGCACACCATGGTGGCACTTAGGCTAGAGATTACAAATACTTGTTATGAGTTATATTTGGAGTTGGATGTCTTTATGAAATTGTGGTGTTTGTTGGAACCATCTAGTGCTCAAGGTGACAGTGTGGGGTTTTCTAGTTGGAAAAGGCTTACTTTGAGGTGTGCTGTTATAGCCCTACCATCGATTATAGTGTCCAACCGGAGAGTAGTTCAGCGTAGTATCATGAAGATAATATATTTATATGAGAGTGTTCACTAGTGAAAGTATGATACCTAGGCCTTGTTTCTAAGCATTGACACACCGTTTGCAATTAGATCTGTTACATGTTTGCTTGCTTACTTCTTTATTTCAGTTTGCCTTTAGTCTTTTCCCACGTCAACCACACGCCAGCAAGCTATTTTCTATCACCGTTACCACTTACAATTATCTATACCACTTGTATTTCACTATCTCTTCACCGAACTAGTGCACCTATACACCTGACAAGTGTATTGAGTGTGTTGGGGACACAAGATACTTCTTGTATCTTGATTGCAGGGTTGCTTGAGAGGGGATACCTTTGACCACTTCCTCCCTGAGTTCGATAAACCTTGGGTGATCCACTTAAGGGAAAACTTGCTGTTGTTCTACAAACCTCTGCACTTGGAGGCCCAACAATTGTCAATAAGAATAGAAGTGCGTAGACATCAAGCTATTTTCTGGCGGCGTTGCCGGGGAGGTAAGGTAAAAGGTATTCACACCGGAGGATTAAAGAAGAAGAACCTCCCATGGAAAACGCCTATTTTCTGGCGCCGTTGCCGGGGAGGTAAGGTAAAAGGTACTCACATCCTCCGATGTGAGTGCTCGAAGTTATTTCCTTTAGATTCTGCAATTTTGTCCTTTTGTTTCTTGTTTTCACTAGTTAGGCTTAATGGAAAACAACAAAAAATTAGAGAGATTTTTAGTCTTTTTCCTAATGTAGAACATGAATTGTCTGAAAAGAAAATTAAAACCCATGGAACTTTCTTTGCATGCTAATAGCAATGTTATTAGTATGAATCTTTTGAACACCTTTGTTACTAATGCTATGGAAACGTCTAAGCTTGGGGAAGTTGGTTTTTATGAAAATGATCTTTTTAGTTCCCAGCTTTAAAGAAGAAAATTTGCTCTGATGATACTTTATCTCCCATATGTGGTAATTCTAATGATGCTTGTGATATTTTAAATCCACATACTGAAAGCATCCCTTTTAAAATACCTATAAAAATTGTTGAATGCGTTATGAATAACTGCTATTTTGGAGATGGAATTGTCTATCCTAGTGATCATTTACTCTTTATACATGAATTATGCGAGTTGTTCAAGTGTGTAGGTATTTCAATGAACCAAGTTAAGAGGAAGCTATTCCCTATTTCACTTAAGGGCAAAGCAAGGGAGTGGTATGAGCTACTAGATGATCCTCATCATTTGGAGTGGAAGGAACTTGAATCTCTCTTTTACTCTAAATTTTATCCTCCTCATGAAATTCATAAAGATAGGAATTACATTCATAATTTTCATCCTCATGATGGAGAAAGTATTTCCCAAGCATGGGGAGATTGAAGTCACTAATGCTCAAATGTCCCATTCATGAGCTCCCCTGTAATATTGTTATTAATAATTTCTATGCAAGGCTTTCAGGACATTACAAGGACTATCTAGATACTTGTTTGGAGGGATCCTTCACAAGTAAGGAGGTCAAAGCTAAGTGGGATCTTCTTGAAAAAATTCAAAGCAATACCAAAGATTGGGATACCAACAAAGGTAAATAACCAGGTATAAACTATGAGTATGATTGCATTAAGTTTTTTGCTGAAACTATTGATTTTCAAGAGCTTAGTGCTAAATATGGTCTTGATCCTCAAATTCTTGTTGATTGTTATAGAACCTTTGCTTCTCATATTAATGCTCCTAAAGAAAAATGGGACATGTATCATGAGCCTTATAAAGACACTTGCATGGAAAATGAAATTGTTATTAATGATAGCAATAAACATGCTCAAACCTCTGAAAGTACCACTTCTTATAAGCATGTTAATTTTGTGGAATACATAGACCTTGTGATAATAATCAAATTGAAGAAGAATATTGTATCACCCACAGGAATGAAAAAACTGGAACGTGGTATAGGGCTCTAAATGATCTTGGTAAAAAAGTTTGCGCCCTCTATCCTTTTATTTGTGAACTTTGCTTTGAAGTGGGTCCTTTCAATTTTCAATGCTCAGGCCATAATAATAGCCCTTCTAATCCAATGAGTACTTCAAGTTTGTATTGTGATGACATGATCAGTCTTAATCAACATGATGAACTTACATTATTTTTGGGGTGTGAAGAGTTATCAAGAAAAACCTCTTTGGTAGATATGGGTGCTCTGATATGAATAGTGTCATGCATGTTTGTCATCTTTATTGTGTTGATAATTGCCACACAAATACTTACATACAAAATATTATAAAAGATGAGATCTTACCAAAATATGACATGACTAATATGTGTTTTGGTCTTATTAATGAAAAGGAGGAATCCTCCAAAGTTTCTTCTATTGTCTCTAACAATGAACCGGGGTATATGGAGAAGCTTCCTTTCAAGCCTCTCCCTCCTAAAGAGAAGAAGAAAAAGAAGAAAAGGAGGAGTAAAAGGAGATAGGAAATGGTATTTCCCCTAAGCATGTTGCTCCTATTATAGTTTTTGATGAGTCTGAACTCGATGATGTTCCTATGCCTGTTACCTATAGTAGTGATCATGATTGGGAAAAGCACACTACTTTTGATATTTAAAATCTCTTCGGTACCAATTCTGAAAATGATGATATTAATAATTGCTATACTATTAGTGCTATCCATGATCCTTCCAATGATGATATGTTTACAAATGAACACACTTTGGAAGATAATTATTCTATTGCTTATGATGATACTACACCTCCAATATATGATGATTGCAATGATGAATATGATATTTTCAGTCGACCTACTATTGAGGAGGACAGTAATTATGATTACAATATGCCTCCTATATTTGATGATTATGGTGATGAGAATAATAATGATAGCTATTTTGTTGAATTTACTCCCACTACAATTAATAAAAATGACTATATTTATGTGGGGAGTATTAATTCTTTTATGCCTATGGCTCATGATAAGAATGTTTATTGTGATAGTTATATTGTTAATTTTATTCATGATGCTACTGAAAGTTATTATGAGGGAGGGAAACATGGTCTTATGTATCTCAACATTATTAAGTTTCCCATCTTTATGTTGAAAGTCTTGAAGTTGTACTTGTTTTGCTTTACTATGCTTGTTGCTTTGTGCTTTCATGACTTGTTTCTTTACAAGATTCCTATGCATAGGAAGTGGGTTAGACTTAAATGTGCTTTGACTTTGCTTCTTGATGCTCTCTTTTACTTCAATTCATATTTCTTATGTGAGAATCTTCTCAAACTATCATGCCTAACTTAAAGGCGTTAAAGAAAAGTACTTATTGGGAGATAACCCAAAAGTTTTAGATGAGTCTTGGAAGTTATTACCTCGGTAATAACCGCTCCTTATCCTTTTTATTTGCTTTTTGTGCCAAGAGTAACCTCTAATGAGAGAGAAGTAATGATTGGGAAAGTTGCTGTCCCGAAACAGATTTTTGTGAATCATTACTTCTCTCTCATTAGAGGTTATTCTTGGCACAAAAACCACACAAAAATGATAAGGAGCGGTTATTACAGAGGTAATAACTTCCAAGACTCAAAAAAACTATTGGGTTATCTCCCAAGAAGTACTTTTCTTTAACGCCTTTTAGTTAGGCATGATAGTTTGAGAAGATGCTCACATAAGAAATATGAATTGAAGTAAAAGAGAGCATCAAGAAGCAAATTCAAAGAACATTTAAGTCTAACCCACTTCCTATGCATTAGAATCTTGTAAAGAAACAAGTCATGAAAGCACAAAGCAACATGCATAGTAAAGCAAAACAAGTGCAACTTCAAGACGTTCAACATAAAGAGGGGAAACTTAATATTATTGAGATACATAAGACCATGTTTCCCTCTCTCATCATAACTTTCAGTAGCATCATGAATAAACTTAACAATATAACTATCACATAAAACAATCTTATCATGAGCCACATGAATATAATCATTATTACTTTCCACATAAGCATAGTTATTCTTATTAATTGTAGTGGGAGCAAATTCAACGAAAGAGCTATCATTATTATTCTCATCACCATAATCATCAAATATAGGAGGCATATTGTAATCATAATTAATTTTCTCCTGAATAGTAGGTGGACTGAAAATATCATATTCATCATTGTAACCATCATATATGAGAGGTTTGGTATCATCATAAGCAATAGAATAGCTATCTTCCAAAGCTGGGGAACTAAAAAGATCATTTTCATAAAAACTAGCTTCCCCAAGCTTAGACTTTTCCATAGCATTAGCAATAATGGTGTCCAAAGAATTCATACTAACTAACAACATTGCTATTAGCATGCAAATAAAATTACATAGGTTTTTTAATTTTCTCTTCAAATACTTCATGTCCTAACTCAAGATAAATACTATAAAGCTCTCTATTTTTTCCATTAAGCTTAACTAGTGAAAACAAGAAACAAAAAGACAAAATTACAGAATCTAAAGGAAATAACTTCGAGCACTCACAACAGAGGATGTGAGTACCTTTTACCTTACCTCCCCGGCAACGGTGCCAGAAAATAGTCCACGGTTCGGAAAAATAGTCCACGGTTCGGGAATACTCAAGATAAATACTATAAAGCATCATCAAGCCCTTAAGCATGATACCCCACGGTTCGGGAACACTACAGACATGGTCGGGACACTCCCGCACCAATGATCGACAGAGGGACCTGGATGGCCATGTGATTCTGATGTCTACGCACTTCTATTCTTGTAGACAGTTGTTGGGCCTCCAAGTGCAGAGGTTTGGAGAACAGCAGAAAGTTTTCCCTTAAGTGGATCACCCAAGGTTTATCGAACTCAAGGAGGAAGTGGTCAAAGGTATTCCCTCTCAAGCAACCCTGCAATCAAAATACAAGAAGTCTCTTGTGTCCCCAACACACCCAATACACTTGTCAGGTGTATAGGTGCACTAGTTCGGCAAAGAGATAGTGAAGTACACGTGGTATGGATATAAGAGAACGGTGCTAGAAAATAGCTTGATAGCGTGGAAGAGACTAAAGGCAAAATGAAATAGAGATGGCAACAAGCAAACATGTAACAGATCCAGTTGCAAACAGTGTTTCAATGCTTAGAAACAAGGCCTAGGGATCATACTTTCACTAGTGAACACTCTCATATAAATATATTATCTTCATGATACTACTCTCCGGTTGGACACTCTAATCCATGGTAGGGCTATAACAGCACACCTCAAAGTAAGCCTTTCCCATCTAGATAACCCCACACTGTCACCTTGAGCACTATATGGTTCCAACAAACACCACAATTTCATAAAAACATCCAACTCCAAATATAACTCATAACAAGCATTTGTAATCTCTAGCCTAAGTGCCACCATGGTGTGCACGCTGTCACTTTCACACACATGGGGAGAGCAGAGATCTATTAAAGCACTTTTTCCATCAGAATCCTGACTGCAGCGGTCGATGCTCCAAAAGTCATCAACCATGCAAAAACAGATGAAATAACATAAGTATCATCTCTTAATATGAAATATATCAATGAATAATAGTAAATTATGATATAGAATAGTGATGCAAAATGGACGTATCAACTTCCCACCCTGGCCAGCTTCGGTCTAGGGTAGTAGGGTCTAACGCGTCTACCCGTCGAGATAGCGGGAGGACAATTGAGTAATGGCTTAAAACTTGGCACAATGGCTCACAATGGCACATCACACACTTCTATCACTTCAATGAGCAATGATGGAATGCTTGGGCATGCCTTCTGCACGGTAGACGGCTAAACTCTAGGGTTTTAGGGCAGTTTTGGACAAGTACAGATGAATCGTCAGGCCAGGTGTTCAAGGAATGTGCTCCACTTTTTCACATTGCTTCACCATGCCCTCAAAAACACTCACATCCCTTGTTTTAAAAACAAGATGGTGCTTGGCCATGCACTTCCCATACTGGCCAGCTTCGGTCTAGGGTAGTAGGGTGTAACGTGTCTACCCGTCGGGATAGTGGCATGACAATTGAGAAATGGCTTCAAACTTGGCACAATGTCTCACAATGACACACCACACACTTATATAACTTCAATGAGCAATGATGGAATGCTTGGGCATGCCTTCGGCATGGTAGATGGCTAAAATCTAGGGTTTTAGGGCCGTTTTGGACAAGTACGGACGAATCTTCAGGCCAAGTGTTTAAGGAATGTGCTATCCTTTTGCACATTGCTCCACCATGCCCTCACAAATACTCACATACCTTGTTTTACAAACAAGATGGTGCTTGGCCATGCACTTCCCACACTGGGCAGCTTCGGTCTAGGGTAGTAGGGTGTAACACGTCTACCCGTCGGGATAGCGGCATGACAATTGAGGAATGACTTCAAATTTGGCACAGTGGCTTACAATGACACACCACACACTTATATCACTTCAATGAGCAATGATGGAATGCTTGGGCATGCCTTCGACACGGTAGACAACTAAAATCTAGGGTTTTAGGGCCGTTTTGGACAAGTACGGAGGAATTGTCAGACCAAGTGTTTATGGAATGTGCTCTCCTTTTTCACATTGCTCTACCATGCCCTCACAAACATGTAACACAAATTTTAGGCAAATTTAAGAATGTTGAAAAAATCACATGTCTACAAAATAGACCATTTATGCCTACGTGAGAGGGCTATTTCTAATAGGGATTTCTATTTCCGTGCCCCCGGTTCGTTAGTTGTACTCAGTTTTCCCTAGCTGCTTAGTTTTTCCTCACCTTTGCCCATCTCCTTGTACGAAACTCTCACATGGTCTGAAACTCGCCGTCCGTCAGCCTTGCCGTTACGTGCTGATAAGTGGGGTTGTGTTCAGTCGGGTCCCGTAGTGGATCCTCGCCGTTACATGCTGACGAGTAGGACCGCGTTCTGTCGGGTCCCATAGTGTACCCTTGTTGTTACATGCTGACAAGTGGGGCCGCGTTTAGTCGATTCCCGTAGTGAACACCTCTCTCAACTTATCCAGATCAGCATCGGACCCATAAGTTATCCACGTGAGGGCCGGACCCACAGCTTACCCAGGTTGGCGTTGCAAGATGGGACCCCGAGCCAGCCCCGTGCCGTTGCTTCATTTTCATATAGTGAAATATAATGCATATACGGAAATTATACGAAAGTTATACACCTTTGAACTCTTTTAAATCTCACTTAGGACATGATAATGTTGTGCTAATAAAATCTTGATCATTTATCATTTCCATGGAGTGAAAATATAATGCATAAACTTGCGTATACAAAAATTATACACCTTTGAACTCTTTGAAATCACACTTAATACGTGATAATGTCGTGCTAAGAAAATCTTGAGACATTATTATTTTCTCCCCATTTTCGTAGAGTGGAATATAATGCATAACTTGCATATACGAAGTTTATACACCTCTGAACTCTTTGAAATCGCACTTAATACGTGATAATGTTGTGCTAAGAAAATATTGAGAGATTACCATTTCCATGGAGTGAAATATAATGCATAAACTTGCGTATACGAAGTTTATACACCTTTGAACTCTTTGAAATTGCACTTAATACGTGACAATGTTGTGCTAAAAAAATCTTGAGAGATTACCATTTCCATGGAGTGAAATATAATGCATAAACTTGTGTAAATGAAGTTTATACACATTTGAACTCTTTGAAAAATCGTACTTAATACGTGATAATGTTGTGCTAAAAAAATCTTGAGAGATTACCATTTCCATGGAGTGAAATATAATGCATAAACTTGCGTATACAAAAGTTATACACCTTTGAACTCTTTGAAATCGCACTTAGGTCGTGATAATGTTGCGCTAACAAAATCTTGAGATATTATCATTTCCATGGAGTGAAATATAATGTTTAAACTTGCGTATACAAAAATTAAACACCTTTGAACTCTTTGAAATCGCACTTAGGTCGTGATAATGTTGTGCTAAGAAAATCCCGATAATTTATCATTTCCATGGAGTGAAATATAATGCATAAACTTGCATATATAAAAATTATACACCTTTAAACTCTTTGAAATCACACTTAATACGTGATAATGTTGTGCTAAAAAAATCTTGAGACATTACCATTTCCATGGAGTGAAATATAATGCATAAACTTGCGTATACAAAAATTATACACCTTTGAACTCTTTGAAATTGCACTTAATACGTGATATGTTGTGCTAAGAAAATGTTGAGACATTACCATTTCCATGGAGTGAAATATAATGCATAAACTTGCATATACAAAAATTATACACATTTGAACTCTTTGAAATCGCACTTAATACGTGATAATATTTTGCTAAGAAAATCTTGAGATATAGGGGTTATCCTGTCTGCTAGATCACAGAGGATCAATGGTTGGTGGGCACGATCCGTGTGACAACTATGTAGACCAATCAGAGCATAGCAGCGAAGATGAGCACATGTGCGAGAGATAGATGCAAAGAGAGGGGAAAACTGAGTAGCACTTAAAAACCAATGGCAAAACTAAGTATAACTTAAAAACCATGGGCAAGACGGACAAAGGGATTCAAATAGAAAATAGAAAAAGATTTAAAAAATGGAAAATGTGTCTTTTATACAATAAAATACATCTTGGCATACATCAAACTATTTGCAATTCAAATATACACCAGTTTGACAATTATTGCCTCATTCAGACAAACTATGTTTGGGGGGGGGGATGTTTTGGTAAGAGGCTTGAGTAGAAAGCCATGAACCTTCATAGATAGTAGGTGATTTGAGAAGTGGTGATTTAGGTTAAAACTTGGTTTATATACATTTCTTATGGTGGCAGGTCACGTGATAAGACTCTCTGGGAGATGCCACTATGTTTTGCTCTTTTTGAATTGTTTGTGCATAAAATGACTAATTAGCTAGCTAAAACCTATTCGTTGACTCTCTGTTGACCAACCACCGGAGGATAAAACTGAGTATATTGCACACGGTAGTGTTAGTACTGGAGGGCAAAACTGAGTAGAACCAAACTGCCACTGTTACATTCAAGGGCAAAAATGAGTACAACTAAGTCGTCAGGGTTAGACACGAGGGAAAAACATGACTCGCGGTACGCGTGTGCGGTGCACGGGGCGTTAGCGGACACGTGTCGCCGTGCACGGTGCAGTAGTGTACACGGTTACGTGGTACACGGTAGTGCAATGAAACGTTGTTTCCCTTCTCCTTTAATAGAGGCCTCCCCACTCTCACTCATCACTCACCTGCTCACTCAACCGTCTCCACTGTCCCATCATCTTCTGCAAACCCCCAAGAAAACCCCAACCATGCCGATGATGGAGAAGAACGGGGTGGTGGCCATCGACGCCTCCAAGGCTGCCAACGAGGAGGCCCTCGTCCCTGTACCCGCATCTACCATAGCCGCCGACGAGGAGGCCCCCGCCAGTCTCGGGCAGATCCCGCTCGGCCGGGACCCCTACGATAAGGTTGTTTATGTAAGGCCGGAGAACCCTAAGACACCAGCATCACCGACCCATGGTCGGAGGTAACCAGGGTTTTCTCCCCTTCCCTTGTTCTTCCCCCGTTCCCATTGTTGGATGCTAGATCATATGTTATTAAGGACCGGTTGTTCGTATTTTTACA
Organism: Avena eriantha; assembly: GCA_910589775.1. Taxonomy (NCBI): domain Eukaryota; kingdom Viridiplantae; phylum Streptophyta; class Magnoliopsida; order Poales; family Poaceae; genus Avena; species Avena eriantha. The sequence goes on along the minus strand of OU342741.1, from coordinate 445,748,754 downwards.
TGAGCTAATCATCTTGTGTTAGATCTCGTATTTCGATGAATCCTCCTTTTCGTATTTGAACCCCCTAGTTCATAGTTGGGATCAGTATTCGATTTGGTTTGAGATTTCGGGAATAATCAGGAGATCTCAATCGGTTAATTTATGCAAATAATCAAGCCCGATAATCAAATTATCTCAATCATGTCATTATTGCACTCTACTGTTTTTTTCCAACAGGAGGATAGCAGCGACGTCCGGAGCGACGACGAGTCCAAGGACACCAAGACTCTTCATGTGCTGAGGAGGCTGAAGTCCGGCCAGTACAACAACTTCTTCGCCAGCGATGTGTACAGGTGCCCCTTCTGCCCCACCAGGAGGCTCCGTGCCACGGACTTCAACTCCCTCGTGAAGCATGCCGAGGACATAAGGACCTGCGGCGAGTCTGTGAACATCCACGGCTTCATAGCCAAGCACTAGGAGCTCGGTTTTCACCTCCGCAACCTCCAGAAGGTGACTATCGAGGAGGGTCGCATGCCCCCGATCAAAGCCCAAGGCGCCCAAAGTCAAGGGACTGGGCAGCAAGAAGTGGAGGAGGCGTCGGAGGGAGGAGGCGGAGGCCCTCCTGGCAGAGGCCATGAAGGGCCACTGATCTGCTGCTGCTGCTGTAAAGGAGCTTCTTTTGTCTTGTTTGTGTTGAACTTGTTCGTTGCTGCTGCTGAAAAGTCTAATTGTCAAACCTCGTTAAGTACCATACTATATAACCTATATTAGCTGCTTTATCTATATCTGCTCTGTTTACTGAATTTATTTATGGTGCTGGTTAGTTTTGCTGCTCTAGATTTGCTACCAGATTGGGGGAAAACGTGGGCCAAAAGTAACAATGAATGAAGAGAGAAGCTGCTTTAGATTCGTTACCTTTTTAGAAAAAAAACACAACTGTTAGCGAGAGAGAGAGGGGTAAAGGCGCTCTTAAAAAGGTCAATCATAAAAATAACAAAAAAGAAAACTTCTAATTTAGGTGGCATGGCGCACGTAACCACCAAACGCGACCCACATGGTCCCACACCATGTCCCCCATAATCAGCGAGAGATGAATGACTGGTCCGCTATGTATCCTAGCCCCACCTGTCAGTATGTAACGGTCGAGGCGAAGTAACGTAATGCCCAAAGCATGACCCGTCCCAACACGGTCCCACCGGTTAGCATCTAACGGTCAAGCCTTTGACTTGACGGCATCTCCCGTCTGAGCGCATGTGAGGGTTTCGGAATGGAGGGAGGGCAAAAGTGAGAAAAAACTAAGCGGCTGGGGAAATTGAGTACAACTAACGAATCAGGGGCACGGAAATAAAAATCCCTTTCTAATAAATAAAGGTTTTCAATTATTTTTAAAATATTCTCAAAAAATACTCTAAGATATCGGTATTATTAGAAACACAACCGTATATTTTTTGTCATTTTCAAACATATGGTTATATGATTCATATTTAAATTTTAAAATTTAATATATTAGGTTGGGCCGGTCCACTTGGAGGATCCTTAGATAAACTCGGCCATTAGGGTAAGTACCTTATTAAACTAGGACTATTTACCTTCCGTACGTACACATTCACCCCCATTAGATCTACTCATTACCTCATCACATCGCCTACTCTCATCTGAAACTGGACGGGAGAGAGCTTCGTCAACAACGATCGTTAGGAGGTAGTTTTGGAGATCCTCGGTCGCCATGGCGTAGGTATGTAAAATCGAAATCATGTCAACGATCTATATTTAGATTAACTTACTGTCCGTGGAAAACACGGAGAGATGATAGATCTAAAAGGACGTAGATCTAATCCTCGCAATTTTTGTTTCATCGTGAAAAAATTGGATTTATAATTACCCGATATGTTCGAAAATATAGATCAAAATGTGTTCGTCGTAGATCTAGTCTAGACTGATCACGCTGGTGCATTTTAGCGTTAGCGCAATTTTAGCCACCGGCCGCTCCATCTCCTTTTCCACGTAGGCAAAAGGCCGGTGTTACCGCATGCGGACTGTGCCCTAGGGAGCGAAAAATAATTGGGTGATGGATGCTCGGCTATTTTTGATTTTCAGTTCGTACTGTTTGTATCTCTTAGCGCGCATGTTAACGTTTAAACGTTTAGTATTATTCATGCCGTAATATGACATGTGATTTTAATTATTCTTCTATATTCCGTCAGGTTCCATTATGTGTTACCGCTGCTGAGGTCCGCGCTATAATCAAAAGGAAGAAAAAGGCTATTTTTGTCAGGGGTAAGCATTTTGTGCCAATTTTATTTTATACGCAATTGATATATTGGATGTCGCTAATGTGTACAAAAATTACAGTAAGGTCCTAGAATAAATAGCGAGCATAATTTTGAAGCTTTCCTTGAGTTTGGCAATCGCGTGAAGATGAATGATGAAGAATTTGATGAACTTGAGCGACTAGTCGAGGCTAACATGCCAAAAGACCCCTTTTATGTATGCACCATAAAAAAATCCAACACAGTGAAAAATATAGCTAAAATGGTAAACTATTCTGTACATACGAGCTTTTCATATTTATTTGTTTGCGTAAATGTGAAATCATTTGTATAACCGATTGTCAAATCTACATGCAGTACTTTTCAATGGCTTCACCATGAAGCATATTGTTACAAACGTTAAATTGTCAGCAGTTATAAAAGTCCATTCCAGAGATGTAAAAGTTGCACACGTTAAGTTGGTGATGAACAAGTCAATGGTGAATGGAGTACCTAAAGAAGGTGCCATGATTACAACAAACTGGATGCACATTGTAAGGCAGAATGGTATGTGAGTTAACCATAAATTCGTGTTCTGGTTCCGTCATGGGAATGATGGTACTACGAAGCTACTGGTTGACCAAGTATGAAATCAACCTTAAATTCATGTCCTAGTTCAATATTATGCTTATGTACTCTCATGTTTGTTCAACACTTATGTAACGATTATGTCTTACTTAGTTTGGTATATATGGAATTATTAATTAATCATAATTTCATGTTATGTTCACAATTGTTGATGCTTCATTTGGATTTCTCGCCGTGAACACATTATATGGTTTTGCATCTAGGTTTATCCAAACCTTTTCTTATGTCACTGATATTTCATTTGGGGTTTTTCGCCGTGAACACATGTTGATGCTTCGTCTGGACTCGGAATCTAAGGGCCAAACCTTTCCTTATGTCGTTGATCCTTCGGTAGGACTCGTTTGCGCCGTACACATCCTTTGTGATGTACGTACTAAAAGTTCTCCAAAGATAGGGGCAACACTCCCATTGTATGAAGTTGATACTGTTTAAATTTAATTAAAGTTCATAGTGTGCATATCAAATTCGGAAAAACCCTAAATATGGTAAGACATTATAGAATACAAAAAAACACTTAAAAATACGAAAAAACGCATAAGATAGAAAAAACAAGCCACTAAAAAGTGATAACCCTGTAGGCCTAATTAACTACCTACAACGAGGCCCAACGTCGCTTTAATCACGAAGGGCATAGTTATCGGCACGTTGATCGTCCGACAACCCACGACTCAACCTAGGTAGACCACCTCTCACCGCTGCCTCCATTATGAGCCGCCCTCGCCGTCCCACATTGCTGCCTCCCTTCTCCACCCCCTCTCGTCTGTCGTCCAGGGATCGACGCCGCCTGTCACCACTTCATCCTCGCAAGACCCCCTTTCGGCGTCTCTCGTTGGTGCCACCCTTCGCCGTCTCTTATCATTTGTCATCCAGGTACTGATTCCATGTCTCACCAATTGTTTGTCGCGTATACAAGATGCTCATATAGGTTTTTGGAAACTTCTGTAGATTTAGATGGAGAAACATTAACACATTCTCTAAATGATTCATGCAGCATGGACGATTTAGATGAGGAGATATTTTGTAACTACATAAGATGGGAAGATTTGGTAGCGGGCTTTACAAGCGCGCAACATGCGAGATTTACCGGCAGTACTTTGCGGCCGATGTTGGACGTGCCATGAATCACGATGTGGGAAAGCTTAATTAGATTCATCATTGAGTTGTTCAATCCATCGTCTAGCACCTTCATCATAAAAGAAGGATCAGGTGAAATAGTAGAAACTTGTGAGGATGTAGAACATATTTATGGTTTACGTAACCAAGGTTATTCTACATTTCAAATTATAAAGAAAGATGGTCAAACTAATATGCATAACATATCCCCATGTTTTCTCAGCAAGTCAAGCGGTAATATAGTGATAAGCGATTTGATTAATGACATAAAGACTGAGAAGGCGCCCGATGACAACTTTGTCCGCAAAGTGGTGCTTGTGCTAATTGGTCTTGTCATAACCCCGTCGAGTAATGTAACTATACCTAAGACCTTCTACTGTTTAGTGGAAGACGTTCCTCATATTTTTAATATTAACTGGAATTACTTCACACTGAAGTTTCTCATAGATAGTTTGAAGGATAGCTTTGTAGGATCTGCTATGAGAGCATGTCCCAAAGGAAATCTAGGTCTAACACATGTATATATGTTAAGTCGAACAATCATCAGTTTTTATGTTCGATGTAAAACTAAATTTATTTATTTGTACAATTTGTTTGCAGTTTCTTTACTGGGAGAAGTTGGTGATCATTGATGATCCTACTTATATGCTCCCTATGTCCACTCGGCCACTGATGAAAAAATGGATAGAAGACAAAACAGAAAGGAGATGTTCCTATAATTATAAGAATGGTTGAGGCCTCGGAAATAACGCTAAAGTGATGGTAGTCAGTTTAATCATTATTTTTATATGCCACCATACATAGCTCGTGTTTGTATTTGTAATTTGTATGATTTCTTCATTTTTGTAACATGCAGATCTGTAATAATATTGGGGAGCAATATAATAAAAAGAGTGTGCAAAACCATCAATGAATGGTGATCAGTCAAGTTCAAACAAACGGGTTAGTAACATGGATATCCTATTCGAACGTATGACGATAGATTTGAAAAATCACACGGACATGAAGATGACACTTATACCCCAGATATATGCAGAGGTTATACAATCTATATTTTATGTATTATTTCATGTTGATGATAACGATACTATACTATTAATGAAAACTCAGCACTTATTTTTTTGTTATGCATGAGGTTCTAAAATTGTTAAATACAAATAGTGTCACGTACAAACTAACTGAAGCATCACATCGGACAAAGCAGGAGATGATGAAGATGTAAAATCTATTCCTAGTGAATCACAATCAGCCAAATAATTTGTTTATAAACATGGTAATAAAGAAGCCAAGCTTGATGACATACTGAGAAAAACGTCGGCTAATTCTGAAGCAGCCCTTGCGGATGATCCATTTGGTGGTGATAGTTATGTCACACCCTTAAAGGATAAACATATGCCGACGATGGCTATTGACATGTCAATGAATAACATACCAGACCACCTTCGGAAGATGGATGGTACATAGGAGAATCTGTGGGACGTAAATGAAAATACCAAGTCTGCGTCGTCATCGGAGGTACCGTCATGCATTTTTGGTACTCATAAGGATACATAAAATGGTGCATAGAGTGGTGTCATGCAGAACGATGCACGCAATGATATGACTTCTACCGTGGGAAAGCAAGATGCAACAAAGTATGCTAATTCATTTGATAGCAGCAAAAGTGAAATTAACAATGGTCTAGGCAAAAGGAAACGCGTACCCAAGGGTAATAGTAAGTATGGTTCCCCATTATTTGAGCGATAGAAAAAAAACCAAAATGTAAATCAAAAAATACAAAAGGTATAATATTTTATAGATTTCATTACATATTTTTATTCAGCAAACAAAATGGTTCAACGCGGTAACTTGTGTGTTTTTATAAATTTTATGCAGCGATGTTATTTGAACAGCATGATATTGGGGAATGCTACACTATGTTAACACCTACTGAAATAGAAGGTGTTGTGAAATATGTTTCAACAGCGGCGAAGATCCCCAAAGAAGCTATAAAAAGGGCGTACCAGAACACATATGATGCCATCTTGTCTTCGAAAAATCTAAACGATGTTCTTATAAAAGAATGGCTTAGTACCGCTATAAGTAATTCACTAACCTATTATTGTTATTTTACAACAAAGCAGTATGAACATGCAATCATGTTACAACTATTATTTTCACATACTTGATGCCTATATTCTAGAGCTGGCACAAGCCTAACTCTTTGACCGAGAAGAGTGCACCAGAATAATGGACTCGGTAGCACAATCATTCTCTGCTTAGTGATAAGGTTAACCAATCACGCTAAGAATGACACAAATGTCCTTGGAGTTCGAAGCAATAATAAGTGCTAAGAATCTCAAATGGCCACATTATTACGCACATGCATCATTCTTGAGCACGAAAGCTCGGAGGAAGGGTGCGTAATAATATGTAAGAGCATCACTTCATTAAGGGGTCATGAAACTCAGCACGACCTCTTAGAGTAAAAGGGTGTGATACTCTAAGGTAGAACATATGGAAGGCAATCAACACCTTTTTATCTGCGAGTTACAACACTTTGACCTGGTCCTATATATGACAAGGTACTGCAGTTTGTTTCTCCTGACATCCCGAAATGGTTTGTCATGATGGACCACAAGAGTATATTGCATCAAAAGACACCAATGCACATTTTCTTCTTGGCTACCAACTAGTAGACAAGGTCAGAAACAACAAAGGAACATGCTTAGGATGGAATACCGAGATGTGGATGCATAGTTTATCATTCTTCAGAAAACCTATGCATAGAAGAGAGGTGGGGCAGAGTCACGGATTTGGATATGAGACACACGAGGAGTACTCTTGCCGTGATCTATTTGGTTCCATTTAAAGAACATCTGCCATAGCTAGTGGTAGGGGAAGTCCTTTATTGTCAAAATTCAATCGTGACAATAGCCACAAGCTTGAAAGCTAGAATAGTAGTACCAGCCATACTGAGGCAATGTTTGAACATTAATGACAGGGGTCAACATAATGGACCTTGGGTTAAAGATCAGCTTCATGTACAAGATTCATAACACGAGAATCTAGCACAATCTAGGATCTTCGGTTCAAGTCCGAGGGTTAAAACCCGAGAAAGAAGTAACTACTACTTGGGTGACACATCGTACACTACAAGGTAGCAATCATGAGGTAGCTTCCAAGATAAGAAATGACTTCTGAAGTACCCAAACAAACAAAAGGAGGTACACGAGGCGAAAGGAAACCTCGAAGCCTAGAAAAGAACACTTTAGAGCCATACAATATAATATTGTGGGCCCATAAGATAGAGAGATCATGATAGAAAAGAATCTCTCATCTGAAACAGAGCCAAGGGAACAAGGAATCCACAACACACACAATTCTAGAGAACTCAACACTAGGTCAACTGGCTAAGAAACGACCTGCCAAGAAGGCGTCTAAGTTTTGAAAGACTAGAAGAGATATCAAAACTTTTTCAAAGTCAAAACAAGATAAGATGACCCAGAGTTAGAGCGAAATTGGATAAGGAGAAAAAGAAGCATACTAGAGTTTTCTCAAATACTTTTCATATTTGAAATAGTTTTCACAAGAACTAGACTCAACATCGACCAATAGCAAGGTTTTCCTACGGTAGGTACTACTCTGATACCAAAAACTGTGACACCCCCGGGATCAGGGTTAAACAAATCCCAGACCTTAGCCTGACATAAGCTTAACCTAGAGCTCGAGGATATCCAGTGAGAAATCGGTAACACAATAGTAACCCTGCGACACAAAAATTATTACAGCAAGCTCATAACTGAGCGAAGAACCAAAATATTACAAGCAGAGGTCACTAACCACAAACATCAAACAATGGAAGGCAAATTATGCTATTAAGTATAGCAAACTTAACAAATGGCCTAAGAGGCCTGAAGCATAACGATGACATCCCAACCCATAGATTCTAGGCTGTCGGCCGGGAACCCCAAGCTACTCGTCGGTGTCGATATTGTACGGAACACATCTTCGGGGGAACACTTACCCTGCTACAAAAGTATTAACAAAGCAAGGGTGAGTACAGGGTGTACTCCGCAAGAATTATGGCTGGTGGGGTTATTTTGCATAAAGCCATCTCTGTTTATAAAACAGTAGGGAGAAGAAGCTCGTCTAATCAGAATATTTTAAAAGGGGATAAGGGAGCGACAACTCCGAAGAATTAATCACCAGCTTTTGATATCCACCAAAGTAATCCTCATCTCACAACTAGGATCACCCCTCGTACCCAAGAGGAAGCATCCATAAGCACACGTTGATCTGCCAAGTTTTACGATTAGGTTAAAGTTCTCTATGATCTTAGAATTCGGTCATCAAGCGTCCATAACCGTGAACACGACTTTTCGAAAAGATTTAACCCTACAGGGGTGTACAACTTTACCCACACGTACCAACCAACTCTTAATGCCAAGCTATTAACCCTCTTCCTTGGAAGGCCGGCAGAGGATGGTTGGACACGACCTTTATCTTGCGTTCGCCGAGACCATGAGTCACGCCCTAAGAAGGGTTCCGCCGTAACGGGTCAAATCCGAAGCCGGTCCCTAGAGATGTGAGGCGATGTTGGTTTACCAGGGGCGCTATCTACCCCAAGCAACCCCGTCCACGCTTACCTACCTGTATGAATGCACCTCCTTCACCACCTTCGAGAAGATCCAGAATGCATGTCGAATGGAACACCCGAACTATGTGACTCATGGAATCTACTAGGAAAGTTAATCAGCGGAGGGGTGATACATTGCAAATGTATCTATAATTTTTGATGTTCCATGCTTGGTTTTATCCACTTTCTTGTGTTTTATTCCAACTTTGGAGTACTTTTCATATGATTTCTTGGACTAACCTATTAACAAGAGCCACAATGCCAGCTGCCTGTTTTCTGCTGTTTTTGGTTCCAAGAAAGTCAGAAAATGAATATTCTCGGAATTGGATGGGACAAAAGCCAAAGTGCCTATTTTCTGGATGTCATCAAGTGCCAGAATACAAGACGGAGAGGGGCCAGGGGGCCACCACACCACCTAGCCACGCGGCCAGGCCTAGCCCGCGCCAGGGGGTGGTGTGGCCGCTCTCGGCACCCCCTCGGCCTCTCCTTCCATCTATATATTGCCCTCGGGACGTAAACCCTAAGTACCCGATCAAAAATCCATGAAAGATTCTGTAGCCGCCGTCATCTCCATCCCTAGATCGGGAGGGATCTGAAGCTCTTCCCGGCACCCTGCCGAAGAGGGGAATTCACTCTGGAGGCCTTCTTCATCACCATCCAAGCCTCCGGTGTGATGCGTGAGTAGTTCATCCTTGGACTACGGATCCATGTAGTAGCTAGATGGCTGGTTCTCCTCCTTTGTGCTTTCATGCCTAGATCTTGTGAGCTCCGTTCATGATCAAGATCATCTATTTGTAATTCTACATGTTGTGTTTGCGGGGATCCGATGGATATTGAGATGCTATTTCAGATTGATTATTGATTCTATCATGTCTTTTTTATTTGTGATCTTGCATGCTTTCCGTTGTTAGTACCTATCTTGGCCAAGTAGATGCTAGCAACTCCAAGAGTTAGTATTTATGCTCGATAGTGGGTTCATGCCTCTGGTAATCTGGGGAAGTGACAGAAATCTCTAAGGTACTAGATGTGCTGTTGCTACTAGGGAGAAAACAACAATCCTTTGTTCATAGAACCATCGTATTGTTTACTTTACACGCAGTTCGAAAAGCAATAATCTGTTGCTTGCAACTTAATACTGGAGGTGGTTCAGATGATAAACTGAAGGTGGATTATTAGTCATAGATGCAGTTGGATGGCGGTCTATGTATAATGTTGTAATGCCCAATCGAATCTCAAAGGAGTCAAGATGATTAGTATATGCATGTATTGCTTTCTCGGTGTTTGTCAATTGCCCGGCTGTAATTTGTTCACTACTAGCTCGTGGTTGATGTAGAGCTCGTTGGTAACCCCAAGAGGAAGGTATGATGAGCACAGCAGCGAGTTTTCCCTCAGTTATGAGACCAAGGTTTAATAGAACCAGTAGGAGCAAGGAAACACCCCAAAGGTGTTACTAGCTGAGCTTTGGCAGGGCGCACTACCGGTGCTAGTAGCAACGTGGAGACCTGCACAACACAACCACAGAACTTTGTCCCCAACTTGCGATGAGGTTGTCAATCTCACCGTGTTTTGCGGAAAACAAAGGATTAAACGTATCGAATGGAAAAGAAGTAAAAGTTTGTAGAAAGTAAACACAACGCAGTAAAAGATTGTAGATTGTATGTAAAGTAAAAGGACCGGGATCCATAGTTCACTAGAGGTGGCTCTCCTTAAGATAGATAACATGCTGGGTGAACAAATTACAGCGGGGCAATTGACAAACACCGAGAAAGCAATACATGTATATACTAATCATCTTGACTCCTCTGAGACTTGATTGGGCATTACAACATAATACATAGACCGCCATCCAACTGCATCTATGACTAATAATCCACCTTCAGGTTATCATCCGAACCCCCTCCAGTATTAAGTTGCAAGCAACAGATTATTGCTTTACGAACTGCATGTAAAGTAAACAATATGATTGTTCTATGAACAAAGGATTGTTGTTTTCTCCCTAGTAGCAACAACACATCTAATACCTTAGAGATTTCTATCACTTCCCCAGATTACTAGAGGCATGAACCCACTATCGAGCATAAATACTAACTCTTGGAGTTGCTAGCATCTACTTGCCAAGATAGCTACTAACAACGGAAAACATGCAAGATCTCAAATAACAAAGACATGATAGAATCGATAATCAATCTGAAATAGCATCTCAATATCCATCGGATCCCCGCAAACACAACATGTATGAATTACAAATAGATGATCTTGATCATGAACGGAGCTCACAAGATCTAGACATGAAAGCACAAAGGAGGAGAACCAGCCATCTAGCTACTACATGGATCCGTAGTCCAAGGATGAACTACTCACGCATCACACCGGACGCTTGCATGGTGATGAAGAAGGCCTCCAGGGTGAATTCCCTTCTCCGGCAGGGTGCCGGGAAGAGCTTCAGATCCCCCCGATCTAGGGTCAGAGACGACTACGGCTACAGACTCTTTCGTGGATTTTTGATCGGGTCCTTAGGGTTTTCGTCCCGAGGGCAACTTATAGGCGGAAGGAGAGGCCGAGGGGGTTCCTGGGCTGGCCACACCACCCCCCGGCGTGGGCCAGGCCTGGCCGCGCGGCCAGGTGGTGTGGCCGCCCTCTGGCCCCTCTCCATCTCGTATTCTGGCACTTGATCCCTTCCGGAAAAATAGGCACTTTGGCTTTTGTCCCGTCCAATTTCGAGAATATTTATTTTCTGACTTTCCTGGAACCAAAAACAACAGAAAACAGGCAGCTGGCATTGTGGCTCTTGTTAATAGGTTAGTCCAAGAAATCATATGAAAAGTACTCCAAAGTTGGAACAAAACACAAGAAAGTGGATAAAACCAAGCATGGAACATCAAAAATTATAGATACATTTACAATGTATCAACATCGCCAAGCTTAACTCCTGCTCGTCCTCGAGTAGGTAAGTGATAAAAAGAAAGAATATTTTTTGAGGTGACATTCACCATCAAAGACTTGATCAAAGTATTTGCAAAACATTCAAAGCTGGGATCATAGTACTTCAATCATAACATGAAAGACACAGTTCTAACAATAAGCAAAGAAACTATGGTGCAACATGAAAAGGCACAAACAAAAGATTCATGAATAACATGCTTTGCAAGACGTTTGTTTGTTTCACATAAAGAAAACATAGCATAAAAGTATTCAGCCTGTCCCTCAATAGAGTAGCAAATATAAATGCATAGGACACCTTCAAAGTTCATAAGAGTGACTATATACAATAGTTTCAAACAAGCAATAACAAGTTATGCATCAATAACCTAGTCTTGGGACAATGCACATAGAACTAAGAATGGCCACTATGCTCTCAAAGTAGGTGCATAAAGATAGAAGGTGGAGACTCAATATAATGGTTGAAGAAAGGCCTTTTGTAAAAGGAAGTAGGGATTCAAGTCTCATAAAGAGCTTCCAAAAATTATGGTACTTGTAGTTTTCAGCTCTCATTGCTCCTATCATAAGCATCTTGAAGGTGATTAAGGTTAAAGTGACACAACTAAGAGGATATGCTTGACAAGTTATAAACCGAAATCTCATGTCCCTTACTTACGAAGACCGATCGCCATGCTACTCAACTTCAGTCACGAGTAAGCTCTTTTCATTGTAAGTATATGTGTATCATTAAGAACTGCAACCGGGGTACCCCTTGCACATGATACGAGAGCTTTCCCATAATCAAAATGACAAGGCAAGCAGACAATGAGCATCTCAACGATCTTTTTATTTACTATTTGCATGGGTTTTTATTGAGGATGCTTCATAGAGTGCTCATTATGGTGATGCTGCAAGTTTCCACCATGATTAGGCATGGCTTAGGCTAGCGGCCCAGGCGTTCCTCTAACACACATACAAACTCCATGATCTTACAAGTTCCACTTTTATTTCACACCGCCGGGATCCGTAAGCAAAAGAACATGATATCAACGGGGTACAAAGTACAAGTGCAATGTTGAAAGCGTTCCCCATGAAACATGGTTCTGCTAATTTCAACTTATAAAGCGCAAGCATATACGCAACAAACAAGGACCCAATGGTTCAAGTTTATTAGAGGCAATAAAGTAAAGTGTGCCATCAAGTTCGTGAGAGCTTTAATCACTAGTTTTCTCATAACAAGTGGAAGGTAAAAAACATGAATGTAATTTGAATAGCATAAGCTAGTAGGCAGGTATGGTGGACTCTTTGGAAAAACTTGGTTTAGGGAGTTGGATGCATGAGTGGAACTCATACTTTGTTGTGGAGGCTAGCAAAAGACTGGGAGCGACAAACTAAGAGAGCAATAATGGCCATAATCATGCAGAGCGACAAAACATCATTGATCAAAGCATAAAGTGATACTACAAGTTGAAAACTAAAGGATCATAAAGGCTATGGTGACTTGGATAGTCATAACTTGGTGGGAGCATGTGCCAAGTCAACCCAAATAAAGCATCAAAGGAGAATACCACTATACTATGCTTTAATATGCTAAAACAACGCATGATTCATCCAAAGCACATTAGGCAATCTCAATTGTTTATAACAAGTCAATGTACAGCAAATAATACTAAGCATAAAGCCAAAATAATATCAAGCATGGCATGACAAAGCATATGCCACAGTCAAAAACAAGCTCTCTTTACCACTTAAGCATGAACTTTCCTACTCTTTTCCAAACCAAGCCAAACTGTTTGCAAACCAATGTATGGAAGAGGGGGTCCAACCAATTTATTCAGAAAACTAAGCAAACCAAGCAAAGGAAAAAACCAAAACAACAAAGAAAAAGAAGACAATTGTGCATGAAACAATAAAAATGAAGCGTTTGGAAGAAATCTGGGATTTTTATTGATGAAGAAAGGGGATGCCTTGGGCATCCCCAAGCTTTGACGCTTGTACTTCTTGGATATTTCTTGGGGTGACACGCGTGGTATCCCCAAGTTTGAGCTTTAGTCCATCCTTCATCTCATTACTCATTCCTTCCATACACCTGAAATTTTTCTTTCATACAAAACTTCACACAATCTCATTAGCAACATTAGTGCGCTTAAGATAAATAAGTCTCAAGGTTCAGTTCTAACACCAAAAAAATTCTATTAGAACACTAGATACTGTAGCACTTCCCTCAAAAATCTCAATTCCCCAAAGGAACTCAAGAAGGAACTAACAAGAAGCAGATGCAGAAAATGGCAGAAATCTGTCAAAACAGACCAGCAGGTAAAGACGAATTTTTTCGAAGACCTTATGTTGCTCAAATCAAAAGTGTTGATCTAATGAAAGTCATATAACAACCTGGGGCAGAAGCACAACAAATCACAGCTCAATCCGACGTACATAGCTCCCTCGGGAATGTTTACGGTGAAGCACATAAATCTGTTTTGGGACAGCAACTTTCCCAATCATTACTTCACTCTCATTAGAGGTTACTCTTGGCACAAAAAGCAAATAAAAAGGATAAGGAGAGGTTATTACAGAGGTAATAACTTCCAATACTCATCTAAAACTCTTGGGTTATCTCCCAACAAGTACTTTTCTTTAACGCCTTTAAGTTAGGCATAAGAAGCAAAGAAAGAATCAAGTGTTCTCAAATGAAGAAATATTAAGACCAATACGAGAAACATTGTCAACAAGGCAAGGTATATCATCCAAATAAGTTCTAGAGGATCCTCTCTCAATGCTCTTGGGTTCACTATTCTCATCAAAAGGGTTTGCAGAAACAATCTAATCAAGATTCTTTTCTATGCATCATGTATTGTAACTAGTTTGAAGGGTATTGGAATCTTAGGTTCCTCCCCATTAGGTTTGGTTTTGTTCATATTTTCTCGTGTACCAACAACATCTACACATGATCCTAGCATATTGAAATGTTCAAAGACATATCTAGCTTCTTTGGCAACATCATAGAACTCCATAAACAAAGTTTCTAGAATAAAATCCCTCTTTTCAGGGTCTTCAATTTCTTTAAGCTTAAGAAACATTACTTGCATTAAGGGGTTGAGGTTAGCAAACCTAGCTTCTAACATGTGAATTAAAGAAGCTGCAGCAATCTCAAAGTTTGGAGCAAGTTCTACATGGGACATATCCTTAGTATCTTCATGCTTACTAACATGATTAAAGAATTCTTCAATGTTAACTTTCCCAATTATAGAACCACTACCAATTGGAAGGTCTTTCAGGATGAAAGTAGGGATCAACATGGTGAGCTAAGGTAGAGGTGACAACTAAAGGAGACTTAATTTTTTTTGTGTGTTTTTGAAATAAGAAAGCAAACAAGTAAAAAACTATTTTTTTTGTGTTTTTGAAGAACAAAACAAGCAAACAAAGCAAAAAGGAAACTAAGCCAAACAAAAACAACAAAGTAAAGAGGTTGGTTATGAGGGACTCCCCTTATGAATATGTCCTTGACTCCCCAGCAACGGCGCCAGAAAAATCTTTGCTAGCTCGTGGTTGATGTAGAGCTCGTTGGTAACCCCAAGAGGAAGGTATGATGAGCACACCAACGAGTTTTCCCTCAGTTATGAGACCAAGGTTTAATCGAACCAGTAGGAGCAAGGAAACACCCCAAAGGTGTTACTAGCTGAGCTTTGGCAGGGCGCACTACCGGTGCTAGTAGCAACGTGGAGACCTACACAACACAGCCACGGAACTTTGTCCCCAACTTGCGATGAGGTTGTCAATCTCACCGTGTTTTGCGAAAAACAAAGGATTAAACGTATCAAATGGAAAAAAGTAAAAGTTTGCAGAAAGTAAACACAAAGCAGTAAAAGATTGTAGATTGTATGTAAAGTAAAAGGACTTGGATCCATAGTTCACTAGAGATGGCTCTCCTTAAGATAGACAACATGCTGGGTGAACAAATTACAGCGGGGCAATTGACAAACACCGAGAAAGCAATACATGCATATACTAATCATCTTGACTCATGTGAGGCTTGATTGGGCATTACAACGTAATACATACACCGCCATCCAACTGCATCTATGACTAATAATCCACCTTCAGGTTATCATCCGAACCCCCTCTAGTATTAAGTTGCAAGCAACAGATTATTGCTTTACGAACTTCATGTAAAGTAAACAATACGATTGTTCTATGAACAAAGGATTGTTGTTTTCTCCCTAGTAGCAACAGCACATCTAGTACCTTAGAGATTTCTGTCACTTCCCCAGATTACCAGAGGCATGAACCCACTATCGAGCATAAATACTAACTCTTGGAGTTGCTAGCATCTACTTGGCCAAGATAGCTACTAACAACGGAAAACATGCAAGATCTCAAATAACAAAGACATGATAGAATCAATAATCAATCTGAAATAGCATCTCAATATCCATCGGATCCCCGCAAACACAACATGTATGAATTACAAATAGATGATCTTGATCATGAACGGAGCTCACAAGATCTAAACATGAAAGCACAAAGGAGGAGAAACCAGCCATCTAGCTACTACATGGATCCATAGTCCAAGGATGAACTACTCACGCATCACACCGGAGACTTGCATGGTGATGAAGAAGGCCTCCAGGGTGAATTCCCCTCTCCGGCAAGGTGCCGGGAAGAGCTTCAGATCCCCCCGATCTAGGGACAAAGACGACGGCGGCTACAGACTCTTTCGTGGATTTTTGATCGGGTACTTAGGGTTTTCGTCCCGAGGGCAACTTATAGGCGGAAGGAGAGGCCGAGGGGGTGCCTAGGCTGGCTACACCACCCCCTGGCGCAGGCCAGGCCTGGCCGCGTGGCCAGGTGGTGTGGCCGCCCTCTGGCCCCTCTCCGTCTCGTATTCTGGCACTTGATCCCTTCCGGAAAAATAGGCACTTTGGCTTTTGTCCCGTCCAATTCCGAGAATATTCATTTTCTGACTTTCCTGGAACCAAAAACAACAGAAAATAGGCAGCTGGCACTGTGGCTCTTGTTAATAGGTTAGTCCAAGAAATCATATGAAAAGTACTCCAAAGTTGGAACAAAACACAAGAAAGTGGATAAAACCAAGCATGGAACATCAAAAATTATAGATACATTTACAATGTATCATTCACCCAGCATGTTATCTATCTTAAGGAGAGCCACCTCTAGTGAACTATGGATCCTGGTCCTTTTCTTTACATACAATCTACAACTTTTTACTGCTTTGTGTTTACTTTCTACAAACTTTTACTTATTTCCATTCGATACGTTCAATCCTTTGTTTTCCACAAAACACGGTGAGATTGACAACCTCATCGCAAGTTGGGGACAAAGTTCTGTGGTTGTGTTGTGCAGGTCTCCATGTTGCTACTAGCACTGATAGTGCGCCCTGCCAAATCTCAGCTAGTGACACCTTTGGGGTGTTTCCTTGCTCCTACTGGTTCGATTAAACCTAGGTTTAATAACTGAGGGAAACTTGCTGTTGTGCTCACCATACCTTCCTCTTGGGGTTCCCAACAAGCTCTACATCAACATCGCACCTGCACTTTTCTAGGCGCCGTGCATTGAGCCATCAAGGGGTTCCCAAGCCCCGTGTGGTTGTACGCTTGTCTTGGTCCAATGGCAATAACTCGGTTCCTAGTGGTGGCGAGCATGGAACTACAAAAACCACATCCCACGGTCGCCTCCCATGCAAGCCTTAGCATGTTTAACCTTTACCACCGATCTTACCTCATCAATATACCTCGTTCTCCTGTCATACTAGATTATATGCATTTGGTACATCTTCTGGATGAACCAACACTGACAGCTATGCATGGCTAAGCAAGACACAGATAAAAGCTCTAGCAGTGCACACAAGCCAAACCTAGTTATGCTAGGAGCAGTGGATCAGGTAATATAAGCTCAAAGGGAGTAATGCAACAGATAGGATACTCTATCTATCGATAAAAGACAACAGTAGAATCGTATGCATCATGGCAAGAATGAAATACTTTCAAAAGCATAGGATTCTTTTATGTGTGGGGCTATGCTTTCCTTTGCCTATTGATACCCAGATATATATCTTCGGAAGCCTTGTACTTGACTTGGTTATAGTTGATCAAGTATTGTTTGTATATCTTCGATGGTGTTGACCTCGGTCTTCAATCTCGATCTCGATATCGCATTCTACCGGGAAGAAGTAAACACCGGAAAGAAAGGGGGAACAACAATCAACACATGGCATCGATGCAATGCTCAAGCAAGGATGATGATATGACAAGTTATTTAGAGTCTAAATGTAACCCTAAAGCATGCTTGGCAATTTAAGCGGGATCCGAAGGGTCCAAACCCTAATACAGGAGAGACTTCGGGATCACCTATGGGGGTTCATTTAGTTCTATAATTAAACTTTAAATTAAAGTTGTTGAACAATTATGAGTCTATTGTAAATATCTCATTTTTCTAAACATTTTGATATATTATACATATTTTTCTGATTTATAAATAATTAGTTATTGAATTTACAAGATTAAAACCCTTTTCTGTAATTATTAAACAAATTAAAAGCTTCACTGCGTCAGCGTGGCATAGGGATGACGTCAGCATGGCCATTACAACTTTTTACACCGACACAGGACCTAGCCATAGTGGCTGACTGGTGGGCCATGGGCCACATCAGCTAGCCACGCTGGCAAAGATTGCGTGCTGCTGACGCGGGCGCCACGTCTTGGCCACGCGGGCGACACGTCGACGCCACGGTGGCGCCACGCAGGACTCACCAGAGAACGCACCGGCGGCAGCGACTGGTGGCGCTAGGGGGCAAGTGGGCTCACGCGGGATGGCTCATTCGAACGAGCATGACGCGTGGTAGCTAACGGTGGTCACGCTGCCGTTTATTGGTCATCGCGTCGTGTGCGACGGCATCCGATGGCGGCGGATGGTGGTGTTCGGCGCGAGGACGAAGCGGGGCGAGAGGGAGGGAGTGGAGAGGTCCAGAGGAACCGTGAGCTCATCGTGAGCGTGTAGGGGTGACGACGAGGCAAGGAGAGGTAGGAGACAGCGACAATCTCGACGACGGTGCTCGTCGGGCTCGAAGAATATGGGCTCGATTCTGGCGACTGGGGCCTTCCCGGCTAGCGCTCTTCAGGGCAAAGTATAGAGGAGGTCAAGGCGGTCAGAGTTGCATGCTCTACGGAGCTCGGGGCGGCCGGGAGCGACGGTGACAAACGGCGTCTGGCGGCTAGGGTTTCGGCCTGAGAAAGAAAAACAGAACAGGGAGGTTGGGAGAGAGAGTAGAGGAGGATAAGGACGGCCAGAGGCAGCGATGCAGGCCTTATCCTCTTCTCCAGGGTGGTGGGGCGGGGATTTGAGCGCAACGAGGATCGACGGTGGAACCGGTGACAGCCAGCTGCTTGGCCAGCGCTAAGGAAGACGACAGGAAGAGGAGCGAAGAGGTACCGGGCTGGTTGGGCCGCACATGGGCCGAAGGTGGGATGCGGGGAAGGTAGCGAGGCGGGCTGCTGCGGTTGCCCTGCGCGGCGATTAGAGGAAGAGAGGATATGGGCTTCGGCCTGGTTGCTTAGGTAACATTTTTATTTCTCTAAAGACGATTTCCAATTAGTTTTATTCTTTTCTCTTTGCATTTTCAAATACTTTTCTGTTTTGAGTGGTTTGAAAAAACTAGAGGATTTGTAAATAATAAGAAAATATTGCAGGGCCCTTTTATACTATTTGGGATCCACACCTTTTGTATCTTTTTGAAATTCAAACTATTTTGAATTGCTTTAGATAAGGAGGAGAAACTAGGGTTTTAAGGTTTTGCATTATTTCTTTTGCATGCAATTTAAAAGTTGATGCTCATGAATGCACAATCAAAACCCTAATTAGGATCAGCTAAAACTGGGGCGTTATAGCATCGTAGTGGTTGGTGAAGTGCACTGTGAGCCCTACCACAAGGCCTCCTAGGGCATAGTGATCTTCGAGGTGGAACATGGCTAGAGAGTCGGGTCGGAGGTGGCGATAGCCGGTGCTAAGGACGGCGTGGGCCAACTCCCTCAGGGACCTCAACCTTGAGTTCGCCCATACTCAGAGGGACCCATCAACAATGACCCCGGTGGGGTAGGTCATCTCCGGCACAGTGCGAGGTGGACGGAACATAGCACCGTTGAACTGCATGACGGTGGCGGGCAATGGATCTTGCTAGGCGGCGGGCGATGGACCTTAGTGAAGAAGAAGGGCTTGGAAGATGGATGTGGTGGAGTGTGGTAGAGGATGATGTGGAGATAGGGAAGTTTAAATAACCTGGAGTGCCGCTTGAACAAGATCGGTGAGTAACTGCATGACGTGTCAGATTCTCTACGTGTATTGGTGCAAAACGAGGTTTGGCCGTATCCATCACGTGCGTCGTCTCGGTTTCCATGGTCTGAATCGATGCATCATTAATTGATGCACTAATTCAATGAGTCTGAAATGAGCGCAGACGCTGTGTCGTAAAGTATGAAACAAGCATTGCATGCTACGTCGATCGACGTGTCCGCTCAGCTGCGCGCACATGCATGCATCCATGGTGAGGACAGGGGCTAATCAGGAATCGTACGGTCCAACGGTCCAACCACCGCTCTGTTTCAACGTGTATTAATGAGGTGTTTCCAGGGACTTTTCCATGCATGCGCCATGCAGCGTCGTAGCCTGTCTATTGCACATCGCCGTAGCATCACAACATTACAGCCTCGTGGCGTAGTTACTTGCACATCTTTTTCCGCTGCGAATTCACACGGGCGTGTCGCTCCATCGGTCACGTGCCAAACAATTTCACACGGGGTGTAGCTTTCCTATCACGCGCCCGCGGAAACGAGTCAATGCTCCTCGATACCGTGCGCCCGCGCCTCCTTGAAACAGTGCGCCTTAAACACGAGGGGAGAACGAAGCGACCACGACGTGCTCATTTATCTACCCCTCGACCTCTCCCTCTCTCACTCGCTCGCACCCGTCCATCTAACCGCTAGCCGCCAAGCCCCTCCACCACTCAAGAAACCGCTAGCCGCCGTGCCCTGCCACCACTCAAGCAAGCGCTCGCCACCCCCTCCCCCGCCACGATGCAGTTCAACGGCCCGACGTACCGTTGCCCCACCACCATGCCGGAGAGAGAGTGGCCGCACGGCCGGGTTGTGGAGAACTACCTCCGCATCTGGGCCATCTCAAGGTGGAGGGGACCGCTGGAGCTAGCCCGCTTCTTCCTTGCCGCCGGATACCACCACCTCCTTGCCGGAACTCCACCCATGTTCCAGATCGAGCGGCAGTATGACGGTGCCAACGACAACAACAACTTTGGCATAGGCCTCTTCATCACCTTCGTCAACCACTACGATGCCTACCACCTCCTCGACCAAGTGTTCTGGCGTGGATGCGAATTCACCGCGTTCACGACGTACAATATCTTCACCGACTTCCACAACATCTTCTCCATCAACATCGTGACCACTCTCTCCTGTACATCATGGCGGAGGAGGATGAGAGGTATGACGCGTAAGGAGCAGACAAGGAGGAGCCAGGGAGCGGTCAGGCCGGAGGAAGAAGAAGACGATGTCGTGTCCGTGTCATGTCATGTCTGTTCGTGTCGTGTCGTCGTGTTTGCTTGCTACTATCGTGTATGGTTGGTACTATGGTGTCTGTGGACTTTCTTTGCTACTATGTAAGGTTGCTAATCGTGTTTTATTAATATATGTGCTTATAGTTCGTGCAAAAACACACTTGTGCATACTACCAAAATGGGTACACAAGTGCATAAAACAAAAGGCTCAAAATATGATAAGAGCTCGTGCATCAAAAGGTTGGAAACAATATCGCTACAATTATCATTGAAAAGGAACTACACAAGTGCATAAAATAAAATAGTACGATCATACACTAGCTAGAGTGTGTTGCACATCGCAGTGCACTAAGGTTTGGATTATAAGGCCGGCTTGTAAGCAGGACCTTGATTAATATATTTGGGCCAGTTGTTTTTTCTTAACACTGAACTTTCCAACCCCCCCTGCACACTGATGAACTGAAGAAGCAAAACATAGCAACTAAAAATTTGCCCGAATTTGAGTTGATTTTATTCAAGCCAAAGCCATAGACTATAACATCCATGTTAGTGGGTTCTAGAATAACAAAGCATCACGATTTTTACTCGAAAACTGATTGCGTTGTCTAACGACCAATTATCAGGAGATGAACAAAACTAAGAGAAATTACAAGGATGTCGCTCTCCTTCCAATTCCATGAAAAAATGTCGCACGGGAGCTATTTGCCCGAACAAACATCATCAGATTATAAATGTACATCACAAATACATATTTTCACACGAACTGCCTAAAAATTAATGTCCATGTATGATACTTGAAAAATGACTACCCTTACTGCTGTAGGACATTCCTTCACGAGATGACACACAATATTAGATAATAAAATCTAATAAAAATGCAGGCAATATATCAAGCTAATTTTCAGAACTGTACTTGGGATGATATGTGCATTTTGGGTTCTTCCTGTTATGTCCCTCCTGTTGGCAAGCGCTGCACACCCGCTTCTTCCGCTCTTTGTATCCTAGTGGTCGACCGTTTTTTGTCATGGGAGATTGTTTCTCGACTAGAACTTTCTTGTTTTCTTAGACACACCCTTGATGGACACTTTTTTAGGATCACCAATATCAAACTGGCTTGCTTGACTTGTATCTGCATTTTCATTAACTGAACTACGAGAACCATATGCTCTGCATTTATCATACCCCTGTCTTCTAGAAATAATTCCATCGATGGTATTCTTCAGAAGATCGTACTCCGCTGTGTCACTGCATACAATATGCATAGCTTGTGAGGCTAGCACATTTATACTACTGTATTTTTTTTCCGCTCCTGTGGCCCAGACCAACCCAACCAAACATATCGCTCGTGTGTCTCGCAGGCAACCCAAACCTGGCATTTTTAGTGAAACGCCACAGAGCACGGCAATCTGGTATTGCAGTAAATTTTAAGTGACTGAGCACGCGCAGTATGTGCTTGCAAGGGATCCCTTTGCGAATCATCCTTCAGCAGCTGCACCTTATAATTTCTAACGAGTTGAGAGTGTATTCCACGTAAAACTTGTCAAGATTATTTTTCCATACGACGACAATGGTGTACGAGTCAGATCCTAGCTTTCTTTCTAAAATCTGCATGCCGCCAATCTTCGAAATGTCACCTTGCAAAATATAGAACACAGCTGGAGTGAAGACTGTCGCAGCAGCTACCTCTAGTTCTGAAATCAGTAACTGGCACCAAAAATGTCTATGAAGCCGTGCAGTCATCTTTGGCCTCCTTCTCACGGAGACGTGTGATGACATTCTCGTAGTGACTAACCATGTCCACCAAGTTCATTTCCCCATCAAGGTGAAGGTGAAGAGACGAATTTAAACTTTCACTCCTCTGGTTGCTTTTCATACCCAGCCAGAACCCTTCTGAAAGATACGCAGCGGTCCATAATCTCTTCTTCGTGTACATTCTCTTAATCCAATTTGTAGTTTTGGGTGACGTCCACTTCCTAACAAAAGCGTGCCATCATTGCTCGAATACTTGCTCCGACGTGGTGTAATATAGAAGAGTTCTAAACTCGTTCAGTGACTTGTTAGGTAGGTGCATCTTCATATTTTTTTCAACATGAAAGCTGCAAATATAATGGTATACACTAGTAAGTACTTCATCCACAACGTTGATCATCGCGGCATCCGCATCCGTGATTACTGCCTTTGGCTTGTGCTGGCACATTGCTTTCAAGAAAGTCCGGAGTAGCCAGACATATGTTTCTTCGGTCTCGTTTCATAGGATGGCACCGCCAAATACCGTTGTTTTACGGTGATTGTTCAAGCCGACAAAGGGAACAAATGATATTCTATACTTATTCATTTTGTATGTGCTGTCAAACACAACGATGTCGCCGTAGTCCTGGTAGTCCCGATGTGATTGAGAATCGCACCAGAACAAGTGCTGCAGACGACCTTCATCTAGCGTGTAATCATAAAAAAAATCAGGGTCCCTCTTATTTCTCTCCGCCAGGATGCCCAAGTTTATGTTAGCATCACCCTTATAAAGCATCTTCCTCTTCTCCCTTGAGCACATATTGTACAAATCCTTCCTATAAATCCCACACCGGCATATGAACCACCAGAGTTGTTAATCATTGATTGCATGATGATATGCTTCCTAACCCCCATGTTACATTGTGATAATACCTCAGCTCTTTGGGAGTCGTTGATCTTCCTATGGGACCAAAGAAAAGGGACTCCATCCGGTCTCGCTAACACATGATTGTGAGTGTCATCAAAACTCTGAACGATATAAAGACCAGTTTTTCCATCAAACTTCACCACCATACGTTCCTTACAGTTGCACCTAGACTCACCTCTGAGCCTATATTTTTGGCCTTCCATTGTTAGTAACTTCTTGTCACGTTTCACTTGCTTGCAACACACAAAGCGCCTTAGACGAACAAGTCCATCATTAAACTGCCTCAGTTGGTGCTTCCTAATGCCGAACCCATGATCTTTGGCATATCTGTTGTAGAAAGAATAGGCTGCTACTTCACTATCTAATGTTATTTCCATTACCTTGTAGTACAGTTCTCTCTTATCATCAGGATACCCGGTGTCATTGCTACATTTGAACTCTCAGTCTGATTACATGGCGTCTGCTACAAATTCAAAACCTAGCCATTAGAACTATAGTAGTATGCATGTCGGTTTGTTGATTGCTAAAAAAACAACCTATAAATAATACCTCACTCGTGTCAACGAACATATAAAAATTTGGTGCATCTTCACAATCATCATAATTACCCATCTCCAAGTCTGATTCACCAAAATAGTCATACTCCATATGAGAGTCATTTATTACCTGAACAATTTAGCAATATTTAGTATACAATTGCATCATCCAGTGCATGACATATAAAATTCTACACCACTACACATACCTCACTATCAACAAACATGTTCGTTTCTTCATGGTTGTTAAGGCCATGTGGAAATCGTCGTCATAGACAGTCTAAATAAATCAAGCCATGAGATATCATATATTATTTAATTTACCATTTAAATATCAAACAAGAAGCTAATGTGTCCTCACATCAAACTCTTCTTCGCTCCAGTCGTCTTCGGGATGCGTATTGGCGGAAATGGAATCATCGCTGACATACCCGGTTTGATCATCTTTCATACTAGATCTAGAGTCCTCCATCTCCTCTATGAGTGATTGCACCACATTGTTAGTATCACCAATGCTACGTGTGTCTAACAATTACTAGAGACGAAGCATGATCATGGGATGAACTTACAAGATCGGAAGATAAAGCCGATAATTTGGATTAGAAACCCTAGTGACAAAGACGTCGAGCTGCTGGCACGCCTTCTACCTTCGAGGATCTGCGGTGACGGACGCGAGGATCTGCAGCAGCGGGTGCGAGGATCTACAGCGGCAGACGCGGGGTAGATCGGTAGCGCCGAGGGGAAGCAGATCTGCGGGTACGAGCGATCGAGTTTTACCAGGCGGCGGAGAAGAGAAAGCTTCAGTTACGCCCAACAATGGTGCATGCATGGACATGGGAGCTAATCATGGTGATTAGGTCTAGGTGGGCCCCATGTGGGGTCATGCCGTACGGCGTCATTAGTCCCTGTATACAGATACGAGACTATACTAGGCTTGGATATGGGTTTCGCGTGGGCCAAAAAAATGAAGCCAACAAAACACGTCGGACTAAAATGCCCCTAGCAGTTCGGACTTCCTCGTAAACGACGGTGCGCACTGAAGCACTTCTCCTCTACAAAACGCTGATGGGGCAAGCTGGCTGTGCCTCCTAGAATCACGACGAGTCCGAGCGAGAGAGTTCAAAAAGCGAGGGGAGGGTCGTATTTCGATTCGCAGGGGTATCCAAGTATTTACTTAGAGGTCGTTTGGTATCCATCATTTGGGCCTGGAATTCTGGAATTCATTTTGTAATTCCATTCCTATACTGTTTGTTTGGCATGCAATTGGGTCGTCATTTCATTTGGCAAATCCATCGAAATATCCCCATGTGTAAACTTGATTCCTATCTTAGACCCGTCATTTCCAAATTCCAGTTACCACCCACATGTTTGGCTGCCACCGGAATTTGGAAATGACGGGTCGAAGATAGGAATCAGGTTTACACATGGGGATATTTCGATGGATTTGCCAACTGAAATGACTGCCCAATTCCATGCCAAACAAACAGTATAGGAATGGAATTACAAAATGAATTCCAGAATTCCAGGCCCAAATGATGGATACCAAACGACCTCTTAGGGTATTTGGGGTTGAGCTCGTGCAAAGCCTGTCTACAAAACATGATAGTTGAGCTTTTTTGGGATCTCAGGGTGCCCATCTAAACACTCTAAAAAACCTGCCAATATCGGTCTACAAAACAAGGCCTAAAGCGCAGAGGGGTGAAAGAAAATCGTGGATTTAGGGCGAAAAACTAAGGAGCATTCAGTCACTGATGACCCACAAGTATAGGGGGTATATCGCAGTATTTTCGAGGGAAGTGAAACCCAATTTATTGATTCGACACAAGGGGAGCCAAAGAATATTTATAAGCCTTAACAACTGAGTTGTCAATTTAGCTGCACCTGGAAAAAATATTGCTCACAATAGTTTATCAGTAGCAACAGTTTTGTAGTAGGAATAGTAAAGTAACAGCAGTAGTAAAACTGCTGTTAGGTCAGAAGGCTTCTTATAGGCGAAGAGGGAGACCGAGGGGGTGCATCGGGGGCCCACACCATGCCCTGGCGCGGCCAGGACCAGCCCGCGCCTGGGGGGATGTGGCCAGCCCCTGGCCCTCCTTTGTCTCGTATTCTGGCTCCTGGAGTCTTCTGGAAAAATAGGCACTTTGGCTTTTGTCCCTTCCAATTCCAAGTATATTCATTTTCTGACTTTCCTGGAACCAAAAACAGCAGAAAACAGGCAGCTGGCACTGTGGCTCTTGTTAATAGGTTAGTCCAAGAAATCATATGAAAAGTACTCCAAAGTTGGAACAAAACACAAGAAAGTGGATAAAACCAAGCATGGAACATCAAAAATTGTCGATACATTTGCAATGTATCAACATCCCCAAGCTTAACTCCTGCTCGTCCTTGAGTAGGTAAGTGATAAAAAGAAAGAATAATTTTTGAGGTGACATGCACCATCAAAGACTTGATCAAAGTATTTGTAAAACATTCAAAGCTGGGATCATAATACTTCAATCATAACATGAAAGACAAAGTTCTAGCAATAAGACAAAGAAACTATGATGCAACATGAAAAGGCACAAACAACAGATTCATGAATAACAATGCCTTGCAAGACGTTTGTTTGTTTCACATAAAGAAAACATAGCATAGTGGCATTCAACTTGTCCCTCATAGAGTATCAAACATAAATGCAAAGGACACCTTCAAAGTTTACAAGAGTGACTAGATACAAATAGTTTAAAACAAGCAATATCAAGGTATGCATCAATCAACAAGTCTTGGGACAATGCACATAGAACTAAGAATGGCCACTATGCTCTCAAGAAAGTGCTCATAGAATGTGTGGAGACTCAACAAGGAAATGAACAGGTTTTTAAAAGTTTGAAAGGCTTCCAAATACTGAAAGTATGGTACTCATTAGCTTTGAGCTCTCATTGCCCCTATCATAAGCATCTTTAAATGGTTAAGGTTAAAGTGACACAACTAAGAGGATATGCTTGACAAGTTATAAATCGAATTCTCATGCCCCTTACTTACGAAGACTGATCCTCATGCTACTCAACTTCAGTCACGAGTAAGCTCTTGTCATTGTAAGTATATACCCATCATAGAGAACCACCAATGGGGTACCCCTTGCACATGATGCAGGAGCTATCCCATAATCAAAATGACAAGGCAAGAAGATAATGAGCATCTCAGCGATCTTTTTATTTACTATGTGCATAGATTTTTATTGAGGATTCTTCATAGAATGCTCATTATGGTTATGCTGCAAGTTTCCACCATGATTAGGCATGGCTTAGGCTAGCGGCCCAGGCGTTTCTCTAACATACATACAAACTCCATGATCTTACAAGTTCCACTTTTATTTCACACTGCCGGGATCCATAAGTAAAAGAACATGATATCAACGAGGCACTAAGTACCATCGAAATGTTGAAAACGTTCCCCATGAAACATGGTTCTGCTCACTTCAACTTATAAAGCGCAAGCATATACGCAAAAAAGAAGGACGCAATGGTTCAGGTTTATTAAGTGCAAGAAAATAAAGTGTGCCATCAAGTTCGTGAGAGCTTTACTAACTAACTTTCTCATAACAAGCAAACATTTTATTCGGAAGAAAACGAAGCATATTGAATATGCACGGGAGTAGAAAATGATGCTAATAGGTAGGTATGGTGGACACTTTGGCGATATTTGGTTTTAGGGAGTTGGAAACATGAGTAAAACACACTCAGTGAAAGTGAAGGCTAGCAATAGTAAGGGAGCGACAAACGAGAGAGCAATAATGGCCATAATCATGCAGAGTGACAAAACATCATTGATCAAAGCATAAAGTGATACTACAAGTTGAAAACTAAAGGATCATAAAGGCTTATGATGACTTGAGATAGTCATAACATGGTGTGAGCATGTGCCAAGTCAACCCTAATAAAGCATCAAAGGAGAATACCACTATACTATGCTTTAATATGCTAAAACAACGCATGATTCATCCAAGGCATATTAAGCAATCTCAATCGTTTATAACAAGTCATGCTACAAGAAAGAATACTAAGCATAGAGCTAAAACAATATCAAGCATGGCATGACAAAACATAGGCCACAGTCAAAAACAAACTCTCTTTACCACTTAAGCATGAGCTTTCCTACTCTTTTCCAAACCAAACCAAACCAAACTATTTGAACACCAATGCATGAAAGAGGAGGTCCAACCAATTTATTTAGAAAACTAAGCAAACAAAAGCAAACAAAAAACCAAAATGAAAACAAAGAAGAAGACGCTCCAAGAAAAACACAATTATGCATGAAACAATAAAAATGAAGCGTTTGGAAGAAACCTGGGATTTTTATTGATGAAGAAGGGGATTGCTTGGGTATCCCCAAGCTTTGACACTTGTACTTCTTGGATATTTCTTGGATATTTCATGATCTACAAGCACTAGAGCTTTATTATAGACATTTTCAAAAGAATCCTCGGGAACATAACATTCATCCTCCTTTAGTAAGCATGGAGGACAATCAAATAATGTAAGGGATAAAGAGTTAATCTCATTAGGAGGTAGCCATGGGTAGCTAATCCATTCTTCCTCCTTTTGTTTATCACTCTCCTCCTCTTTTTCATCTAATGAGCTTTCAGGTTCATCAATTTCTTCTTCCATAGGATCCTGCAAGGCATTAATCTCTTCCATTTGTGGAAAGCATCTATTAATATATTCAAGAATATAGGAATTTTCATCCTTGTAATTATCAAAGCAAAATTTAAGTATGGTATCATTATCACTATACTAACATTGAAAAGGGAGGTGTTTATACCTCTTTCTGCAACAAGACTCATCACAGCAATAAGTAACATTATAAGTAGAGCACACGTTTCTAGCAATGGTATACAATCTATCAATTTGTTCCCATAAGTGTTTCCCTTTTTGTGACAAGCGGTGTTCCTTATAATAATATTTTTGATCTTCCGTGAACCCACCTTGCCAATAAGATTCAGTTTCAAAGAAACCAACCATCGACGACAAGCATGATAAAGCAAGACAATAACAAACCAACGAAAATAACAACTAGAGTAGGAACTATATTTTTTTTTGTATTTTCGATAAATAAAGAAGGAAACAAGGCAGAAATAAACTTAGCTTGAACAATAGTGATTCCAAGTGGACTTGATAAGTAAAGCTATGGTCCCCGGCAACGGCGCCAGAAAATAGTCTTGATGACCCACAAGTATAGGGGGTGTATCGCAGTATTTTCGAGGGAAGTGAAACCCAATTTATTGATTCGACACACGGGGAGCCAAAGAATATTTATAAGCCTTAACAACTGAGTTGTCAATTCAGCTGCACCTAGAAACAATCTTGCTCATAGCAGTTTATCAGTAGCAACAGTTTTGTAGTAGCAATAGTAAAGTAGCAGCAGTAGTAAAGTAAAGACAACAGTAACAATAGCTGTAAACAATAGGATTCGAGTGCGTTAGGCATAGGGATGGATGGACAGGCGTTGCATGGACAAGACAATTCACATAGCAATCAGAACATAGGGCAATTGTAGATAAATAAGATAAAGCATCCAAGTACTAGATAATCCTAGGCATGTGTTCCATATATAGTCATACGTGCTCGCAATGAGAACTTGCATAACATCTTTTGTCTTGCCAGCCCATTTGCAGCGGGGCCTCAAGGGAACTACTGGCAATTAAGGTGCTCCTTTTAATAGAGCACCGGATCAAAGCATTAACACTCCGTGAACACATGTGATCCTCACATCAAAGCCATTCCCTCCGGTTATCCCGATTTCTGTCACTTCGGGGCCATCGGGTCCGGACAACAACGTGTGTAAACAACTTGCAGATAAGATCAAAAACAATACTATAATAATGAATCAATAACATGTTCAGATCTGAAATCATGGCACTCGGGCCCTAGTGACAAGCATTAAGCACAACAAGTTGCAACAAATTCATAAAGCACTAATAAAAAATACTAGGCACCATGCCCTAACAATCTGATGCCATTACATGAACGATCTCATCCAATCCCTACCATCCCCATAGCCTACAGTGGGGGATTACTCACTCATAGATGGGGGAAACATGGATGGTTGATGGAGAAGCGATGGTGATGATGATGGCGATGATCTCCTCCAATTCCCCATCCCGACAGGGTGCTAGAACGGAATTTCTGGTGCTATTTCGTGGAATCTGGTGGTGGCGGCGGAGCGGAACTCCTTCTGGAAAAACGTCAAACCCCCTAGAGTTTTTAGGTCAGAAGGCTTCTTATAGGCGAAGAGGGAGACCGAGGGGGTGCCTGGGGGGCCCACACCATGCCCTGGCGCGGCTAGGCCCAACCCACGCCTGGGGGGTCTGGCCAGCCCCTGGCCCTCCTTCGTCTTGTATTCTGGCTCCTGGAGTCTTCTGGAAAAATAGGCACTTTGGCTTTTGTCCCGTCCAATTCCGAGAATATTCGTTTTCTAACTTTCCTGGAACCAAAAACAGCATAAAACATGCAGTTGGCACTGTGGCTCTTGTTAATAGGTTAGTCCAAGAAATCATATGAAAAGTACTCCAAAGTTGGAACAAAACACAAGAAAGTGGATAAAACCAAGCATGGAACATCAAAAATTATAGATACATTTGCAATGTATCAGTCAACTTGGGGCTTCGCCTCCTTCTGCCTCATATCATCCTTCGCACGCTGCCGGCTCCCCGCCACCTCTGCCACGTGTCTCGCCGTCAGAGAGTTGGCCATCGTGGGGATCCCCAGATCTGGGCGCGTGGATTACATTTTCTTTGAGAAAACCATGAACGAGGAGCGGTTTCGCGAAAATGCTAGTTCGTTCCACCACCTGAATAATCACCATCGGACACCGTGGTTGCTGGCAGGGTGTCACAACTGCCCTGATGGAGCTAGGCGCGGCTGTACCTAGAAAGCGCTTGGGAGGGAAACAAGCTTCAGCTATGGGCCTCCAGTAGTGGTCGAGTGAGTTGGGCAATGGGTCGAGTAGTGCATTGTGTAAGTGACCGAGCATGTTATAATCTCGAGCAGTCGTTCTGTATTGATTATCGAACAGAATGAAATCTTATCTACCCTGATCTCTCTTTGTCCCCAATTTCTACTTCCTCTCCAAGACAACCCCGAGTCCCTAACCCGTAGGAGCAATCCACATCAAGGACGTGACAATCTGGTATCTAGGCTTGCTCGATCCACTTGTGCTTCATAGACTTGATATTTTACGGTAACATCCACTGGTTGGTTATAGATTACTCCTCAACTAATTGGCTATAAATCCGAAATCAGCGTTCGGAAAATTCAGGGGAAGCTGCGACGACACCGTCCAAGGCTAGTGCCCAGTCTAGACACATCGTTGAGGTGATGGGGACCTCGAGGAGTGGGTAATGAAGTATTTTGAAGCCTTGCACTCGATCCAGGAGAGGATGAGATTGATCAAGGCGATTCAAGCTCGGCTGGACGATCTCGATGCCAAGTTTGTCGAACAAGTAGCTCGACTTGATCAGGTTCAGAGTAAAGTGGATCTGACGGTGAACTCAGTGGGGGTGATTCACCAAGAGCAAGTGAACTTGGTGCGGGTGTTTAAGAAGTCCTCGAGCAATCGTGATGTCGATCTGGAGCACATGGAGGCGGTGGGCTGCTATGTTGTGTCCCCAACAATGGCATCAGCATGCAGAACATCTCCCTCGACAACCGCAAATTATGGATAGCCACCGCCTCCACGTCCTCCACTGCCGCTGCAACCAGTCAACCGGCAACCACACCCACCAGACACAACGCAGGTATTCAATCCTAACCAGCATCGGGATGAGGGTGAGGGAAACAACAAACATGTATGGCTGCCGAAGATGGAATTCCCCCGGTTCGATGGAGAAGGGGTTCACATTTGGCTTGATACTTGCGAAGCATATTTTCAGTTGTATAACATCCTAGAGAGTTTCAAGTTGATGTTGGCATCAATACATCTTCAAGGGAATGCATCCCATTGGTATCAGTCGGTGAAACTTACAGATGCTTGCGTAAGTTGGGCATCCTTCTGTTTAGCTGCATTGAGTTAGTTTGATGTCATTGTCCATCGAAATTACATGAGGGAGTTACTGGTGTTGAAACAGACAAGATCTATTCAGGAGTACAGAACTTTGTTCAATCAGCTGGTGTATAGAGTGTGTTTGTATGAGAGCCACATAAGTGAAACGATGCTAGTCACATGCTTTGTGTTGTGGCTGAAGGAGGAGATTAGACAGGCGGTGGAAATTCAGCTTCCAGTATCAGTCCAAGGAGCCACCGAGTATGCTTTAGTGCAAGGGAAGTATCAGTGACTATACCAACACAAACACATAGCAACAAGGAATGAGGGCCAACATAAACAGTTGTTTGCACCAGGGGAAGTGTGGAAGGCTATACAACTGAAGGAATATTGCTAAACAAATGGCCTGTGTTATAGTTGTGGTGAGAAATTAACACATGTCCATGCTTGTGCTAACAAAACATGAGTACAAATTAAGGCACTGAATACTAAGGTGGATGGATTCATTTTGGATGATTCCCTGCTCAATGCAATTGTAGGGGAGGAAGCTATGGAGGAGGCAGCAACATTTCTAACTGCTAATGCAATTACTGGGACTGCTCATCCAAAATCCATCAAGTTGAGATCTCTGGTGGGTAATCAAGTTATGTTGCTATTGGTTGACTCTGGGAGTTACCATGCATTCTTTGATAAACAATTGGTAGATAAGCTGTAGTGTGAGACAACACCAGTGTCCTCTACCATGCGAGTTAAGGTAGCCAATGGACAATATTTATCTTGTATAAAGGAGATACACAGACTGGAATGGTGGATTCAGGGCACCACCTTTCAAACTAATATTAAAGTGGTGACACTTGGGGGATATGATGTTATTCTTGGGATGGATTGGTTATCTGAATGGGGAGAAATGCTTTGCAATTGGGAGGAAAAGTGGATTCGGTTTACCAAGCAAGGCACTAGTGTCAGACTATAAGGGATAACAGATAAACCAATAGATCATTTAAAGGAGATATCACTAGAACAAGTTGAATTGGACCAGAAATGGAATGACATTTGGGCAACAATAGTGGTCTCCATGACACCACACTAGAAACAAATCATAGTGCCTGTATGTATTCAGGACACATTACAAGAATTCCATGATGTGTTCCAAGACCCGAAAGAGCTACGACCTCATAGGATATTTGATCATGCTATCTCTCTATTGCCAGACAACACTAGTGAATTCCAGGCCATACAGATATTCTCCTCAGTATAAAGATGAGATAGAAAGACAAGTTCAAGAGATGATTGATGCAAGACTAGTCACACCAAGCATGTCTCCCTTTGCTTCTCCTGTGTTGTTGGTCAAAAAGAAGGATGGGAACCTGGAGATTCTGTGTAGATTACAGAAGACTGAACAATATTACAATCAAAACCAAGTTTCCTATGCCAATGGTGGATGAGTTACTTGATGAGCTAGCTAGAACTGAGTGGCTTTCTAAGCTAGACTTAAGGTCTGGATATCATTAGACTAGGATGAAGGAAGATGATGAAGCTAAAATAGCTTTCAAAACTCACCATTGCCAGTTTCATTTTCGGGTTATGCCATTCAGGATGACTAATGCCCCAACAACCTTCCAGTACATGATGAACTCAATATTTGCTAAACATATTAGGAAATCCGTTCTGGTGTTTATGGATGGCATATTGGTCTATAGCAAGGATTTAGAATCCCACAAGAGACATCTCACAAAAAGTATTGAGCATCTTAAGGGAGCACAAGTTGTATGCTAAGCTTAGCAAGTGCTCATTTGCACAATAACAATTGGAATATTTGGGCCATCTTATATCTGATAAAGGAGTAGGAACTGATAAAGAGAATACCAAGGCTATGGCATAATGGCCAATACCAACTAATCTTACTAAGCTAAGGGGATTTCTGGTCCTAACAGGCTATTATAGAAAATTTGTTCAGCATTATGGGATTATAGAAAAATCACTTACAACTCTATTGAAGAAAAAGGCTTTTCTCTGGACTGAAGAAGCACAACTAGCCTTTGATCAGTTAAAGCAAGCCATGATCACCACCCCTCTGCTTAGGTTGCCAGATTTTAATCAGCCTTTCTGTATTGAAACAAATGCATGTGCTTCAGGAATTAGTGTTGTGTCAAGTCAACAAAATCATCCAGTGGATTTCTATAGAAAAGCATTGGGACCAGCTAACTAGAAATTGTTAATTCATGAGAAAGTATTTCTGGCAATCATGATGGCCATAGATAGATGGAGGCCATATGTGGCAAGAGGTCCCCTTGTCATCAAAACTGATCATAAAAGTCTTTGTCATTTGGAAGATCATATAAGGACAAAATATGGGTGGGTGCAAATGCTAGGCTCCAAACAAAACTGATTGAAGCATTTCATTCCACTCCAATTGGGGGACACTCAGGATTTCAGGCTACATACCGGAGGCTCAAAAGGTTATTCCATCGGGCAGGAATTAAACAGGCTATGGCTAACTTTGTGTAGCAATGCTAGATTTGTTAACAAGCCAAGCATGAGAATTGCAAATACCCTGGTTTTCTTAGCCCTTTGCCTACACACCAGATGGAGCTTGGGATGAGGTTTCTATGGATTTCATAGAAGGACTACCAAAATCAAATGGGTACTCAGTTATCTTAGTGGTGGTGGACAGATTCACGAAATACAGTCACTTCATCCCTCTCAAGCATCCTTACACAACAGCTACTGTGGTAGGTGTATATTTAGCAAATGTGGTGAAATTACACATAATTCTAGTCACTATTACTTCTGATAGAGACAAAAAATTCACAAGTAAATTTTGGAAGGAATTGTTCAAACTCTAGGGTACCAAACTACAGATGTCTACAGCCTATCATCCTCAAACTGATGGACAGACTCAGAGGGTGAATCCGTGCCTAGAGATGTATCTTAGGTGTGTTGTTCATGATTCACCTAAGAAGTGGGCAAATTGGTTTCCCTTCGCTGAATTTTGGTATAATACATCCCATCATACTTCTCTGGGATGTTCTCCATTTAAGGCCTTGTATGGGAAGGAACCTAATATGGGCCAATTCTTCCAACCAGCACATGCAACTGGCACAGACCTGCAAATTTGGCTCCAGGAAAGAAGGGAATTCACAGTCCTGCTCAAACAACATCTGGAAAAGGCACAACTGAAAATGAAACATGATGTAAACAAGAACAAATCCAAGAGATAGTTCCAGGTTGGAGACAAAGTGTTTCTCAACTTACAACTATATGCTCAATCCTTAGTGGTCAATCGACAATGTCCTAAACTCTCCATGAAGTTCTTTGGGCCTTTTGAGATTGAGGAAAAATTGGGACTGGCATCATACACAAACTAAAGCTACCTGTCAACAGCATGATTAACCTTGTGTTCTATGTGTCTCAGTTAAAGGAGCACATTCCGAATCATACACCAGCGTATTCTTCATTGCCTGAACCACTCCAACTAGACCTCTCTGAGGTGACTCCGAAAGAAATTCTGAACCACAGGATGGTAAAGAAAGGTAATGTGGCCCTCCTTCAAGTGTTGATTCGCTGGTCGGGTATTCCTCCTGCCTTTGCCACATGGGAGGACTATCAGTTCCTAGCTGCACCAGCATGGGGACATGTTGGATCTTCAGGGGCAGGTATTGTAACAATCGCCCTGATGGATCTAGGTGCGGCTGTACCTCGGAAGTGCAAGATTGAAGATGTATACAACTGGGAGGGAAACATGCTTCAGTGATGGGCCTCTAGTAGTGGTCGAGTGAGTTGGGCCATGGGCCGAGTAGTGCATTGTGTAAGTGACCGAGCGGGTTATAAGCCCGAACAATTGTTCTGTATTGATTATCGAATGGAGTGAAATCTTATCTGCCCTGATCTCTCTCTCCCCAATTTCTACTTCCTCTACAAGACAACCCTGAGTCCCTAACCCGTACGACTAATCTGCGGCAAGGACGTGACACATGGGCGATAAGGGAGGCCAGAGGAAAATGCCGTCTAGGAGTCGGGCAGTGTAGGTCAGGGAAGGAGTCATGCAGTGTTCTGTTGTTTTTTCTTTGGTTGACGAGATGAAAAGAAAGGCACCAGTTCGGTGACAATTGTGTGAAATACTAGTAGAGTGCATAACTCATGACTGCAAGTGCACATACCAATTATAGCTAGTTTCGAAGTAAAGATATCGAACCCACAAAGAGCTATTGGTAAAGGTCTTTATGCCCCTCGTTACTATCTACCAAAGAATACTTATAAGCTATCTTTGATCTTAAGTAAAGGGTGTTTGAAAGGTTTATGCTTGTTTGTAGAAAAGTAATTAAAACAAGTAAAACAAGACTTTTACGAGGTGGGCTTAACAATGGCGGAATAAAACTAGCGTTTTCTTTTGTCAAGCACAAATCCTAGATATACTAAGGTTCACCTATGTGCACCAACAACTTATGCTAAGCAAGACAAGCAACAATGTGATAGCAAGATAGATTACTTCAAGCACGGAGGCTATCACAATAAAAAGTGTATAAGTAAAGATCTAGGGTATAGAGATAATCGAGGCACACGGGGACGACATTATTTTACCGAGTTCCTCCCAACAAGGGAGTACGTCTCATTGGAGGGGTGGTTGGTACTAAGACCACCAACGCCATACGAGGCCTCACTGTATTCTCTCGAGCACCCACCATGCATCAAGCACCCGTTCCACTATGGGACACTTGAGGGCGCTCACCAAACCTGTATAAGATTGGGGCTATCTCCACAACTTAATTAGAGGCTCCCAATAATCGCCACAAAGGCCTCAAACTCGGGGAGATCTTCACAACTTAGTTGAAGGCCCCAAGAAGACGCCACAAAGGCCACACAACCGTCTAGGGTTCCAAGAACCCAAGAGGGACAAGCTTCTTGATTTTACCGACCAAATCCTCCAGGGAGAACACAAACCAATGCACCTAAAGCAAATGCAAGAACACCACAAAGATGCTCCAATACTTCACTCTCAAATTCCAACAAAGCTACTAAAGCACTTGGGGAAATAAGAGAGGAAGAATCAAAGAGGAACACAAAATCCCCCAACATCTAGATCCCAAAGATTCACTCATAAAGAGATGATTTGGTTTGGTCAAAATGTAGATCTAGATCTCCTCTATCTTCCCCTCAAATATTGGCAAGAACCATTGGAGGGAGAGAAAGAAATTAAGCTCAATAGATTAAAACAAATGGGGCAAAGCTTGAGAAAATATAGAGGAAGAACTAGTCAAAAAGGAGAGAGAGAAAGGCTTTAAATACTGCCTGTTGGGGGCTAAAACATGACCTGGGCCAATAGTACCACTGTTGGGCCAGTGATACATTGCAAATGTATCTATAATTTTTGAAGTTCCATTCTTGGTTTTATCCACTTTCTTGTGTTTTGTTCCAACTTTGGAGTACTTTTATTATGATTTTCTTGGACTAACCTATTAACAAGAGCCACAGTGCCAGCTGCCTATTTTCTACTTTTTTGGTTCCAGGAAAGTCAGAAAATGAATATTCTCAGAATTGGACGGGACAAAAGCCAAAGTGCCTATTTTTCCGGAAGGGATCAAGTGCCAGAATACGAGACGGAGAGGGGCCAGGGGCCAGCCACACCACCTGGCCGCGCGGCCAGGCCTGGCCCGCGCCAGGGGGTGGTCTGGCCGACCCCAGCACCCCCTCGGCCTCTCCTTCCGCCTATAAGTTGCCTTCGGGACGAAAACCCTAAGTACCCGATCAAAAAAATCCACGAAAGAGTCTGTAGCCGCCGTCATCTCTGTCCCTAGATCGGGGGGGGGGGGGATCTGAAGCTCTTCCCGGCACCCTGCCGGGGAGGGGAATTCACCCTGGAGGCCTTCTTCATCACCATGCAAGCCTCTGGTGTGATGCGTGAGTAGTTCATCCTTGGACTACGGATCCATGTAGTAGCTAGATGGCTGGTTTCTCCTCCTTTGTGCTTTCATGTTTAGATCTTGTGAGCTCCGTTCATGATCAAGGTCATCTATTTGTAATCCATACATGTTGTGTTTGCGGGGATCTGATGGATATTGAGATGTTATTTCAGATTGATTATTGATTCTATCATGTCTTTGTTATTTGAGATCTTGCATGCTTTCCGTTGTTAGTAGCTATCTTGGCTAAGTAGATGCTAGCAACTCCAAGAGTTAGTATTTATGCTCGATAGAGGTTCATGCCTCTGGTAATCTGGGGAAGTGACAGAAATCTCTAAGGTACTAGATGTGCTGTTGCTACTAGGGAGAAAACAACGATCCTTTGTTCATAGAACAATTGTATTGTTTACTTTACACGTAGTTCGTAAAGCAATAATCTGTTGCTTGCAACTTAATACTGGAGGGGGTTCGGATGATAACCTGAAGGTGGATTATTAGTCATAGATGTAGTTGGATGGCGGTCTATGTGTTATGTTGTAATGCCCAATCAAGTCTCAAAGGAGTCAAGATGATTAGTATATGCATGTATTGCTTTCTCGGCGTTTTTCAATTGCCCCGCTGTAATTTGTTCACCCAACATGTTATCTATCTAAGGAGAGCCACCTCTAGTGAACTATGGGTCCCG
Organism: Avena eriantha; assembly: GCA_910589775.1. Lineage (NCBI taxonomy): Eukaryota > Viridiplantae > Streptophyta > Magnoliopsida > Poales > Poaceae > Avena > Avena eriantha. Next base: position 445,709,855 of record OU342741.1, on the reverse strand, counting down.
GTCCTTGTCTTTTATATTCAATTTACAATTGTTTACTGCTTTGTGTTTACTTTCTACAAACTTTTACTTCTTTCCATTCGATACGTTTAATCCTTTGTTTTCCGCAAAACACGGTGAGATTGAAAACCTCATCGCAAGTTGGGGACAAAGTTCTGTGGTTGTGTTGTGCAGGTCTCCACCTTGCTACTAGCACCGGTAGTGCGCCCTGCCAAAGCTCAGCTAGCAACACCTTTGGGGTGTTTCCTTGCTCCTACTAGTTCGATTAAACCTTGGTTTCATAATTGAGGGAAACTTTCTGCTGTGCTCATCATACCTTCCTCTTGGGGTTCCCAACGAGCTCTACGTCGATCGTCGAGTGCATCATCCAGTACTACCAGACCCGACAACCCAGCGACGTGATCTGGCGAGCGAGCTAGGAAGTCAACGTAGGCGCAAAGCAGCGCACGAGCCAGGGAATGGATCAGGAGCACTCCCAGTGACAAGGGGATCGAGGGCACGCAGGGGATCGGGAGGCGGCTGCGCGCGCGAGGCTAGGATCGAGTGGGCTAAGCGGTAGGGCGGGGCGAGCAAGCAAGAGCGGAGTTGGCCCGAGCAAGCAGCTGGGAAGGCCAGACCGGTAGTACCGGCCCGCCCGGGCGGTACTACCGCGTTGGGCCAACTGGGCGGCACATAGAGTGAGTCCCGCGCGGGTAGGTCCTAGCGGTAGCGGCAGCGGTACTACCGCTAGGCCCAAGGAAAATTTCTTTTTCCAATTTCATTTTAAAATCAAATAAGAGGCAAATATTCAAATAGGCATAACTTGAGTTTGGTAACTCCGATTGACCCGAAACCAATTTTGTTGGAAATATTGGATATTACCAAGTGAGAATGTATCAAGTATTGTAATGTGAGATACCTCTCTTAGTGAGAATCCGGAAAAACTCCTAGATAAAAAATGCAATAAGATATAAAAGGGAAACCCGTTTTTGATGAACAAGAGCTTGTTATGAAGATTGCCACAAGCTCTATATCCTTGCATGAATAGGACCAACAAACAACCAAGAAAGATGATGCTAAGAATGCAAATATTTGAGCACTCTCCGAAAGATATGATCGATCTTCTCACTCGAGAGCCCCTCTTGATAGTACGGCTATCTATCCTAAACCCGGTCTCCCAACTAACAACATGAGACCGACAAAAGGGAAAACCCATCAAGATAATACCTTTGCCTTGAGCATTCCACTTGAGCACTATGTAGATGATCTTGACCTTATCAAGATGGATACCTTTCTTGATTCCTCTTCCTTCTTGCTAGATGAAGACTTGCACTTTGCTCCCCCATACACCATGGGAAAACCTTTACTTGGACCTTGTCTTCATCGATTCATGATCACTTGAAGCCAACACATGCTCCAAGCGATGTCTATGGACAATTTCTAAAGTGCAACTTAATACAAATATTAGTCCATAATGATTGTCATTAATTACCAAAACCACACATGGGGGCCTACATGCCCTTTCAGCAGGACAATGGGAGGATGAAAGAGCAAGGAATCATATAGAGAGATAAATAGGTGGAAGACAGCGGATCAATGCATGGAAGGCAAAAAGGCTGCTTGTTTGTGTTAGGAGTTACTCCCTCTGTTTCATAATTTAAGATGTTTTAGCTTTGTGAAAGGAGTGTATCTAGACCACTTTTAGTGTGTAGATTCACAGCCAACCTACACACTAAAATATACTAGATACACTTTTTCACAAAGGTATATTATGAAACGGAGGAAGTACGATACATAAATGCTCGACTGCTCGTCTCCGCAGGGGAATCGGCGTCTAGTACGGTCACAAAATAAATTCGACCATTTATTAAAATAGAACTTAACGGTGCATAAAAAATAGGTAGTAGGGGCCACATATAGGATGAGTACATTCCATGAATGACGTGGACATGAAGCCTTTCACAATAGGGGTTTCTTAGCGTTGTATTCTAGACACTTTGTTTAGGCTAGTCATAGTGGGAGTAACATAAGTAGTAACTTAGAACCACATGCAATACCACATAGGCATTTGGGTGACATGGCATGTCATTAATTGAAGAAAGAGATGGTTGTAGTAACTAGCTATGTTACCATAACATCACAATTTTCTCGACAAGATGAGTCTAAAGTAATTAATGTAGTGATCTATGGCACTACCTATTGGTTACCATGCACTATGAAGGTGGTAACTTAGACTAGTGTTATGTGCATGATACTAGTTTAAGTTACTACCCACTATGACCAGCCTTATGTGTCACTATAGTTAATGAGGAAAGAGATTAGCGTTATATCTTAGCTAAGAAACACCTCTTGCACGAAACCATAGGCAAAAAATATTGTTAGGCCAATCACATGCATGCATGCCCTCCAAATCATTAAATGTGGAGACATCACTTTAAAAACAATGCATTGGAGAGGTTGTCTCTTAACTATTTATTTCTCCTATAATGACGTGCTAAGAGATGACTCATCTGGTAGGCCCGCTGATGTGTCATAGCTGCATGTTGAGAGAAATGGTTAGTGGGGGTGATCTTCTTATTTATATAGGATTTTAGGGCTAAAACATCAACTTTACTTAGTTCTGAAACAAAAACTTGAACAAAACATAGTTCCAGCAACATAACCTTAAACATGAGCTTGAAACTTGACCTCAACAAGAAGAACAGCCACACTTAAACATGGTAACTTAACGTAGAGAGCTCAATCTTAAAGCTAGGTGCTCTAATACCACTGTTAAATCCCTAGGATCAACTAACTCAAGATTGAGCGACAGAAAAGATGATCTGGGGTATGTACCTTGATCTGGAGGTCCAGCCATGGCCTCCTCTTGATTCACTTGACCTAAATCTAATTGAGATGATTTGTGAGTGATTCTTCCTGGTGCTGTGAGTTCAAGCTTGATCAGAGAGCAGGGGAGAGTGAGAGAGAGCCCGTGAGTGTGTGCTCCTCAAACCCGAGAGCCCCTTTATATAGCACCTAAGCTAGGGGAACCTACACCTTAGGATGGACGGTTAGTATGCTCTTGATCAGGACATCAAATGGTTGTAATTAACAGCCCCTTAATTGACCTTAATTTGACTTACTTGATCATAGAAAAAGCTGTAGTCCGATCCAAATTAATATTCTTTGATTTGTCTACATCTGAGAACATTAATATGAACTGGAAGGAGTAGATCACTTATATATCCAACAGTGCAATCAGTATGTTGGTGTAATTATACGGCTCTGATTTAAATACACGCCCTCCCACCTCCACTTAACCAGACTTTTTTGAGAAAATCCCTTAGATATCCGTTTGGCAACACTCCAGCTCTGAAATCTGCTGTCGAAGCATGTGGAGCAGTCCCCAAACACGTAAACTCCTCGGATCTGAAACCGTAGAGCGGAGCGGTCTACTCCCTCTGTTCGGGATTTTTAGTCCGGAGGACCGAAACAGCAAGAACAAAACGGCTAGTAAATGCATTAATAACTGGGCTTTAATACACCTTGTTTTATCTCTACGGATGGTTTTCGTATTCCTCGCTATCAATCCCGCGTATCCAAATGTGCATGCACTGGGTGAGCTATTATGGAAGCTGCATGCAGGAGAGATAAAAGGCGGACTACACACGGCTGAGAGAAATTAGAGGCTACATGCGTGTGATATAATTACTCCGCCCTAATAATCTCAAACAATCTCAAAATGCTCTCCGGACTAAAAAAATCCTGAACAAAGGGAGTATAGTGCAAAATCATGGAGCGACAAATCCCTCGCTCTCCGTTTTGGGAAAAGCCGGATTTGATTGAAATTAAGAGAAACTGCTACCACTGAGTGGCAACCAAACCGGTACGCGTTTTATTTTTATCATCTCCTCTCCATTGTCAACAGCCCCAAGCCCATTTGATGAAGAGCTTCAACCCGCCACCGGCCGAATCAGACACGCCGATGCGGAATTGTGGCTGCCCGCCTCCGAATCTTGCTCATTGTTGCTTGAATACTCGCCGCCCATCCCTATAAAGAATGATCTCGTTGCTATTGGCAGGACCTTTCCATCGCGGCCATGACCTTGCTCTATCGCCAGGAGATCCCTGTGGCTACGTTCCGACCACCACGGCGATTCACAGCCCGTACGGGAAGCATGTGCAGGATGTGCGACAGCAAGGGCCTCCCAAAAGTTAGGGCCCCTGATTTTTCGTTTCATGTAACGTACTAGCATTTAACAATAGTATTAATCCAAAGATTAATTCAAATTAACTGCAACTAAGAGCCAATTTACTCTCCTGGAGATTTACCCGTCCCAATACACCCACCATCTGGAAATCCCAAGGGACCCCTCTCTCTCTCTACTCTTACCTTTCACCTTCTCAATCACATATCGTGAATTAACCTTTACTTGGTATATGAATTAACCTCACACCATTATCCTCTTTTGACCGTAAGAACACAGACAAAACCTAGCTCCATTTTCATATTTCCCCCCTCTCCTGTCAAATTTCTTGTTGATGCCCGTCTCCATTGTAAATCTATTCGTACAAATTGATTGATCGCTTCTCTCTCTCCTCTCTCTCTCTCCCCATCCCTTCCTCCACTCCTTACCTTTCACCTTCCCAATCACATATCACGTGACCTCACACCATTATCCTCTTTTGACCGTAAGAACACGGACAAAACCTAGCTCCTTTTTCATATTTTCCTCCTCTCCTGTCAAATTTCTTGTTGATGCTCGTCTCTATTGTAAATCTGTTCGTATAAATTAATTTCTCTCTCTCTCGGTTTTGGTCAAAGTATCACATGTTTCTCCTGAGATTTGTACCATAGATGCTGAAAGAATGTGACGTTTCCATTAGAGGATATACTTGGAGATTTGATCGCTGCGTTTGGCAAGGCAAGTTTTTTGAGGAAACATATTATAGCCTTATCTTCTGTACATAAAATTATTTAGCTAATTATAAAAAGTTATAACTAGGGTCTCTTATTAGATTTCGCACAGGGCCTCTATTTGGTCAGGTACGGCCCTGACGGTGATCAGTTGATCAATTCCACTTAGACCACGAGCTTGCACGATGCGAGGAGCACTGGTGGGCTCATAGCCCATCAGCCTGAAGCTTCCACTAAGCTGGATCAATTTTTTTACCGTCCAAACTAGGCTCCATCTGCCCAGATTGAGCTGGCGGCCCATGCTCTCACAGAGCCGAGCGAGCCGAACGCTGATTGCTCCGTCCTCTCGATCTGGACAGCGCGAGTGGCTCGGAGCTGAGCGGAGTGACGGATTTATGCGGAGTGGTGCGTTGCCGAACGGGTCCCTGGACCTGTTTGTTTGGGCTGGCTGACTGTACTCAGAAAGCTGTTGTGCAGAAAAGCGGCTGTTTTAAATTTTACTGTTTGGCAACTTGGCTGGCTGTCTAACTGTATGCTAAAAAATTGTCTAAAATACTCTTAGAGTTTTGAGAACATGTATATTTGCTGATTAAAATTAGCATATTGTCACTGAGTTATACACATGAATATTCACGAATATACACATTAATTGTCCTTACATACTTCGCATTAATCCGTTTAGATACAATTTATTTAGCATGCGTTCTTACTCTCTAATTAAAAATTTCAGTTAAAGAAAAAGAGAGAAATAAAAAGGAAAAATAAAAAAATAAAAGAAAAACCCAGCCACTCCTCTCTCTCTCCTTTATCTTCTCCTATTCCTCACCTCTATCTCTATGTTACGCGTCCTCCACCCAAACGACGCCGCCGACCGCTTCTCCCGCACCTTTCTGCCGCTCCCGCACCTCTCCACCTAGCACCACCGCTCCTGCACCTCCCCCACCTAGCTCCATCGCCAGACGTTGCTCTCTTTCTCCTCCCCGTCCTCTCCTCCTTCCTTCTCGCACTTGATCCTGAACGCCTAGTCGCCATGGCCATCCGCTGTGAGCTCTCTGGCCATTCGCCATTCTCTCAGTCGGCTTCAAGCTTCTTGACCATAGTCAACATCCAGAAACGAGGTTGTCTGAGGAGGAGGTCAGCCCGGGATGGGGACGGACGGGGTCGGCCTTGGAACCGACTTGGGATGGGGAGGAGGTCGCCCGGGGACGAGGTCGGCCCGGGGGGTGGAGGGGAAGGGGTCGGGCAGTCAGCCGGCGGCGCAAGTCTGGGGCAATCGATTTGGGGCGGCAGGGGTCAGACCAGGATGGGCGAGGAGGAGGTCCATCAGTCCGGTCGATGGGGTGTGATACGGGGACGAGGCTCAGGATGGCAGTTTGCTAGTAATTTTCTCAAACCAAATGTCCAAAGCCGAAAACACTTCGCTCGCAGCCTCGGAAAGCCGCGGGAAGCACCTGCGGACGTGCTTCCTGGGATGGCCTATTTCGCCAACCACTTCCGCCGAAGTCCGCCGCGCAGCTGTGTCGTTTGGTCCGTTTTTCTAGCTTTTTCTAGCTGATGTATCAAGCAGTCTCCAAAACAGCTATTTCTTCCCTAACTGATCGTTCTTCCCTTCTGTTCAGAAAAAAAAGATCGTTCTTCCCTAGCGTCTATGGCTTACCGTCTGCGGTGTATGCCCTAAAACGAATGTATCTAGATGTCTCCGAATCTATATATAAAAATTGTCCATGTACAAAAATAGTGTAGATACATTTATTTTACAAAGCTAAAACGATTTATATTTCTAAACAGAGGAAGTACTAGAATTCATGGTCAATGGCATGCTTGGTGGTTCACACGAGAATAATTACTCAATCTATATGCATATGGAGGACCTCTGCATCCAAAGGTATAATAGGAGCACCCAGCCGGTTCCACAGAGCTGAGCGATTTCTGACTGTTCGATCACCCTCCAGGATCACATCTAGGCTGTTGTTGGTAAGACTTTTTTACCCCTATGAGCATATTCGCTGCACGCACTCGTCCTCACTATCCACACGTACGTGTATCTGTCCAGATGCGTTCCTTCCCGCTGAAAACGGTATGGACCCATATATCAATCTCCTACCTAATGTTTTCATTGGGCCTTTGGCAGGTGCGATTGGTCTAGAAGGGGCATCGATCTCTCCCGTGCGAGGTGAAAAAGGCAAGACAAAAAGACACGCTCGTGTTGAAACCCTAGGGAAAAATCCCCACGAACCTCCTACCCCAATCCCCACTCGCCCTGCCGCCGCCACACCTGCGCGTCTCCCCTACATCGAGCCACCTCCTCCAGATCGAGCCGTCGCCTCCACATCTTCCGAGCAAGCTCGTCGCCGGTCCAAAGCAGGTCGAGACTTGATGTTGGCGTCCATGGCGGCAACGGTGCGGAAGCCGGTAGTGGTGGCATTGCACGGTGACTGGTTTCACCACGAGGAGCCGTGCTGGCCCGCCACGTGGCCACCACGATGCCGCGTCCCTCGCTGGCGCCGGTGTCCTCGGGATTTTGACCGGCGGCGACCGTGTCCAGCTGCTAGGTATGGCTCTGGCTTCGGCTAGTCCTTATCTCCATCCTCTTTTCCCACCTCAGGATAGCCTCCATACCTCCACCAACCAGTCCCCCGTCGCCTCATGTCGCTTCATCCTCCCCCCATCCCCTCCCTCGCTCTCTCCTTTGTCTCCTCCCTCGCTTGTACTTCCCAATTGTCAATCCCCTCCATCCTCACGTTCTCTTTCTCTCGCATCAGCAGCAGGTGAACCCGTGTGTGGTGCTGGAGCTCCGCACGACGGGGCAGAGGCTGGTGGGCAGCGGGCTTCCACGAGCCGGGATGGCGGTATGGGCGTGGCGGGAGGACTGGGCCTCGATTTCACCGTGGTGATCCAGGCGGCGCTCGTCGGGCTATTCGTCTTCGCGGTCGCCGTCACCGCCATGCGCCACGCCGCCTCCCACTACTTTGTTGTCGACGCCTCGGGGTCGCCACCGCCTATGAGGATCACCACCCCGAGTACGCGATGACGCCCCAGGAGGGGAGCCAGCAGCGGATGCCGCAGCAGCAGCAGCAACCCGTGTCGCCGGGGCAGGCGGCTGGGCCCTGCGCCGAGTGCAGCGTCGCTGGCACCAAGAAGTGCTCCAGCTACAAGCGTATGCGATACTGGTGTGTCCTCTGCCTCCGTCCCTCCCCTCCCCTCTCGCTGCTTGGTGTGGCCTAGCGAAGATGCGCGTGGTCTTGCATCGCAACGGAGCTCCTACGGAATCTTGTCGATTTTGCTGTCTAATTCGGTGGATAGCGCGGGCAATTGTGCCAGGATCATTCACGGTTCTTGGCCTTAACCCAGGTGTCCAGTACTGTGATTTTGCTCTTGTTTCTTGGAAGCCTGGGTAAATATCTCTTGTTTAGGATCAATGATGATTTTAGTGGTTCGTGAGGGTTGACATAGGCACTTGAGGAAATTCTCTGCTCTTGTGAGGTTATTCCGTGCTGATCCTCTGCAGTTTGCTGCTCTCGTTAGGGGTGCTTACAGGGGATATGCGGAGAACAGACAATATGTGTCTTCTTTCAGGTTCCTCGTGCTTTAGTTGTGTCATCTGGTTGTTTCACGTCCATAACAGAAATTTCAGGTTCTTGCTTGTCTCGAATGTGCTTGCTGGCCTGTAGATGAGCTTTAGCGTCTCATCAGCTGAGTGGACATGTGTTGCGCTCTTGAGGAGAAATAGTGGAATTTCTGTAGCTTAGTCAAGTGCTAGGGCCTTCACGGTAGGAGATAGTTTTTAATTAACTCCCTCAGATGCATGTGAGAAAGTCTTTGATGTTCAGAGCCAATGTATTTGAAGTGAAATTGGTCGTTTACCAGGCATCAATTTCAAACGTCCAACGTTATATCACCTCCCCCAATTATGTGATTTGCATGTACAGTTATATGGCCTCTCCCGAATGTTATGTGTTCTGATATACAGGAGCTTCATTCGGTCAAATGCATGTTTCTCCCAATAATCAATGGTATCGATCCAATTAGGTATTGTTAAGCTCTTTGTGTAATTATTTTTAATTATATATTTTTTGTTGTGCATTTGATTTTACTCTATGTTTTTTTTGTGTAGGTGTATTTTAAAGTAAGAAGATGAAGTTTAATAGAAGGTTGGGCCATTTTTGAATATTGACCATAGTGCAGGTTGTGCATATTTGGTTTGTTCACAGAAAATTACTCATCTATCATTCCATGCTTTCTTGTTTTATGCATTGCAGATTCATCGTTAATAAATAGCTGGTTTGACACAAAACATGATTTGGTTATTTTTTACAGGAAACACATTTCTCGCATGATTTACATGAGGCTTTCATGTTTATTTATTCTTTCGCAATTTCTTAATAATTGATGTCATTGTCCAAAATAGTCATTGTTTTAGAAAAATCAATGTAATTGTTGATCTTGAACAAGTTGTTCCATTTTCCTTCTTAATTATGTTTATTTCTTTTTTAACCTATTGAATGAATGTTGTCTAGATATTTAATTCTACATATTTTAGGGATGACTCCGTGGAGGGTGCAGTAGCACTACCTTAGGTTGAAGTACGTTCCAGGTACACGGCTTCGCTTCGTCCATTTGTTCCACTAAATTTAGGGGTCTTTTAAGATTGAGGTAATAAGTACCATGTTTAGAATTTGGTTTGTCCCCTATCAATTGAAACATTGTTTTCTAAATCAAACTATATGCTGGCCTTGGATGTATATGGACTATATGGCTATACTATTGTTGCCGTTGGGTTTGTTCTCTTTGGTTATTGGTGTGCCCATGGTAATTGTCCTAAAAGGAAATTAACTAAATTTGTTAACTTCTACTAATTTGTTGAACTATTACTACTATTTTGGTGTGTTTGAAATCATACCACTTACATATGACACACTTTTCTCAATCAAAAAGAATATTCCCTCTATTCTCACCCAGTTTATTTAGTCGTTAATGTAGCCGAGTCATAAGCTTGATTATTTAGGGGTTGGTAACTGCAAGAGCTTGCTGGACCGACATGTCCACATGCCTCTCTCTAATTTGTTCAGGTTTTGCAGTAGATGTATTTAATAGTTTGCCCATTATAAGATGGTAGCCTACGTAATACGTCATGCTCAAGTTCATCCTCATGTTTTGTTCCCAATTTTAAGATGTGCTAATTTCATGCTTCATTTTGTTTCTTTCTGATTTATCTTTTCTCCATTTGTATGTTCCTTCTCAGCAACAACATCATGTTGGCTGGCATTTGCACGTGTGGTTTATGTTGAGGTAAGTGCATGATCATTCTTCTCCAGATTGTAGTATGTTTCTTCATGTGTTTGTTCTAATTTCTTTACTAGATCGTGATGGCACGCGTTGCCGCGCCCGTCTATTAATGCCATATATATTGTTAGGTATTGATAGAAATATTTGGATTTAAGCTAAAAAAATCGTTTACCATATTTTTGCATGTCCAAAGTCGTTTACCATATTTTTGCATGTCCAAAGTTTATGGTAATAAACAAGTATCCATGGACGTACCAAAAAATCACTCCTGCGAAAACACTACGAAAACCTCATTTTAGACATTCTAATCAACAGCTCTTCAAAAGTACATACAGTATACACCTTGCTATATGTAAACTTTTCCCCGGCATGCATGTTTGACGAAGAATCAAGTAAGAAGCACCAATAACTAAACAAAACAAGGTTATGTTGCCATCGCATACATTTAATACAAGGCTAGTATAGTCAACCACAAATAAACATGTGAAGTGAAGCTATATAGAAATCGAAACACGATAACACAGGAAATTATATATTACCTTGCTATTGTAGTTCCATGAAAATCAAAGAACTAATATAATACCATAGTCGACATAGACGGACAGTTCGAAACCGACTCTTCACGTTAGGTAATTCCCAGAAAGAATGTTCTAATGACAGTGAATTTGCTAAGTAAACTTGGAAGGTCCTAGAAGATAACCATGCAAACACACAATATCCCGGGCTAGCTGCAATGGTTAGCTTCCCTGGGTAATATTCAGATAAACATGGAAGTAGTGTGTAGTGCTGAATTTTACTATTATACTCTTTAACTATTTACCATGTATATATTTGTTTATAAATATAAATTAGCAAGATATTTTATCAACGGAAAATTGTATACATGATTTAAAAATCTAAATTCAAGGGCTCCATCAAATAGTTCTCTACAGTTTATTTTCAACTCAGTACAATGGTGCATGCAGATTCAGAGTTGAATTAGGGCACAACAGAATTGCTATGAAACAATTATCTAGATGATAAATCAGGGCAGGAAATGTCGCTAGATTTGTGCAATTCTCAATATAAAATCTATGCTCACGTCAATCTTACATGTGGGTACGGTCATCAAAGGATTTCTAAACTTTTGAGATATTCAGCCGTTACTGTATGAACTATCTCACCTTGCATAATGTTTATTGTCAGTTCTACAATGACTGAACCTAAGAAACAAAAAGACATGTTCATGTAGCTAAAATGAACAGATGAGTTAGTCTTACCATGTGGGCAGTCGGCGACATGGAGGGGCACAAGAGCGCCGTCAAACTTGTTGTGCCAGAAACTGTATCACGGGGACGTCAAGGAGGATCTCAGAGCGGGCAGCAGACCTTACGGTAGCAGCAACGATCTGCAGCTGGTCGACTTCGTGGCGGTGCAGGGAGTCGAGAGTGGAGGGACGAGGATGAGCCACAGGAGCCTCGTGGAGGTGGGGGTGGCGTCGGCGATGAGAGTCCATCGGTCGCGACTCGCGAGAGAGGACAGGTCGGAAGGGGAGCGACTCCACGATACACCGTCGTTCTCTATGTTTCTTTTTTCCCTCAGACTGATGCGGCAGCCGATGTATTCTTTGATGGGCCTTAGGAGAGCAATTCCGGGACCAATTAACCACGGAAAGCCTATTTGATGCCCAGAGAAGCGCCCATAAGAGATGTTCGGCCAAGCGGGATTTGAAGAGGATCTGACGGCCAGAAACAGGCAGATGAGGCAATCCGACGACCAGGGATGCATAGATCGTGAGAGGCTTTCTTTTTGTCTCGGTTTTAATATCTCTAATATTTGTTTATAAATATAAATTAGCAAGATATTTTATCAACGGAAAATTGTATACAGGATTTAAAATTCTAAATTCAAGGCCTCCATCAAATAGTTCTCTATAGTTTATTTTCAACTCAGTACAATGGTGCATGCAGATTCAGAGTTAAATTAGGGCACAACAGAATTGCTATGAAAAAATTACCTAGATGATAAATCAGGGCAAGAAATGTCGCTAGATTTGTGCAATTCTCAATATAAAATCTATGCTCACGGCAATCTCACATGTGGGTAAGGTCATCAAAGGATTTCTAAACTGTTGAGATATTCAGCCGTTACTGCATGAACTATCTCACCTTGCATAATGTTTATTGTCAGTTCTACAAGAACCTGAGAAACAAAAAGACATGTTCATGTAGCTAAAATGAACAGATGAGTTAGTCTTACCATGTGGGCAGTCGACGACATGGAGGGGCACAAGAGCGCCGTCAAACTTGCTGTTGTGCCAGAAACTGTATCGCGGGGGCGTCAAGGAGGATCTCAGAGCGAGCAACAGACCTTACCGTAGCAGCATCGATCTGCAGCGGGTCGACATCGTGGCGGTGCAGGGAGTCGAGAGTAGAGGGACAAGGATGAGCCACAGGAGCCTCATGGAGGTGGGGGCGGCGTCAGCGATGAGAGTCCATCGGTCGCGACTGGTGAGAGAGGAGAGGTCGGAAGGGGAGCGACTCCACGATACGCCGCCGTTCTCTATGTTTCTTTTTTCCCTCGGACTGATGCGCCAGCCGATGTATTCTTTGATGGGCCGTAGGAGAGTCATTCCGGGACCAATTAACCACAGAAAGCCTATTTGATGCCCAGAGAAGCGTCCATAAGAGATGTTCGGCCCAAGCGGGATTTGAAGAGGATCTGACAGCCAGAAATAGGCAGATGAGGAATTTCGACGACCAGGGACGCATAGATCGTGAGAGGCTTCCTTTTTGTCTCGGTTTTAATATCTCTAATTTGTCAAAATTCTGGCGGATTTGTTATTTCTCTCTGTTTTTGCCACTGGTATTTTCATATTAGTTAGGCCACTATTTTCCCAACATTCTCTCTCTCCATTAGCAGCTCTTGATCCTCTCAAACTTTCCTTCTCCTAGGGACATTTGGTCTCTGAATTTGCTTCTATGTATTTTTGTGTAGACTTCAAACAACAGAAATTGTTTCTCGTGTCTCTAATTTATTCAGAATATTAGCATAAGTTTATTTGCATTTGCTATGTTAGTTTTTTCTAGACAAAACTGCATGTTCTCCTTGTTTTCTGTTGCTTCTTGATGAGTAGAACACCTTTATTTTTCTACCAATTTGATGTGGTATACTGAGTATAAACAACAATTCACCTGACTAGCTGATGTAGGGACTAGATGGAGACATTGAATTTTGACACTAAGCTAATGTGGGTGTTCCTCCTCAACTATGTCGAAGATTACATCTTCCGGTACCTTATCGAGCTCTGGCGCCATCACCTCAACTCTTGCAAGCCAATGGTGATGAGCTCCACCACTGACCATCGTTGATAGGCCCGTGGCTACCGGGCGAGCAAGCACTATGTCCACATTTTTATTCTCCTCAATGAAGCATAAGAACTATGATGGTTTGAGTTTCTTCTTGCATTCTAGACACAGAAGAAGGTATGGACCAGATCCTAGTTAGATTTTGTTTGTGGTGCTCGTGCTATCTAGCTTACCTTTTTTCTACTTTGGCAATTTCTAGACCGGTGCCTGCATTAAAAAGCTTCTTTTTCCTATAGAAATTATCAAGCTCGCTTGCTGATAGGCATTTTAAACTGTGGTGAACAAATAACTATCAATAATAGTGTTCCATACAATTTATTTGTGGCATGATGCTATATATATGAACTTTGGATGGAATAGTTTCATTTAAATTTCACCATCGTCTTGTAATTTTATGCGGTGACCCAGCATACCACTGCATGGGTAGTACACTATAGTCGTTGATATGACATTCACAAAACACCGTTCCGTAAATAACACATCCCTCAGAGTGGTACAACAGAAACATTGCGGGTCCATATTACAAACATACACACTTCATTATTACAAATCAAGAGTTCTCGAACTTCAAGAATTATGAAATTGCAACCCAAACTTAAGTAGTTTTAACGAAAGATATAAAATCCAAACTCATACTTCGAATTGAGCTCAACAACTTATTCTATATAGTTCATGCTGCTTGGCTCAATTGGTTTTCTAATAACTAAGGCAACTACTCAGACTCGTTGCCCTCCACTCAATAGCGTATCTCGTAGTCCATCCCTTCAACTCCTCTGGACAGGTCTGGTTCTTCGTAGCAGACATCCTCTTGTCCATCGAAGTGTCTTCTAGATTCTCAGAGTCTAAGCAGGGGTTCAAAGGAAAGAGTGAGTAACATCATTACCCAACAAGTTCATTATATGCAAGGTGGGAAGTTTGATGCTCTATCTACCACATCGGACAACATGTCCTTGGTACTATGTAATTTTTTTATAAACATTTCTTCAAAGATTGATTTTATTATCAAAAACTATGCCCATCAGCCTTCACAGGTTGACCATAACTTCATGGAGTTCCTTTCCTGCCACGTTCGTACCTCCTTCTTGGAACAGGAAGTAACATGTCATAATTCTTACACTCTGCAGAGGTGCGTTGCTTTACCCATGAGAGACCAACTCCTTGTTGCATAACCGGGCATCCTTTCCCGTCCACAATTCCATGATGTGAGGCCTAGTAGGTGATCCAAGCTAATCACTGCCCTCTCCGTGACCCCATATGTCTGCACGATCCTCCGGGGCTGACTACACCTCCATTAAGCCTCCAACTAGGGTAAGCTATAACCCTTGTGAGTTCCCGAAGACTCTATGAGTTGGTGATGCCCCTGGGAAGCTCCCTAAAAGGTCCGACTATACCTTCGGCAGCCACTCATAAATAATTTAGATACCAAAATCGTGGGGCCTAAGGGTGCCCACCCATATGTTGGATCCATACCAGGAATCCCAACGTCATGATATGGTCATCTTGCCTCCATATGAAAGGAAGAAGATACAGCTGACTTCTCTGTCCCATTCCAAATCTCATGGTTAACGCGTATTATACGGCGCTAAAATCACTGATGTCATGGGTTGTTAAGCCTATGTGACTTATTCAATTGGAACCCTAAGTTCCATTGCTGATCTTTATCATCACTTAGGATGATAACTACATTTTATTTATTAGAGAAGATAACATTTTCTTTCTCTAGATCATAGATGATAACGCACAATTTGCAATATCTTTGATAAAGACTCTTCAAAGGACATGAGCAAGTGGTGAACTGGCCTTGCGACTGCAAGGTAGTGAAGTCGGATGCTTCCACTTGACCTTGAGCTCCGGTTTCTACAAAGAACCATTATTGCTCGATAAGGACAATACTTGAAGAAACAATATACAATGCATAGTAATGTCATGCAATGATTTATTAATTACTCCTTTGCATGTTTTACCCTCTTAGTAAAAGTTTACTATTTTCTTTAATATCATTCTAAGAGTAAAAATATAAATTTATTTGATTCTTTATTATTCTTTTAAATATTTTCTGAAATTTCTTTAAGAAAATAAGATTTATTTTTATCACACCAATTTACTTTTCAAAAATACATATTAGTATTTTTTTCCATAGTAACATATTCATTTAGGATCTTAAGTGTTCCATTTATTTTTATAAAATTCAAAAGTAATTGGCAAAAATTAATAATGGAACTAATGTTTTTTAGTTACCCAAAATTCTATTGATTATTTTTACTCAATAGAGAATATTATTTTGAGTTCATAGATATATTATTTATATTTTTATGATTTTTATTTTATTTCTTAGAACCATTTAATTCCTAGGGGTATTTTGGTCATTTGTCAATTTAATTAGATGTTTCCCTTTTAAAATTGGACCCAGCCCATTGGGCTGGCTCAGCCCTGACTTGGCCTAATTGGGTTGGTCAAACCCCATTGCCACGAGCGGCCCAATACCACTCGAATCCTCACTTCTCTCTCTCGTGCCCCTCCTGTCTCGCCCCCGCGGAGCCGCCGCGCTGCTGATGCGGTCGCCCCCCGATTCCGGCCATCCTGGCCTACCCCGACCACCGCCATGGTATGTGATGAGGTAGTCGACGCCGCTCCACCAACTGGTCCTGCTCGATTCATATGAAAGCCCCTCTCCCGTCCAGGCTGACTCCGCCCCGAACCCTAGGGTTTGGGGTTGTCGGTGATGTGGAGCTCCGCCGCTGTGGTGGCGCTATGCTGGGCTCCAGGCGGTCCTGTGGTGCCTCTGCTGCTGCCTGTGTGATTGTGGCCACCGTGCCACGGCTTTGCGTGGGTTGCAGCGCCCTCGGGTGCTCCCCGTGCCGCCGTGTGTGCTCCCCATTGACTCTGCTTCCTCTTCTAGTTACAACGAGGACCACAGGTGAGTTTCACTTTTCTCCCTCTATGAATCTTTGACTTACCTTGCTACTCTCTGAGTGCTGGCTATGTATGAACCCTAATTACATATGTTCACTACACTAGGGTTCATCCCTCTGTGTTAGGGTTCATCCCTCTGTGTTAGGGTTCATCCCTTGATGCCATGTTTATCTAAAGCAGTTTCTTGCTGGATCTAGCTGTGTATAACTCACTGTTATACTGTGATGTTCATTGTTGACAGTTGTTTCTGTCAGTAGTCTATTAACTGAACTTTACTTACTATCATGTATGATAGCTATGATCTGATTGAGATTAGCTCTCTCGTTCTTGCTGATATACTTTGGTATGAAAGAATTGTAGTTGGATGTTTAATCCAATTACTCTCTGATACTTGCCTAGTACAAGATTCAGATACATTAATTATGATTCCTAATTGTTAAGTTAGGAAAATGATTAGATGATCTGTTGCAATATTGGATTATGGAATCCTTGGAAAAACCACTTGGTTAAGATAAGCTCTTGTGATACCCTCTATGGAGTGGCACACCGGCTTTATCTCAGAACTGGGATGTTTTTATTCATGTTCTACTGTACCTGAGAGTTGCAGATCCTTCTATTAAATAAGTTAGCCTGTGATGCTGGTCTGAGGCAGAACTACAGAAAAGTAGCCATATTTACCTGTTGCTTTACTTCTTTGATGATCTATGATGGATAGGCTATTATAAGAAGATTAAGGTGGATCCTTACTATTTAAGATACGATATTAAGATGTGTCATTTCTATGGTGCTACTGAAACATTGCAAATGTATCTATAATTTTTGATGCTCTATGCTTGTTTTTACCCACTTTCTTGTGTTTTTGTCCACACTTTGGAGTACTTTTCATATGATTTCTTGGACTAACCTATTAACAAGAGCCACAGTGCCAGCTGCCTGTTTTCTGCTGTTTTTGGTTCCAGGAAAGTCAGAAAATGAATATTCTCAGAATTGGACGGAACAAAAGCCAAAGTGCCTATAGCATCCCAATTGTCTAACAATTGCAATGCTACTAGCCTAGTCTATATATATGCTACTTCCT
This sequence comes from Avena eriantha, assembly GCA_910589775.1. Taxonomy (NCBI): domain Eukaryota; kingdom Viridiplantae; phylum Streptophyta; class Magnoliopsida; order Poales; family Poaceae; genus Avena; species Avena eriantha. The sequence goes on along the minus strand of OU342741.1, from coordinate 445,692,358 downwards.
ACATATAATTGTTGCATCATAATTATATCATGCTCATGTCATCATGCCACATTGCATTTGAGCATCATATAAAACCCTTTTCATTTGGTTCTTATCTCATATGCATTATTAATTGTTTTTTGCCGCTTGATATGTTGTATTTGGCTCTTGATAATTGTTTAATGCCCAAGTTGAGTTGGGGGCATATATTTTAATTAACTCCACCACCTTTCTTGTCACCACCCCATAATTCCACCACCCTACTACAGGTGAGCTTTGCATTTTATTTTGTTTCATCTCTAGCTCATATAGGTTGGGGTGGATCCACTTCTAACTCCACATGCTCTCATATATGCACCATATTCTTTCCACATTATTGGTTTATGAGAGCCACATGGCCACCTTTGCATGCCTTGTGAGTAGGACCTTTTTTCCTAGCTTCCATATGGATGGTTTTGGGATATATGCTCATGTTGGGATATTTTTGGGACTATTAAACATTTAGTGGAACATACACACTAGCAAGTCCAAATTATATCCAAATATGATCATTACCTCTACTCCACTTGGAATACCTTTTAAATTCCTTTTTGCTTGGCCTTTACTCCATATTTTGGAATACACTTGAATAAATGTCATGGGACTTTATTTTGTTTTGACAAGAATGATACATGGCATTTATTACACATGCATGGGCCATGCAACCATCACCACCATTCCTTTATTTTGGATTTTACTTGGTTTTTGAGTGATCTTCTCTTTTGAGCTTTCTCCTCTCTCTTAACCCTCACCACCTTGTTTGATCTCCCCTTACCATGTGCCTCAATATCATCACCTCACTTGTTTATGTTCCATGCAAGATCATGAGTAACATACCAAAAACCCTACCCCTACCTCACCATCTCCTTCTCACCTTTTGCTTGATCTAGCTTTGTGATCATGTTAAAACCCCTTATCACCTCTTTCTTCTCTCTCTCTTCCTCAAAACCCTACCCTATCTAACCCTAACCCTCACCACCTCTCTCTCACTCTAGCTAACACAACCCTAAGCTAAAACCCTAACCACCATCACCCCTACCCTAACCCCCTCTCTAAACTCAAACCCTAACTCTCTACCACCCCAACCAACCCGAGCCTCCCCCCTCTCTCTCGGCTCCTCTCTCTCCCTAGCTGCCAAGCAGGCCCTATCGATGTTGCAGCCCCACCTGCCAGCACCCTAGCCCGATCTCCCTCCTACCCTAGCCCCGAGCCCTGTCTCTCTCTCCCGGTTTCCCTCTCTCTTCTCCCTGCCAAAGCAGCCCCACCACCTGAACCTCTCTCCCTGCCTGGCCCTCTCTCTTGGCCGAGCCCCACCTGGCAGCCCCTGCCCTGCCCTGGCCGCCCACGTCAAGCACGTGAGGGAGGAGAGGACAAAGGTGGCCGAGCCACCTTTTCCCACCCCGATCCCTCACGGCACCCTCTCTCTCCCTCGCCTTTATCTCCTTCCCCACACCTCCTCTGCCTCGCCCAGATCCAACCCGAGCCGTGCCCTACCTCTTCTTCCTCCCCTTCTACCCCACAGCCATCCTGGCGACCACCGCCGGCCTTCACCGCCACTCCTCGTTACAAGCCGGTGGCGTGGAGCTGTGGTTGTCGAGGAAGCCCGGCGCAGCCCCGTCGACGTCCCCGTACACGCCAGCGAGAAGGAGAAGCCCCGGACCTGCCACAGTACCGTGACGCCGACGAGAAACCCTAGCTCCGGGTGCACCTGCAACTCGCCCTGCTGCTCCCCGTTCCGATCCGAGCCCTCCGACGAGCCCACGGTGAGCCCCTGTACCTCCCAGACACCTTCTATCTCGTCGTCGCTTCCTGGTCTCGCCGGACGTTGTGCCGAGCACTCTCGGTGCAGCGGCGGCCGCTGGCGTCTGCACGTCCCCGCGCCGCGTAACGCTTTACCTAGCCTCCGCCCGCCCTCCTGTCACCATCCTCTCGTTTACCGCACTGGTTCCGCTCCGCTGCGTCCGCGCCGCAGGTCGCAGGATCGATCCCCCGCGCCGCGCTCTGCCGCTGTCGAGCACCATCCCCTCGTCAGTAATTTCAGAGAAGATCAACAGTGGGCCGTGGTCACTTTGCAAATAACCCCCACACTTTTTCTATGCTCAACCCGCGCTCCCCTCCGACCCCACCTGTCAGCCTCCCGTGGCCGTTTTGCTAAAAGGCTCTCGGGTTTTTGTAAACGTCAACCCGCAGACCCTAGTTCCCCCACGTGGCGCCCCCTGGTTCGCTCGCTGTCGTGTGGGCCCGCGAGTCGCTGGTCCCACCTGTCGGCCTCCGGGGCTAGCCTCTGTGCCGGTTAGAAAAGTTTCGCCGCGCCGTTTGTCGCCCAGTCAGCACCTGGCCCACCTGTCTATGACTGTGGCTAGGCGTGGCCGAGTACAAAAAGGTTTTTCGTTTATCTCTTTAATAAAAACAATTTCCAAAAATGTTTTAATATGATTTAATTTCTGTTTTTAATAACTTTTAAATTATAAATCCAAATAATACATATAATATATGTTTTTGAATCAGAAAAATGTGAGGAATTCAAATATGTCATTCAAAATATTATTTGAGCACTTTAAAATTTCGAGATGATTAAAATTACAATAAAATGCCCTTTTCCTTAATTAATTAATAACTTTAGTTTTATAACTCCAAATTTAATAATTAATATGTCTAAAATGATCAGCACGACGAGCCCGTTCTGTTTACGCAGTCCATGTTCTGTTTTGAAGCATGCACCATATAAATATTAAGGGTACAACAAGTTATATGAGAGCAAAACCGGACTAAAAACTTAATAAAATGTTCCATATGGTACCCCACACCTCACCCATGCCATGCTAAGTTATGTCATGTAAATTGTGCATCATTCATCATAGCATGCTTGTTTGCTTGTCGCATTTATTCATATGCTTGTGCACTTTATTTATGGTATCCCTTGTGTGTTTGGTTCTTCTCGAATAGACGCCGAGCAGGGAACTTATCAGGATTCACAAGAGTTCTACCCAGATCCATCTCTCGCGACAACTGAGCTATCAGGCAAGCACTTCCCCATGCTTGCATACATATAGCACCTATTGCCTCTATCTTACTCTTGCATCATGGAGTCGCAATTGCATTAAATTGAATCCCAAGTACTGCATAGCCTTTACTTTTAAACCCCACCGAGCCTATTCCCCAATCCCATGAGCCATTACTACAGGAGTTGTTTGAGCCATGCGAGTCGTAGAACAACATGTGTAGGGTTTGTGAGAGTCTGATGGATAACGAGGTACTTAAACAACTTAACCTGAGTAGTAATGGGATAACTAATGAAAGAGGCACCGGTGGGAAATATCTGTTATTTGGTTTTTATGCTCACTTGTGTCCCGTTGGACCCCGAGTACTTGATTCCTGTTCCTTGACTATTCGCACTATCCACATCCGAGAGGCTATGGACCCCCCTTAGCCAGAGCTTGATTCATTTCTATTTCTTGGGGCCACAAACTAGTTTGAGGTTTTATTATTATCCTGTACTTATGCCATGTTACTGTTTTATTTAAGATTGTGCGTGGAGCACCTGTACTATTTAGGAATGTGGAATGTTTTCGCGGTATCGACAAGCCCAGTCACATTTTCGGGTTCCTAGTCGTTTACAGCCATTGGCACAAACCTTGAGTCCGTTTCGGAGTCAGCTAACTTCGTTGCGGGTAGCTTAATGGGGTGGCCCCCTGAAATATTTCTGAATCCTGTGATCGCTTTGTGGTGAATGCCTCGTTGGGTTTTGAGTTGGTTTTTCCGAGGTTGATCGAGTGTGTGTTGCTATTTGTGCACCCCTGCAGGGTAAATCTTTCTGAAAGCCGTGTCCGCGGTTATGGATGACTTGGAGCACAGTTTCTCGATCATAGACAAGCATAACTAAAGTACCGCTTTTAATTTGTCCATCCATCCCTATGCCTACCGCACTCGAATCCCATTGTTAATGTTTTTGTTACTACTGTCTTTGTTTTGCTACTACTATTACTTTACTATTCCTACTACAAAACTGTTGCTACTGATAAACTGCTGTGAGCAAGATTGTTTCCAGGTGCAGCTGAATTGACAACTCAGTTGTTCAGACTGATAAGTATTCTTTGGCTCCCCTTGTGTCGAATCAATAAATTGGGTTTCACTTCCCTCGAAAATACTGCGATACACCCCTTATACTTGTGGGTCATCAAGACTATTTTCTAGCGCCGTTGCCGGGGAGTATAGATTTATTTATCAAGTTCACTTGGATTCTCTATTGTTCAAGCTAAGTGTATCTTTCTCCTTGTTTGCTTGTTTCTTTATCAAAAATACAAAAAAATAGTTCCTACTCTTGTTGTTATTTTCGTTGGTTCGTTATTGTCTTGCCTTATCATGCTTGTTGTCAATGGTTGGTTTCTTTGAAACTGAAGCTTATGGGAAAGGTGGGTTCACGGAAGATCAAAAATATTATTATAAGGAACACCGCTTGTCACAAAAAGGGAAACACTTATGGGAACAAATTGATAGATTGTATACCATTGCTAGAAACGTGTGCTCTACTTATAATGTTACTTATTGCTGTGATGAGTCTTGTTGCAGAAAGAGGTATAAACACCTCCCTTTTCAATGTTAGTATAGTGATAATGATACCATATCTTCCTATGCTAAGGGAATTTATGACTTTTATGATGCAGAACAAATTGAAGAATTTATTGCTTGGAAGGGTGCTTTTGAACTTGCTAGTTTGCTTGAAAATATTGATGATTCACCTTACAAATATGAGGTGTATGGTATGCTTAAATTTTGCTTTGATAGTTACAAGGATGAAAATGGCTATATTCTTGAATATTTTAATACATGCTTTCCACAAATGGAAGAGGCTAATGCCTTGCAGGATCCTATGGAAGAAGAAATTGATGAACCTGAAATCTCATTAGATGATAAAGAGGAGGAGAGTGATGAACAAAAGGAGGAATAATGGATTAGCTACCCATGCCTACCTTATAATGAGAGTAACTCTTTATCCCTTACATTATTTGATTGTCCTCCATGCTTACTAAAGGAGTATGGATGTTATGTTCCCGAGGTTTCCTTTGAAAATGTTTATGATAAGGCTCTAGTGCTTGTAGATCATGAAAAGCATGCTTTATGTGATAGTTATATTGTTGAGTTTATTCATGAGGCTACTGAAAATTATTTTGAGAGAGGAAAATATGGTGGTAGGAGTTTTCATGGTATTGAAACACCTCTCTATGTGCTGAAAGTTTTGAAGTTACTCTTGTGTTATCTTCCTATGCCTGTCACTTTGCACTTTGTAAATTTATTTGCTTACATGATTCCTATGCATAGGAAGTGGTTTAGACTTAAATGTGTTTTGAATTTGCTTCTTTATGCTCTCTTTTACTTCAACTCATATTTCTTATGAGAGCATCCTCTCGAACTTTTATGCCTGAAGATGATATTATGTCTATTATTCTTGGGAGACCTTTTCTTAAATACTACATGAGCTATTATTAATTGTAATCAAGGGAGGGTGACATTCAATGAACACATTGTCTATTTCCTCAAGAAGATTGAAAGTTGAATTCAATTGAACATGTTGAGGGCATTCAAGTTGGAGAAATATATTGTCCCATACGAAGAGAAAAATTTCAAACTATTATGATTGGGACCATTGCTATCAAGGTTGAGGTAACATAATCATTAGTGGGATACAAAGTTTTGTATCATATGGAATTGTTTTGGTAACAATACCTGATCAACATTGTTAACAAAAGGATTTCATTGAACAAAACAATGTTTTCACCATGATTATCTTCGCTTACTTCTATTCTATCCATTTTAGTGTTTGCTTATGCCTAACTTAAAGGCTTTAAAGAAAAGTACTTATTGGGAGATAACCCAAAAGTTTTAGTCGAGTCTTGAAAGTTATTACCTCAGTAATAACCGCTTCTTATCCTTTTTATTTGCTTTTTGTGTCAAGAGTAACCTCTAATGAGAGTGAAGTAATGATTGGAAAAGGTTCTGTCCCGAAACAGATTTCTGTGCTTCACCGTAAAAATTCCTGAGAGATCTCTGTCTGTCGGATTGAGCTGTAATTTTTTGTTCCTCTGCCCCAGGTTGTCATCTAACTTTAGTTAGTTCAACACTTTTTCATTTGAGCAACAGAAGGTCTTCTAAAAAATTCGTATTTACCTGCTGGTCTGTTTTGACAGATTTCTGCCATTTTCTGCATTTTCTTCTTGTTAGTTCCTTCATGAGTTCTTTTGGAGAATTGAGCTTTTTGAGGGAAGTGCAACAGTAGCTAGTGTTCTAATGGAAGTTTATTTGGTGTTAGAACTGAAACTTGAGACTTATTTATCTTAAGTGCACTAATGTTGCTAATGAGATTGTGTGAAGTTTTGTATGAAGGAAAATTTTCAGGTGTATGGAAGGAATGAGTAATGAGATGAAGGATGGACTAAAGCTCAAGCTTGGGGATGCCACGCGTGTCACCCCAAGAAATATCCAATAAGTACAGGCGTAAAAGCTTGGGGATGCCCAAGGCATCCCCTTCTTCATCAATAAAAATCCCAGGTTTCTTTCAACCACTTCATTTTTATTGTTTCATGCACAGTTGTGTTGTTCTTGGAGCGTCTTCTTTTTCGTTTTCGTTTTGGTTTTTAGTTTGCGTGGTTTGCTTAGTTTTCTGAATAAATTGGTTGGACCTCTCCTTTCATACATTGGTGTTCAAATGGTTTGGTTTGGTTTGGAAAAGAGTAGGAAAATTCATGCTTAAGTGGTAAAGAGAGCTTGTTTTTGACTGTGGCCTATCCTTTGTCATGCCATGCTTGATATTGTTTTGGCTTTATGCTTAGTATTCTTTGCTGTAGCATGACTTGTTATAAACAATTGAGATTGCTTAATGTGCCTTGGATGAATCATGCGTTGTTTTAGCATATTAAAGCATAGTATAGTGGTATTCTCCTTTGATGTTTTATTTGGGTTGACTTGGCACATGCTCACACCATGTTATGACTATCTCAAGTCACCATAGCCTTTATGATCCTTTAGTTTTCAACTTGTAGTATCACTTTATGCTTTGATCAATGATGTTTTGTCACTCTGCATGATTATGGCCATTATTGCTCTCTTAGTTTGTCGCTCCCAGTCTTTTTCTAGCCTCCACCACCAAGTATGAGTTCCACTCATGCATCCAACTCCCTAAACCAAGTTTTTCCAAAGAGTCCACCATACCTACCTACTAGCTTATGCTATTCCAAGTATATTCATGCTTTTGTTTACCTTCCACTTGTTATGAGAAAACTAGTGATTAAAGCTCTCATGAACTTGATGACACACTTTAATTTTTGCCCCTAATAAACTTGAACCATTATGTCTTCTATGTTGTATATGCTTGCACTTATTTGTCGGGAATTAGCAGAACCATGTTGTCATGGGGAACGCTTTCAACATTGCACTTGGTACTTGTACCTAGTTGATATCATGCTCTTTTGTATATGGATGTCGTCAGTGTGAAATGAAAGGGGAGCTTGTAAGTCCATGGAGTTATGTATATGTGTTAGAGAAACGCCTGGGCCGCTAGTCTAATCCATGCTGACATGGTGGAAACCTGCAGTGTAACCATAATGAGCTGTCTATGAAGCATTCTTCTTATAAAAAAGAGAGTCCAATTTGTAGAAAAAAGAGAAAAAGAACAAAAAGATACTATGAAAAGAGGAAAGAGAGAAAAAAGCACCATATTCCCATGGTAAATAAGAAGAATGCTTAGATGCTCGTTGTCTGCTTGCCTTGTCATTTTGATATGGGGATTCTTCCATATCATCGGGCAAGGGGTACCCCGTTGGCGGTTCTCAATGATACACATGTACTTACGATGACAAGAACTTACCGGTGACTAAACTTGAGTAGCATGAGGAGCGGCCCTCGTATACAAGGGACATGAGATTTCTGACTTATACTTCGTCAAGCATGTACACCATAGTTTGTTCACTTTAACCTTAATCACTTCAAGATGCTTATGATAGGGGCAATGAGAGCTGAAAGCTATAAGTACCATAATTTTTGGAAGCTCTTTATGAGACTTGAATCCCTACTTCCTGTTACAAAAGGCCTTTCTTCTACCATTATATTGAGTCTCCACCTTCTATCTTTATGCACTTACTTTGAGAGCATAGTGGCCATTCTTAGTTCTATGTGCATTGTCCCAAGACTAGTTGATTGATGCATAACTTGTTATTGCTTGTTTTAAACTATTGTATCTAGTCACTCTTGTGAACTTTGAAGGTGTCCTATGCATTTATATTTGCTACTCTATTGAGGGACAAGCTGAATACTATTATGCTTTGTTTTCTTTATGTGAAACAAACAACGTCTTGCAAAGCATTGTTATTCATGAATCTTTTGTTTGTGCCTTTTCATGTTGCATCATAGTTTCTTTGTCTTATTGCTAGAATTTTGTCTTTCATGTTATGATTGAAGTACTATGATCCTAGCTTTGAATGTTTTACAAATACTTTGATCAAGTCTTTGATGGTGCATGTGACCTCAAAAATTATTCTTTTTATCACTTACCTACTCGAGGACGAGCAGGAGTTAAGCTTGGGGATGTTGATACATTGCAAATGTATCTATAATTTTTGATGCTCCATGCTTGTTTTTACCCACTTTCTTGTGTTTTGTCCACACTTTGGAGTACTTTTCATATGATTTCTTAGACTAACCTATTAACAAGAGCCACAGTGTCAGCTGCCTGTTTTCTGCTATTTTTGGTTCCAGTAAAGTCAGAAAATGAATATTCTCAGAATTGGACGGGACAAAAGCCGAAGTGCCTATTTTTCCAGAAGACTCCAGGAGCCAGAATACGAGACGGAGGAGGGCCAGGGGTTGGCCACCCCCCCAGGCGCGGGCTGGGCCTGGCCGCGCCATGGCCTGGTGTGGTGGTCCCAGGCACCCCCTCGGTCTCCCTCTTTGCCTATAAGAAGCCTTCTGACCTAAAAACTTTGGGGGCTTCGACGTTTTTCCACGAAAAGTTCCGCTGCGCCGCCGCCACCGAAGGGGAGATTCGGGGGAGAGAAAGTATCTGTTCCGGCACCCTACCGGGACGGGGAAGTGCCGCCGCAGCCATCTCCATCGATCTCCACCATCATCTTCATCGACCATCCATGTTTCTTCCATCTATGAGTGAGTAATCCCCCGCTGTAGGCTATGGGGATGGTAGGGATTGGATGAGATCGTTCATGTAATGGCATCAGATTGTTAGGGCATAGTGCCTAGTATCTCTTATTAGTGCTTTATGACTTTGTTGCAACTTTGTTGTGCTTAATGCTTGTCACTAGGGCCCGAGTGCCATGATTTCAGATCTGAAATTATTATTGATTCATCATTATAGTATTGTTCTTGGTCTTATCTACAAGTTGTATACACACGTCGTTGTCCGGAACCTATGGCCCTGAAGTGACAGAAATCGGGATAACCGGAAGGGAAAGGCTTTGATGTGAGGATCACATGTGTTCATGGAGTGTTAATGCTTTGCTCCGGTGCTTTATTAAAAGGGGCACCTTAATTGCCAGTAGTTCCCTAGAGGCCCCGCTGCAAACGGGCTGGCAGGACAAAAGATGTTGTGCAAGTTCTCATTGCGAGCACGTATGACTATTTATGGAACACATGCCTAGGATTGTCTAGTACTTGGATGCTTTATCTTATTTATCTGCAATTGCCCTATGTTCTGATTGCTATGTGAATTGTCTTGTCCATGCAACGCCCGTCCATCCATCCCTATGCCTACCGCACTTGAATCCCATTGTTAATGCTTTTGTTACTACTGTCTTTGTTTTGCTACTACTGTTACTTTACTATTCCTACTACAAAACTGTTGCTACTGATAAACTGCTGTGAGCAAGATTGTTTCCAGGTGTAGCTGAATTGACAACTCAGTTGTTAAGACTGATAAGTATTCTTTGGCTCCCCTTGTGTCGAATCAATAAATTGGGTTTCACTTCACTCAAAAATACTGCGATACACCCCCTATACTTGTGGGTCATCAGCTACCATCCATAGGATGTGCCTAGAAATGTTTATCCAAGGATGCCTGTGTATCTGGTTACTAAACTAGAGATTTCTCTCCAAGATCAGTGATGCAAAAGCTGAGATCTTGGTAGTAGCTGGTAAAGTGTTATCCTTTGCTTTTTATATTTCTTCTAGGATGGATATACACCTCACTTGGGTGTTTTTATGAGAAGATCAAATAAAACAACACATGCTCCATTGAATCTATGATGCCTTGATCATGTGGTGGTTTTATTTGTACTCACCAAATTACTTGATGGTTGATGAGGTTGTGGTGCTGCTTGCTGGCTTGATCTAGCTCTGCACCTCCTGGTGTTGGTCCTGTGATTTTGTGCTTGGCCTTGCTATCCACCTGCTCCACCCCCTCCTTATGTTACCATCTGATAGTTCCATTTTGCATCACTATTCTATGTCATAATTCACTATTATTCATTGATATATTTCATATTAAGAGGTGATACATATGTTTTTTCATCTGTTTTTGCATGGTTGATGACTTTTGGAGCATGGACCACTGCAGTCAGGATTCTGATGGAAAAGGTGCTGTGTTGGAGGCAAAATTCATGAAGATCAGAAAATCTGGGAAAATATACGGAAAATCCTATTTTTCTAAAAGACGAAGGATGCTAGAAGGGGGAGTGGAGATGGGCCACATGGGGCCCACACCACCCCCTGGTGCGGGCCACCCTAGATCGTGCCACCAGGTGGTGTGGCCGCCTTGGCCCACCTCTGGCTCTCCCCTCTGGCGTATATATTCCTCCCGAAAGCTTAAGACTCAGGGAGCAACCACAGAAAGATTCCGCCGCCTCTGCGGGGAGGAAAACACCGAGAGAGAAAGATCTCTCCGCCAGACCGAATTCTGCTGGGGGAATTCCTTCCCGGAGGGGGGAGATCATCACCATCAACACCACCATCAAGCTGGACTTCATCGGGATCATCATCATCATCACCACCATCATCACCATCAGCACCCTCATCACCATCTCCATATTGCTGTAACAATTGGGTTGAATCTTGCATAGTTCTTAGGGAAAACTTTCCCGGTGTTGATTACTCTTTATAGTTGATGCTATTGAGTGAACCATTGAATTATTGTTTATGTTCAGATTGTTATACATCATTATTCCATCTCTGATCATGATCCATATGATGTCTCATGAGTAGTTCGTTTTGTTCTTGAGGACATGGGAGAAGTCTTGTTGTTAGTAGTGGAGTTGCGTTGAGAAAGATTCCATAAATTGTTATTTAAGTTGTGGTGTACTTCTTCTAGTGGTGTCATGTGAACGTCGACTACATGACACTTCACCTATATGGGCCTAGGGGAATGCATTGTGTATTTTGCTACTAATCGTAGGGGTTGCCGGAGTGACAGAAACTTGAACCCCCATTAGGAAACCATTGCACAAGGGACGTAAGGGTCTTAGAGTTTAAAGCTGTGGTTAGGTTTCTACCTTAATTACTTTCTTGTACCTACGGATGTTTGCAAGGCGTATAATCACAAGTATGTATTAGTCCTAGTAAGGTCGGTACATTAGCACAGGTTCACCCACACAACACTTAGCAAGCTAAAGAAGATTAATCAACTATATGAAGCGAAAGCACTTGACAGTCTTCCCATGTGTCCTCGAGAACGTTTGGTCATCTTAAGAAATACAACTGGCTTGTCCTTTGCTGAATAAAGGATTGGGCCACTTTCTGCATTTATTCTTATTGTCTTTTGTTTACACGTACTTCGTTTACTTGCTTTATCAAAAAACCCTAAAAATCCATTTGCTAAGTATTTGCAGAGAATTCCTGATCCATACCACTAGCTAGCACCTTCTGCTCCTTGTTGGGTTTGACACTCTTACTTATCGAAAATACTGTGATACACCCCCTATACTTGTGGGTCATCAAGACTATTTTCTGGCGCCGTTGCTGGGGAGTGATGCGCTATTGGAGAGTGGAACTGGTAAAGAAAACTTCTACTGTGAGTATTGTTTATTTCTGTTAGTTGCTTTATTTTCGTTATGGATAATTCGCCGAGTTTCTTATTTGGTAATGCTACTAGCACTGCTAAGGTAGTAGACAAACTCCCACCTGCTGAGAATGATACTTTTAAAATACCTACAAGAATTATTGATCGTGTTATGGATAACTACTATGTTGGGGATGGAACTGTCCATCCCGGTGATCATTTTCTCTTTATTCATGAATTATGCAGGTTGTTTAAGTGTGCAGGTATTACTACAGATCAAGTTAAGAAGAAGTTATTCTCATTATCACTGAAAGGAAGAGCTAAGGAATGGTATAAGCTGCTAAAGAATGGTCAAGCTCTGGAATGGGAGGAAATAGTGTCTTTCTTTTATTCAAAGTTTTATCCTCCTAGTGAGATTCATAAAGATCGGAATCAAATATACAACTTTTGGCCTCTTGATGGAGAGAGTACAACTCAAGCTTGGGGGAGATTGAAGTTATTAATGCTCAAATGTCCCATTCATGAGCTCCCCAATAATATTATTATCAATAACTTTTATGCAAGTCTCCCTCTACATGATAAGGATTTATTGGATGCTTCTTGTGCTGGATCATTCACTCGCATGGAAAAAGAAGCTAAATGGGATCTTATGGACCGTATTCAAGATAATGCTGAAGCTTGGGAGAATGACAAAGGAAGAAAGTCAGGTATAAATTATGATTATGAATGCATTGAATCTTTTATGGGAACTGATGACTTTCAAAATATTAAAAATGCTTATGGTCTAGACTCTAAAGCTATTGCTTCTTATTTTAAGGCTTTTGCTTCCTACATTGAAGTGCCTAAAAAGAAGTGGAATAAGTATCATGAACCTTATAAAGATATTTCTAAGAGTGTTCTTGCAAGAAATATTGAAGTTTATACTGCTAATCATGTTTTACCTGAACCTTATATTGAGAAAATGCCTTTCCCAGTTAAGATAAAGGAACATTCTATGATAGCTAGTATGGTTAATGAAAGTATAATCAAAGTTGTTGAACCTGATAAACAAATTGTTGATGAACCTATAATAGCAAATGTGAAAGACTTTGTTACTAAATATGTATAAGAGGGACACACTATCCTTTATGAGGATACCTCTAATATTATTTCACAAAGTAGTGTTATGAGAGCTAGTATTCCTGTGTTTTCTGTTAGAATGAGTGATCATTGTTACGATGGTCCTTGTGATAGTTATATTGTTAAGTTTATGCATGATACTAAAAGTTACTATGAGAGAGGGAAAAGTGTTCTTATGCATCTCAATAATATCAAGTTTCCTCGTTTTATGCTGAAAGTTTTTATGTTGCACTTCTTTTGCCTTCCTATGCTAGTAGCCTCTAGTTTCAACAACCTATTTGTTTACAAAATTCCCTTGCATAGGAAGTGGGTTAGACTTAAGCATGTGTATTTTTTCTTCTTAATGCTCTCTTTCACTTCAATTCATATTCCTATGTGAGCATCATCAAAATTATCATGCCCATCTTAATGGCTATAAAGAAAGAGCTTTTTGAGAGACAACCCAATTTATTTGTGTTTTCAGTTGTTTTTGTTTCTTCGAGTCTTGGAAGTTATTACTTCGGTAATAGCTGCTCCTTATCCTTTTTGTTTGGTTTTTTGTGTCAAGATCAACCTTTAATGAGAGAGAAGTAAGATTTGGGGAAGTTGTTGTCCCAAAACAGATTTTTGTGTTTCACTGTAAAAATTCGTGAGAGATCTCTGTACTTCAGATTGAGCTGTAATTTTTTGTGTTTCTTCCCCAGGTTGTTATTTAACTTTCTTTACTTTTACACCTTTTGATTTGAGTAATAGAAGATTTTTGAAAAAATTGATCTCTACCTGCTGGTCTGTTTTGACAGATTTTGCCACTCTTGCATTTGCTTCTTTATTCGATTTCCTTTTTGAATTCTTTTTGGGTTTTCGGAAGGAGTTGCTACATTAGATTATGTTTTGATGGTTTTCCATTGAAGTTGAACTCAAAAGGTGTTATCACTTCACTTATACTAATGTTGCTAATGAGAATTGTGTGAAGTTTTGTGTGAAAGAAATTTCCAGGTAGTGGAGATAATGGTGTAATAAGGAAGCGAAAGGTTTCATGACTCAAGTAATAAGTGTATGAAGATGAAGATATTGATGTTATTCAAGTGGTGACTCTGGAAGAATCTACTAGATACCAAATTTAGAGACCTGCAGAGTCTGTTTTCAAATAGCTAACAATTCTAGTAAGAAAAAGTTCCACGAAAGATCTGTCCAGTTATATTTTTGCATTTTTTAGGCAACAAGGAAAGCTACAAAGCGAAAGAGGGATGGAAACGGAGCCAGGGTGGCTCACACTACCCTGTGGCGCGGGCCCACCCCTGGCCGCGCCACCAGGTGGTGTGGCCACCTCGGCCTCCGTCTCCGAACCGTTTTCTCCCAGTACTTTCCTTTTGATGTGAAACTTCGCAATATATAATCCCCCGGATCCCCCGAGGTTCGTATATCGTTTTTTTGTTTCGATCTGTTTCTGCCAGGAACTATTTTTGAAAGTTTAGAAGCACAATGGTGTCTGCCAAGGATAAGGGAAAGGAGCCTATGGAGGAAGATCTCCAAGACCCCGGGCAGGAGAAGGAGATCAAGAGTGAAGGTGAAGAAGAGGCAAAGCACACTTGCACTACCATTGCAAGCATTGGAGTGTTGGCAAGATCTGTCAGGGTCAGGAGGACTGCATGGATGTCAACCGGAGGAAAAACTCTGCGTCACTGTTTAGCTCCACGGTCACTTCCTCCATGCACCAAGAATCCTTTCCATAAGCATCAACACCAGAATATGCCCAAGGATAAATTACCCTCCAATTGGGATTTGCCTCGTTCTAGCCATGCAGGGAATGAAGACTCCAAGAAGGAAGAGTGGAAAAAGAATCACAAGAGCTGGGATCCACAATCTGACATGATCATGCACCGCATCGAGCACAACTCGGAGTTGATTCGTACTCTCACCTTCGAGATTGAGGACTTGGGGAAACTGATCAAAGATCTCATAGAGAGGATACCACCACCACCAAAGGAGTAATTTGTCATTAGTTTTGGCATCCCCTTGGTTTGTTCCAAGCTTGGGGGAGTGCCGCGGTATCACATCACTATCTTCTATCTTTTTACCTTTTTAAGTAGAGTCATATCATGAATGGAGAAGTTATCATGTAGGATGGTTTGCATTATGGAAGTGTCCCCTCTCTTGTTAGATATGTATCCCTTGGTGTGAGTTGCCGTTATGGAATATTAATGAGAAGTTCTATCATTTACTCTTTTGCATATCTTATATTAGTTTTCAATTCGTGGTTATATGATTCATCTTGTTGTTAGTATTGGTATCACTTTGGGATCATTGAGTTAATTTAGTTGGTTTTGGCAAACCTCGCTCGGTCAGTAGCAACACTATTTTTGAGAGTTGAATGAAAAGATAAAAGTACTCTAAAGAAAAATATTTTCATCATCTTTCTTTCTTAATTTGCTCATAAGTTTAGTATTCTCTAGTTAAGATCTTTTGTGCTTCCAAGGAAGATTGCATGTTTGTTTTTATCGCTTGTATGTTTGTTTGTTTCCTTGAACTCTTATACTTGCTAGCCAAAAACCTGTACTGAGAGGGAATTCTTCTCGTACATCCACTTCCTTAAAACCAAAACCTTTGTCATTTGTGTCCACCGTACCTACCTATTAGCATTATTGCTATTCCAAGTAAATTCATGTTTTACCTACCTTCCAAATTAAACTTGTTATGTGAAAATTAGTGATTAAAGCTCTCACGAACTTGATGGCACACTTTACTTTCTTGCATCTAATAAACTTGAACCATTGTGCTCACCTATGTTGCGTATATGCTTGCACTTTGTAAGTTGTGAATTAGCAGAACCATGTTGTCATGGGGAACATTTTCAACATTGCACTGGTACTTTGTACCTAGTTGATATCATGTTCTTTCGTCTATGGATGTCGTCGGTGTGAAATGAAAGGGTAGCTTGTAAGTCCATGGAGTTATGCATGTGTGTTAGAGAAACGCCTGGGCCGCTGGTCTAATCCATGCTGACATGCGTAACAATAACGAGCATCTATGAAGCATTCTTCTTATAAAAAAAGAGTCCTATATTGAGAAAAAAAGATAAAGAGAAAAAAGAGATTATGAAAAGAGGAAAGAGAGAAAAAGCACCATATTCCCATGGTAAATAACAAGATTGCTGAGATGCTTGTTGTTTGCTTGCCTTGTCATTTTGATATGGGGATTCTTCCGTATCATCGGGCAAGGGGTACCCCGTTGGCGGTTCTCTATGATACACATATGCTTACGATGACAAGAACTTACCGGTGACAAAACTTGAGTAGCATGAGGACTGGCCCTCATATTCAAGGGACATGAGGTTCTCAATTTACAACTTGTCAAGCATATCCTCATATTTGATCACTTTAACCTTAATCACCTAAAGATGCCTACGATAGGGGCAATGAGAGCTGACAGCTAATAAGTATCATAATTTTTGGCAGCTCTTTATGAAACTTGAAATCCCCGCTTCCCTCTAGGAAGGGCCTTTATTTTACTTTGTAGTTGAGCCCGTAAACCTATTCCCTTCTATCTCAGCAAGTATTTTGAGTTGTTGTGTTTCATTCATTCATATGATGATTTATTCAATCATGTTTCTTATGTTCCTTGTTTTGCACATTGCTCTTATCTTCGTGTCTACTGATGACCCACAAGTATAGGGGGTGTATCGCAGTATTTTCGATAAGTAAGAGTGTCGAACCCAACGAGGAGCAGAAGGTGCTGGCTAGTGGTATGGATCAGGAATTCTCTGCAAATACTTAGCAAACGGATTTTTAGGGTTTTTCGATAAAGCAAGTAAACAAAGTACGAGTAAATAAAAGACAGTAGGAATAAATGCAGCAAGTGGCCCAATCCTTTATGCAGCAAAGGACAAGCCGGTTGTATTTCTATAGATGACCAAACGTTCTCGAGGACACATGGGAAGACTGTCAAGTGCTTTCGCTTCATATAGTCGATTAATCTTCTCTAGCTTTCTAAGTGTTGTGTGGGTGAACCTGTGCTAATGTACCGTCCCAGCTAAGACTTAATGCATACTTGTGATTAAACCCCCTTGCAAACATCTGTAAGTACAAGAAAGTAATTAAGGTAGAAACCTAACCATAGCTTTAAACTCTAAGACCCTTACGTCCCTTGTGCAATGGTTTCCTAACGGGGGTTCAGGTTTCTGTCACTCCGGCAACCCCTACGATTAGTAGCCAAATACACAATGCATTCCCCTAGGCCCATATAGGTGAAGTGTCATGTAGTCGACGTTCACATGACACCACTAGAAGAAGTACACCACAACTTAAATAACAATTTATTGAATCTTTCTCAACGCAACTCCACTACTAACAACAAGACTTCTCCCATGTCCTCAAGAACAAAATGAACTACTCATGAGACATCATATGGATCATGATCAGAGATGAAATAATGATGTATAACAATCTGAACATAAACAATAATTCAATGGTTCACTCAATAGCATCAACGACAAAGAGTAATCAACACCGTGCAAGTTTCCCCTATGAACTATGCAAGATTCAACGCAATTGTTACAGCAATATGGAGATGGTGATGAGGGTGCTGATGGTGATGATGGTGGTGATGATGATGATCCCGATGAAGTCCAGCTTGATGGTGGTGTTGATGGCGACGATCTCCCCTCTCCAGGAAGGAATTCCCCCGGTAGAAATCTGTCTGCCGGAGAGATCTTTCTCTCTCGGTGTTTTCCGCCCCGCAGAGGCGGCGGAATCTTTCTGTGGTCGCTCCCCGAGTCTTAGGGTTTCGGGAGGAAGATATATGCCAGAGGGGAGAGGCTGGAGTGGGCCAGGGTGGCCACACCACTCCCTGGCGCGGCCTAGGCCTGCCCGCGCCATGGGGTGGTGTGGGCCCCCTGTGGCCCACCCCCACTCCATCTTCTGGCATCTTGAGTCTTCTGGAAAATAGAATTTTCCGTATATTTCCCCGGATTTTCTGATCTTCGCGAATTTTGCCTCCAAACAGCACCTTTTCCATCAGAATCCTGACTGCAGCGGTCCATGCTCCAAAAGTCATGAACCATGCAAAAACAAATGAAATAACATAAGTATCACCTCTCAATACGAAATATATCAATGAATAATAGTGAATTAAGACATAGAATAGTGATGCAAAATGGACGTATCAACTCCCCCCAAGCTTAGACTTCGCTTGTCCCCAAGCGAAACTGAGCTCAATAAACATGACCTCAAGTTTATGGAGTGAAGAGTCGATAAAAGAATACAGACAAGAAGCATCACTTTCATCTAATACATAGATCATAATAGAAAGAAACTCACTATTATACAACTCAACTTGCAATGAGTAAAGGAAACACAATAAAGATACATAAAGTGAACCATAATTGGTAATGGCAAACTTAGCTCTTGGTCGAAGAATAGTTGATAATTTGCTGGAGTTCACAAATAGCTGGTTTTCCAAAGAAAGCTTTCAAAGTAGTAAACATCAAGATAATAGCAATATGCAAAGCAAGGAACATAAGAAACATGAATGCATAAATCACCGTATGAATGAATGAAACACAACAACTCAAAATACTTGCTGAGGTAGAAGGGAATAGGTTTACTGACTCAACTACAAAGTAAAAGAAAGGGCCCTTCGCAGAGGGAAGAAGGGATTACAAGTCTCATAAAGAGCTCCCAAAAATTATGATACTTACTAGCTTTTAGCTCTCATTGCCCCTATCATAGGCATCTTTAGGTGATTAAGGTTAAAGTGACACAACTAAGAGGATATCCTTGACAAGTTATAAGTTGAAATCTCAAGCCCCTTACTTATGAGTACCGATCCTCATGCTACTCAACTTCAGTCACGAGCAAGCTCTTGTCATTGTAAATACATGCGTATCATTGAGAACCGCCAACGGGGTACCCCTTGCACATGACACAGGAGCTATCCCATAATCAAAATGACAAGGCAAGCAGACAGTGAGCATCTCAGCGATCTTTTTATTTGCTATTTGCATAGGTTTTTATTTAGGATGCTTCATAGAATTCTCACTATAGTTATGCTGCAAGTTTCCACCATGATTAGGCATGGCTCAGGCTAGCGGCCTAGGCGTTTCTCTAACACACATATAAACTCCATGATCTTACAAGTTCCACTTTTATTTCACACCGCCGGGATCCATAAGCAAAAGAACATGATATCAACTAGGTAAAAAGTACCAATGAAGTGTTGAAAGCGGTCCCCATGATACATGGTTCGGCTAACTTCAACTCATAAAGCGCAAGCATATACGCAACAAAGAAGGACCCAATGGTTCAAGTTTATTAAATGCAAGGAAATAAAGTGTGCCATCAAGTTCGTGAGAGCTTTAATCACTAATTTTCACATAACAAGTTTAATTTGAGAGGTAGATAAAACAGGAATTTACTTGGAACAGCAATAATGCTACTAGGTAGGTATGGTGCACACAAATGGCAAAGGTTTTGGTTTAAAGGAGGTGGATGCACGAGAAGAATACCCTCTCAGTACAGGTTTTTGGCTAGCAAGGCTAGGTAGCAAGTATATGAGTTGAAGGAAACAAACAAGCATACAAATGATAAAGACAAACATGCAATCTTCCTTGGAAGCACAAAAGATCTTAACTAGAGAAAACTAGACTTATGAGCAAACCATGGAAGAAAGATGATGGAATTATTTTTCTCTAGAGTACTTCTATCTTTTTATTTTCAACTCGCAAAAAGGTGTTGCTACTGACCGAGCCAGGTTTGCCAAAACCAACTAAATTAACTCAATGATCCTAGAGTGCTACCAATACTAACAACAAGATCAATCATATAACCATGAATTGAAAACTAACATAAGCTATGCAAAAGAGTGAATGATAGAACTTCTCATTAATACTCCATAACGGAAACTCACATCAAGGGATACATATCTAACGAGAGAGGGGACACTTCCATAATGCAAACCATACTACAAAATAACTCTTCTATTCATGATATGACTCTACTAACAAGGTAAAAAGATAGAAGATAGTGATATGATACCGCGGCACTCCCCCAAGCTTGGAACAAACCAAGGGGATGCCAAACCTGATGACGAATTACTCCTTTGGTGGTGGTGGTATCTTCTCATCTTCGTCCGTCTTCCAGGGTAAAGGCTTCCCATCAACAAAGGACATCGTGGTTTCCAACATCCTGAAACTTGCAGCAGCACTTATGCGTTTAAATCTAGCCTCATACTCACAGTTTTGATTTTGAACGTCATAGAACTATGCTTGCAGTTCGTTGGTTGTTTGACGGAGTGAAAAGACTTCATCTTTGAGTTCAAAAGTCTCCTTTTGGTGCTCGGCGATGAGTTTGGAACAAATCTTGTGGATGATGTCCACTTCGTGCTCCGCCATCTTCCTGTACCTAAAGACTTCTTGCTCCAATGCTTCCATCCTGTCCTCCAGATTTCCTTCACCTTTAGGGCCTTGAACCTCCTTAATCCGGACCTCCCCACCTTCGAGCAACAACTCCTTGGGATGAATCTTCAATTTTCTCATATATGGGTTGATGATATCTTCTAAGGGATCTCCCTTGGATGTTCCAGGGGAAGACATTGTGGCTCCAAATCTGAGATTACACCTGGCAGAAACAGATCGAAACAAAAACACAACGAAAACACGATATACGAACCTCGGAAGATCCAGGGGTTATATATTACGAAGTTTTATATCAAAAGGAAGGTACTGGGAACGGATCGGAGATGGAGTCCTGGGTGGCCTCACCACCTGGTGGCGCGGCCAGGGGTGGGCCCACGCCATGGGGTGGTGTGGGCCACCCTGGCTCCGGTTCCGTCCCTTTTTCGCTTCATAGCTTTCCTTATTGACTGAAAACTGCAAAAATATAGTTGGATTGTATTTTCGTGGAACTTTTCTTACCAGAACTGTTACCTAGTTGGAAACGGACTCTGTAGGTCTCTGAATTTGGTCCTCGATGAATTTCTCTGGAGTTATAACTTGAAAGGCATCAACATCTTCATTGTAAGAATCTCCAGCAATATAGTGTTTGAGTCGCTGTCCATTTACTACTTGTGTAGTATTATCTTTTAGAGAAGAAATTTTTATTGCTCCTAAACGGTATAATTCTTCAATGATGAAAGGTCCTTCCCATTTTGATAGTAGCTTACCTGCAAAAAATCTGAGACGAGACCTATACAATAGAACTTTCTCACCAACATGAAATTATCTCTTAAGTATTCGCTTGTCATGCCATCTTTTAACTTTTTCTTTAAAGAGCCTAGCATTCTCATAGGCTTCACTCCTCCATTCATCTAAAGAGCTTAAGTCAAAAAGTCTTTTCTCACCAGCTAGCTTACAATCTCTATTTAGTTCTTTCACTGCCCAGTAAGCTTTGTGTTCTAATTCTAAGGGTAAGTGGCAAGCTTTCCCATAAACCATTTTATAAGGAGACATTCCCATGGGATTCTTATAAGCAGTTCTATAAGCCCATAAAGCATCATTCAACTTCTTAGCCCAGTTTTTTCTAGACCTATTAACAGTCTTTTGTAAGATAGATTTAATTTCTCTATTTGATAACTCTACTTGCCCGCTAGTTTGGGGGTGATAAGCTGAAGCAATCCTATGATTAACATCATACTTGGCGAGGGTCTTCCTAAAACCGCCATGAATGAAATGAGAACCCCCATCAGTCATGAGATACCTAGGCACTCCAAACCTAGGAAAGATAACATCCTTAAGCATTTTTAGAGAGGTTTCTCCGTCAGCACTTTTCGTAGGAATGGCTTCTACCCACTTAGTAACATAATCAACAGCAACAAGAATATGAGTGTAACCCTTCGAAGGAGGGAAAGGACCCATAAAGTCGAATCCCCAACAATCAAAAGGTTCAATAACTAGAGAGTAATTCATAGGCATTTCATTGCATCTAGAAATATTACCAACACGTTGACATTCATCACAAGATAAAACAAATTTTCTTGCATCTTTAAAAAGGGTAGGCCAGTAGAAATCTGATTGTAATACCTTTTGTGCAGTTCTATCTCCTACATGATGTCCTCCATAGGCGCTCCCGTGACATTTACGCAATATCTCTTTTTGTTCATACTCTGGAACACATCTTCGCATAATATCATCAACCCCTTCTTTGTATAAGTGCGGGTCATCCCAAAAATAATGCCTCAAATCATAAAAGAACTTTCTTCTTTGTTGAGCTGTAAAAATTGGAGGCAAATACTTGGAGACAATAAAGTTAGCATAATCATCATACCAAGGGCTTCCTCGCGAGTTCACCCCTACTGCGGCTAATTGCTCATTTGGAAAACTATCCTTAACAGGCATAGGATCAAAAGAGATGTTTTCCAAGCGAGATAAATTATCAGCTACAGGATTTTCAGCAACCTTTATATCTACTATATGTAGATCAAACTCTTGTAAAAGCAGTACCCATCTAATAAGCCTAGGCATAGCGTCCTTCTTTGTCATAAGATATTTAATAGCAGCATGATCAGTATGAATAGTTACTTTTGAGTCCACAATATAGGGCCTAAACTTATCACAAGCAAAGACAACAGCTAGAAATTCCTTTTTAGTAGTAGCATAATTCCTTTGAGCAGTGTCTAGAGTCTTACTAGCCTAATGGATAACGTTCAGCTTTTTATAAATACGTTGCCCAAGGACAACACCTACAGCAAAATCACTAGCATCACACATTATTTCAAAGGGTAAACTCCAATCAGGTGGTTGAACAATAGGAGCTGTTGTTAAAGCCTTTTTAAGAGTTTCAAAAGCTTCCTCACAATCATCATAAAAAACGAAGGGTACATCCTTTTGAAGAAGATTAGTAAGGGGTTTTGATATCCTAGAAAATTCTTTAATAAACCTTCTATAGAAACCAACATGACCAAGGATACTACGAATACCTTTTATGTCTCTTGGGCATGGCATCTTCTCAATTGCCTCAACCTTAGCTCTATCAACTTCTATTCCTCTTTCAGAAACTTTATGCCCAAGAACAATCCCTTTGTTAACCATGAAGTGGCATTTCTCCCAATTAAGAACAAGATTAGTTTCTTCACATCTCTGCAAAACTTTATCAAGGTTGTGCAGAAAATTATCAAAAGAAGTTCCGTAGACAGAAAAGTCATCCATGAACACTTCTACAATTTTCTCACAAAAGCCATGAAAGATAGCAGACATGCACCTTTTGTAAGTAGCAGGAGCATTACATAAACCAAAAGGCATACGTCTATAAGCATAAGTTCCATAAGGGCAAGTAAAAGTAGTTATTTCTTGATCTTGTTGTTTAACAGCAATTTGAGAGAAACCAGAATAACCATCAAGAAAACAAAAATGGGTCTTTTTAGACAACCTTTCCAACATTTGATCAATAAAAGGAAGCAGGTAGTGATCTTTCTTAGTGACTTTATTGACTTTCCTAAAATCGATGCACATCCTATAGCCTACTACTATTGTTTGAGGAATAAGCTCATCATTATCATTAAGGACAACGGTAATACCTCCCTTTTTAGGAACACAATGAACAAGACTAACCCATTCACTATCAGCAATAGGGTAAATAATACCAGCATCAAGGAGTTTCAATACCTCATTCCTTACCACTTCCTTCATCTTAGGATTTAAACGCCGTTGGTGCTCCACTACTGGCTTCGCATCTGGTTCTATGTTGGTAGAATGCTGACATATAGTAGGTGAAATCCCTTTCAAATCATCCAGAGTATAGCCCATAGCTCCTCGGTGTTTCTTCAAAACTTCCAATAATCTTTCTTCTTCCTCCCCTGAAAGTTTAGCGCTAATAATAACAGGATATATCTTTTTATCATCAATAAATGCATATTTAAGATCATCAGGGAGAGGTTTTAGATTGAAAACCGGGTCCTTTTTAGGTGGCAAAGTGGTACCCAAGTCTTCTACAGGCAAGTCATGTTTAAGCATCCTGGGTTGACGACGGAGAATCTCGTCAATCTCATTCCTTTCATCCATGAAGATCTCACTTTCATGATCTTCCATAAATTGCTGCAAAGCATTGTTAGGAGCAAGAGAGATAGAAGCAAGTTGTTCAACTCTAAAATCCTCATTAGGGGTTTCCTCTTCGCAAGGTTCTTTAGTAAATTTCGAAAAATTAAACTCATAAGATTCCCCATCAAATGTAGTCAAGATTTTCTCCCTCTTGCAATCAATAATAGCACCACAAGTACTCAAGAAAGGTCTACCGAAAATGATAGGATAAGTTTTACTAGCATCTGAACCAAGTACTAGAAAATCAGCAGGATACTTGATCTTACCACAAAGGACTTCCACGTCTCGCACAATGCCAATTGGAGAGATAGTCTCTCTATTAGCAAGGTGAATAACCACATCAATCTCCTCCAACTCGCAAGGACTTATTTCATGCATAATTTCTCTGTAAAGCTCATAAGGAATAGCACTAGAGCTTGCACCAATATCACATAAACCATAATAGCAATGATCACCAATTCTAACAGAAAGCACAGGAACACTAGCCTTTTTAGATCCATTGGGATGTGAAACAATATTGGAAGCATCCTCATAGAAGACTATGTGCCCATCTTCTACGCTTTTAGTAACAAGGTCTTTCACAATTGCTACGATAGGTTCAATGTTTATTTGTTCATCAGGTTTTACAGTTTTCTTTCCACTTTTAGTGATTACATTAGTTATCATAGGATGATCCTTTACCTTATCTGGGAAGGGAATCTTCTCGATGTAAGGTTCAGGTAGGATATGATCAATAATGCAACACTCAGTGCTCCCAATAGGAAAATGGTCAACAATATCTTTATAAAACGCATGGTACTTATTCCATCCCTTTTTTGGAATTTCAATATACGAAGCAAAAGCTCTAAAGCAATTCGTAATAACTTGCAAATCAAGACCATAACCATTATTAATATTTTGAAAGTCATTAGTTTCCATAAAATATTCAATGCATTCATAATCATAATTTATACCTGACTTTCTATCTTTGTCATTCTCCCAAGCTTCAGCATTGTCTTGAATACGGTCCAGAAGATCCAATTTAGCTTCTTCTTCCATGCGAGTGAATGATCCAGCACAAGAAGCATCCAATAAATCCTTGTCATGAAGAGAAAGCCTTGCATAAAAGTTATTGATAATAATATTGTTGGGGAGCTCATGAATGGGACATTTGAGCATTAGTAACTTCAATCTCCCCCAAGCTTGGGCTGTACTCTCTCATCAAGAGGCCAAAAGTTGTATATTTGATTTCGATCTTTATGAATCTCACTAGGAGGATAAAACTTTGAATAAAAGAGAGGCACTATTTCCTCCCATTCCAGAGCTTGACCATTCTTCAGCAGCTTATACCATTCCTCAGCTGTTCCTTTCAGTGATAATGAGAATAGCTTCTTCTTAACTTGATCTGTAGTAATACCTGCACACTTGAACAACCCGCATAATTCGTGTATAAAGAGCAAATGATCACCGGGATGGACAGTTCCATCCCCAACATAGTAGTTATCCATAAGACGATCAATAATTCTTGTAGGTATTTTGAAAACATCTTTCTCAGCAGGTGGTGGCTTATCTACTACCTTAGCAGTGGTAGTAGCATTACCAAATAAGAAACTCCGCAAATTATCCATAACAAAAATAAAACAACTAGCAGAAGTAAACAATACTCACAGTAGAAGTTTCCTTTACCAGTTCCACTCTCCAATAGCGCTTCACTCCCCAGCAACGGCGCCAGAAAATAGTCTTGATGACCCACAAGTATAGGGGGTGTATCGCAGTATTTTTGATAAGTAAGAGTGTCGAACCCAACGAGGAGCAGAAGGTGCTAGCTAGTGGTATGGATCAGGAATTTTCTGCAAATACTTAGCAAACAGATTTTTAGGGGTTTTCGATAAAGCAAGTAAACAAAGTACGAGTAAATAAAAGATAGTAGGAATAAATGCAACAAGTGGCCCAATCCTTTATGCAGCAAAGGACAAGACGGTTGTATTTCTATAGATGACCAAACGTTCTCGAGGACACATGGGAAGACTGTCAAGTGCTTTCGCTTCATATAGTCGATTAATCTTCTCTAGCTTGCTAAGTGTTGTGTGGGTGAACCTGTGCTAATGTACCCTTGCAAACATCCGTAAGTACAAGAAAGTAATTAAGGTAGAAACCTAACCACAGCTTTAAAATCTAAGACCCTTACGTCCCTTGTGCAATGGTTTCCTAACGGGGGTTCAGGTTTCTATCACTCTGGCAACCCCTACGATTAGTAGCCAAATACACAATGCATTCCCCTAGGCCCATATAGGTGAAGTGTCATGTAGTCGACGTTCACATGACACCACTAGAAGAAGTACACCCCAACTTAAATAACAATCTATTGAATCTTTCTCAACGCAACTCCACTACTAACAACAATACTTCTCCCATGTCCTCAAGAACAAAACGAACTACTCACAAGACATCATATGGATCATGATCAGAGATGAAATAATGATGTATAACAATCTGAACATAAACAATAATTCAATGGTTCACTCAATAGCATCAACTACAAAGAGTAATCAACACCGGGCAAGTTTCCCCTATGAACTATGCAAGATTCAATGCAATTGTTACAGCAATATGGAGATGGTGATGAGGGTGCTGATGGTGATGATGGTGGTGGTGGTGATGATGATGATCCCGATGAAGTCCAGCTTGATGGTGGTGTTGATGGCGACGATCTCCCCTCTCCGGGATGGAATTACCCCGACAGAAATCTGTCTGCCGGAGGGATCTTTCTCTTTCGGTGTTTTCCGCCCCACAGAGGCGGCGGAATCTTTCTGTGGTCGCTCCTCGAGTCTTAGGGTTTCGGGAGGAAGATATACGCTAGAGGGGAGAGGCTAGAGTGGGCCAGGGTGGCCACACCACTCCCTGGCGCGGCCTAGGCCTGCCCGCGCCATGGGGTGGTGTGGGCCCCCTATGGCCCACCTCCACTCCATCTTCTGGCATCTTGAGTCTTCTGAAAAAATAGAATTTTCCGTATATTTTCCCGGATTTTTTGATTTTCACGAATTTTGCCTCCAAACAGCACCTTTTCCATCAGAGTCCTGACTGCAGCGGTCCATGCTCCAAAAGTCATCAACGATGCAAAAATAGATGAAATAACATAAGTATCACCTCTTAATACGAAATATATCAATGAATAATAGTGAATTAAGACATAGAATAGTGATGCAAAATGGACGTATCATCTACTACTTTGAAAGATATCATTGAAACCAGTTATTTGTGAACTCCAGCAAATTAGCAACTATTCTTCGACCAAGAGCTAAGTTTGCCATTACAAATTATGATTTACTTTATGTATCTTTATTGTGTTTCCTTTACTTATTGCAAGTTAGGTTATATAATAGTGAGTTGTCTTCTACTATGATCTATGTATTGATGAATGTGATGCTTCTTGTCCGTATTCTTTTATCGACTCTTCACTCCATAAACCTGAGGTCATGTTTATTGAGCTCAGTTTCGCTTGGGGACAAGCAAAGTCTAAGATTGGGGGGAGTTGATACGTCCATTTTGCATCAGTATTCTATGTCATAATTCATTGTTATGCATTGATATATTTCATATTAAGAGGTGATACTTATGTTATTTCATCTGTTTTTGCATGGTTGATGACTTTTAGAGCATGGACCACTGCAGTCAGGATTCTAATGGAAAAGGTGCTGTTTGGAGGCAAAATTCGCGAAGATCAGAAAATCCGGGAAAATATACCGAAAATCCTATTTTTCCAGAAGATGAAGGATGCCAGAAGGGGGAGTGGAGATGGGCCACAGGGGGCCCACACCACCCCCTACTGCGGGCCACCCTAGGCCATGCCACCAGGTGGTGTGGCCGCCCTGGCCCACCTCTGGCTCTCCCCTCTGGCGTATATATTCCTCCCGAAACCCTAAGACTTGAGGAGCGACCACAAAAAGATTCCGCTGCCTCTGCGGGGCGGAAAACACCGAGAGAGAAAGATCTCTCTAGCAGACAGAATTCTGCCAGGGGAATTCCTTCCCGGAGAGGGGAGATCGTCGCCATCAACACCACCATCAAGATGGACTTCATCGGGATCATTATCATCACCACCATCATCACCATAAGCACCCTCATCACCATCTCCATATTGCTGTAACAATTGGGTTGAATCTTGCATAGTTCTTAGGGGAAACTTTCCCAGTATTGATTACTCTTTGTAGTTGATGCTATTGAGTGAACCTTTGAATTATTGTTTATGTTCAGATTGTTATACATAATTATTCCATCTCTGATCATGGTCCATATGATGTCTTGTGAGTAGTTCGTTTTGTTCTTGAGGACATGGGAGAAGTCATGTTGTTAGTAGTGGAATTGTGTTGAGAAAGATTCAATAGTTTGATATTTAAGTTGTGGTGTACTTCTTCTAGTGGTGTCATGTGAACGTCGACTACATGACACTTCACCTATATGGGCCTAAGGGAATGCATTGTGTATTTGGCTACTAATCGTAGGGGTTGCCGGAGTGACAGAAACCTGAACCCCCGTTAGGAAACCATTGCACAAGGGATGTAAGGGTCTTAGAGTTTAAAGCCATGGTTAGGTTTCTACCTTAATTACTTTCTTGTACTTACGGATGCTTGCAAGTGGTATAATCACAAGTATGTATTAGTCCTAGGAAGGTCGGTACATTAGCATAGGTTCACACACACAACACTTAGCAAGCTAAAGAAGATTAATCAACTATATGAAGCGAAAGCACTTGACAGTCTTCCCATGTGTCCTCGAGAACGTTTGGTCATCTTAAGAAATACAACTGGCTTGTCCTTTGATGAATAACGGATTGGGCCACTTGCTGCATTTATTCTTATTGTCTTTTGTTTACTCGTACTTCGTTTACTTACTTTATCAAAAAACCCCTAAAAATCCGTTTGCTAAGTATTTGCAGAGAATTCATGATCAACCACTAGCCAGCACCTTCTGCTCCTCGTTGGGTTCGACACTCTTACTTATCAAAAATACTGCGATACACCCCCTATACTTGTGGGTCATCACCATCTTGTGAAGAACTGGTGGTTGATTGGGTAATCTGGTTAAGGATTTGGCTATGGTTTTGGCAAGTTCAATAAGCTGTGAGTGTGTGCTTGGGAAGGAGAAATGAGTTCATGTACTATGCTTCGACTAGTGCTTTGGGTGAGTGCTTGTACTATTGTTGCTGGCTTGACATCACATTCCCTGCAGTTTGGCGACTAAGCTGTGTCTCTATGTGAGCTGTTCATGTGGATCAGCTGAAGTAACTTGCCTTTTACTATTACCTGTTTACTTGTTGATAGCTTGGTGAAACTTGCCTCTCTCCACTTGGCTTCTACTGTGACCTCTGGCTATTTACTGAAAAGAACAAATACTTCACCTTTGGTGAAACTTGCCCCTTTCTTTACTCAATGATGTACTATGAACAGTGCACTTCACTGTTCACCACTGAGAGTAAAATTAGCTAACTAACCCTTTATTTTCCTTTCAGTTGTTCATCTTATTTGTAGGAACAAGATCTAGACATACAAGATTTAGTATAGGAGTAGATAGGTAGTATAGGTTTCAATTGTAACCTTCTTTTTATTCTTTTTGTAAAGGATCTTGTAAAGATATTATTACAAGTTAATAAAGTTTGATTTCTGTTCTTTGCAATCTTATGCCTTTGATGTATTTATCACCTGTTGTATCCTTAATATGAAATAAAGAAATAAGAATTCATTTCTTATTTAAGTTTCCTTGCCTTTAATCCTTTTTGTTGGTTACTATTTCTATACTATAATCATACAATGTTAATAAGGTTTTTAGAAAACCATTCAATATTGATAACTTCTAATTTTTTAAATATTTTCCAATTGATTTGAATTTCAAATTTGAATTCAAAGTAATTTCCCCAAAATCTTAATATTACCAAAAGATCATGTCAAAATCCATAGCAATCACTAACATGAGCTATTCCTACCTCCAGTTAGCGAAAGAAACTCTGATCCCTTTAGCGTTTTGTTTGGCGAAAAATTTACCCTGATTTTACAGATGCATGCATGCACAAACTTATATTCCTATTTCTACCCTTCGTTGGATCCTAATGCTGGTATGTTACATTTTAGAGGCTTGTCAGCAAATGAGTTGTTTTTTCGCGCGAGGTCGTATGTCCTTTCATCAATTTCCCTTCCTTTGGTATATTAGAAATAGAGTGTAGACGATGGTGCTGTCGTCAAGAGCGGCGACAATGCCTCCAACTCCTTCACGGCTGCGCTCCATTGCCGAGAGAATCCGTAGCTAACACCCCGTTCGCCCTCGCAACCCCTCGCGCGCAGCTCCTTCTCTCCCCTCAGATGTGCTCTGCCCTGCCTCTCGTCCATCTCCGTCCATCTTCGCCGTGCAGGCGGCAAGTGGAGGGCAGCGACGGTGGCAGACAGAGATCCTCCTCTAGCGCTACATGTATCTCTCTCCATTAGCAGCTCTTGATCCTCTCAAACTTCCCTTCTCCTGAGGACATTTGGTCTCTGAATTTGCTTCTATGTATTTTTGTGTAGACTTCAAACAACAGAAATTGTTTCTCGTGTCTCTAATTTATTCAGAATATTAGCACAAGTTTATTTGCATCTTCTATGTTAGTTTTTTCTAGACAAAACTGCATGTTCTCTTCATTTTTTGTTGCTTCTTGATGAGTAGAACACCTTTATTTTTCTACCTGTCTGATGTGGTATAGTGAGTATAAACAGCAATTCACCTGACTAGCTGATGCAGGGACTAGATGGAGCCATTGAATTTTGACACCAAGCTAATGTGGGTGTGTAGGGGTTCCGCGTATGAAAACAATAATTTTTACACTACGCCCCTGAACCCCCTGAAGATGCCAGGACCTATCGATTAGTAATACAGTAATGGGAGGGGCTTTTCGCGAACTTACCCTTGAAGACAGAAAAGCGTTGTCAACGCTCAGGAGAGTGTGGTTGATGTAGACGAGCCGAAGCCAACCTCAAGGTCATGATGAAGTCCTTGCGCTCCTTCTGGCTCCAACGACTTGAGTGCCTCAAGTGCGACACCTCGCGGGGAGTTGCACACGTCCGGTGCCTGACGATGACTCTCGCTTCCCCGAGCCAGCAGCAGTTGCGGAAGTAGAGCTCCCGGATCCGAATCTCACAGCGCGACGGCGCTCCGTGGTGAAGATGTCTCTCGCTCGCGCAGTCCAGACTTGGGACCACGATCATGAGAGAGAGGGAGAGAGAGAAAATATCAATTGGAGGTCCTCCCAAAAGTGGGGAGACCTTTATTGATTATTGGTGTATTTTTCTAGGCCAAATACCCCACTATATATAGGGGGAGGGGAGGTACTACCTCCCTCAAAGTCCCGGGGTGGGACTAAAGGAGAGGAGGGGGGAGGAGCTGGCCGCCGGCCACCTAGTGGTCCCCGCACGGGGAGGCTAGGCCTAGACGGCCTCCTCCTAGCCCCTTCTCCCTCTCTTCTTTCCCCTAATGGGCCCTCTCCCTCTGGAAATTGGCCCATTAAGCCTTTTTGACCTTTAATTGATTTTCTCTTTATTAAATAATTATGAATAAATGGTTAAATCAATATTAAAAATTCATTCACATATTATTTAATCTCCGTGGCCATGGAACACCTTTCACCTCCACTCCGGACATCCTCCGGGTTTACCGAAACCCTTCCGGTTTTCTCCCTACTCTTCTTTGGTGATTCCACCGATCCTATAAACACTCTCTAAGCATCATCAAACCCTTAAGCGTGATACCCTACGGTTCAGGAACACTCCAAACATGGTCGGGACACTCACGCACCTATGATCAACATAGGGACCTGGATGGCCATGTGACCCCTGTGCGTTCCACGAAGATCTTTCGTTGTTTGAACCGGGACAGTCGTGTCTTATTCCCTTCGTCACTCGATACTTGCATTGCCCGAGATCTGATCAATGACATCACCATGTCATGTTCAATCTCGTTACTGAACAACTCTACTTGACTTGTTCCGACAAGTGATATCCCCGTGATCTAATCACACGCTGCGCAGCTATTGGATATAACTTCTCCGAGTGGGCCCTTGAGTATCTTCCCGTCACATGGACGGACAAATCCTGCTCTTGACATATATTGCCTCTACGGTTTCCTTCGAATACCTGAACACACCTTTATAACCACCATTTTACCAGATGGCGTTTGATGGTATCTAAGCACTCTCGGGAGACAGTGATTGATATAGCCTCACAGTCTAAGGAATAGTCTACGAGGATCCATTTCTAATCATCGTAACTTGAACTTCGTGACATGATCGGGTCACGATGTTTAGGTTGGGTATTGGTTCATCATCTCATTCTCCGAATGAGATGACCTCATTTCCAACTGGCATAAATGCCACATGATCAGGAAACTTGATCATCTATTGACCAATGAACCAGTGACTAGAGTTTCACTGGGAACCCCTGGTTGTTTGTATATCACACGTGTACTGATGTTTCCACTCAATACAGTTATATCATGATATAAAACTTAATCATAAACTATATGAAATATGATAATAGTCCTTACTACTATTTGTCTCTAGGGCATATTTCCAACAGGGTGTTCCTCCTCAACTCTGTCGAACATTACATCTTCCGGTACCTTATCGAGCTGTGGCGCCATCTCCTCAACTCTTGCGAGCCAATGGTGATGAGCTCCACCACTGACCATAGTTGATAGCCCCCTGGCTGCCGGGCGAGTAAGCACTATGTCCACGTTTTATTCTCCCCAATGAAGCATAAGAACTGTATTTTTCTTTCAATATATGGTAGAACAACCCCATATTCTGTTTTCTACATTACTTTGTAGTTCTCTCCAATCTTCCTTGAAAAAATACTTTTTGTTATGTTACTTTTGTAACCAGTATATGCTATATATAATAGTTTTGTGAATCATGTATACCTATTCCAAGTTATTGGCTTTGTTGGATTTTATGTTGTGGGGTAAAAGAACGATGGATAAGAGCTTCTGGTGGTTTGTATATATATATATATATTTTTTGGTTCACCATGTCAACTACATGATGGATTTTTAAGTTCCTTTCGAGATACGCCTTGAATCCACTTGCTTAGCCTGAGTTTGAAGCTTAAGATTTTTGATTTACATGATTAGGGATTTTCATAATCTAATTGATACAGTAAAGACTTCTAGCATTTTGTGCATAAAATATGTGGTGATGACAACCGGGGACTATGTACAAGTTGCCATTGACCCTGGGACCACACCCTTCTGTACATCGTGTTCACTCATCATGTTCTAAGTTACATGCAGATATCAGAATGCAGATCAGAGATTGAGACCACTTGCCAATAAATTGATCAAGTATAGTGCCCTGGAGCCTCTTCAATCTCCTTTGGAATACCACTTTTTCTATTCAATAGAAGAATTCCGAAACACTAGGAAAATTTTCTTTACTATATCTTGGATGTGAAAATTAGGAGAATCATCATCTTTATGCTTAGTTCATAGCTGTAAGCCTGTGAGGAGCCCAGATTGGATTTTCATATTCATGCCCAATGTATCTGAATTGCTCTCTTTTTACATATTCATGTTAGAGTGCATCGGAACTGATACCTGATCATTCACCTGCAACACTGGCAGGCTGCTTATTCTGTAGTGTCTTAAGATGTCTGTTTTCAAGATATATACTGCCTTCTTCTCATACTGGTGGTCGCCGCTATATGGTTGAGAATTTCCAGGATGCGGTGGCTATAGCTCGTGTGCATGGTTGTCCTGATATATTTACTACTTTCACATGCAGTCAAAAATATTTAAGCTCGGGGCCGCGCAATCGCTCAGGTTTACACCAATTAAAAAACTGGACACTAAGGCATACAATATGGTATATTATAAAAAAATACATGGCATTGGCAAAACATATATCCGATTGTACATTACCAGAACATATATCCGATCATATAATATTACAGGCCTTGGTATTTTGTTCTAGATAAACAACATAGTGTTACAGACCAAGCATACTAATTGAACATGCATTATACAGATAACCACATGAACTTGGTTCCAGATAAGTGCCTTAAGTGCGTCCACTTCAAGACCTAAGATACCACCCAGCATACTCAGCACATATCTTCGCTCTTATGGCACCATGGAACACAATATTTCTAAATTAAATCACAGGCTACAGGAGACCTACAATAATACTTTTGTTTCCTACCAGATCATGGCTTCAGCGGCCAGTAATCTGACAAGCGGAACACGAGACCCATCTTCTTGATGCTTGGAACAGCTTCCGCAATTTCATAGAGCATATCAACCACAAACAAACTGCACAACACACCAGCCGATATAAGTACATACCGGCCATCAGGAGATACAGATCGTACCTGGATAGCACACCAATCTGATGGCTCAGACGAAAACGCATCGAGAATGTATTCATTCATATAGTGACCAAGTGCGCCAGACAACTCAACCCTTGCCTCCTGCTTCCAATCTGCCATGTCTCCCTTACGAGTAAGCACCCACCTAACAAGCCTTCCATTCTCCAGGTGAACTACTGCCAAGTCTCCTTTAGAGTCAGATCCAGCGGTGTACTGGAGGCAGCTGGATGATGAGGGGAGGGCGAGCACCACGAGGTGCGGGCTGGGCAGGTGGATGATGAGGCGGGAGAAGCTCCGGGATGTGAGGCGGCGCGGCCAGGGCTGGACGGGCGGGGTGACGATGCAGCGGGACGACGACGGGAGGGTGGGCGGGAGATGGCTGAGATGGGCGAGCGGTACGGTGGTTCTAGCGGCCAGCGCCGCGGGGGAGTGGGGATAAGGACGGTGGCGGACTTCGCGATGGGCGGGACGGCGGTCGTGGTGGCCAAGGCGGGGGTGGCGCCGGTGGAGCGCGTGAAGCTGCTGCTGCGGAACCAAGCGGATATGCTACGCCGCGGGGGAGAGGCCACGCGGAGAGAGAAAGGGTGTAGATTTAAGCCTTGTGTCAGTGCGTCCTGAGTAAGCCTTCTCCCTGGCGCGGCTTCGCTGTGCGGAGGTCACCATTCACCCACTTCGGACCCGCCGACTGCTTTTAGGACGCGCCTTCAACGACTTTGGAGCCGACGCGGATGAGAGGTCTGGCACAGCCACGGGCAGAGGTGGAGCCACGGAGTTTTCTCGATCCGATGTTTGGTCAGCATTCACCCACTTTGGACCCGCCGACTGCTTTTAGGACGCGCCTTCAACGACTTCGGAGCCGACGCGGATGAGAGGTCTGGCACAGCCACGGGCAGAGGTGGAGCCACGGAGTTTTCTCGATCCGATGTTTGGTCAGCATTCACCCACTTCGGGCCCGCCGACTGCTTTTAGGACGCGCCTTCAACGACTTCGGAGCCGACGCGGATGAGAGGTCTGGCACAGCCACGGGCGGAGGTGGAGCCACGGAGTTTTCTCGATCCGATGTTTGGTCACCATTCACCCACTTCGGACCCGCCGACTGCTTTTAGGACGCGCCTTCAACGACTTCGGAGCCGACGCGGATGAGAGGTCTGGCACAGCCACGGGCGGAGGTGGAGCCACGGACTTTTCTCGATCCGATGTTTACCGTCGCAACATACCAGGTAAATTAAGACGGAGATTACGGGGTCGTGCGCCACCCCTAAATCTAGTACA
The DNA here is from genome assembly GCA_910589775.1 of Avena eriantha. Lineage (NCBI taxonomy): Eukaryota > Viridiplantae > Streptophyta > Magnoliopsida > Poales > Poaceae > Avena > Avena eriantha. Next base: position 445,656,588 of record OU342741.1, on the reverse strand, counting down.
TGAGATTCATGCGTAATCTAGCTATGCATTCAAACCATCCTCGCCAAAAAAAAAACATCTTTGCAGATGCTCATAAGGATATGGGTGACCTCCCGTCCAGTCATGGCCTCATGCGTGTCTTCTGGTACACTCGTTCGCACTGCCAAAGGTGCCTAGAGGACGGGCCAGACGCAGACTCATCTGCCTCTCGCCTTTCAAACATCAGATCGACATGTATCTGAAGGCGCGCAGCAGGTTGACCGCCTCGGCATCGCCATAGACCAACTCTTCCATGACACGCTTTTGTATGTTGCAATCTTAGGAGAGAAGATCGATGCAGAGTAAGATCTAGAGAACGATCTATCTGGAGAAGAAAGTCAACTGATTTTGGGACTGCTCAATATGCCAGATTAAAGTCCAGGTGGTTTCCCCAAAATGTCTAACTGATTGGAGGCGGGAGCGCATCTAGTAAAATTAAGGTCACACTTTATGCACGTTAAAAAAAAGTCACACTTTATTATTGTTTGTATGGTCTGATTGCACGATTGCAGCAGCTGCTTGATTGCACGGCATATGCTCCCAATAAATATCATCGAAACAGGATATTACTATCAAGCATCAGCACACTTATGTTCGAGCATCCTGACACGTCAAACAAAAATGGTCCACGCAGGGCTTAGACACAGAAAAGCAAACAAATACTGATTATTATCCTATCCCGTGCCTAGAACCCACGAGAAGTTGGCCATCACCTGCTGTCGCTCCAAGTCTCCATTCTACTAGCTCAACAGAAGATTCCATACAGTTACAGCTGATGTACCCATGGCACCAAAGGATATCAAGATATATCGCCCAAACCATCGAGCTACCTTCTTTCCCTGTCAATAACGGGCAAAAATATATGAAAAGCAATGTTTGAATAATCACGAAGAGGCATCAACAAACAGTAACTTATTTCTCCAAGAGAAAAAAAAAAGAATAACCTCTGATAATCAGAAAATGCAGTCAATCAACAGAAGCTAAGCATCAATCAAAGTACAAACTGTGTTCGACTATAAGTATGAAATGTGATAAAACAGTTCCAACCTGAATTTCACTTCTAGTACTGGAACTACCATTGACTGAATTGAGATCCTAGTTCCTACCCACAGATTATTAAGAAAGATAAAACTGCAGTTTGCAAACAAACAGTAGCAAACTTGTTAATCTTAGTAGTAGGGATATGTATATCGTCAAACAATGTGTGATGTTTGCATCTCTACAAAAGCTGTAATTTGCGACAAACTGCAATTTGCAACAAACAGTAGCATGCTCATGTAACAGCAAAACAGATGGAGAATGTGATTGTACCTAATTAGCTCCACTAGAACTAGCACCTGTCTCACTTGCCACAAATTCCTTGGTGTTGAACCAGTCCTTGTCAAAGCTATAATGTTAAACACCATTGTGAGTACAGAAAAGGAGTTTATTACTAAGAAAATGAAGTTTATTACTACTGGAAATGAAGTTTCATTTGAGAAAGCTTACACATCTTCAACTGTATGCGTACTGTTAAATTGGTTGTGTATTGCCAGATCACATAAATACTTTGGAAGTTCCTCCTCAAAGTGATAAGCAAATGCCATAAATACGTCTTCCAGAGTGAAAGCAGGAGGAGGCTGCAAGTTCATGAACTTAGCAATGTTAAACTAGGAGGAGGCTGCAAGTTCATGAACTTAGCAATGTTTACGAACCATAGCAAAACAGTGCAAAGGAATGTTTGGCGCCATACCTCTATGTTGTCTTTCCTTACAGTGGGATGGCTGATAAAATGTCTCAAAAATTCAAACCACGACATCTTACGGTTAGTGTAGGACTTCTGAAACTGATAAACCTCCTTAAAACGGGTAACAAATGACGCTATATAAGCCCATGTTGAAGTAACACCCCTTCCTACTGCAAAATCACCAATCGCAAATGATGTGGCATGCTGTAAATGAGTAGGCTGAAATCTTGTGTATCGATGAAGTTCCAATATCAATGCCTTGACTGCACCGGGGGACAACATAGCAATATGATTCCTCAAAAATGCTCTGAATGCGGCGGATGAAATTGCAATAGCTGGCAAATTGGCTAATGTCTCAAGTAAATGCTGGACATGAACAGGGTACACGCCACTCCTCCACCCTCTGGTATGTTCCCACTTCAGGCTGAACAGCTTCTTCAAAACTTGCCCTAAAGATTCCATATCCAGTTTATAACCAGCATCAGATAATACCCCTTGATTCTTAATTACATGCTCTTCAGTCATTAGATAGCTATCAACCATGGGTAAATAAATGATATCATGGTACGAAAATTTCCCATTAAGTGAAATCCCACGCATGTGTAACAGATAAATCATTTCAAACAATTTGTGGATGATCTGCCTGCATGCCTTCTTCAACACATGTTCTCTTCCAGCACGCAGCCTCCCAGGCCTTATTTTTCTTTGGCTGCCCATCAAGTCATTTGGAACAGTTCTTTGTTCAAACAGATCATGGTAGCTGAAACTTTGGACTCGGTCTTCATAAGAAACAGCTTGCATTGACACATTAAACCTGCAGATATTTTGCTCGAAAGATTAGTTAAGGGAAAAAACAAAGAAGAGACCCGAAAAGTTGAGGTGTGCATAGCAACTTACTGTCTCACGCCACAACCGGCGATGCGGCGCCCGCTCTCCCGCGTAGCCGCAGTCCTCGATGTGCCGCAGCTGCCGGTCCACTGGTTCCGAGCTTGATGGATTCTAGGATGCGGCCTTGAAGGGCATGGGATCGAGGGCGCTACAGGCTATGGGATCGAGGAATTTGTGAGCGCTTTTCTCTCATGGTTTGGGTCTAGGTAATCTCTATTTATATTGGCAGTTATTGGGTCACAAGATCTTTCCTGTTTATTTTGATGATACGGGTTATGCTATCTTTATTAAGAGATCTGAGTACGTCTATATTATGGTGATGCTATTAGCATGAGATAAAGTAGGACGTTGATTGATTTGGCTATTGATTTCTTTACCAAGTCCAAACAATTAAGTGGGAGATTGATGTCTCTGTATGTACCTTATTTGATTAGAACCTAGTTGTATAACGGTTAGTGTTGGTTATTCGGCCTCTTCATATTTAGCCTCTTCATATTTAATTTGCACAGATTTCAGACAGTTTATATATATATATATATATATATATATATATATATATATATATATATATATACCTCTTATGCATGGTATTCATATGATGGGTTTAATTCACATTAGATGCAATCTTCACTAATTTGCTGTCACCATTGAACTTATATTGTTGGCAGTATGTTGATTTATATTCCTCATATTTTCTCTCTACCACATCATTTATTTGGTTCCATATTGCTTCGTTTTATCAGATACAAGGAGAAAAACTATGGCTTCAGTGGGGTTAGGTCTGGATTGACGTCAAGTTTGGCATTTACACCGGTTCAAGTAAGTTATTGCTTTAAACTTGAGTTTTTGTATTTTTTTCCTAGAAATAACATCTGTTCTTTCAGTTCTGGAACCTGGATACCTGCATATTTAGATGTTCATATAGTTTAATGAATACTTGAACTATGTATGGTTTAGAGATTGAACGAAGTGTTTCCTTTACAATTGTCACTGTTTTATGCTTGAAAGTTACTGAAAACACTGTACTTATTGGTAAGGTCTAGTGTTTTATATGTCTTTTGTTTATTTTCTTGTTTAGGGAATGGAACTGCCAAATCCATTGCGCCTAGGTAACCTCATTTCTTGTTTAAGGCCAATAATCTGTATAAATTCCTTGCAACCAATGATTCAGTAATGTGTTAAGAGTTTTGAACAATGGAACGTATATTTCTTAGGCATTTGTAGTGAAAGGCAACCTACATGAGGGCAGTGATTTTCTATACAAAAAGACATTGGAAATTTGTCCTTTTTCTTTTGTACAATGTCCTAAACGGAGATTCTTATTCTAGAAAAGGTTTATCCTTATAATGACTTGTCATCTAATCGATTCTTTTTAGAAATTTATGAAGCCCTATAAATCGAATAACTGAATTTTTATGTCCTATGTTTATAAACTGCCAAATAGATTAATCGTTGAATAAGTAAAGTTCTAGAAATATCGGATGGGAAGGTTCTCATGGTTTTCATATCGCAGGTAAGACGAATAGGCATACGACTTCACGTATCAAAATGAAGCCTCACGGCAACCAAGATCCCCACCCTCCTATTTTTCCTCCTACAACGGGTGGAAGCGAGCTTCCCATTACACATCCAACATATATGAATATTCAGGAGAAGAAGAAGGTATATTTCTTGATTTTGTCCTACTTTTGCCAATCTTTTTGTTGAAGAAGGGGATGCCTAAATTCACTTGTGAAGCATCGAAGTGCGCCATCTGATGTGCATAATTTCGTTTCAATATTCACAATTTTCTTTTTCTACCCATGTGTATAGCTGTAGTTGTTCAACAGTTTCAGTTATTTAATTCTCGGAGACTATAAATTGAGTTTCTGAGTACCCCTCCCATACCTGCTTTGCTAGGACATGCAATTATGTTGTTTGCATACAAGAGAGAGCAATGTATAGATTGCATGTTAACTCTATTACTTTAGAGTTTCTGATATCTGTTGTAATTGTTGAACCTGTCTAGAGAACTGGATGGAGCAGCAGAGTAGTCTGACGGGTAATAAAGGGCTGATGGACACTGTGAAGTTGGAACAAGATCAACATGCAAGCGGCGGTACGAGCATGCTCACTTAGCTGATTTGTGAGGTATATGCTATAATCTTTGGTCTTTTGTATTGTGAAGTAATACCGGTTGTTGAGCAATTACCTTGCATTGTGAGCATTCTGCCAAAATCCACGTGTTTGCTGTTATTACTCATTAATATTCCTTAATCAATTATGCATCACTTAGTGTTTTGGACTAATTTTTTCTACTACATCTTGCTGCTTGTTTTTCTATTGTAGGGAGCATACTGGCTCCTGTACAGGGAGGGATGAGGGTGAATACTTCATGTTGTATTGGCAGTTTGACTTCACATCGATATCTGTTTTGGTTGATGTGACGAGGGCAGTTGTTGCTGCTTGATGCCTCTGCGTGAGCAATTTAGCATGGTGTGAAGAAAACGAGATGGAAATGATATGTTACAATGGCCACGAGAGTGCTTATTGCTGGCTAGGGATATTCTTTAGAGAGGAGACTCATCAGTTCATCTATTGTTGATCTGAAAGGTATTTTCATTTTTTGCTGATACTCATTTATCATATGCGTGCCTCATCTATTGTAGTTCAAACCGGACCCACTTCCTACCGATTCGGCAAATATTTGTCTTTTTCAGCAGGAGTGGACAGGAAGGTTTTAAAATCTCCGGTTAGGATATTGTCCATGTAAGGTGGTCTGTAGTGAAAGGCAACCTACATGAGGGCAGTGATTTTCTAGGCTGATCACACGAGGCCTTGTCCTAGATTTCTTTAGCAAAAGAACACTATAGAGTGCTTGGGATACACATTATATTTTAGATTCTACATAGTCTCCATTAAGAAAATTTGAGCAAATAGAAAACCCAGTCATCTAGTGCAAGCTTTATGTCGGCAACCACAATAGAACAATGCATAAGAAAGCTTTGTAGTAAGTAGTTGATTTATAGTGGTTATGTAACTTGGATCTTATCAATTTGTTTCCCCTGATCTGACTCACAAAATTTGTTTTCTCGCAAGCAGGAACAAATCTGGCGCCAATTCCTTTGGCGAAGAACCCTCCAATCATTTGGATGGCCAACAGATAGATCTCTTTCCATTTCCTAGGGATATGGTAGTGCAAGAATTGAACAACCCTCTATTAGTTGAGTCACAAGGCACCTTTGTTCCCTTCATGGCCGATCGATCTTAGTTGGAAGCTCTCTTAATAGTAAAGATTCAGTTGGAAGGTCTTGCTCTATTGTTTATTGGGATCAGCCTCAAATTAACTTCAATCATTGCTATCACATACATATATAAACAACTTTTTGTAAGTAGCTTCTAGACCACTTGTCCTTGAATTTTCTCTCTTAGACTCACTTGTTTTTTAAGCTCCCCTAGATAAAACATTGAATTCTGTAGGTAACTGTTCCATCTATGGCTTGTTGTCAACAATGAGTATGCAGGCAAATGCCAAGATTCAACTTCCCTGGAATTCTGGGACAACCTTGTCCCACTCAATGAACTTATTTGATTTTCTAAATATTACTTGAGGTGAGCTCTGGAATATAGTTTTTTCTAACTTTGTTGCTTTTTATTTGTTGCTGGTACAAATTTTAGAGTTTTACAAGCTTTCATGTATGGTTTGAGCTTTCATGTAGTCATGTAACTAATCTGTTACTCTTTTCAGTTACCGGGGTACATATTGCAGTCAATATGTCGCTATTAAAGTGCTAAAACCTGAGAGAGTAAATATGGACATGCAGCATGAATTTACCCAGGAGGTTTATATCATGAGGTTTGTTACATCATATGCTCTTATTCCTTGTACTGTAGGAATTGTTGCCTTCTATGATAATGACATTCTGGTGAGCTATTTCAGTAAACCAACTCTTGTGAACATAAACTTGACATTTTCCTTTCTGTGATTTATGTCATCTCACTTAGTCTTATTTCTTCTGAAGTAGTAATTTGGCACGTGCTTAAAAATGTTAGTCTCAATCTCATGTCGTCATATTTTCACTACTAAAATTATTTGCTTCTAGGATGCCACTACCAAGTACTTATACCAGTAGTATCTCTCACATTAAATTGACATCATTGGTTATCATAAGTAAAGACACCACACATAATCACTGGTTATCACACGGCATGACCCATCAGAAAACACTGGTTGATAAGAAATATTTGTGGCCTCTACAATGGAACTATCCGTATAAAATGAAGATCGAATTTTAACTTCATGATAAACAGACACATGTCCCAGTTGTTTTTATTTTTTATTCTGGGCCTTCATATCTAGTACATCTTCCACACTCGCCCCATGGGGTTTGCACCTGCAACCATTTTCCTCTCTAAACAAAAAGGTTCGTCCTCTTTGGTGGAATCTACATGGCCCTCGTACATGTCCCTCCTTATTAACACCAGTCGTTTGACATGCTCCCGTATCGTCATGTCGGCACGCACGTGCGCTCTGAGACCTAATACAGAGGCATGTAATAAGAAAACAAGCCAAGAAAGGTAATTTTCCTTAGAGAAAAGGGGTGTTTTAAGTCAAAAAACATTGATGAGTAATTACCATCGAAAAGACTAAATGGATGGATTGTTGTGCATGCCTGAGTTTTGAGGCTTGTTGAAGAAGTGCTATCAAGACTCCCTGAAAAAGCATATTAAAATTAGTAGAGATGTGCATGCACTATTTAGATAAATATATATAAAGAACTAAAGCTTACTTGATTTTTGATCAACTTTAAGGTTGGAGGCCACGAGAACAGCACTATCCTGTTCAGCCAGCAGCAGAGTATTGCCATAGGCATAAGAAGATTTACCAAAAACACGTATAAAGCTGATGGTGTGGCTGGTATCTATCACAGCAATCTCTCTAACGCCGCTAGGGGCGCAGAAATCCACTTCATATGGGCCAATGTACATGATGATGCCAAACACACCTAAGAATCATTTTACTATTACTATTTTCTATAACAATCTATGCGAAAAATGCGTGTTTAACATATCTTTACTTGTTAGTGCACCATCCGGGAGATGAGAAAAAACATCAACCATAGTGTAGCCCTACAAGTCATGAACAAATCTTCCATAAAATATAAAGAACATCAAATTATAAGAAGTAAGACATGGGTAGATGGTGTAGTTTTAATAAACTTCAAAGCATCAAAGCAAATAGAGAATATATTTGATGACCGTCAAACCTTTGGAATCGTGCTGGAGATCGACCGATCTGTTTCAGTAGGCGCGCTGGGTAGAGGAAGGCTAGGAGTGCCTTTGAACCTTATGGGGTCGTGCTTATATAGGCGGATCGCATATTTTTTCAGGAAACATCATAAAAGCTGATTGATATTATTCTGTGAATAATAAAAGCTGATTGCTTTTCTGAAATTGATTGTATCTTTCATAAAAGGAAACATTATAAAAGCTGAGAGATTTTTTACTTTGAGAATAATAAACAAAATCAGTATGACGACATCTAATTAATTGCAGGAGATCCCTTTGCATTTATATGACACCATCATATATGGAGAAAAATCAGGAAATCTTTACTATTAATTGCAAGAGATCCCTTTGCATTTATATATATGACACCACCATATTGAGAAAAATCAGGAAATACATTAATTAAAAAGATATGTCTATTTTACTTTGTTAGATGGATGTTGATTCTTATTTACTGCTAGTATAGCTTTGTATAATCAATGAGAGACATTTTCGTATGATTAGATGGCTGCTTTGTTTTTTTAATAGCTAATCATATACATAATCTTTAATAAAATGACAATCATAGAAGAAAACATTTTTGGTTATCAGAATTCACGCAACCATAGAAAATCATTGGTTAGTTCCATGTCATTTATATAGTTCCACTTTCTATGGCATCCCCCTGTTGTACACTACTAAAATATGTACAACAAAGAATGTCTACTCATTAATTTGACATCAGTTCATTCTTCTGCCACATGTCAAAAATCATTGGTTATTACTTGTCATGACCCAATTAGATAATAATAATATCTACTCATTAATTGTAACATCAGTTCATTCTTCTGCCACATGTCAAAAAACAGCCACAGTATATTCCAAACCGATAGTATTCCACATGTTTCAAGTATATCGATAACCGGTGTAATTTGACAGCATTTAAATATTAAATAAGCACTCAGACTAATTAGCTAACAATAATATATACTCATTGATGCTCCTTAGATATTCTCGCACAATGTTAGAGATATTCTCTTCTGCTTCATTTGCATGGTACTTGAGCAAGTGCACCAAAAACTTCTTTCTCAACTCATAAACATCCTGCATAAACAATATATGTCATTAGCCTGATTCTTTTATATGTGGAAATGTATAAATATATGTAAATGAGAATACCCACCGTGCATATTGGATGAACCAATTCTTTACCATTCCATGAGAGTATAATGTAAAAGATAAAATAGCCAGACGCATTGCTGTAGATGAATGCCTCATTATTATGTTGTTATTGAATAGTAAAAAGGCAAAGAAAACACATGAGTTTATTTTAAGAGACATTCACCTGTCTGGACTTTCTGGAATACCAACTGGTGATTTACGTGGCCAGGAAAATATATCGGCATCCCAGCCTGGTTCTGCTAATCCGAGTGCTTCGGTTAGGTAGATTCCAGTTCTTTGTAACTTTAATTGGATGTTGTGAGATCGACGCATTTTACTCTCCAATGATGGTAATATGGTAGGTTCAAAAATAGATACTGAAGATGCATTCTTATCGATGGAGAACAAGGTAAAATGTCCCGCGGATGCGTAAGGAAGCAAAACCTTCAATGAGACAACCATTAGAAAAGGTATATAACTGGACAACGATGGAAAAGTGAATTATCTTACCAATTTGCGTGAAGAGATTTTGTAGTCTGTCCCGGGCCAATCGTCGAACAACTTTGCGAGAGACTGGATATTTGGCTTTCTACTCCACTTGGGACCTCGTGTGGAATCGGCCATCGCAGTCTAGAAAAAATATTTTAGAAACATAGTGATAACAATAAAAAACGAGATTATAATAACTTACACAAAAACGCAGATCCATGTAGTGCACATCGGTCTCTACCATCTGTATGATGGGGTCGCATGCCACTATACGTATGGCCATGTCAAAACATTCATTGTCCATAGGCTTATCCATCCTAAGTATGTCCTGGATTTTCTTAAGGCTCAAGCCTATTGGGTACGGTTTGGAGCTCCGCACCCATTCCTGCCTATAAGAAAAATGCTAAGAATGATAAAATCATAACCATGCTTATTAGCACTAAAAATAACATGTTGCTTACTCCAAACACTTGACATCTTCAATGGACATGATGTGTTTGCAAAGCTCATCAACTAATTTGCGTTGGTCTGTGGGCATGATGTGGACCGGCAGAGGATGTTTGTTTTCAGCTCCACCACGAGGTAAATGTGGAAATGACTGTGAGGTAAGGTCAACTTGTGACGATGGGTTCGATGTTTTGAGTTTCTTAGGGGATCTTTTGTTCTCATCTTCCAAGTATCGATTTCTCATACCATCGTCATTCAATTCCGAATCGACTAAAATGACAGCTAATTTATTTCTAAAGTGTGTCATATGAACCTACAAAGTAGTAATCAAAGTTACTTTCAAAGTGATACACCATATAATAAGTATCAATATATTTAGAAGGATATACCTGTTCTGGAGTATCAGATAAAAAATCCCTTGTGAAGTACTCCATGAAGTTTAACATCCACAGACCACATGATGTTCTACATTATTACAAAATTTAGATAATGCACATGAAAGAGAGTATTTGAGTATGTGGATGTATTCTTTTTATTTGTAAGTTACAGTTTTGCTGATGCACTGCTCTTGTATTTTCCCTGTTAACGGTATAATATTGGTTCTTTCTCTTACTTTTACATGCACATCAATACTGGCAATGGTTCTCTTATCTTAGTAGCAAATTGATAGCATTTTGTTCTTATAGGACCCATCTGGCACTATTGATGAATCACTTCATAAGAAAGTGAATGGATTGTGTGGAGTTGGCTAAGTCTTTTGGTAATGATAACTTCAAGGTAACTGTAATTTGCTGATCCATAAAATTAAAGCTTAGATCATCATGCAATACTTATCCTGCAGCCATCTAATTTTCAAATTTGATTGACCTCGTTTGTATACTATATAATGAAAACAAAGGTTATTTAAAGTATCCAGCTTTCGAGTGCTTTGAATTAGGATGCGTACCCATCTGTCTGTAGATTGTTGTTAACACATTCTTCCCTTTGCCAGGTTGTAACGTTTAGGTTCTTCCTCTTAGACTTCAATTCCATGTTGTTTGATGCCAATTTGAACAAATATTCTAGTCCTTTTAGCTATTGCATCAATAAATGAAAAAAATGTTAGCATCACAAGCAATAAACAAGAAAAAATCTTTTTGTGAAAAGATAGGTAGTAAGACTAATTACTAACCGTAGCAGTGAGGTCCTTGCGGTGTATTCCCGCGCCTAGCGAGTTGAGCACTTGAACACATAGTTTTCTCAGATTTATGACACATAGATACCAGTGTAAATCTTCCATGTTTATTGGAATGAATATCTAAAGAACATGATTATTTTTAGTTGCAGACCCATATAGATGAACTTTCGTCTATATTGAATTTCCATAGTAATATGTAGAAAACTAAGACTAACCATATCATTTTCTAAATACATTCTAACTCTCTTTAATACCCATTCTGGTGGTGCATCCTTGTCATATTCAGACATATAGCCACCGCTCTTTATCATCTTAGATATGCATGCATTCTCTAAGAACACGCTTCCACCTGACCTCACCTTTAGATGTTCTGTAGCACTTATGCAATGTATGTAAGCATTTATGACCTACAGTATAACATATACACAATATATGAAATAATAGATAATCATATTCAAATAGCATCTGCTTGTCCGTAAACTATGATAGTAAATAATCATATTCAAATAATCATATATACTTACTTCATCGCCAATGAATTCTTTGGAATTTAGAAGAGATAGTAAATCGTTCTTCTTTAGAAATGCGTCGTTGATGCTCACTAAATGTCTTTTTTTGCTCTTTTCGGATTTGATATTTTCAATCACGGACAAATCATTTTGAGTGCATGCATAGTCTGTCAAAACGGCCATGATAACATTTCTTTATTAATAATGAAGAAAATACTAATAATATAGCAAAAGGACATAGAAGGTTTGCTACGTACCTTCCGGAGAAACCACATAGTCTTGTGCCTTCTTAGGCTTGTTATGCCATCGATTAGGTTTGTGTTTTTGCACTGGAATTGTCAGCTCATCCTCTATAGTTTTCGACCCTTTCGTGCCAGGCATTGTTGCTAATTCCTCGCCGTCATCTGGCAGTGCTTGTTGACTTGTTTCATTGTTGTAGGTTAATTTCTGAGAACATCACAGCTAAAATACATTATCACTATGTAGACTTAGATTTTATTGGTACATACAAAAGGAAAAGAAAACTCACATTTATCAATTCGGAATCTGTAGCCTCCTTGCCAGTTATATTATCTACTTCATGGTTCTCATCTTTTTCAATCGATTCTTGGTCGCTCAAAAACTAAAACCAATAATATTAAATTGAAAGAAAGAATGAGAAAATTCTGCAGATATAACATGTGTTGTACTGCAGAAGTAGAATAATAATAGGAAAAGAAAACTCACCTTTGTCAAGTGGCCGTTTGTATCCTCTTCTTTGGTTAGCCCCTCCTCAATTTGCATATGTTCCTTACCCTCTATAGTGACTTCTTGTTCTAGTTCCTGATTTGGGTAGATCAGATCGCCCGACATGGCTTAGGTAGGTAGGCGTGCTGGGGTAGATGAGGCGATGTGTGCCTTTGAACCGATGGGGTCTGTGCTTATATAAGCAGATATGCTCTATAAAAGGAAAAAATAAATCTGATTGATTTTTCTTTTAAGAATATAATAAATGTTGATTGACGACAAGCAATTAATCGTATCTCTAGTAGAAGGAAACATTATAAAAGCTGGTTGATTTTATTTTAAAGCTGATTGTTCACCAGAAATTGATTGTATCTTCGTTTTTGGATTCGTGCACTGATTGGGAAAGAATAATAAAGGGGGCATCAAACATTAAGAGATTCTGGACCATCGAATTGTCCTCAATAAATATTAGGGTAATCAAGACAATTAATTCGTTTCTGGCTCTAATAAGGCATGCTATACAAACAAATTAATAAATCAAATCGTACTCGCCAAATAAAAGACGATTCTGATTGGATACCCTATTAATAGGGTATTTTTAGCGCATGCAACAAAATCGGCAGCGACTCATGAGATCACATAGAAATCACACACGTTGGCCTGGGATACAAATATATCTTTAATAAAAATAAAAATCACCTCAGCACGTCAGCATTGTCTGACGTCTGAACTTCCAGTTTAGATTTGAGAAGGTATATTTGACTTCAGAAACGAGCATGTAATTGGAACACCTGAAAAAAGCAGTCCCTAATTGCATATATATCCCTTAAAGTAAGGACAGTGAATGGAAATAAGAGATCTGTCGGGTTCCACCAGCAGAGTTTAAAACTGAATATCCTCCACATCTCAATACACATATGTAATTCACAACCGACACGGCGGCGAGTAACCATGTTTGCTGTAGAGAACGAGGAAGGCGGCGAGCGGGGCGTCGGGTGGCCAGCGGCGTCACGAAGGGAACGAGGAAGAGCGGGGAGACCGAAGAAAAGGGAGCGTGTTGGGAGGGACTGTAGACGTAGATCAGTAATAACTCAAGTGCCTAGGAGAAGAAGACCGCATATAATAATTTCCTGTAGAAATGATATATCCGATTAGTGTTAATACATGCTCAAGAAATGATTATAATCATGTCTGTATTCTCATGTAAATAATTCTCTCTAGTCTATTCTCACGAACACACCACACAACCACTAACACCATGCATGCACTTAACCATGCCAGTACATTTATACTATGATCTAACATAGCTTAAATGAACAATTATTTCAAAAGAGTCAATGGGAAGAAACCGTGCTATTTAGTTCTGGTTGCATTGGGCCATTTATAGTTCAACATAACCTAATATGCTATGAGATAATTTGGATGCTCACATGATTACCACAATGGAGCTGATCTGCACAAATTTAAAAAGATAGCATAGTGATTACTACAAGTACAAGTGTGAAGTATCTCACCTACGATGTAAGGATCTCCTTCCAGACGATGTTCTTTGTGTAGGTATTGACAGGATACCTCTTATTTTTGCTTTCATCAGAGTTTTTTTTTCTTGTTATCAGCATCTGGGATGACAAGAATCTTGACGTTTTTTCTAGCAGTAGATCTAGATAGCGCGACATATAACTGCCCATGAGAGAACACTGGCTCAGGCAAGTAAATACCAACATTAGGTATAGTCTGTCCTTGTGCCTTGTTAACCGTCATGGCGAAGCTGAGCCTAACAGGAAACTTCTTCCTCTTGAACTGAAAAGGGAACATCTCATCATCAGAGGGGCAAAGTGGGATCCTTGGCAGGAAGATCCTCTTTCCAGCATGTTGGCCCAAAACAATTTCTGCATCGATGACATTCCTTTGGAATCCTCGAACAACCAACCTTGTGCCATTACAAAGTCCGTTCGCGGGGTCAATGTTCCGCAGCAATATGATAGGGCAGCTGATCTTCAGCTTCAGTAAATGTGGGGGAAGACCAGTAGGGGTCAATGTGTTAAGAAAGTCAGGTGGGTAGTAGTTATGAGGGTCGTCCACCGCACAATCAAAGCTACGGTACACCATCTCTTGTCCCTGGAATCGATTGATCATCTTCAAATTAACCCTATCAACGCAATCATTTCGTGTCGACAAGATTGCTCTAGAGGTGATGTAGTTTGGGTCTGACATGTTAGCACCAAGGCTGGGAAAAATGCTGTCTATTAGTTTATCAAGGTCGGAGCCCTTCTTCCCAGTACACGGCACACAAATCTCGTCAGGAAGACGGATGTAACCATCACCATTGGCCTCCTCTTTACCATCACCGATGCGCAATAGGTACTCCGCAAACCAGGGGTCACTATGTGCCCTCATGTTGCGTTCGAGCTTTAGGTGAGTCATGCAATCCCAAAGGTAAGACCTACGTAGCGATGCATCAATTATCTGAGCCCTCGACCCCTTACGGACAACAGGTAGGACTTGCCTGAAATCTCCACCGAACACGGTCGTCTTTCCACCAAATGGCAGGTCTGGACGGCTCATTATATCTCGCATACTGTTGTCCAATGCCTCGACTGCCTGTCTCTTTGTCATGGAAGCCTCATCCCAGATAATGAGAGAAGCCAATTGTAGTATCTTGGCAGTACCGCTCTGTTTACTTAAGGTGCAATACCCGCCATCGTCAATGCTCAGTGGTATCTTGAATCGAGAATGAGCTGTTCTCCCTCCAGGCATTATGGAAGCTGCAACACCAGATGTAGCTGTCGCTACAACAATCTTTTTCTGCTCGTGAACCATTGCGAGTAGTGCTCTGTATAGAAAAGTCTTTCCGGTACCTCCAGGTCCATCCACAAAGAACACACCACCCTCACCACCATGAACAGCAGCCATAATTTTTTCATACGCGGCCTTCTGATCAGTATTAAGTGAGTCTGATAGATTTATGTCCTCCTCGTTGGGCTCAATCACAGACTCCTCAAATATCTCCCTTTCCACACCGGTGGCGCTGTCAAATTCCTCATCGATATCAGGAAGAGGAAATGACTTTATGTCCTTGCCCATTGACTGTAGCATATTCCTGATATCTATCAAAACCTTCTGCTCAACTACAACATTGGATGGATCGTTGCGGTGATAGTCTTCCGACATTGCATCGAAGTGCTTATCCCAGAGCCCCCGCACATCGCTAGGCTCGCAGAATACCAATATTGTTGCAAAGAGCCTTCGTAGAGATGACGGCATCTCAAAGAGTGTAGATTCAGTAAGGGAGTCATCCAATGTGTTGTCCCCTTCGATCAAACCCCTTCTCTCTGCAGCTTCACAAAAGGATCCCAGTAGCTGGCCATTAACCGTCTTTAGATCATCGTAGCAGGTGGCCCCAGTGACATGGTTTAGAAGGACTCGTAGGTAATAGCGATCCCCTTCCACTGGGTGAGCCGACACAATCCTTCCAACCTGTATCCTTTTTGAAGGTGTACCATCTTTTTTTACATACCTTCTCTTCCAGCATTTATCCTGACCTTTCTTACCTTTCTGCCAAGTGTACCATTCGGGGAAATCCCTGTACAAGATACCACGGGCCTCCTCGTGTAATTTGTTTGCCGCAAAGTACTCAGTAAGCATTGACTTTTCAACACCTTCACGGTTTACTACCTGTTGGATATCTTGGCCCTGTTTGAACGAAACCATGTGACAGTTTTCTAGATGGAGCTGCAGCTGCATCACATGTGGCGAATTTTTACTCAACTCAAAGCCGTATATCCTCCACAAGGCTTCAGGAGGAGTCACCCACCTCGCATCTCTATATTGTTTGATCTCATCTATGTCCCCATTGCTATCTGCCTTGTCAGCCTCGCTCACTGTGATAGAAGCCCGATCATGCCCCTTGTATATGTACTTGAACAAGTACTTAACTGCCTTTATGCTTGAGCATGCCTCAACATTGATGTGACAATTCAAGTGACGCAAAAGGTGTGGGTTGTATGGGACAACCCACCTATTATCCAGCAATTCCTTTCGAACCATTAGTTGACAACCATTATCACGTCGTCTGTATAGAGGAGAGGAGTCCTTTCCCTATAAGGTAGCCGCATTGAAAGGTCGAGGGTACTGATTCTTGCAAGAAGGACGGCCCTTCGTGCATGGACAATCAGGGTTTAAAACACCACATGGGCCATGCATCATATGTTTCACCACCATCTTGTACAATTTTGGGTACTTTACCTTATTAGGGAGCTCGGCTGAGATAAGCTTGTCATACTGCTCGGGGCATGTGAGCTTGAATCGCCCCTCCATGATGAGAAAGAGGTGGGCATGTGGAAGGCCCCTCTTTTGGAACTCCACCACGTACACATATGATTTCACCTTGCCGAGGATGTCCTTCTGAAGCAACTTGTACTTGAGTTCCTCTAGTTTTGCCCTAAAGACACGCACAACAAGGTCTGGGCGATCTTGAGGTGTTTGGCCAGGGTAGAGCTCGCTCTTGATCTCATCCCAGTTAGGATTGCATGTCATCGTGAGAAATATGTCCGGCTTGCCGTACTTCCGTACCAAGGCCATAGCATCCATGTAGCGACGCCTCTTGTCACGTGGACCACCGATGAATGATGTAGACAACACTGTACGCTTTCCAATAGCGTCGGCCCTACCCTCACCAGCATGCAAACTGTCCATCAGGCCTTGGTACAGGTCCGCCCTTATTGTATCTTGATGATTCCATATATAGTCCAACCGTGAGTTCTCGATCTTGATATATGTGTCGACCGCGAACTGCTGAAAAAGACGCTTTCCATGGAGGATCGGGTTAAATATCCCAGGACGCATCTGGAATTTGTAGCAGTAGTAGTCCCGCACAGACACACATTTATTTCCTCCCGAAGCTGCACAGAGAATTTAGAATGAGTGGTGTTAGAAATGGGACATCATATATGTTAGCATGGAATGCGCATGTAAGAAATAAGATGAGTAATCCAAAGCAGTAATACATTGAATTTTTTGAACTGATGGATCGTGGTTTAAAGAAAACAGACTAATAAAGAAAACAGATTGTACATTGATAAATAATAAAGCTAGATAAGGAAAGCAACAGTTGGACAGTAGAGAATTCATCAGGTTTGAGTGGCCAGTTCATGTAAACAATCAAATATTCTATCAGTAAGTAGTTGTACAGAAAATTCAAAATATATCATTGATGGATTATGATCTAAAAAGAAGCAGAGTAAACATTGGCATGGTATAAAGCAAGATAGGCTATATGAAGAAAACGCAAGTGAGTATAGCACTGACAGGACATGGTTTAAAGAAGAGCAAAAGCTACATTGATGAATAATAAAGCTAGATAAGTAATTCAACATTTGTGCAGCAGAGATAGATTTGAAAACAGAAACCTGGATCATTATCTTCATCGCCATCATCATTGTTATCACCGAGGAATTGGGAGGACTCGTCGTCATTACGACGAGCTAGACGAGCTGCACGAGCTGCCATCACAGTATCATACGACACATTTTCCTTTGGGATATCGGTATGCCACCCAAGCTCACCTCTAGGGAAGAATAGTGGGTAGGATAGTGCGTCATAACATCCATGATAGGACCTGATACCAAAAATATCTCTATTTTTCCCTTGCAAGATCACGCTGTGGTCGAACTGTCTACGCCTCTCTCTCCCCTCCACCCACACGGTGGCTACTTCGGAAGTGTTAGGTGCATTGTATCTTCTCTGGTCCATCCTTTGGTCAAGGTTTAGTGTGATACGGTAATCATCAACATCGTCAACCTGTCCCATACTCCGTAGATGTTTAGAGTATGGATTTTCATGAAGTATGTTGACGAGTTGTTTGATTACTTCTTTGTCTTTTGTGCATTGCTCTTTGCAGCAGCTACGATACCTATGCTCCAAATTGGGGTCGTCATCAAAGAAGTAAAGCTCCAGGTGACTGCCTTGTAGACCATCTTGTCTGCCAAATGACCTTATGTTGTGGTACATTTGGCCATGAGCACGAAAAGTGTAGATAGGATGCTTTGACGTGTTAGTGGTATCACCATCAAGGTTGCAGTATAGTGAGGTGAACGAGAAATGTCCATTGAAAAACCTTATGTTGTCATGGAAATTCCTAGCATCAGGATCTTCACTTGTCCAAAGCCTCTTGAGATCGGGTGGTGTAACCGTGTTGGCTAACTTGATCTTCCCATTACGACAGCAAAACCCTGGTGGCTCATGCTCGAACCTCTTTGCACCACAATGTTTATGTATGCAGTCGGGAACAGGCTTGAGCATGTGCGTCTCAGTTGGTATTTTGTTGTAGACCATGTCATATGGATCTGGGGCATTTGAAACCGAAGCAGACCCACCATTGACCTCATCTGTTTCCACATCCTCATCGACATCATTTTCTAGAATGGTAGATAACAACATTAGTCCTAATATTATATGCAATGTGTGCATGATAGGTCTGGAACATGACCAAATTACCTTGTCCAGCAAACATGTAACCTTCCTCATCTTCGGAGTCTTCTTCCAATATGACACCCTCGTCCTCGCCTTTAGTATATAATTATCTATTTTTTAGAACATGTTTCAAACAAGCATGGAATGAATATGGAGTAAATAATTGCCGTCATCATTGGCTAGTGATTGTGTTTGATGTTTTTGAACAATCTCGGGTGTTGGAGGCATAGTTTCCGCGTGCACAACATGTAAGCATGGTCATTACAACCCGTTAACGACTTATTTGGAGCATAAGAAAAATGAAGATATTAAAATTACCAAAGTTAAGGATGGCTGATTGCGTTGGCGTCTCGGTACCATTTTCCATGGTCATAGATCGGAAAGCATGCTTCTTACAATTTTCATAGAATGCTTCATTTCGAAGACCTAGCAACGCATGCCTTTCTCCAGGTGTTACATGTTTTCTCCCTGGTATATTACTAACATCCATGTTAGGGGTCACCTCCCCTGATATTTGCTCTATAGTAGGTTGGATATAAATAGGGGTTCCGCCGAAATCGGGGATATGCCAATCACATGTGGGTATGGAACCTTGAGGACCAGGGGTATGAACAACCTCAGGGGTCCAACATGGGTTCTCGATGGCTATGGATTCTTTACTTAGACTGTTGCGTCGTGAGTCTTTGAGAGCCTGCTTAGAACGCTTTTGCTTAGGAGTCATATCGGCATAACGGAGCCTTTCCCTTGCACGCTTTGCTTCAATTTGATCTGAAAACATGGCATGATATAATGGTTAGAACTAATCTGTGCATGTAGTTGTGAAAACATCATCAATAAGAAATCCAACGTGCGAGATGCAATAGGAATAAAACTTAGTTATATGCAGTTTGCAAGGTATCCAAATACCAGAAAGTATTTCCTTACCCGCTAACGTTCTCTTTTGTTGATAGGAAGCATGTTTTTTTGCTAGTAATTCATTTTTCTCATTGGTATTCATTTGTGCATATTGTTTCCTTTTCCGTTCACGTTCTTTTCTGAGTGATTCTTCTCTTTCCGTGCTATCCATCTGTGCATTTCGTTCCCTAATTTGTTTCCTCATCAGCTCACTTGGACATATGGGTGTTGTCTGAATGCTGATTGATGTGGGTCCAGCAACAGTTTCTACACATAAAAATATAACAAATGTAGCTACAGTAGACATGAATTAGTAGATAGTTGCATTCATTTTATTAGAAAATTAGCTGCCTTCATACCACCGACGATGCTTTCTTGCCCTTGAGATGAAATATGAGGTGGTTGCATTTGGTATGCGTCCTTTTCACCAGGGACCACATTTTCCTTGTCCCTAGCAGTGTCACCTGGTTAAAACCCAAGGATCATATAAGAAACAGTAAACCATAATAATTGATATATATAATTCAATTATATTGTATGCAATATACCTGGAGATGTCTCAATGGTACAATTTGATGATACAATGACTCTCCGCTTCACATTGTATTCACGTTTTTTCTTAAGGAGGGAATCCATTTGATCAACACTAATTGAATTGTATCGGTTCCTCTCCCGCATCCTTTTTATTTCAGCTGCATTTTGTTTAAGACAATCCTGGAGCAAGGAGCTCCCAGGGGATTGTTGATCTGTTGAGAAGTTAGAAACCATGGAATATATATGTACTGGATTGACATAGGGAAACTAAACTATAGATAATTTGAAGTGTTTACCTGGGCTGTCGCATCTAGATTGGAAGCTTGGTAGCAAATTTCGGACATAATTATCACTTTGAATTCCACTAACAGTGGAAGGATACAACGAGGTGTTGATGTTTATGGCGTTAGGTGCGGCAGGAGTATAATGCATTAAACTAACTTGTTCATGTATTGACGGAGGAGTTCCAATAATGTCTGCAAAATTGAAAGTAAAATATGTTATGCATGACTTGAGTGATATTAGATTGCTGAAAGGTAGCATTTGTAATATCCCCTACAATGGTGACAATGTGGTTTCTAGAGTTGGATATATCTATTGTTTAGTAGCTGAAATTAGCATATGAAGGTAATGCTTCATTTGGTAGTAGAATACATTCAAAACGCTACCTGGCTCAAGTGTAGTTGATTCTTGAGCAATCTTTAAGGAGTTAGCAATTGCTTGTTTTCATTGTCGGGATTCGCGTTGTTTGAGTAGGTAATGGGCCCTTTGCTCTTCGGTCATTCGGGCATACCATCCTTGACCCGATTTCTTTTTTGGGGCAGGTTGTCCAGCATGCGAAGTCTGTCTAGCAACTAGGGGTGTTGCAATTTCATTGGTGCTCTGGCCTATTTCAGCATTATAATAGTCAGCCGGTCCCAAAAATATTATGTTAACAATGTAAGTACATAATTTGTGATTGTGATATGTGTACCTTGCATGAGATTAGATTGTTGCAAGGTAGCATTTGTAAGATCCTCTTCGTTGCTCCCATTGTGGTCTCCAAGGTTGAAAATAAATATAGATTAGAGGACCGACTCCATAAATACATCAAGCTTAATGTCCTGAATTAAATCTTATTTTAGTGGCAAAGATGTTTGCAATACCATGTGGCTCAAGTGTAGCTAATGCTTGAGAAATATTCACAGAGTCAGCAGTCGCTCGTTTTCGTTGTCGGGCTTTACGTTGTTTTTGTAGGTATTGTGCTCTTTGCTCTTCGGTCGTTCGAGCATACCATCCTTGACCCCCTTTTCTTTTTTGGGCAGGCTGATCAACATGCGAAGGTTGTATGGCAACTTGAGAGAGTTGGAACTTCATTGGTGCTCTGGCCTATTTCAATGATCTATCACTCGGCATGTAAACTCTAGATTATGTGATGTAAGTCTATATTTTTACCTGTAGCCGATGCATTAGTTATGTCTTGAAATGGAGAGCATTTTCCTCGGTAAAATGGTGAACCACTTGATTGTTGAGCCATCTGGTAAGAGCAGGAAAATTCAGTTACAAGATTTTAGAAGTTATAAGAGGAGATGATAATTGTTTCTGTAGTGGTCGATGACACATTCTTGAAACGATCTAACACTAATTTATCAAATGTACTTCAGTGGCAATGTTTTGTTCAAAATAGAATAAATCACTTGTATGCTTTTTCCATGGTAGTCCTATCCCGTGGTAGGATCAGACTATCATATTAACTTGACTGTTCTTACTCGTGTGTCCAGCCCAGTCATATTAACTTGGTAAATGTTGTTCAAGCATTATTTGTTCCTTTTTCTCATCAATACACCATGGTGTAACTGCCAGCCTGCTGTAATTCACTTTTAGGCAGTAGCATTTCACTTCCACTTTGTTGAGCTGTTATCTCTTGAATTACAACTACGGATGCAACAATGACACATTGTGTCCTAATATAGTTCACTGCTATAATTACATTTCAGTGTTTCATGCAAGTGCATGTCCTGCATCAAGAGTACATTATACAGTGACATAGTGCTATGCGATGCCAAAATGGACTTCCAGATATACAACATGCATTTAGGAACCAAAACGTTCTAAGAAAAGTTTCCTCTGATTAAACTCAAAAAAGTTGGAACTCTTACGAACGATGCCTTTCATGTGTTGGTATTTCCCTTTTATTTAACCTAAAAAATGGAGTAGTAACTCTTGTTTAACATCAGAGCTAGTCTCAAAAGTAGTTTCCCTTCTATTTATTCCCTTTTATTTAACCTCAAAAATGGAGTAGTAACTCTTCTTTAACATCAGAGCTAGTCTCAAAAGTAGTTTCCCTTCTATTTATTCCCTTTTATTTAACCTCAAAAATGGAGTAGTAACTCTTGTTTAACATCAGAGCTAGTCTCAAAAGTAGTTTCCCTTCTATTTATTCCCTTTTATTTAACCTAAAAAATGGAGTAGTAACTCTTGCTTAACATCAGAGCTAGTCTCAAAAGTAGTTTCCCTTCTAGATGAATGTGCTGTTAATTTATAAAATGGAACTTGATAGGGTAAATGTTGATAGAGTAATCCTAGTGCTAGGTGGTTTACTATCATAGTCCATTTTGCTGTCGTCTGCATTTAGTAGCTTAGTTGGATGTGAGGCATTGTTTGTGCCGCTCATCCTCTATCCAAGGTATGTGTTGCTCATCCTCCATCCAAGGTATGAACTGAAGATGCACAGTTGTTTGGGAGAATAAGGTTATGGTCTTATGGAAACTCTGTTGCTGGCATGCGATTAAAACCTTACTTTTATATGATAAGTGACACGCTTGTGCTTCATAGCTTGCTGTTTGGAAGGATGACTTCTTTTGTTGGTTGCAGTTTGACGAGCAGAAAGATCAAGAAGTGGTTGAGAAGATACTGAGGGTTATTTTCTTGGATGTTCAGAATCCAGGCCCTGTAAGTAAATCATACCAGCACTGTTGCATATATGAAAATTCTTCCATGGACATAGAATTGTAATAATATGCCACTATTGTTCATGTTTGTTTTCGTAGCAACTTGAAAAGCTAAACACTCAGCTAGCCGAGGCAGAGGCTACCCTCGAGGCTTCCCTCGAGGCGAAGGGCTTGTCATTGATGAATGGGTATATCTCTTTTCTAGTCTCCTACTATTTTCCCAACTATTTGCACATTTCGTTCTAAACAGTAGTAACTCTTGTTTAACCTCAGAAGTAGTAACCTCAAAAGTAGTTCCCTTCTAAACAGTGTTGGTGTTCCTTTTTTGTGTGGTGCTGCTAGACTTTTATTCTGTTTGCTGCTGGATTTCCAAGTTTAATCCTCTGACAGATGAAGTAATTCAACTTCTTCTGCACAGGCACACTGAATCGATTATTTATTGTGACTTCAACCTGTCAAACTCTTTCTTCATTACGCCAAGGAGCAGACGGTATGTGTATTTCTTGATAGAAAATATTGTTTGCTAGCTTTAAATGATGGTATGGGTATTTCTTGTGCATCCTGCTATTGAAAAACAATTTGTTTATTCCAGCGTGGCGGTACATGCAATGATTTGTTTGAATCTTTTATGGAACCAATAAATGCATTTTTTCCCCAAGCTGAGCAGCTTTTGTTTCTGTTTACAACTGATGATGCTAAAAACCTAATTTCTAAAGCCTAATTCCCAAGCGTGGCAGATTCATTGAATTGCTGGAACAAGAAATCATACAGACAGATACAGAGTGACATACATTAGCTGCCGAGACTCACCGGTTTTAGCCTTGTTGTGAAGGTGGAATTTTGTCGACAGGGCACAGCGGCGACAAGTGTAGTAGCGTCGCCAGTCGTCGGTGTGGTCGTGCAAGTTGACAACGAGAAGTGCGACGCCTAGAGCATGCCGTCGCGAGGGTGCGGTGAGGACTATGTAGCACGCTGGCGCTGGGCGGCGGCGAGGAGCGCTGGAAAGGGTGTGTAATCACGAGAGGCTCCGGATCTCTGTAATTGCATTACCGTGTATTGCATTGCCGTGTAGTCAATCTTCAATCACGGTAGTAATTGCATTGCCTTTTTTCTCTGTAATTACCGTTACATGCAAATCAGCTAGTAATTTCTAATATTAATTGCTGCTATCTTTGTAACTACCGTTACATGCAAATTGCCTTTTTTCTCTGTAATTGCCGTTACATGCAAATCAGCTGATAATTTCTGATATTAATTGCTGCTATCTTTGTAACTGCCGTTACATGCAAATCAGCTGCTATTAATTGCCGTTACGTGCAAATCAGGGACGTGCGTGACCCCTTTTAATTGCCGCTATTCATTGCTGCTATTGTTAGGTGCAAATCAGGGATGTCGCACAATGTCATTGGGAAGTCCTGGAGCGTTAGATCTGACAGATTTGAAGGCTGAGGCAATTATTCCTGCCTAGTTGGAGGAAACAGAGGAAATTCGTCCTTTTTAGATAGTAGAGATAGAGATGGTGGCAAAGCAAAGCCTAATCGATGTTATACCAGATGCACCTGAGTTAATCTTACGATCTTCCAAAATTCGAATTTTCTAGTTATCTTTGATGCTTCGAAATTCTGTCTTACTGTACACGTACTAGATCTAAATAAACCGCGTCCCAATAGTTGTCTTTTAGATGTATTTTTTGTGAAGTACCCTTTATTGTAAAATAGGGTGCAACACTAATAGTTGTATTTTGGTGTATCGGTTTGAATTCTCTACCGAGAGTCGGTTGGTGAAACGGTTCTTAAAATCCTGAACGGTTGTGTCCTTTGTGGTGTTTCCGAGAGCCTCCAATTAAATTGTGGAGGTTGGCCTCTTATGGTATTATCTTGGGAGCCTTCAATTGAATCATGGAGATTGCCCAAGCTTGTACGTGTTTGTTGAACGCCCTCAAGTGTCCCATAGTGGATCATTTGTCAGACTTTGTGGTGTGCATATGAGAGAATAATGTGATCCTTTTGTAGCATCAGCGAGTGTTGCCTCCGCATCTTGGGTTGATGACTTGTGTGGCGTTGGGTCATCATCGAGCCACCGCACATCTCAAGGTGAGCCATTTGTGACCTCCGAGTGCATTATGCACTCACACATCTTTGATGGAGATTAGCTTCCTTGGAAGTTATCTTCGAAATAAAATCATGGTCTCTACATCCATCAGTTATCTCTATACCCGAGCCCTTTACTTATGCACTTTAGATTGTCATAGCCATCATGTTTGAATTAATCTATCTTGCTATCACCATGTTGTTTACCTTGCTTAGCATAAGATTGTTCGTACACTTAATTGAACATAGTGGATTTAGGTTTTATGCTTGATAAATTAAATACTAGTTTTATTCCGCATTTACCAACTTGTACTTTTGCATGTATACTTTCCGAGTCATAACTAGTTTCATTTTGACTAGAGCTAAGTTAGTTTTGAAAGGGAAGTCGAAGTCGAATGGTAAGTCGGGGGAGCATCTGCTTTAGCAGAAGCTCGTGCTTTCATCTCTAGCCGTACCACCACTAACTCCCACTCCCAATACTTCTTCACCGTCGGAGGATATTACGTCTCCAAGCGCTGAGAATGTTGAGGCTTCCACCGAAGAGCCAAGGACATCATAGCCCAAAGTCATCGTTGGTGGCTCGAAAAATGACAAGGGCGAACCCAACAAGGGTAATGATCCCATGGATGGTTCTTTAGGGAAGGTGGTAAAGTTTTCCGGTTACTACCCATGGGACGACAAAGAAGAAGAAGCAAGAAGAAATTATGAAGTTGGCCCAGACCATCTTAGAAGTGAACCAGGAAAAAGAAGATGTGAAGCTAGAAAACTTACTGTAGAAAATCCGGATCAGGGACCAAAAGGTCACTACTTGAGAAATGCTGGCTTTGGAAGTGCCTCCGATTTTCTTGGCTGAAAAGGTTTTCGTCAATACGAAGATTGGCTTTAAGAAACTTCACACTTAGCATGTCGTAAGTTTTTTCGACTCTTGTCTATATTATTCGTATCTTATCCTCTATCCCCCAAGCATGAAGTCGGATAGAGATCACAGCGTAGAATCCGAGTTGATGCTTCTAGGATGCAAAAGAACGATATAGTGTAGCCCCGGAGGCTCATGTTGAAATTTAACTTAGTGTAAATTATAGTCTGAGTCTCGGTAGCCTTCTGACTATGGTTATTATTCTGACTTATAGAAAGTTGTATGTTACAACCAGACATTCTTCCAGAACATATGCAACAAGCGCAAAGAAAGCAAGGCTTTGTAGCTTGAGAATGCCTAGTTATAAGTGTAGAAGTATGAGGCAGAAGGTAAACTTTCAAGACACTCAACTTTGTTTTTTTTTCTTAATCGGATTTTCATACGACTGTTATTTATTGTACTTTGCAGATTTGTTGAACCAATCGTGCAAGATTGTGGAGGAGGCAGAAAATTTCAAACTCTCGGAGATGGAGAATGCAGAGTTGCACTAGGAGTTGGAAAATCTCAATAATGATCACGAAAAATATGTGAGCAACCTCTTGTAGTCGAATAACCATGCCACCGAGAAGCTTGAAAAGGATCTGGCCCTCCGTGTTAAAGAAATTGGAAATCTGAAAGAGGAAATCAACAGGCAGAACGATATAGCCGAGGCCGTCCAAGAAAAGCTTCAAAGCTTGAGGGAGGAACGAACTCAAAGGAATCATTCCATTCTCGGTAATTTATCAATGCCTTTTCTTTTCCTTTTTGCATGCTTCCGACTGTTTGTTAGATCTTTGACTTTGCTTTTACAGAGCCCCTCAACCTTGCGTATGCCTCTAGTTCTGAGTCATGCACATCTCGAATCAAGAATCAGAGATTTGGTTTACGACTCCCGCCAGATTCTAGATGAAGCTGGTGAAGCCATCCATCTTTCCGGTTTGGAAAAAATGTCTGTTTTCGAGATGAGGGACCACGCTAAGGAGATCCTCGAGGCTTATTAAGGACTAGAAGATGTCATATGCCCCGACGGCCGCCAGAACGCTCTTACCATGGTGACGAGTCACCATGGCGAAATGCAGATCTAGCATGTCACGAAGGGCATTGTGATTATTGACGAGGATGGCAAGGATCAGGACATCAAGACCGCCATGGACTCCCATGTTGGATACGCTTGTCGTGTGGCAGAGATGACCAACTATGAGAAGCCATTCTTTCAATCCATCGTCGTGCCGCCAAGTCCTGAAAAATCCGAAGAAGAATCCGAAGACCCAACCAAGGATGAAGAACCATCTGACTCTAGCGTTGTAGGATTTCAAGACAAGGACCCGGCTAGCGCCAATGATGGCTACATCACTCCAAGATCCCCACCACCAGCACCTGCAGCATAGGATGAACGAACTATGTATTATTTTGAACAAGTGTCTGTAATGAAAACAATTATCCGGTTATACGTGTTAGATTGTAAGAACTATGCTTTTACTCCTAGCACTTAGTATATTTTGTGGTTCTTGAAAAATTCTTAAGCACTTTGTGTTTATCCTTTTCATTTATCTGGCTCTTTCACTTCGTCTCTTTCGTGAGCCGACAAACTTTAGCATGGAAACACCTCCGAGCAACGGAGCTCAATTTCTAAACCAGTTTAAACCTGAAAACAGAGCTAGCATCTAGTACTAACAATTCACTACTTGAAAAATTCCCGTGTCTAAGTAATCAGATAAGAAAGTATAAACAGAAAATGAGATTTACACCCAAAGGTAACATTTTTATACAGTCAAAAATCTAACAGTGTCGTGGTATTGCCGACGAGTACGCCATGGAGGGGTCCTCACAGAGCATGTTTAGAGAGGTGGACGAAGGCGGTGAGTTGGCAGGTACGAGGTAACACAGCTTACCCAAGTTCAGGTCCCACAACGGTGGCAGAACCCTACTCCTGCTATAAATCATTATAATAGCAATACGCCGAGTTATAGAGATTGGTTCGTCGTGCGAGGTGTTGTGCTATGTGATACGTCCATTTTGCATCACTATTCTATGTCTTAATTCACTATTATTCATTGATATGTTTCGTATTGAGAGGTGATACTTATGTTATTTCATCTGTTTTTGCATGGTTGATGACTTTTGGAGCATGGACCACTGCAGTCAGGATTGTGATGGAAAATGTGCTGTTTGGAGGCAAAATTCACGAAGATCAGAAAATCCGGGAAAATATACGGAAAATTCTATTTTTCCAGAAGACTCAAGATGCCAGAAGATGGAGTGGAGGTGGGCCATAGGGGGCCCACACCACTCCATGGCGCGGGCAAGCCCAGGCCGCGCTAGGGAGTGGTGTGGCCACCCTGTCCCACTCCAGCCTCTCCCCTCGGGCGTATATCTTCCTCCCGAAACCCTAAGACTCGGGGAGCGACCACAGAAAGATTCTGCCGCCTCTGCGGGGCGGAAAACACCGAGAGAGAAA
Source organism: Avena eriantha (assembly GCA_910589775.1). Taxonomy (NCBI): domain Eukaryota; kingdom Viridiplantae; phylum Streptophyta; class Magnoliopsida; order Poales; family Poaceae; genus Avena; species Avena eriantha. Next base: position 445,627,928 of record OU342741.1, on the reverse strand, counting down.
GATCTCTCTGGCAGACATATTTCTACCGGGGGAATTCCTTCCCGGAGAGGGGAGATCGTCGCCATCAACACCATCATCAAGCTAGGCTTCATCGGGATTATCATCATCATCACCACCACCATCATCACCATCAGCACCCTCATCACCATCAACACCCTCATCATCATCACAGCTTTAAACTCTAAGACCCTTACGTCCCTTGTGCAATGGTTTCCTAACGGGGGTTCAGGTTTCTGTCACTCCGGCAACCCCTACGATTAGTAGCCAAATACACAATGAATTCCCCTAGGCCCATATAGGTGTAGTCGACGTTCACATGACATCACTAGAAGAAGTACAACACAACTTAAATAACAATCTATTGAATCTTTCTCAACGCAACTCCACTACTAACAACAATACTTCTCCCATGTCCTCAAGAACAAAATGAACTACTCACAAGACATCATATGGATCATGATCAGAGATGAAATAATGATGTATAACAATCTGCACATAAACAATAATTCAATGGTTCACTCAATAGCATCAACTACAAACAGTAATCAACACCGGGCAAGTTTCCCCTATGAACTATGCAAGATTCAACGCAATTGTTACAGCAATATGGAGATGGTGATGAGGGTGCTGATGGTGATGATGGTGGTGATGATGATGATGATGATCCCGATGAAGTCTAGCTTGATGGTGGTGTTGGTGGCGACGATCTCCCCTCTCCGGGATGGAATTCCCCCGGCAGAAATCTGCCTGCCGGAGAGATCTTTCTCTCTCGGTGTTTTCCGCCCCACAGAGGTGGCGGAATCTTTCTGTGGTTGCTCCCCGAGTCTTAGGGTTTTGGGAGGAAGATATACGTCAGAGGGGAGAGGCTAGAGTGGGCCAGGGTGGCCACACCACTCCCTGGCGCGGCCTAGGCCTGCCCGCGCCATGGGGTGGTGTGGGCCCCCTGTGGCCCACCTCCACTCCATCTTCTGGCATCTTGAGTCTTCTGAAAAAATAGAATTTTCCGTATATTTTCCCGGATTTTTTGATCTTCACGAATTTTGCCTCCAAACAGCACCTTTTCCATCAGAATCCTGACTGCAGCGGTCCATGCTCCAAAAGTCATCAACGATGCAAAAACAGATGAAATAACATAAGTATCACCTCTCAATACGAAATATATCAATGAATAATAGTGAATTAAGACATAGAATAGTGATGCAAAATGGACGTATCATCTACTACTTTGAAAGATATCATTGAAACCAGTTATTTGTGAACTCCAGCAAATTATCAACTATTCTTGGACAAGAGCTAAGTTTGCCATTACAAATTATGATTTACTTTATGTATCTTTATTGTGTTTCCTTTACTTATTGCAAGTTAGGTTATATAATAGTGAGTTGTCTTCTACTATGATCTATGTATTGATGAATGTGATGCTTCTTGTCCGTATTCTTTTATCGACTCTTCACTCCATAAACCTGAGGTCATGTTTATTGAGCTCGGTTTCGCTTGGGGACAAGCAAAGTCTAAGATTGGGGGGAGTTGATACGTCCATTTTGCATCAGTATTCTATGTCATAATTCATTGTTATTCATTGATATATTTCATATTAAGAGGTGATACTTATGTTATTTCATCTGTTTTTGCATGGTTGATGACTTTTAGAGCATGGACCGCTGCAGTCAGGATTCTAATGGAAAAGGTGCTGTTTGGAGGCAAAATTCGCGAAGATCAGAAAATCCGGGAAAATATACCGAAAATCCTATTTTTCCAGAAGACGAAGGATGCCAGAAGGGGGAGTGGAGATGGGCCACAGGGGGCCCACACCACCCCCTGCCGCGGGCCACCCTAGGCCGCGCCACCAGGTGGTGTGGCCGCCCTGGCCCACCTCTGGCTCTCCCCTCTGGCGTATATATTCCTCCCGAACCCTAAGACTCGAGGAGCGACCACAGAAAGATTACACTGCCTCTGCGGGGCGGAAAACACCGAGAGAGAAAGATCTCTCTAGCAGACAGAATTCTGCCAGGGGAATTCATTCCCGGAGAGGGGAGATCGTCGCCATCAACACCACCATCAAGCTGGACTTCATCGGGATCATCATCATCATCACCACCATAATCACCATAAGCACCCTCATCACCATCTCCATATTGTTGTAACAATTGGGTTGAATCTTGCATAGTTCTTAGGGGAAACTTTCCTAGTGTTGATTACTCTTTGTAGTTGATGCTATTGAGTGAACCATTGAATTATTGTTTATGTTCAGATTGTTATACATAATTATTCCATCTTTTATCATGATCCATATGTTGTCTTGTGAGTAGTTGGTTTTGTTCTTGAGGACATGGGAGAAGTCATGTTGTTAGTAGTGGAATTGTGTTGAGAAAGATTCAATAGTTTGATATTTAAGTTGTGGTGTACTTCTTCTAGTGGTGTCATGTGAACGTCGACTACATGACACTTCACCTATATGGGCCTAGGGGAATGCATTGTGTATTTGGCTACTAATCGTAGGGGTTGCCGGAGTGACAGAAACCTGAACCCCCGTTAGGAAACCATTGCACAAGGGACGTAAGGGTCTTAGAGTTTAAAGCTGTGGTTAGGTTTCTACCTTAGTTACTTTCTTGTACTTACGGATGTTTGTAAGGGGGTTTAATCACAAGTATGTATTAAGTCTTGGATGGGACGGTACATTAGCACAGGTTCACCCACACAACACTAAGCAAGCTAGAGAAGATTAATCAACTATATGAAGCGAAAGCACTTGACAGTCTTCCCATGTGTCCTCGAGAATGTTTGGTCATCTATAGAAATACAACCGACTTGTCGTTTGCTGCATAAAGGATTGGGCCACTTGCTGCATTCATTCTTACTGTCTTTTATTTACTCGTACTTCGTTTACTTGCTTTATCGAAAACCCCTAAAAATCCGTTTGCTAAGTATTTGCAGAGAATTCCTGATCCATACCACTAGCCAACACCTTCTGCTCCTCGTTGGGTTCGACACTCTTACTTATCGAAAATACTGCGATACACCCCCTATACTTGTGGGTCATCACTATGCACTATTAAGTCTTTCCCTAAAGGCTCCCATAGGTCTAGCTTATAAAGGTGCCAGAATCTAGGGTTACAGGGAACGATCCTTGCCGGACAGGTTATAGAGTCCTACACTAATAGTAACTAGTCTTCGTGTCTTGTACTCCAAGGCTCCGGGTAGGTCGGTGATTGCACCGTACCCTTTCTTCGTTCGGCATGGGCCTCCCTTGTGGATCCGTCTAACTGGGCCGCCCAGCAGGCCATGGGCCTTGCTACCAACTGTGGGTCACCCGGGTTAGCCGGATTAGAGACATGCAATGGTAATACACATTTAGCATATCCCCAATAGTAGCCCCCGAAGGACTTTGAGATCATGCGTCGTCCTGCCCTTAGGTCTTGAATGCTCCGTCTAGGTGATGTCGGCAATTTGTCAAGCAATATCTCGAAGTCTTCCCAAAGAACCCTGCAATTTTATCCATCTCAACATGTAAGCGAAGAATCTTCAAGTCTTCCCTTTCATAGTCGGATAGTATCTGTCCACACTAGAATCTTCAGACCTGACTAATCCACTTCAACGGTTAGTAGGGTGACATAGGCTACTGCCTACGCTTCCTCGAAACTCACATATGGTAGTGGTTTAATCATTAGCGATTTTACCGTACGTGAAATCCGAAATGTTAAGTGGAGAACAGGGGATGTGGTGAAATTATCGCGCACGTTTGCACACATGTTGTCGATGCTTTTTACCATTAGATCTCTTGTGCACGAATCTTGACGCCACGGGTTATAAATAGCTACTATGGACAAATATTTTTTTTACCTGCATTCTCCCTCTGTCGTCTTCTTCCTCTCACCGCGCGACCCTTCGAGCTCCTAGCAAGAAAACCCTAGCAGAGAAATCCTTCCTCTCCATCCCTTCCAACCCAATCTAATGGCGAGAAGTAGCGATATCCCCTCAATGGCGGCGGCTCCCGAGGCATCCAAGGAGCCATCTCAGGGTGTTACTGTCCTGCCATGGTGGAGTCTACCGGTGGTGACCAGAATCGGGCGGCGCTCGAAGCTATAGAGGAGGAATCCGACTCCCACAAGGGAGTGTGGAGGGGTTCCAAGCTTACTACAGAGCGCCTGAAGGAGCTTGTCTCTGAGGGATATCTCCCTTCGACGGAGGGGTTGGCCTGGCGGCCGGCGCAGGATGGCGATGTCGTCCCTGCTCCCCAAACCAGAGAAAAGGTCTACCTCAAATCTCAACTGGTACGTGGCGCTGCCCTCCCAGTCTCCTACTTCTTCCTTGAGGTCTTGCGACACTTCCGGGTTCTCCCCCACAATCTTTCTCCCAACAGCATCTTAGCACTTAGCAACTTTATAGCTTTGTGCGAGGGATACCTAGGAATTAAACCTAGGTTAGATATGTTTCTCTATTTCTTTACCATGAAGAGAGAATCAGTAGAGTCCAAGGATGAACTGCGGAATTTTGGAACCATTAGTTTTAAGATCCGTCCTGGTCGGCGATTCCCTGACATCGTTGGCCACGAGTCTTGCAAGAATTGGCAAAAAACCTATTTCTATAGCCCAGATATACCTCTGGCTAGCCATCAAGAATCATACCCCGACTTTATCGATGGGGCAGCCACCAACGCCAACACCTAGAGTTCCTAAGGTCTCCTTCCCTCTGACGATGAAGCCTCCCGCATCGTAAGGCGGATAGAGTGGCTGGTAGACGGAGGTCTGACTGGCTTGGACCTAGATATGTGCTGGTTTGTAAGGCAGATACAACCTCTATAGCACTACACCCGGCTGATGTATGAGTATACCAAGGAGAGGAAAGATCCCATGTGGATTTCTAAGGATAAATTCTCCAAGGACTCCATCAAGCTCCGGCTTAAGGATATCGTCAAGGTGAAATATAGGAAGCATGGCTGCACAATCACTTATGACATGTACGAATGCGGTAATTGCCCAAAGGTAACCATGTTTCCTTCACTTCTTTTGGTATATACTCTAAGGTATCCATCCTAGGTGCATCAATCATCTAACATGCTCTTGTCTCATCAACTGGCGACCTTGGCCGAGGAAGACATGGCCGCTCAGGTCTATGATCCAAGGTTGAAGGACGTACACGTTTTGTCCGACGATGATACCTCCAAGGATCATCCAGCTCCGGCAATGTGGAAGCGGAGGAGCTCCACCTTTGACGATGTTGTCGAGGGCAAGAAGAAGAAGAAATCGGAGAGTGAAGTCTCCAAGAAATTCACTGCCACCTTAGAGGCAGAGAAAAATAAGTCCACCAGAATCCCTTTAACTAAGGCACATGCCATAGTGTAAGTACCTTATTTCTCCAACTTTATTATGCACCTACTCATTCCTGTAGTTATACTTCATACGTTTCAGGAAGAGATCCAGTGTTAGTCTGAAGTGCACCTCCAAAGATTTTGGAGGTTCCAAGAATATTCGTGATATGCTGACCAAGTCCTCTCCCGCCATTGCTCCCCTGACTCCCGTCACCAAGCCTACAATAGGCTCTGCTGGAACCTCGTCCCCTATAGCACCTGAGACCTCCGTCATGGAGATAGAGATCAATCCAACACCAGATGTTTCAGGTTCTGCCGACATGGACATTGTTCCTAGTGGCCAAGCGACGCAAGAAAGCACCTCTTCTCAAGTGGTCGAAGCTCCGGCTAAGGATGCCACCGAAAAAGGGAAGCAACTAACGGAGGAAGCAGAAGCAGCAGCAGCAGCAGCAACAATCAAGTCGGGAACTTCTACACAGACAACTACTATAATAACACAGAAGACGGCTAGAGCTCCATCCATGCCTTCGGCTACCGCATCCGACGTGCCTTTAACTCCTCCGACGCTGAGTCTGGATGATCTTATCCGGCAAGCGGATGCTATCTACAACAATGTCAGGAGCTTCCACGATGCATACGCCACTGCAGCAAACAACCTCAAGATTATTTGCATTGTGAGTCTTTGATCTTTACATTTCATTTTATAATATATCCCACCATAGCCCCGAGCTCTTAGGTGGAAAACCATAAGTTTTTGGCCTAAGTGCTCCAAAAAGAACTAAGTGTAGAACTTGATAGTGTAGCCCCTGTGTTTCTAGGTAGAATGAATAATTCTGGCTAGATACTCTAAGAGAAGCATACATAGGTTAAAATCCGATACTGTAGCCCCCGAGCTCCTGGGTGAAACTGATAAGTTTCGACTAGGTGCTCTAGAGAAACTAAGCATGTCTCTTTATGAAGAATGAAAATAGTCGGAGGAAAGCTGCCAATGAAAAGTATGCCCAACTGCAAAAGGAGCTGGATCTTGAAAAGGGTAAAAAGCCTTCTTGAAGGAACATATAAAAAATAGCAAGCGTCTCTTTTTCCTCCAACAGCTCCCTAATCCATCATTTGTAGCCATTTTGTCTGAATACTCATAAAGCTTTATTTGTTTCGACTTGCAAATATTTGCCAAGGCTAAAAGAATTGTTGAGTAATCCAAGCAAATCCAAGAATTGGATGATGAGAACAAGATCCTGAAGAAAGACCTGGCCGATGCTGTTAAAGCACATGATGAGGCAATGAAGGCCATACAAGAATCTGCAGACACTGAGATGGAGCGCCTGAAGAAGGAAATTGAACAACTCAAGGAACAGAACCAAGCTGCTACACAACAGAATTGTCAGAACCTTGAAGCATACAAGAAAATTTACAAGGAGCGCGCCATCTTGGCAGAGACCTGCCATCAAGCTGAAACCAACATCTTTGGTAACTTCCCCCATCTTTCTCAATTTATTTAAGTCATACATTATGTTTTGTTTTAATACTCATGACCTTTGTCTCTTACAAAAACACAGCCCCCATTGGTTTAACCAACATGGGTGAAGGTGCTCCGGATTCAAAGGAATGTATGATTCTGATGACTGCAAGTGCACAGATCGTTTGTACCTAGTTTCGAAATAAAGATATCGATCTCATAGGGAGCAGTAGGTGAAAGACTAAATGCTTTTGACTAAAACTAAATGAAGTACTTAAGGAATAACTTTTAAGATGCAAGAAAAGTAAAGTTGTTTTGGTTTTTTGATTGAATGAAGCAATTTAAAGTAAAGTAAACTTAATGCAAAAAATAAGAATCGTGTGTTTAAAAGAGCTTGGAACTACAATAGGGAAAAAAGGTGTTCTCATGGAGTAGTGGATACACCGCTAGCAATTTAGACTAAGCAATCAAGATTATTATAACAAATATTCTCATGATATGTATGTATGTGGGAGAATCTCCATATATGGACAAATAGGCAGCAACCACTGCTCACATCATCCTTCATAACCACAGCTGACAGATAAACGACATCAATCGTATTATCCCGCTATTAAGGGATTTCTCCCATGGCATGGACATGGCTTTATGATTTCTCCTTGTTTCCTCGAGTTAGTACGTAAAGAATGACAACAGCTTTATAGTCACAGTAAGTGCTATCATCCCTCCGTCTACCAACAAGTAATCCCCTTTCATCGAGAGGAAAATATTAATGAGGTGCACAACTCCCAACATCAAGACAAAGACAATTAACGCATACACATAATGATGTATAACATAATAATCTCTATCTTATATCAGTTATGTGTAGGGGTTCCGCGCATAAAAACAATAAATTTTACTCTACGCCCCTGAACCCCTAAAGCTGCTAGGACCTATCTTTTAGTAATACAGGAATAGGAGGGGATTTTCGCGAACTTACCCTTGAAGACCGAAAAGCGTTGTCAACGCTCAGGAGAGCGTGGTTGATGTAGAAGAGCCGAAGCTGGCCTCAAGGTCGTGATGAAGTCCTTGCGCTCCTTCTGGCTCCAACGACTTGAGTGCCTCAAGTGCGACACCTCGCGGGGAGTTACATACGTCCGGTGCCTGACGATGACTCCCGCTTCCCCGATCCAGCAGCAGTTGCGGAAGTAGAGCTCCCGGATCTGAATCCCGCAGCACGACGGCGCTCCGTGGAGAAGATGTCTCTCGCTCGCGCAGTCCAGACTTGGGACCACGGTCACGAGAGAGAGAGAGAGAGAGAGGGGAAGAGAGAAAATATCAATTAGAGGTCCTCCCAAAAGTGGGGAGACCTTTATTGATTATTCGGTGTATTTTTCTAGGACAAATACCCCACTTTATATAGGGGGAGGGGAGGTACTACCTCCCCTCAAGTCCCTGGGTGGGAATAAAGGAGAGGAGGGGGGAGGAGGTGGCCGCCGTCCACCTAGTGGGCCCAGCGCGGGGGGGGGGGGGGGGGGGGGGGGGGGGGGCTAGGCCCAGCCGGCCTCCCCCTTGCCCCTTCGCCCTCTCTCCTTTCCCCTAATGGACCCTCTCCCTCCGGAATTGGCCCATTAAGCCTTTTTGACCTTTAATTGATTTTATATTTATTAAATAATTATGAATAAATGATTAAATCAACATTTAACATTCATTCACCTATTATTCAATCTCGGTGGCCATGGAACGCCTTCCACCTCCACTCCAGACATCCTCCGAACTTACCGAAACCCTTCCGGTTTTCTCCCTTCTTTTCTTCGGCGATTCTACCGATCCTACAAATGCTCTCTAAGCATCATCAAGCCCTTAAGCGTGATACCCCACGGTTCGGGAACACTCCAGATATGGTCGGGACACTCCCGCACCAATGATCAACAGAGGGACCTGGATGGCCATGTGACCCCTGTGCGTTCCATGAAGATCTTTCGTCGTTTGAACCGGGACAGTCGTGTCTTATTCCCTTTGTCACTCGATACTTGCATTGCCTGAGATCTGATCAATGACATCACCATGTCGTGTTCAATCTCGTTACTGAGCAATGATACTTGACTCGTTCCGACAAGTGATATCCCCGTGATCTAATCACACGCTGTGCAGCTATTGGATATAACTTCTCCGAGTGGGCCCTTGAGTATCTTCCCGTCACATGGATGGACAAATCCCGCTCTTGACATATATTGCCTCTACGGTTTCCTCCGAATACCTGAACACACCTTTATAACCACCGTTTTACCAGATGGCGTTTGATGCTATCTAAGTACTCTCGGGAGACAGTGATTGATATAGTCTCACGGTCTAAGGAATAGTCTACGAGGGTCCTTTTCTAATCATCGTAACTTGAACTTCGTGACATGATCGAATCACGATGTTTAGGTTGGGTATTGGTTCATCATCTCATTCTCAGAATGAGATGACCTCATTTCCAACTGGCATAAATGCCACATGATCAGGAAACATGATCATATGTTGACCAATGAACCAGTGACTAGAGTTTCACTGGAAATCCCTGGTTTGTTTGTATATCACACATGTATTGATGTTTCCACTCAATACAGTTATAGCATGATATAAAACTTAATCATAAACTATATGAAATATGATAATAGTCCTTACTACTATTTGACTCTAGGCATATTTCCAACATTATGTGCTAGGGTTTCTCCATCTCCCCAAGAACTAAAGATCTACTCAGACATGGAGGCAATGAACATCATAGCAATGGTAATGTAAGCAATTGTATATGAATAATTATTGTATAAATCCACAACGAGTATGGAAATTACAACAAGATCTAGATGGGGTGAAGATGGGATGGATGGACATGATAGCAGTGCAGTGGTTGATGAAGATCGATGCCTTGGCCTCCCAGATTTGCGTAGGGCGAAGCTGGATCCCTTGGGCAAGTTCCCCCTCCAGATGCCTTCCGGGGGTGAGGTTTCGAGGATTTCTGGGTGTTTTGTATGTCGTCTCCCTGATCCATTTGCACGGAGTGAAACTATTTGAGGAGGCGGTGGCAGCACCAACTATATGAACTGAGCTATTTGAGGAGGCGGTGGCAGCACCAACTGTATTCCGATCGTATAGTTGGTCGTTAAACCGTCTGTACGCCTTGATGGCTTCGGGTTTTCTTCTAGTATTATTGATATTTTCCAAATAAGTGATTTATGTTGTTTTTGGCTCCTTTTCTTCCTAATACAACTGCTCCAAGAATTGTGCGCATTGTATCCATCATCTGTCCTGATCCTGGTGAAAACATACATAAAATGTGTGCACGAACGCCATAAAATACCAAGATCCTACATCTACAATGCAAAATAATAATATAAAACATGATGCAAATATGCACTCATCAACTTCCCCAAGCTTAGACTCTTGCTCATCCCGAGCAAGTTTAGCTTAATGGATGTGATCCTCATATTCATGAAGCTGAGTCGATAAGATAAATGAGGCAGTTGTAGCATGTGTTTATCATATATGATACATAGTAATAAGTTCATGAATAGTACCTTACTCGAACCATCCGAATAATATTAGCAGGCTTCCACGCCTTAGCATTTAACAGTTCACAAAAGATCACTCTCAATATGATGTAAAAGTATTTATTTTGACCGAATGAGTTAGCGAGGTAGTCCCAAGTGTTTTTGGATTAACATATTCACTTGGGATTTAAAATCTCAAACGCTTCTTTGTCATACTACAATATAGTGATGTATGCCTACTTTCTCTTTGCACATTCACTCTTTTTCTTATTTCTTTTATTCTTTTCTTTTTATTATATGCTCACACTTTTGTTTAAGTCTTGTGCAAAGGATCTAGCCATACGATCCACTTCATGTAGGAATTCAAAGTTAAACAATCTTGATTACCAAATTCCAATTATATATGAAGAAATCTTTATAGCTTGAATATTCTACCTCGTCTTATGCTCACTCTAACTTGATAGCACTTTTTATTTTCCTTTGTTTAAGGTTTCTTTTTCAACTTAACTGATTAGATAATTTTCCTTTGTAAATCAAACCGTGAACTTACAACATATTGACCAAATTATCTTTGTATGTTTTATTAATACCAATGGTGTGGAAGACTCCTATTGCTATCATCAAGTGCAAGTAAAATTATACTCAAGCCATTCATATATCCAATAATACAAGCACAAACTCAATAATGCTCCATATATGATAATAAACTCGGAATTTCGTAAAAGGGATCGAATATTCCTGAAGGGAATTCTAATGATGAAAACTTTATTTCTAAGCTCGAACTAATGCAAAACTAAAATAGTAATATAAAACTTATAAGATATTTTACAGGGTCTTAAAGATCTTCCCAAGCTTGGAATCAAGCTAGGTGGGATCAAATAACTCCTTGTTAGTACCTATTCCTTCTCCTAGGTAGGAAGAGTATTGCCTTCTTCCTCTGTGTTGCAAACTTTAGCCATGCTTGCGAGGCGAATGCTGAGCTCGGCCATGTCGTATTGAAACTTCAAAAATTTCTTCTTGAGGAATTTCTTCTCATATGTCAACTCAAAAACAATTTTAATCAAGAAACCAACTCTACCATCGATGTCATTGACCTTTTTGTCAAGGTCTTTGCTCATCATCTTGTAGGAGTCAATCCCTTCTCCAATTGTTTCAGCACATGCTTTTGAAGCTTTTTCCAACTGATAGATATTATCATGAATCTCATATTTCCGCACCTTCTTAGGCTTAAGAGGCGATGGACCCAGAGGAGGTTTATAATAGGATCCTATGATGTGACGATAGGGATTAAGGAGATACTCATCCTTGCTCTTTCCCTGCTCCGCTTGCTTCATCATCTCCATCCTTTGCGGGAACATGTCCTCCTAGTTTGGAAGAGGCTTGATCTCCGGGCTGGATGATGATGATTGTAACATCCCAAAACTTAATCCAAGGTTAATCAAGATCAAATCTACCCAATTTAGGGTTAACAAAAAAATTTCCATTTAAAATGATTAAGCATTCCTATGTGTGTGCATTTAAATTAGGAGTTGTTTTGAATTTCCATGTTTGAGTGATCCATTGATTGTAAAATGATTCTAAGATGAATTAAACATCATCTAGATCATTCCCAAACAAATCCCAGAGAAAAATAAATCATAAAGAATAAAATAAGAAAATGGTCATTTGTGCCATTTTAACTAACTAGCCTACTTTGGCTATTCCTAGAACTCAAATCTTAACAGAAACAATTATGGTTCTTTGCATCCCTTGCTAGTACAAGTAGTGATGTACCAAGTCCCACTTTGTTTCATCCCAAAAACATCCAAACACTAAATTTAAATGACATTTGAAAATTGAATGTAGTTCATATGTATAGATCACACTTATTCAAAAATCACTCAAATGAACTCCACTTTTAAAACCCAAGCACACCTAGAAGCTCAAGCATAAGATACATCACTCCACCAAAAATCAGCCCAAAATTCAAATTTTTTTCTCTTGCGGCCATTTGATCGAACAGGTGGCAGGCAAGATTTCTCTGCCTAAGTATTACTGTTTGTAGATCAATGCATTGTCGAGTTTTTGGCCCTCATTTGGTTCCGCTGTGTCCCCTGAGTTCAACCAAACCACCACCAACCTACCCCTAAGCTAGAGGAGCAGTGGAGCGCCGCCACTTTGTGGTCACCGCCGGCCAGAAGTGGGCAATGCGCCAGCGATCGCGCCGCGCCAAACCAGCACGTCCCTAGCTCCGCCCAACCCTACCGCACCTCACTGCCCCTTCCCCAAGCCCAGCCAGGCCCTGGACCACTCCCCAGCATCGTCGCCCTTTCTCTCTGCGAGCTCGCCAGAGCGCGATAGCCGCTAGCACGTACCAGACCGCCCCTCGACCCCATACCGCGCACGCCACTCTGCCTCGACCCCAGCACCCCGCCAGACATGACTATGCACCGCCGTGCGACCCACAGTCGCCATGCCCGCCGTCGAGCACCGCCTCTGTCTCCTAGAGCGCGAACACTCCCGCCTAGCCATGCCATTACGCCGTAGAGCACCGACATGGAACCTCCCACTGTCCGCCTACCTCACCCACGCTGATAGCCCCATGTACCGCCCTCGCCGGAGACGCCTGCCCACACCTCTCGGTCTCACCGTCGCGCCTATATAAGCAGGCCTCCCTAGCACGAATTCCTCACACCATTCAACTCCCCTGAACCTTTCTCCTCTGTCGCCGGAGCAGCTCGAGCCGTAGTTCGCCAGAATTGCACCGGAGGAGCCCGCTGCAGAGGAGGAGACACTGCTGTCGATTCCGTCCACCGCAGCCCCTACTGTGACCTCGCCTGAGTCCGCCGTCACCGTCCAGTTCGATCGTCCGCCTCACTGCACTAGCTGGAGCCCTGGTACGTCCCTAGTAGAACCCCACTGGCCGTTTAGGGTTCGGTCTCGCCGGCGACGAGTCCGTCGTCGACGACGACTGTGAGCCGTTGATCTGTGTTATGATCGTGTGGCCCAGATCGCTAGATACCGTTTCGGGTTTTAAGTCTCGTTGACAAGTGGGACCAACCTGTCAGCCGCCCTCTGCGCTGCTGAGCGTCACTGGGCCGGCCCATTTCATTCCCCCGCTGACCTAGTAATTCAAATCTAGATTTTTCTATTTAGGTTTAAACTCAATTCTGTCCCTTAGTTCAAAAATCAATTCAGGAATCACATTTAACTCTCAAAAATCATATTAGCTTTTGAGTTGATTCCAACTCTCAAAAATCACATTTAACCATAACTATCTGAATATGTAATAATATTAAGGTTTGCATGCAGTGACTTTGGACTTAAGTAAACTGAGCAAGCTATTGTTATCAAGCTAGCACTAAGCAAGCCATCTTTAACAATGCAAGCTAACCCTTGCAATCTAGGTAACCTAAGCAAAGGCATTAGGCATGCTTTGGTTATACCACTTTGACTTCTATATTTTCCAAGTTTTACTTTTCTTGACTTTACCAAAGTCCTTTACTCCTTTAGAAGGTAGCATAAAGAGTAAAAAACTTGACCTATCTAGTTAGACTTAGATGTCATTATATGGCATGAGATTGATCTTAGCATCCTACTTTAGTGAACACTCTTAACTTAGTAGTTAGAACAAAACTCAAAACTTGATTCACTTAGATGGGAATACTTGGTGGAAAATGAATTGTGAAAACCTTGGAATGATGAGTCATTCTATTGAGATGTTTTGACATGTGAAACACAAATGGTTTATGATGATGAAAATGTTGAGGTATGAGCCTTAGCCCTTGATAAAAACTGATGGTTGGGTTCGGATGTGATACCATTCCAATTTAACGTACAACCACAATACCTGAATTGGGTAAGGCTTAGCCGGAAGTTTATATGCATTAGTATTAGTTCCCTTGCGGGAGAGGTTTGAGCTGAGGCTACCTCTCAATGCTGTCCACCTATGCAGTGCCCAAGATGAAAGATGGTCATGGTTGGGAGGCCATACTCATAGGAGAGGTGCTTATACTAGGGTGTGTAAAGGAAAGGTTATGTTTGATTATCTGCATACTAAGTATGATGATTCAGGGTTATCCCTGACAGATGTATCGAATCTTGTGGTGAAAGTGTACCACCTCTGTAGAGTGTCAAACTATTCGAATAGCCGCGTTCGCGGTTATGGACAGTTGGAGTGGCCATACTGTTCCGTTGTCAGATGTTTTCAAAATGACTTATGAAATGAATTGTGACATGACTTGACCACAACAGAGTTGTGATTATGATAATTGAGTTCCCACTTAAGTGTTTTCAAAACTTCTTTAATCTTTCTTTGTTTCAGAACTCAGCTTTGGTTTCAAACTTAACTTTATAGTTAAACTTAGCGTTAGCATTTACACTAGAACTATACTACTTGTTAGTGGTAGTTTGCGAGTACTTAAAGGGTACTCATGGCTTTTGTCCCTAGCTATTCCTGTGGCTAGACTATGAAGGAGATTACCAAGATGAAGGACAGTAGGACGGCTATGATAACTAGGACTATCTTCCATCGTCAGCATTGCCTGTGACTCTAAAGATGGACCCCACCGCTACACTATTTATTCCGCTACTTGATTGTACTAAGACTGGATCATGAGATCCTTATTTCCGTAAGGCCTTATTTATGGTTTGTAATGGATGATGTACTGTGATATCCAATCTGTTATGTCTCGGAAAAATGGTAATCCTGGGATTGCGATGTATGGCATAATAGGCATCTGGGATTAAAATTCCGGGTGTTGACAAGTTGGTATCAGAGCCATCCTGACCATAGGAGACCCTAGTTAGAATGGACGTCCAAGCAAAAACTTAGTTTCAAAAACCAAAGTCAGTACTTATGAAAACTATTTCCTCTCTTACCCTTGGGAATTCTTTCTCTCAGAAAATTCATGTTCCTCCAAATTCTTACATTACTACATAAAAGTTTGACACTCTCGATCACTTCACTAACTTCCTCATCATTAATTCTTATAGATGGAAACTCAGTTTGGCAAGTTCTACCAGTTGGGAAACGGAGGCCAACTAGTCTTCAAGAGGGATCTGGATTTACTGTCGGAGTACTTGGGACGTCCGCATCCGGAATTCCTTGGAGCTCAACTTCCTGGAGCCCCAGGAGGAGATTTACAATGGCTAGTCACCGCTGATCTTCGAGGCAAGATAGAAGCACCAACGTCCGGGAGGATCCAGTTCTCTGTGAGAGAGAACAACTGGCTAGATGGATTAGCCAGGGCAATGCATGAAGCTCTTGCATGTCTGTGTGCCCTCAGTGTCAACCAAATCCAAGGAACCCGCTTTGCTCACTATGCAAGACGTGATTTCATGGGAATGCCCATGGAGATGCCAAGTCACCCGGAATTGAGGCGTCAAGTGGAGAACCTTGACTTCTTGTTGTACGACAGACACAAGGAGTTGGACAATGCCAAAGAGGTCACCAAAAACAACCTCGCCATTGCAGCCTAGAAGGCCTAGAGTTTCTCACTGGTAGTCCAGGATCGTTAGTCTTTGCGTCGTCAACGCGCCAAGAAGGATCGCACCATCGACCGTCTTTGCAAGAAGGTGGCCGACCTCGAGAAGACCATCAAGGAGCAAGAAGCTCAGCTTGTCGTGAAGGAAGAAGAAGAGGAAGGTGAAGATATCCAGGGGATATTGACTCCTATCTCAGCAATGATGATGACTTTCTGGAGGAAGATGCCGTGGAATTCTACACTGATGATGATGACTCCGACTTCATCGACAATGAGTAGATGCACTGGAGCACTGTCGTAGCATGAGGAGTATCAGTCCCATTGTATCGTAGCTTACAGAATGGTTCTTAAAACCATCTGTTTTCCCTTTGATGTTGTGGTGTGTGTGTGTTTGTATCATGTGCTTTGTTTGAATGAATGAAAAGAAGTTAGTTGCAAAACCTGAGTCAAACTCAAAGTTTTTAGCTTTGAAACCAAAACCATGAATCTTAGAACTTTCCCTCTTACCCCTTTATCTATCTCAATCTTCAGATGACTCGTGGAAACCAAGGAGGGAGCAGCTCGTCGCAAGACCCAATGCTGTAGATCCTGCAGAATCTCATTGCAGACAGAGAAGCAAGCAAGGCAACGCGCTAACCTAATCTAGCAACACTGCAACAGATCGCCCAAATGGCTCTCAACAACCAGAATCATGGAAATCAAGATCATCAAGGATCCAAGCTGAAAAACTTCCAGAATACCAATCCCCCAATGTCTCGCCCAAGCTACCCCAACCGTGGCGGAGGAAATGTGAAGTCCGGAGGAAACAACAATCACTCCGGCAACACCAGCAATTTCAACCATGCCCCTCCCAAGAGCAAAAACAACAACACTGCACCCAGAACTGGAAGCAATGTTGTGCCCGTGGCAGCGAAAGACAAGTCTCAGATCACTTGTTTCGAGTGTGGAGTAAAGGGTCATTATTCCAATGAGTGCCCCAAGAAGATTGCCGCCACTGCAAATGTGAATGCCCCAGCTCAACAACAGCGTCGTGTTCAACCAGGAAGAAGATTCACCGCAGGGAACCCTCACAACCGCAATGGCCGTCTCTTCCACATGAACGCCGAAGAAGCCCAAGAAGCGCCAGATGTAGTGCTGGGTATGTTTTCTGTCAACTCAGTTTTAGCAAGAGTGTTGTTTGATTCGGGAGCATCACACTAATCTATCACCGAAGAATTTTCATGCACTAGTAAGATTCACCCAACCAACTTGAAGCATGTCATGATAGTTCAAATCCTTGGTTCAACTACAAAATCTAGAAAAATTTGCAAAGCTGTGCCTATCAGAATACATGGGATAGATTTTTATGCCAACCTAATAGTACTTGGAACCAAAGGTTTGGAAGTACTACTCGGAATGGACTGGATGTCAAGGCATAAAGGATTGATAGACTGTGCTAAGAAAGCATCACCATGACCAGTAGCTCTGGAATAATAGTAGAGCACATATCTGAAACCTTACCCCGTCAATTCAAGTGCAACAAGAGTCTAGCCCTGCCCACCACTGACCAAGTCAGAGTAGTCTGTGAATACCCCGACGTATTCCCAGATGAATTGCCCGGTATGCCCCCGGATAGGGATATTGAGTTCATTATTGAACTAATCCCCGAAACCGGACCCATAGCCTAGAGACCCTATAGCATGAACCCCTCAGAGTTAGTAGAACTGAAGAAGCAGTTGGATGCTATGCTGGCAACATGCTTGATTCAACCAAGCGCATCGCCATGGAGATTGCCAGTGTTATTCGTTGACAAGAAAGATGGAGGCAACCGTCTGTGAACCGATTACAGAAAGCTGAATGATGTCACCATCAAAAACAAATACCCATTGCCAAAGATAGAGGACCTATTTGATCAGTTGACTAGAGCGAATGTATTCTCTAAGATCGATCTTAGGACTGGTTATCACCAACTTAAGATTCGTGCAACGGATATTCCGAAGACCACCTTTACTACTCGCTATGGTTTCTACGAGTATACGGTCATGTCTTTTGGACTAACCAATGCCCCTGCTTATTTCATGAATTTCATGAATAAGATCTTTATGAATTTCCTAGACAAGTTTGTCGTTGTGTTCATCGACGGTATCCTTATCTACTCCAAGTCAGAAGAAGAGCATGAGCAACATCTAAGAATCATCCTTGAAACCCTTAGAGAGCAGCGGTTGTATGCCAAGTTCAGCAAGTGTGAGTTTTGGCTGAAAGAAGTAGGATTCCTAGGACATATTGTGTCTGCTGGAGGAGTCGCTGTTGATCCCGCCAAGATCAAAGATGTCGAAGAATGGGAAGCCCCAACCACTCAAACCCAAGTCCGTGCATTCCTCGGATTAGCGGGATACTACCACAAGTTCGTCGAAGGATTTTCAAGCATCGCCCGACCCATGACCCAATTGTTGAAGAAGGAAAAGAAGTTTGAATGGACCGACAAATGTGAAGCTAGTTTCCAAGAGCTGAAGAAGAGATTGATTTCAGCCCCAATATTAATCATGCCAGATATCAAGAAGCCGTTTGATGTATATTGTGATGCATCCAAGATTGGTCTCGGATGTGTATTGATGCAAGAAGGCAAAGTCATCGCTTATCTGTCTCGACAACTGAAGCAGCATGAGAAGAACTATCCGACCCATGATCTTGAGTTAGCAGCCGTAGTTTTGGCATTGAAGACATGGCGTCATTATCTGATGGGTAATCGCTGTGAGATCTACTCAGATCACAAAAGCTTGAAGTATATTTTCACTCAGAAGGAGCTGAATATGAGGCAAAGGAGATGGATGGAGTTAATCAAGGATTATGACCTAGACATTCACTATCACCCCGGCAAAGCCAATGTGGTAGCGGATGCTCTTAGCAGATTACCGAGTAGGCTAAACACTATGATCAAGGAGAAGCAGCCAAGTTTGTATGAGGAGTTGGAGCAGTTCAGGACTGTACTAGTTAGCAAAGGATTCTTAGCTAGCATTGAACTTCAACCCACTTTGATTAGCCAAATCAAGGAAGCCCAGAAGGGAAATGAAATTATTGACGGAATCAAACGTCGTATTGGTACAGGAAAGGTACCTGGATTCACCGAAGATGATGAAGGGGTTCTGTGGTACAAAGGCCGTATTTGTGTGCCAGTAGATTCGGAGCTGAAGCAAGTTATCATGCAAGAAGCTCATGATACTCTTTATTCTATCCACCCTAGAGGAACGAAGATGTATCAAGATTTGAAATAGCAATTTTGGTGGCACAATATGAAGAGAGAAATCGGGAGCTACATCGCCAAGTGTGATATCTATCAGAGAGTCAAAGCGGAACATCAGAGGCCCGCAGGACTGTTGCAACTATTGCAGATTCTGGAATGGAAATGGGATTCTGTCAGAATGGACTTTATCACTGGATTGCCTACTTCGAGTAGGGGGAATGACTCAATCTGGGTCATCGTTGATAGACTGTCCAAGGTAGCTCATTTTATACCTATCAAGACAACTTACCGGAGTTCGAAGCTAGAAGAGCTGTATATTGCTATAATTGTTAGTTTGCATGGAACCCCCAAGACCATAGTATCAGATTGAGGATCCCAATTTACCTCGAGATTTTGGCAAAAAGTCCAGGAAGGATTAGGAACCAAGTTGAATTTCAGCACCGCTTATCACCCGCAAAGTGATGGACAGACTGAAAGAGTCAACCAAATTTTAGAAGATATGTTAAGAGCTTGTGTGTTAGAGTATGGATCAAAATGGGAAGACTGCCTGCCTTTCGCAGAATTCTCGTATAACAATAGTTATCAAGCTAGTTTGCAAATGGCACCATTTGAGTTCCTATATGGAAGAAAGTGTCGTACCCCTTTGAATTGGTCGCAAGTAGGAGAGAGTCAGATCTTTGGACCCGACATTTTCCGAGAAGCCGAAGAGAAGGTTCACAAAGTCCGTGAGCACCTCAAGAACGCCCAATCTAGACAAAAGAGTTATGCTGACTAGAGAAGGAGAGACTTGACTTTCAATGTCGGAGATTTTGTATATCTCAAGGTTTCACCACTGAAGGGAACCCAGCGTTTTAGCCTGAAAGGGAAGTTAGCCCCCAGATATATCGGGCCTTTCAAGATTCTGAATCTCCGAGGAGAGGTATCGTATCAACTGGAACTTCCTGAAGAGATGTCTGCCATCCACAATGTGTTCCATATCTTGTTACTTCGCAAATGCTTAGAAGTGCTAGAGAAGACCAAAGTTTTCAAGAACATCGATCACCGAGCTGTTGATATCAACAAGGACCTGACATATCGTGAAGTGCCCATCCGTATCTTGGAAGAAGCTTACAAAACCACCAGGACCAGGAGTATCTAGTTTCTCAAGATTCAATGGAGCAACCATACCGAAGAAGAAGCCACTTGGGAGCGAGAAGATTACATTAGGACTGAGTTCCCAGATCTCTTTAGGTCCTAGTTTTATTTCGAAAATCTCAGGACGAGATTTTGTTTAAGGGGGGAAGGTTTGTAACATCCCAAAACTTAATCCAAGGTTAATCAAGATCAAATCTACCCAATTTAGGGTTAACAAAACCCTTTTCCATTTTAAATGATTAAGCATTCCTATGTATGTGCATTTAAATTAGGAATTGTTTTGAATTGCCATGTTTGAGTGATCCATTTATTGTAAAATGATTCTAAGGTGAATTAAACATCATCTAGATCATTCCCAAACAAATCCCAAAGAAAAAGAAATCAAAAAGAATAAAATAAGGAAATGGTCATTTGTGCCATTTTAACTAACTAGCCTACTTTGGCTATTCCTAGAACTCAAATCTTAACAGAAACAATTATGGTTCTTTGCACCCGTTGCTAGTACAAGTAGTGATGTACCAAGGACCACTTTGTTTCATCCCAAAAACTTTCAAACACTAAATTTAAATGACATTTGAAAATTGAATGTAGTTCATATGTATAGATCACACTTATTCAACAACCACTCAAATGAACTCCACTTTTAAAACCCAAGCACACCTAGAAGCTCAATCATAAGATAGATCACTCCACCAAAAATCAGCCCAAAATTCAAAACTTTTTCTCTTGCAGCCATTTGATCGAACAGGTCGCAGGCAAGATTTCTCAGCCTAACTATTACTGTTTGTAGATCAATGCATTGTCGAGTTTTTGGCCCTCATTTGGTTCCCCTGTCCCCCTAAGTCCAACCAAACCCCCATCGGCCTACCCCTAAGATGGAGCAGCAGTGGAGCGCCGCCACTTTGTGGTCACCGCAGGCCAGAAGCAGGCAACGCGCCAGCGACTGCGCCGCGCCAAACCAGCACGTCCCCTAGCTCCGCCCAACCCTACCGCACCTCACTGCCCCTTCCCCAAGCCCAGCCAGGCCCTGGACCACTCCCCAGCACCACCGCCCTTTCTCTCTGCGAGCTCGCCAGAGCGCGCCAGAGCGTGATAGCCGCCAGCATGTACCAGACCGCCCCTTGACCCCATACCACGCACGCCACTCCGCCTCGAACCCAGCACCCTGCCAGCCGTGCACCGTCGCGCGACCCACAGTCGACATGCCCGCCGTCGAGCACCGCCTCTATCTCCTAGAGCGTGCAACACTCCTGACCATATGCCACCGCCCCTAGCCACGCCATTACGCCGTAGAGCACTGCCAGGGAACCTCCTACCGTCCGCCTACCTCACCCACGCCGATAGCCCCCTGTACCACCCTCGCCGGAGACGCCTGCCCACACCTCTCGATCTCACCGTCGCGCCTATATAAGCAGGCCTCCCCAGCACGAATTCCTCACACCATTCCACTCCCCTCTCTCCCCCCTGAACCTTTCCCCTCTCTCGCTGGAGCAGCTCGAGCCGTAGTTCGCCGGAATTGCACCGGAGGAGCCCGCTGTAGAGGAGGAGACGCTGCTGTCGATTCTATCCACCACAGCCCCTACTGTGACCTCGCCTGAGTCCGCCGTCACCGTCCAGTTCGATCGTCCGCCTCACTGCACTAGCTGGAGCCCTGGTACGTCCCTAGTAGAACCCCACTGGCCATTTAGGGTTCGGTCTCGCCGGCGACGACTCCGTCATCAACGACGACTGTGAGCCGTTGATCTGTGTTATGATCGTGTGGCCCAGATCGCTAGATACTGTTTTGGGTTTTAAGTCTCGTTGACAAGTGGGACCAACCTGTCAGCCGCCCTCTGCGCTGCTGAGCGTCACTGGGCCGGCCCATTTCATTCCCCCGCTGACCTAGTAATTCAAATCTAGATTTTTCTATTTAGGTTTAAACTCAATTCTGTCCCTTAGTTCAAAAATCAATTCAGGAAGATTTACTGAACCAAATCAAGTGATTCCAATTTTGTTAGAAAGCTACTGAAAAGATCTATCCAATCCCGTTGGATTTAATTCATTTAGAGTTAGAGATCTCTCCTACAAAAAATAACAAAACAGAAGCTTTTGCACATTCAAACATTTTTATAAAATCAACTGTAATAGCTTTTGAGTTGATTCCAACTCTCAAAAATCACATTTAACCATAACTATCTGAATATGTAATAATATTAAGGTTTACATGTAGTGACTTTGGACTTAAGTAAACTGAGCAAGCTATTGTTATCAAGCTAGCACTAAGCAAGCCATCTTTAACAATGCAAGCTAACCCTTGCAATCTAGGTAACCTAAGCAAAGGCATTAGGCATGCTTTGGTTATACCACTTTGACTTCTATATTTTCCAAGTTTTACTTTTCTTGACTTTACCAAAGTCCTTTACTCCTTTAGAAGGTAGCATAAAGAGTAAAAAACTTGACCTATCTAGTTAGACTTAGATGTCATTATATGGCATGAGATTGATCTTAGCATCCTACTTTAGTGAACACTCTTAACTTAGTAGTTAGAACAAAACTCAAAACTTGATTCACTTAGATGGGAATACTTGGTGGAAAATGAATTGTGAAAACCTTGGAATGATGAGTCATTCTATTGAGATGTTTTGACATGTGAAACACAAATGGTTTATGATGATGAAAATGTTGAGGTATGAGCCTTAGCCCTTGATAAAAACTGATGGTTGGGTTCGGATGTGATACCATTCCAATTTAACGTACAACCACAATACCTGAATTGGGTAAGGCTTAGCCGGAAGTTTATATGCATTAGTATTAGTTCCCTTGCGGGAGAGGTTTGAGCTGAGGCTACCTCTCAATGCTGTCCACCTATGCAGTGCCCAAGATGAAAGATGGTCATGGTTGGGAGGCCATACTCATAGGAGAGGTGCTTATACTAGGGTGTGTAAAGGAAAGGTTATGTTTGATTATCTGCATACTAAGTATGATGATTCAGGGTTATCCCTGACAGATGTATCGAATCTTGTGGTGAAAGTGTACCACCTCTGTAGAGTGTCAAAATATTCGAATAGCCACGTCCGCTGTTATGGACAGTTGGAGTGGCCATACTGTTCCGTTGTCATATGTTTTCAAAATGACTTATGAAATTAATTGTGACATGACTTGACCACAACAGAGTTGTGATTATGATAATTGAGTTCCCACTTAAGTGTTTTCAAAACTTCTTTAATCTTTCTTTGTTTCAGAACTCAGCTTAGGTTTCAAACTTAACTTTATAGTTAAACTTAGCGTTAGCATTTACACTAGAACTATACTACTTGTTAGTGGTAGTTTGCGAGTACTTAAAGAGTACTCATGGCTTTTGTCCCTGGCTATTCCTATGGGTAGACTATGAAGGAGGTTACCAAGATGAAGGACAGCAGGACAGCTATGATAACTAGGACTATCTTCCATCGTCAGCATTGCCTATGACTCTGATGACCCACAAGTATAGGGGGTGTTATGACATAGAATAGTGATACAAAATAGACGTATCAACTCCCCCCAAGCTTAGACTTCGCTTTTCCCCAAGCGAAACTGAGCTCAATAAACATGACCTCAGGTTTATGGAGTAAAGAGTCGATAAAAGAATACAGACAAGAAGCATCACATTCATCAATACATAGATCATAATAGAAGACAACTCACTATTATATAACTTAACTTGCAATAAGCAAAGGAAACACAATAAATATACATGAAGTAAATCATAATTGGTAATGACAAACTTAGCTCTTGGTCAAAGAATAATTGATAATTTGCTGGAGTTCACAAATAATTGGTTTTCAAAATGATAGCTTTCAAAGTAGTAAACACCCAGATAAGAGCAATGTGCAAAACAAGGAACATAAGAAACATGATTGAATAAATCATCATATGAATGAATGAAAGACAACAACTCAAAATACTTGCCGAGATAGAAGGGGGTAGGTTTACTGACTCGACTAAAAAGTAAAAGAAAGGCCCTTCGCAGAGGGAAGAAGGGATTGCAAGTCTCATAAAGAGCTCCCAAAAATGATGATACTTACTAGCTTTCAGCTCTCATTGCCCCTATCATAGGCATCTTTAGGTGATTAAGGTTAAAGTGATCAAATATGAGGATATGCATTGACAAGTTGTAAATTGAGAATCTCATGTCCCTTGAATATGAGGGCCGCTCCTCGTGCTACTCAAGTTTAGTCACTGGTAAGTTCTTGTCATCGTAAGCATATGTGTATCATAGAGAACCGCCAACGGGGTACCCCTTGCCCGATGATACGGAAGAATCCCCATATCAAAATGACAAGGCAAGCAGACAACAAACATCTCAGCAATCCTCTTATTTACCATGGGAATATGGTACTTTTTTCTCTCTTTCCTATTTTCTTAATCTCTTTTTCCTTTTTCTCTTTTTCTCAATATCAGACTCTTTTTTAATAAGAAGAATGCTTCATAGATGCTCGTTATGGTTACGCTGCAGGTTTCCACCATGTCAGCATGGATTAGACCAGCGGCCCAGGCGTTTCTCTAACACACATGCATAACTCCATGGACTTACAAGCTCCCCTTTCATTTCACACCGACGACATCATAGACAAAAGAACATGATATCAACTAGGTACAAAGTACCAGTGCACTGTTGAAAGCGTTCCCCATGACAACATGGTTCTGCTAATTCACAACTCACAAAGCGCAAGCATATACGCAACATAGATGGGCACAATGGTTCAAGTTTATTAGATGCGAGAAAGTAAAGTGTGCCATCAAGTTTGTGAGAGCTTTAATCACTAATTTTCACATAACAAGTTTAATTTGGAAGGTAGATAAAACAAGAATTTACTTGGAATAGCAATAATGCTAATAGGTAGGTATGGTGGACACAAATGGCATGGGTTTTGGTTTAAAGGAGTGGATGCACGAGAAGAATTCCCTCTCAATACAGGTTTTTGGCTAGCAAGGTTGGGTAGCAAGTACAAGAGTTGAAGGAAACAAACAAACATATAAGTGATAAAAACAAACATGCAATCTTCCTTGGAAGCACAAAAGATCTTAACTAGAGAATACTAGACTTATGAGCAAATCAAGAAAGAAAGATGATGAAATTATTTTTCTTTAGAGTACTTTTATCTTTTTCATTCAACTCTCAAAAATAGTGTGCTACTGACCGAGCCAGGTTTGCCAAAACCAACTAAATTAACTCAATGATCCCAAAGTGATACCAATACTAACAACAAGATCAATCATATAACCACGAATTGAAAACTAATATAAGCTATACAAAAGAGTAAATGATAGAGCTTCTCATTAATATTCCGTAACGGCAACTCACACCATGGGATACATATCTAACGAGAGAGGGGACACTTCCACAATGCAAACCATCCTACATGATAACTTCTCTATTCATGATGTGACTCTACTAATAAGGTAAAAAGATATAAGATAGTGATGCCATACCGCGGCACTCCCCCAAGCTTGGAACAAACCAAGGGGATGCCAAACCTGATGATGAATTACTCCTTCGGTGGTGGTGGTAATATTTTCTTAGTTGACGTGAGGAAATCTTCCAACATCTTGCGAAGCCTATTATTCTCCCATTGAAGCATGTCCACCTTCCTCCTCAAGTCTCGGTACTTATCGCAGAACTCCTTGGTGACTCGTAGGGCTTCCGTTGATGTAGGGCAAGTGACTAAAGGTACCAGCCCCTTCTTGGGGTCTTGGAGATCTTCCTCCATAGGCACCTTCCCTTTATCCTTGGCGGACACCATTGTGCTTCTAAACCTTCAAAGAGTATGTCATGGCAGAAACAGATCAAAATGACAACATGACAAAAACACGATATACGAACCTCGGGGGATCCGGGGGATTACATATTACGAAGTTTCATATCAAAAGGAAGGTACTGGGAGAAAACGAGTCGGAGGCGGAGTCCGGGGTGGACTCATCACCTGGTGGCACGGCGAGGGGTCGGCCCGCGCCACAGGGTGGTGCGAGCCACTCTGGTTCCATTTCCGTCCCTCTTTCGCTTCGTAGCTTTCCTTATTGACTAAAAACTGCAAAAATATAGTTGAATTGTATTTTCGCGGAACTTTTCTTACCAGAACTGTTACCTATTTGAAAACAGACCCTGTAGGTCTCTGAATTTGGTATCTAGTAGATTCTTCCAGAGTCACCACTTGAATAACATCAATATCTTCATCTTCATACACTTATTACTTGATTCATAAAACCTTTTACTTCCTTATTACACCATTATCTCCACTACCTGGAAATTTCTTTCACACAAAACTCCACACAGTTCTCATTAGCAACATTAGTATAAGTGAAGTGATAGTCCAACTTCAACTGAAAACCATCAAAACATAAGCTACTGTAGCAATTCCTTCTGAAAACCCAAAAAGAATTCAAAAAGGAAATCGAATAAAGAAGCAAATGCAAGAGTGGCAAAATTTGTCAAAACACACCAGTAGGTAATGATATTTTTTTTATAAAATCTTCTGTTGCTCAAATCAAAAAGTGCAAAACTAACGAAAGTTAAATAACAACCTGGGGCAGGATCAAAAAAAATTACAGCTCAATCCGACATACATAGATCTCTCACGAATTTTTACGGTGAAGCACCAAAAACTGTTTCGGGTTAGCAACTTCCCCAAATATTACTTCTCTCTCATTAGAGGTTGATCTTGACACAAAAACCAAACAAAACGGATAAGGAGCAGTTATTACCGAAGTAATAACGTCCAAGACTCAAAGAAACAAAAATAAACTGAAAGCAAAAACAAATTGGGTTGTCTCCCAAAAAGCTCTTTCTTTATAGCCATTAAGATGGGCATGATAATTTTGAAGATGCTCGCTCAGGTATATGAATTGAAGTGAAAAAGAGCATTAAGAAGCAAAAACACACACACATTTAAGTCTAACCCACTTTCTATGCAAGGGGATTTTGTAAACAAACAAGGTGTTGAAACCAGAGGCTACAAGCATAGGAGGGCAAAAGAAGTGCAACATAAAAACTTTCAGCATAAAACGAGGAAACTTGATATTATTGAGATACATAAGAACTCTTTTCCCTCTCTCATAGTAACTTTCAGTATCATGCATAAACTTAACAATATAACTATCACAAGGTCCATCATAGCAATGATCGCTTATTCTAACAGAAAACACAGGAATACTACCTCTCATAATACTACTTTATGAAACAATATTAGAGGTATCCTTACAAAGGATAGTGTGTCCCTCTTCTTCATATTTAGTAACAAAGTCTTTCACATTTGCTATTATAGGTTCATCAACCATTAGTTTATTAGATTCAACAGCTTTATTTGAACTTTCATTAACCATACTAGCTATCATAGAATGTTCCTTTATCTTAACTGGGAAAGGCATTTTCTCAATATAAGGTTCAGGTATGACATGATTAGCAGTATAAAGTTCAGTGTTTCTTGCAGGAACACTCTTAGCAACATTTTTATAAGGTTCATGATACTTATTCTGCTTCTTTTTAGGAACTTCAATATAGGAAGCAAAAGCCTTAAAATAAGAAGCAATAGCTTGAGAGTCTAGACCATAAGCATTTTTAATATTTTGTAAGTCATCCATTCCCATAAAAGATTCAATGCATTCATAATCATAATTTATACCTTACTTTCTACCTTTGTCATTCTCCCAAGCTTCAACATTGTCTTGAATACGGTCCAGAAGATCCCATTTAGCTTCTTCTTCCATGCGAGTGAATGATCCAGCACAAGAAGCATCCAATAAATCTTTATCATGAAGAGAAAGCCTTGCATAAAAGTTATTGATAATAATATTGTTGGGGGCTCATGAATGGGACATTCGAGCATTAGTAACTTCCATCTCCCCCAAGCTTGAGCTGTACTAACTCCATCAAGAGGCCAAAAGTTGTATATTTGATTCTGATCTTTATGAATCTCACTAGGAGGATAAAACTTTGAATAAAAGAGATGTACTATTTCCTCCCATTCCAGAGCTTGACCATTCTTCAGCAACTTATACCATTCCTCAGCTCTTCCTTTCCGTGATAATGAGAATAACTTCTTCTTAACTTGATCTGTAGTAATACCTGCACACTTGAACAACCCGCATAATTCGTGTATAAAGAGTAAATGATCACGAGGATGGACAGTTCCATCCCCAACATAGTAGTTATCCATAACACGATCAATAATTCTTGTAGGTATTTTGAAAGCATCAATTTCAGCAGGTGGTGGTTTATCTACTACCTTAGCAGTGGCAGTAGCTTTACAAAATAAGAAACTCAGAGAATTATCCATAACAAAAATAAAGCAACTAATAGAAGTAAACAATAATCACAGTAGAAGTTTCCTTTACTAGTTCCACTCTCCAATAGTGCTTCACTCCCCGGCAATGGCGCCAGAAATAGTCTTGATGACCCACAAGTATAGGGGGTGTATCGTAGTATTTTCGATAAGTAAGAGTGTCAAACCCAACGAGGAGCAGAAGGTGCTGGCTAGTGGTATGGATTAGGAATTCTCTGCAAGTACTTAGCAAATGGATTTTTAGGGTTTTTTAATAAAGCAAGTAAACAAAGTACGAGTGAATAAAAGACAGTAGGAATAAATGCAGCAAGTGGCCCAATCCTTTATGCACCAAAGGACAAGCCGGTTGTATTACTTAAGATGACCAAACGTTCTCGAGGACACATGGGAAGACTGTCAAGTGCTTTCGCTTCATATAGCTGATTAATCTTCTTTAGCTTGCTAAGTGTTGTGTGGGTGAACCTGTGCTAATGTACTGACCTTCCTAGGACTAATACATACTTGTGATTATACCCCTTGCAAACACCCGTATGTACAAGAAAGTAATTAAGGTAGAAACCTAACCACAACTTTAAACTCTAAGACCCTTATGTCCCTTGTGCAATGGTTTCCTAACGGGGGTTCAGGTTTCTGTCACTCCGGCAACCCCTACGATTAGTAGCCAAATACACAATGCATTCCCCTAGGCCCATATAGGTAAAGTGTCATGTAGTCGATGTTCACATGACACCACTAGAAGAAGTACACCACAACTTAAATATCAAACCATTGAATCTTTCTCAACCCAATTCCACTACTAACAACATGACTTCTCCCATGTCCTCAAGAACAAAATGAACTACTCACAAGACATCATATGGATCATGATCAAAGGTGGAATAATGATGTATAAAAATCTGAACATAAACAATAATTCAATGGTTCACTCAATAGCATCAACTACAAAGAGTAATCAACACCGGTAAAGTTTCCCCTATGAACTATGCATGATTCAACCCAATTATTACAACAATATGGAGATGGTGATGAGGGTGCTGATGGTGATGATGGTGGTGATGATGATGATGATGATGATCCCGATGAAGTCCAGTTTGATGGTGGTGTTGATGGAGATGATCTCCCCTCTCCGGGAAGGAATTCCCTCGGCAGAAATCTGTCTGCCAGAGAGATCGTTCTCTCTCGGTGTTTTCTGCCCCACAGAGGCGGTGAAATCTTTCTGTGGTCGCCCCCCCGAGTCTTAGGGTTTTGGGAGGATAATATACGCCAGAGGGGAGTGCCAGGGGTGGACCAGGGCGGCCACACCACCTGGTGGCGCGGCCTAGGCTGGCCCACGCCAGGGGGTGGTGTGGGCCCCTATGGCCCATCTCCAGCCCCCCTTCTGGCTTCCTTCGTCTTCTGGAAAAATAGGATTTTCCGTATATTTTCCTGGATTTTCTGTTCTTCGCGAATTTTTCCTCCAAACAGCACATTTTTCATCAGAATCCTGACTGCAGCGGTCCATGCTCCAAAAGTCATCAACGATGCAAAAATAGATGAAATAACATAAGTATCACCTCTCAATATGAAATATATCAATGAATAACAGTGAATTATGACATAGAATAGTGATGCAAAATGGACGTATCAGACTCTGAAGATGGACCCCACTGCTACGCTATTTATTCCGCTACTTGATTGTACTAAGACTGGATCATGAGATCCTTATTTGTGTAAGACCTTATTTATGGTTTGTAATGGATGATGTACTGTGATATCCAATCTATTATGTCTCGCAAAAATGGTAATCTTGGGATTGCGATGTATGGCATAACAGGCATCTGGGATTAAAAATCCGGGTGTTGACAATGATTCTTTAGGCTCTACTTCTTTGATCCTCTTCACGGGGTTTTCTTCTTTCTTCCTCCAGATCTTGTTGACATGGAAGGGTTGCATTGCTTCGCCGCGCAGATGTTGTTAGAAGGGGCTTGTATAAGGATGGTGAGGATTTTTCGAGGTTGGAGTTTGTAGTTCTGCGAAATTTAATGAAAAATGTTAGATGCGATTAGCTTTAAAATGAGAGGTCGAAAACCCTAATCGTCGTTCGTAACGAGCAACTATACGGGCACTGCCCGTATAGATCCCGCCGTATAGTTATGAACCAACTATTGCGGTCATATAGATACCGACCCATCTCTAGAAATTTTATTCGGAGTACTGACGGTTTAACGACCAACTATACGGCGAGAATAAAAACTCCCGCACGTATAGTTCTGATCGTATAGTTATGAACCAACTATAGATTTCCATCTACGGTGGAACCAACTATACGACTGGAACTATACATGCAGGAATTTTTATTCTCGCTGTATAGTTGGTCGTTAAACCATCAGTACTCCGAATAAAATTTCTGGAGATGTGTCGGTATCTATACGACCGCAACTATACGGCCGGAAAATTTATTCCTGCCGTATAGTTGGTCGTTAAACTATTAGTACCCTAGCAAAGAATATTGACGAAGGCATCGATATCTATACGACGACAACTATACGGATGAAATTTTTATTCCTGCCGTATAGTTGGTCGTTAAACCTTTTGTATCTTCGGTTAACGGAAGGGGTGGTGTCGAAGGATCTATACGGCCGGAATTTTATTCCCACCGTATAGTTGGTCGTTAAACCTTCTGGATCCACCAAAAATTACCTGCTTCTCACAGAGGTTTTTATTAATCTGAAACTTAATGAAATGTCAAGTTTTGACAGAAAAATGATAGCTTAAATTTTCGACCAATATTAGCATTATCAATCTTATTTTTCTTCTCTAAAGTTCAAAATGTTCCTTATTCTAAACAATCTCAACCAAAACTTAATTGAAAATTTAAAACTTACTCAAACCTTAATTTCCCATGGGTTGCCTCCCATGAAGCGCTCTTTTATGGTCAATAGCTTGACCATAGTGTTGCTCATTTCGTCTCGATTCTATCATTCTTGTAGTTGCCATTCCTTGTATATCTTTGCTTAATCACCTCTTCCGGTGATCACTTGTATGGTGACTGCACTTATATCTTCTTTTGCCCGATAATGCTTCAAGCGTTGTCCATTTACCACCCATGAAAGAGAGGGTGTTTTTCCCTTGAGCTTCACTGCTCCCAATGAATAAGCTTATTCAACTATATAGGGACCTTCCCACTTTGATCTGAGTTTTCCTGGGAACAAATTAAGACGAGAGTTATAGAGCAACACTTTGTCTCCACTTTTAAAGACCTTATTTTCTATTTTTCTATCATGCCATCTTTTCACTTTTTCTTTAAACAATCTTGCATTTTCATAAGCTTCACTTCTAAACTCATCTAAAGCATGGATATCTAATAAACATTTTTCTCCCGCTGTCTTAAGATCATAGTTTAGGTGCTTGATTTCCCAAAAAGCTTTGTGTTCCAATTCTAAAGGTAAATGGCATGCCTTACTGTATACCATCTTATAAGGTGTCATACCCATGGGATTTTTAAACGCAGTACGGTATGCCCATAGAGTATCATTTAACTTGTATGACCAATCTTTCCTTGATTTATCCACCGTCTTCTTGAGTATGGTCTTTAATTCTCTATTGGAGAGTTCCACTTGGCCACTCGTTTGAGGATGATATGGTGAAGCAACACGGTGAGTTACTCCATATTTGCTGAGGATTTTCCTGAAAGTTTCTTTCATAAAATGAGAATCACCGTTAGTGATTAAGAATCTAGGAACTCCAAACCTTGGGAATATAATATCCTTGATCATCTTCACTGAGGAGGCTGCATCAACATGGCTTGTTGGAATAGCTTCAACCCATTTAGTAACATAATCGACGGCGACAAGAATATGAGTGTAACCATTTGATTCTATAAAAGGTCCCATGTAATCCATTCCCCATACATCAAAAGGTTCGATTATAAGACTATAATTCATTACCATCTCTTGTCTCCTACCTATATTACCTCTTCTTTGGCAAGCATCATAATGTTCTACATACATGTGTGCGTCCTTGAGCAAGGTGGGCCAATAGAATCCGGATTGAAGTACCTTCGCTGCAGTTCGCTTGCCTGCATGATGTCCTCCACACGGGTTGTCATGATAAGCTTCCAAAATTGCATTCATTTCATGGTTAGGAACACACTTCCGAATCATTCCATCAGGTCCATGAAGATATAGATACATATCCCAAAAGTAATATTTGAGATCATTAAATAATTTATCCTTTGATTTCTTGTCATTCCAAGGGCTATAAATTTTACTGCAAGATAATTAGTATAATCCGCAAACCAAGGATCAGCAATTTCAATGTTCGCTAAATATTCTCCTGGAAATGACTCATTCATAGGTACGGGGTTAGTAATTATTCCCTCAATCCTAGAGAGATAATCTACTACCGGGTTATCCTTACCCCTCATATCTACAATTTGCAAATCATATTCTTATAGTAATAAAACCCACCTAATCAACCTAGGCTTCGCATACTTTTTCACAAAGAGGTGAAGCAAAGCTTCGTGATCCGTATGAACTATTATCTTAGAATTAATGATGTAAGATCTAAACTTGTCACAAGAAAAAATTATGGGTAGGAACTATTTTTTGTAGTAGCATAATTTTTCTGAATTTTATTAAGAGTCCTACTAGCATAGTATATAACATTTAAATTCTTTCCATCTCGCTGGCCTAACACAGCCCCTAAATCATAGTCACTAGCAGCACACATGATTTTGAAAGGTTCATCCCATTTTGGAGATTGCATGATGGGTGCTGAAATTAATTTGTCTTTAAGGTTCTCAAAAGCTGCAATACAGTCATGATCTAAGTAGAATGGAGTTTCTTTCTCAAGAAGCTTGGTAAGAGGCATAGATATTTTAGCAAAATCCTTTATGAAATGCTTATAAAACTTGCATGTCCCAGAAACATTTTTAAGTTTTTAATGTCCTAATGTATTGGAAGATTTTCTATAGCATTTATATTAGTTTTATCTATTTCTATCCCCTTCTCCGTAACCTTATGCCCGAAAACTTTACCTTCTCTTTCCATGATCCACGGCTGGTCCGGTGGAGGCGCGCGACCTATGGGTGGTGGTGGGGCTCTAGTCGTAGGCGCTCCAGGTGGTAGGCGGTTGCTACCGCCGGGTGGTGCGTTATCGAAGACCGCGCGTTCGGCCGCGCGAGCAGGGTCGCTTTCATCGTTGAAGTTCAGGACGCGGCCCTAGACGTTGGAGTGCAGGCAGGTCCTGATGCGGTGTTGATGGTAGAGCGACAGCTCCTGCGCTGTTTCCTGCTCGAGACGGAATTTCTCATGCTCGGCTTGTTCCCTGGGCGTTGCCTCCTCCAGTCGCGGGCAAGCTTCTTCGACCTCTGTTGTCGTCACGGCCAGCAGGATCAGCATGGAGAAGGGGTCAGGTGGGGCGCTCGTGCTGCCCGCTATGTAGATCGCATTAAAGCGATTGGATCTGGCGCAGAAGTCCTCGGGGGACTCCGATCTGATGTCGGAGTCGAAGATCCTGAGGATTGAGGGGTCCTCGAAATCCTCAGGGTTGGAGACTCGCGTGATGGAGTCCTCATGGGATGCGGCGGTGATCGATCCGGCGATCGAGGCAGGGGTTACCGAATCAGTGTCATCATGGAGGGTCGCGTCGTCCGTGGCAGTGTTAGTCCCTGCCGTGTTGCTGGCGACCGAGTCGTACTCGGAGGCGGGGTGGTTGGTGGAGCTGATCTCGCTTCCCGAGAATAGATCGTGGCATGGTGGCGACCCGCCGATGATTGCCGTCTCCGCCGGGTTGATGGCATTGGTGAAGCCGACAAACAGGTTGATGGTGCCGACCGACATCACCGCACTGTGCGTGACCGGGCGCCACGTCGGGATGTAGCTGCTAGGCAAGATTTGAAGGATTCCGCCGATGGCGATTATGCGGCCGGTGGCGATCGGACGATCGATTGGCGAGTAAGGTCTCGACACAGAACTCAGGTCGGACCGGCCATGCCCCACGGTGGGCGGTACTATCGTGGGGATTACCACGCCAGTCGCTACCAGGGGTAGCGATTGATAGAATTGGGGGCAAGAACGTGTGGCCATCTGCGTAGCAAGATGAGGGCTGAGACACATGAGTTTACCCAGGTTTAACCCCCCGTACGGTAAAGACCTACTCCTGCTAGATTGTATTATCGGCGAGTGAGTTACAAGGGTGCGAGCTCGGCGGCTAGGCAGCGAGTTGCTTGGATGGGGTGTATGATGGAACGTGATCCCAAAGAGTACCCTAGGGAGGCTTATATAGGGGGTACCTCGCTAGGGTTTACAGATATCCCACCGAATCAGATAAGGACTCAGAGGTTTTGACCTAATCCGACTGGGCTTCAGCTATGCTTCTAGGCCTCTAGCTTCTAGTCGCCAGGCTTCCCTTCAGTTGCTTTCTAGTCGCCATCCTGCAGGCCCACTCGCAAGGCCCTTGGTCCAGTCGAAACGTCCCGCTGGGCATACCCCATTCGGCGTATCCCCGTCAGTATTTGCACCTCATGCTCTCGCATCTCTGTTGTTTCTTTGCATGTTGAATATATAGAGGAAACTTCACCAACGCTAATGGTTGGTAATATATGCATTGAAATTCAAGTTCATCAAATGTGCATATATTGTGGGGAGCTTGCTATATATATTGTGGGTGCAATAACATCACATACTTGTGTAGTATTTGATGTTGGTGCAATCATTTTTGTTCATTAAATTCCGTATAAAAGCCCTCTCAAAGTGATTCTGATCAATCACCAAAATGGGAAAGATTGAAAGGGCATGGAGCCCCATGTGTGGTTTTGGTAATTAATGACAATACTTAAGGATATGTCCATAGGAAATGATGGAGTCATATGGTGGTCTCCAGGTTGGAAGAAGAAGAAGAAGAAGAACAAGATCAAGTGATGAACAAGATGTTCAAGGAGTGATCCAAAGATTGGTCATGAGAGAATTGAGCCTTTGGCAAGTGTGTCTTGAAGGATAAGATGGAGTGATATCTCTTGTGTACCTTCAAGACACCAACATAGGGAAGAAATAAGAAATGAAGTGCATGTTCAAGATGAGCCATCTCGAAGCACCGGATGGATGCAATTTTCGTCCTTGGAATGGTCGGTTTCCCACTCGTGTTCCCAAGCAAACCCACAAATTAGCGATATATTCAAGTTCTTCTTCCCACTAAAAAAACAACACGAGTTTGACAGATTATCGCCCAAACGCGTAGGGCGGTCGGAAGCAGCCCAGGTTCAGCTTTCAGATTATTAAAAAAAATAGGATCACTCGTCCACTGGATTAGGCTCCTCCACCATTGCAGTCGGTGATGCCTCTGCCGTAGAAGTTGTGGAAGAGCTCGGTGATGGATTATAAGATGTGGAGGCAGAGCTTGATGATGCTATGTTGGCAGAGAGTGTTGGTATAGATCTTGGC
The DNA here is from genome assembly GCA_910589775.1 of Avena eriantha. Classification (NCBI taxonomy): domain Eukaryota; kingdom Viridiplantae; phylum Streptophyta; class Magnoliopsida; order Poales; family Poaceae; genus Avena; species Avena eriantha. The sequence continues at coordinate 445,592,109 of OU342741.1, read as the reverse complement.
ATAGATGTCGACGTGCCTATGGCGGTGAAGCTCGGTGTCCTAGGGATATTGTCTAGAATTGCGTCGTGGCACACCGTGTACCATGCCTTGACCTTGTTGCTCATCGTCGAAGTGCCTTTGCCACCTGTGAGAAAGGTCAGGTCCGTGTTCCTCTTCTTCATAGTGAAGTTGTCCTTGAATAGGTCGACCTTGATGCCTTGGTTTTGCAGTAGCTGGGTCCACCTTTCTTCAGACTTCTCTCCCTCTTGTTGGCATGGGCCTTCACAGTGGAGAATATAATTTTGCGGCCCGAAAGTTGAGACACCAAGGCAAAGTGGTACCCAAGTTGCTTTTAATCAACCGTGTTGCCTAATACATTGCAAACGTAACTATAATTTTTGATGTTCCATGCTTGGTTTTATCTACTTTCTTATGTTTTGTCCACACTTTGGAGTACTTTTCATATGATTTCTTGGACTAACCTATTAACAAGAGCCATAGTGCCAGTTGCTTGTTTTCTGCTGTTTTTGGTTCCAGAAAGTCAGAAAATGAATATTCTCGGAATTGGACCGGACAAAAGCCAAAGTCGTTATTTTCCCGGAAGATTCACGGAGCCAGAAGGAGAGACGAAGGGGGGCCACAGGGTGGCCAAACCACCCTAGGTGCAGGTACCCCAGGCCACGCCAGGGCATGTTGTGGGCCCCCTGGCCGCCCACCGACCTTGCCTCTTAGCCTATAAGATGCCTCCCGATGCAAAAACCCTAAATCGTCAAGCCTCCAGCCACGAAAAGTTCCGCAGCGCCGCTGCCATCGAAGAGGAGATTCGGGGGACAGAAAGACTCTGTTCCGGCACCCTGCCGAGACGGGGAAGTGCCCCCGGAGCCATCTCCATCGATCTCCACCACTATCTCCATCGCCATTGCTGATTCCCATGATGACGAGGGAGTAGTTATCTCTCGAGGCTAACGGTTCTATCAGTAGCTATGTGTTGATCTCTCTCTCTCTATGCATGATCTTATTGAGATCATGAGCTTTGTAATCAAGTAGATCTACCTTGCTACTCAAGTGCTTTAATAGATCTCTGCTCTCCCCATGTGTGTGAAGTTGATAGTGTGCACACCATGGTGGCACTTAGGCTAGAGATTTCAAATACTTGTTATGAGTTATATTTGGAGTTGGATGTCTCTATGAAATTGTGGTGTTTGTTGGAACCATCTAGTACTCAAGGTGACAGTGTGGGGTTATCTAGACGGGAAAAGCGAACTTTGAGGAGTGCTGTTATAGCCCTACCATGGATTAGAGTGTGCAATCGGAGAGTAGTTCACCGTAGTATCATAAAGAAGAATATATTTATATGAGAGTGTTCACTAGTGAAAGTATAATCCCTAGGCATTGTTTCTAAGCATTGAAAAACCGTTTGCTATTAGATCTATTACATGTTTGCTTGCTTCTATCTTTATTTCAGTTTTACTTTAGTCTTTTCCACACCATCAAGCTATTTTCTATCACCCTTACCACTTAAAATTGTCTATACCACTTGTATTTCACTATCTCTTCGCCGAACTAGTGCACCTATACACCTAACAAGTGTATTGGGTGTGTTGGGGACACAAGAGACTTCTTGTATCTTGATTGCAGGGTTGCTTGAGACGGGATACCTTTGACCACTTCCTCCCTAAGTTCGATAAACCTTGGGTGATCCACTTAAGGGAAAACTTTCTGCTGTTCTACAAACCTCTGCACTTGGAGGCCCAACAACTGTCTACAAGAATAGAAGTGTGTAGACATCAAGCTATTTTCTAGCACCGTTGCCGGGGAGGTAGGGTAAAAGGTACTCACATCCTCTGGTGTGAGTGCTCGAAGTTATTTCCTTTAGATTCTACCATTATATTTTTTTGTTTCTTGTTTTTTTTTCACTAGTTAGGCTTAATGGAAAACAACAACAAAAATAGAGAGCTTTATAGTATTTATCTTGAGTTAGGACATGAAGTGTTTGAAGAGAAAATTAAAAACCTTTTGAACTTTATTTGCATGCTAATAGCAATGTTATTAGTATGAATTCTTTGAACACCATTATTGCTAATGCTATGGAAAAGTCTAAGCTTGGGGAAGCTAGTTTTTATGAAGATGATCTTTTTAGTCCCCCAAGTAAGGAAGAGAAAATTTACTTTGATGATACTATACCTCCAATATATGATGATTACAATGATGAATATGATATTTTCAGTCCACCTACTATTGAGGAGAAAATTAATTATGATTATAATATGCCTCCGATATTTGATGATTATGGTGATGAGAATAAAAATGATAGCTATTTTGTTGAATTTGCTCCCACTACGATTAATAAGAATGACTATGCTTATGTGGAGAGTAATAATTATTATAAGCATGTGGCTCATGATAAGAATGTTTTATGTGATAGTTATATTGTTAATTTTATTCATGATGCTACTAAAAGTTATTATGAGAGAGGGAAACATGGTTTTATGCATCTCAATAATATTAAGTTTCCCCTCTTTATGACGAAAGTCTTGAAGTTGCACTTGTTTTGCTTTCCTATGCTTGTTGCTTCGTGCTTTCATGACTTGTTTCTTTACAAGATTACTATGCATAGGAAGGGGTTAGACTTAAATGTGCTTTGAATTTGCTTCTTGATGCTCTCTTTTACTTAAATTCATATTTCTTATGTGAGCATCTTCTCAAACTATCATGCCTAACTTAAAGGCGTTAAAGAAAAGTACTTATTGGGAGATAACCCAAAAGTTTTAGATGAGTCTTGGAAGTTATTACCTCTGTAATAACCGCTCCTTATCCTTTTTATTTGCCTTTTGTGCCAAGAGTAACCTCTAATGAGAGAGAAGTAATGATTGGGAAAGTTGCTGTCCCGAAATAGATTTTTGTGCTTCACCGTAAAAATTCGTGTAAAATCTCTATACGTCGTTTTGAGGCGTGATTTTTTTGCTTCTGACCCAGGTTGTTATATAACTTTAGTTAGTTCAACACTTTTTGATTTGAATAACATAAGGTCTTCGAAAAAATTGGTTTTTACCTACTGGTCTGTTTTGACAGATTTCTGCCATTATTTGCATTTGCTTCTTGTTGGTTCCTTTTTGAGTTCTCTTCGGGGAATTGAGATTTTTGAGGGAAGTGCTTCAGTAGCTTGTGTTTTAATGGAAGTTTTATTGGCGTTGAAACTGAACCTAAAGACTTATTATCTTGAGTGCGCTAATGTTGCTAATAAAAATTGTGTGAAGTTTTGTATGAAGAAAAAATTTCAGGTGTATGGAGAGAATGATGTAATGAGATGAAGAATGGACTAAAGCTCAAGCTTGGGGATGCTATCCCGTGTCACCCCAAGAAATATTCAAGAGGTACAAGCGTCAAAGCTTGGGGATGGCCAAGGCATCCCCTTCTTCATCAATAAAAATCCCAGGTTTCTTCCAAACGCTTTATTTTTATTGTTTCATGCACAGTTGTGTTGTTCTTAGAGCGTCGTCTTTTTCCTTTTTGTTTTGGTTTTTCGTTTGCTTTGTTTGCTTAGTTTTCTGAATAAATTGGTTGGACCCCCTCTTTCATACATTGGTTTTCAAATAGTTTGGTTTGGATTTGGAAAAGAGTAGGAAAGTTCATGCTTAAGTGGTAAAGAGAGCTTGTTTTTGACTGTGGCCTATGCTTTTTCATGCCATGCTTGATATTGTTTTTGCTTTATGCTTAGTATTCTTTGCTATAGCATGACTTGTTATAAACAATTGAGATTTCTTAATGTGCCTTTGAAGAATCATGCGTTGTTTTAGCATATTAAAGCATAGTATTGTGGTATTCTCCTTTGATGATTTATTTGGGTTGCCTTGGCGCATGCTCACACCATGTTATGACTATTGATACATTGCAACTGTATCTATAATTTTGATGTTCCATGCTTGGTTTTATCCACATTTTTGTGTTTTGTCCACACTTTTGGAGTACTTTTCATATGATTTCTTGGACTAACCTATTAACAAGAGCCACAGTGCCAGCTGCTTGTTTTCTGCTGTTTTTGGTTCCAGGAAAGTCAGAAAATGAATATTCTCAGAATTGGACGGGACAAAAGCCAAAGTGCCTATTTTTCCGGAAGTCATCAGATGTCAGACTACGAGACGGAGAGGGGCTAGAGGCCGGCCACACCACCTGGCCGCGCGGCCAGGCTTGGCCCGCGCCAGGGGGTGGTGTGGTGGCCCCTGGCACCCCCTCGGCCTCTCCTTCTGCCTATAAGATGCCCTCGGGACGAAAACCCTAAGGGCCCGATAAAAAATCCACGAAAGAGTCTGTAGCCGCCGTCATCTCCATCCCTAGATCGGGAGGGATCTGAAGCTCTTCTCGGCACCCTGCCGGAGAGGGGAATTCACCTTGGAGGCCTTCTTCATCACCATGCAAGCCTCCGATGTGATGCGTGAGTAGTTCATCCTTGGACTACGGATCCATGTAGTAGCTAGATGGCTGGTTCTCCTCCTTTGTGCTTTCATGTCTAGATCTTGTGAGCTCCGTTCATGATCAAGATCATCTATTTGTAATTCTACATGTTGTGTTTGTGGGGATCCGATGGATATTGAGATGCAATTTCAGATTTATTATTGATTCTATCATGCCTTTGTTATTTGTGATCTTGCATGCTTTCCGTTGTTAGTAACTATCTTGTCTAAGTAGATGCTAGCAACTCCAAGAGTTAGTATTTATGCTCGATAGTGGGTTCATGCCTCTGGTAATCTGGGGAAGTGACAAAAATCTCTAAGGTACTAGATGTGTTGTTGCTACTAGGGAGAAAACAACAATCCTTTGTTCATAGAACAATCGTATTGTTTACTTTACATACAGTTCGTAAAGCAATAATCTGTTGCTTGCAACTTAATACTGGAGGGGGTTCGGATGATAACCTGAAGGTGTATTATTAGTCATAGATGCAGTTGGATGGCGGTCTATGTATAATGTTGTACTGCCCAATCAAGTTCCAAAGGAGTCAAGATGATTAGTATATGCATGTATTGCTTTCTTGATTTTTGTCAATTGCCCCGTTGTAATTTGTTCACCCAACATGTTATCTATCTTAAGGAGAGCCACCTCTAGTGAACTATGGATCCCGGTCCTTTTTTCTTTACATACAATCTACAATCTTTTACTTCTTTGTGTTTACTTTCTGCAAACTTTACTTCTTTCCATTCGATACGTTTAATCCTTTGTTTTCTACAAAACACAGTGAGATTGACAACCTCATCGCAAGTTGGGGACAAAGTTCTATGGTTGTGTTGTGCAGGTCTCCACGTTGCTACTAGCACAGGTAGTGCGCCCTGCCAAGGCTTAGCTAGCAACACCTTTGGGGTGTTTCCTTGCTCCTACTGGTTCGATTAAACCTTGGTTTCATAACTGAGGGAAACTTGCTGCTGTGCTCATCATACCTTCCTCTTCGGGTTCCCAACGAGCTCTACATCAACACCGCACCAGCACTTTTCTAGGCGCCGTGCATTGAGCCATCAACTATCCCAAGTCACCATAAGCCTTTATGATCCTTTAGTTTTCAACTTGTAGTATCACTTTATGCTTTGATCAATGATGTTTTGTCACTCTACATGATTATGGCCATTATTGCTCTCTTAGTTTGTCGCTCCCAATCTTTTGTTAGCCTCCGCAACCAAGTATGAGTTCCACTCATGCATCCAACTTCCTAAACCAAGTTATTCCAAAGAGTCCACCATACCTACTACTAGCATATACTATTCCAAGTATATTCATGTTTTTATCTACCTTCCGAATTAAACTTGTTATGTGAAAATTAGTGATTAAAGATCTCACGAACTTGATGGCACACTTAACTTTTCTTGCCCTTAATAAACTTAAATCATTGTGTCGTCTATGTCGTATATGCTTGCACTTATTTGTTGGAGATTAGCAGAACCATGCTGTCATGGGGAACGCTTTCAACATTGCACTTGTACTTTGTACCTAGTTGATATCATGCTCTTTTGTCTATGGATGTCGTCGGTGTGAAATGAAAGGGGAGCTTGTAAGTCCATGGAGTTATGTATATGTGTTAGAGAAACGCCTGGGCCACTGGTCTAATCCATGCTGTCATGTGGAAACCTGCAGCGTAACCATAATGAGCTGTCTATGATGCATTCTTCTTATAAAAAAAGTCAGATTGAGAAAAAAGAGAAAAAGAAAAGAAAAAAGAGATATGAGAAAAGAGGAAAAGGAGAAAAAAGCACCATATTCCCATGGTAAATAAGCAGATTGTTGAGATGCTCGTTGTCTGCTTGCCTTGTCATTTTGATATGGGGATTCTTCCGTATCATCAGGCAAGGGGTACCCCGTTGGCGGTTCTCTATGATACACATGTACTTACGATGACCAGAACTTACTGGTGACTATACTTGAGTAGCATGAGGAGCGACCCTCGTATTCAAGGGACATGAGATTTCCAACTTATACTTTGTCAAGCATATACTCCATAGTTTGTTCACTTTAACCTTAATCACTTCAAGATGCTTATGATAGGGGCAATGAGAGCTGGAAGATATTAAGTATCATAATTTTTGGAAGCTCTTTATGAAACTTGAATATCTGCTTCCTTCTATGAAGGCCTTTCTTCCACTTTTATATTGAGTCTCCACCTTCTATATTTATGCACCTACTTTGAGAGCATAGTGGCCATTCTTAGTTCTATGTGCATTGTCCCAAGACTTGTTGATTGATGCATAGCTTTGATATTGCTTGTTTTAAACTATTTGTATCTAGTCACTCTTATAAACTTTGAAGATGTCCTTCGCATTTATGTTTGCTACTCTATGCGGGACAAGATGAATGCCACTATGCTATGTTTTCTTTATGTGAAACAAAAAAAGGTCTTGCAAAGCATTGTTATTCATGAATCTTTTGTTTGTGCCTTTTCATGTTACAACATAGTTGCTATGTCTTATTGTTAGAACTTTATCTTTCATGTTATGATTGAAGTACTATGATCCCAGCTATCAATGTTTTACAAATACTTTGATCAAGTTTATGATGGTGCATGTCACCTCAAAATTTATTCTTTCTTTTTATCACTTACCTACTCGAGGACGAGCAGGAGTTAAGCTTGGGGATGTTGATACGTTGCAAACGTATCTATAATTTTTGATGTTCCATGCTTGGTTTTATCTACTTTCTTATGTTTTGTCCACACTTTGCAGTACTTTTCATATGATTTCTTAGACTAACCTATTAACAAGAGCCACAGTGCCAGTTGCTTGTTTTTGGTTCCAGAAAGTCAGAAAATGAATATTCTCGGAATTGGACCAGACAAAAGCCAAAGTCGTTATTTTCCCGGAAGATTCACGGAGCCAGAAGGAGAGACGAAGGGGGGCCACAAGGTGGCCAAACCACCCCTAGGCGCGAGTCCCCCAGGCCGCGCTAGGGCATGGTGTGCCCCCCCTGGCCGCCCACCGACCTTGCCTTTTCGCCTATAAGATGCCTCCCGATGCAAAAACCCTAAATCGTCAAGCCTCCAGCCACGAAAAGTTCCGCAGCGCCGCCACCACCGAAGAGGAGATTCGGGGGACAGAAAGTCTCTGTTCCGGCACCCTGCCGGGACGAGGAAGTGCCCCCGGAGCCATCTCCATCGATCTCCACCACCATCTCCATCGCCATTGCTGATTCCCATGATGAGGAGGGAGTAGTTATCTCTTGAGGGTAAGGGTTCTACCGATAGCTATGTGTTCATCTATCTCTCTATGCATGATCTTATTGAGATCATGAGCTTTGTAATCAAGTAGATCTACCTTGCTACTCAAGTGCTTTAATAGATCTCTGCTCTCCCCATGTGTGTGAAGTTGACAGTGTGCACACCATGGTGACACTTAGGCTAGAGATTTCAAATACTTGTTATGAGTTATATTTGGAGTTGGATGTCTCTATGAAATTGTGGTGTTTGTTGGAACCATCTAGTGCTCAAGGTGACCGTGTGGGGTTGTCTAGACGGGAAAAGTGAACTTTGAGCTGTGCTGTTATAGCCCTACCATGGATTAGAGTGTCCAACGGGAGAGTAGTTCAGCGTAGTATCATAAAGAAGAATATATTTATATGAGAGTGTTCACTAGTGAAAGTATGATCCCTGGGCCTTGTTTCTAAGCACTGAAGCACCGTTTGCTATTATATATATTACATGTTTGCTTGCTTCTATCTTTAATTCAGTTTTACTTTAGTCTTTTCCACGCCATCAAGATATTTTCTATCACCATTACCACTTATAATTATCTATACCACTTGTATTTTACTATCTCTTCACCGAACTAGTGCACCTATACACCTAACAAGTGTATTGGGTTTGTTGGGGAGACAAGAGACTTCTTGTATCTTGATTGCAGGGTTGCTTGAGAGGGATACCTTTGACCACTTCCTCCCTGAGTTTGATAAACCTTGGGTAATCCACTTAAGGGAAACTTGCTGCTGTTCTACAAACGTCTGCGCTTGGAGGCCCAACAACTGTCTACAAGAATAGAAGTGCGTAGACATCAAGCTATTTTCTGGCGCCGTTGCCAGGGAGGTAAGGTAAAAGGTACTCACATCCTCCAGTGTGAGTGCTCGAAATTATTTCCTTTCGATTCTGAAATTTTGTCTTTTTCTTTCTTGTTTTCACTAGTTAGGCTTAATGGAAAACAACAACAAAAATAGAGAGCTTTATAGTATTTATCTTGAGTTAGGACATGAAGTGTTTGAAGAGAAAATTAAAAAACCTAAGGAACTTTATTTTCATGCTAATAGCAATGTTGTTAGTATGAATTCTTTGGACACCATTATTGCTAATGCTATGGAAAAGTCTAAGCTTGGGGAAGCTACTTTTTATGAAAATGATCTTTTTAGTTCCCCAGGTTTGGAAGATAGCTATTCTATTGCTTATGATGATACCAAACCTCCAATTTATGATGATTACAATGATGAATATGATATTTTCAGTCCACCTGAGGAGAAAATTAAATTAATATTACAATATGCCTCCTATATTTGATGATTATGGTGATGAGAATAACAATGATAGCTATTTTGTTGAATTTGCTCCCACTACAATTAATAAGAATAACTATGCTTATGTGGAGAGTAATAATGATTATATGCATGTGAATCATGATAAGAATATTTTATGTGATAGTTATATTGTTAATTTTATTCATGATGCTACTGAAAGTTATTATGAGAGAGGGAAACATGGTTTTATGTGTCTCAATAATATTAAGTTGCCCCTCTTTATATTGAAAGTCTTGAAGTTGCAATTGTTTTGTTTCCCTATGCTTGTTGCTTTGTGCTTTCATGACTTGTTTATTTACAAGATTCCTATGCATAGGAAGTGGGTTAGACTTAAATGTGTTTTGAATTTGCTTCTTGATGCTCTCTTTTACTTCAATTCATATTTGTTATGTGAGCATCTTCTCAAACTATCATGCCTAACTTAAAGGCGGTAAAGAAAAGTACTTCTTGGGAGATAACCCAATAGTTTTCTTGAGTCTTGGAAGTTATTACTTCTGTAATAACCTCTCCTTATGATTTTTATTTTGATTTTTGTGCCAAGAATTACCTCTAATGAGAGAGAAGTAATGCTTGGAAAAGTTGTTGTCCCGAAACAGATTTTTGTGCTTCACTGTAAAAATTCGTGTAAAATCTCTATATGTCGGATTGAGCTGTAATTGTTTGTTCTTCTGCCCCAGGTTATTATCCAACTTTCGTTAGTTCAACATTTTTCGATTTGAGCAACATAAGGTCTTCTAAAAAATTGGTTTTTACCTGCTGGTCTGTTTTGACAGATTTTTGTCATTATTTGTATTTGCCTCTTAATCTCTTTCTCTTTGAGTTCTCTTTGATCATTTGAACTTTTTAAAGGAAGTTATACATTAGCTTGTGTTTTAATGGAAGTTTTACTTGTGTTGGAACTGAACCAAAAGACTTATTATCTTGAGTGCACTAATGTTGCTAATGAAGATTGTGTGAAATTTTGTATGAAAGAAAATTTTCAGGTGTAGGGAAAGAATGATGTAATGAGATGAAGAATGGACAAGAGCTCAATCTTGGGGATGCCAGCCCGTGTCACCCAAGAAATATTCAAGAGGTACAAGCGTCAAAGCTTGGGTATGCCCAAGGCATCCCCTTCTTCATCAATAAAAATCTCAGGTCTTTCTAGACACTTCATTTTTATTATTTCATGCAGCGTTGTTTTATTCTTGGAGCGTATTAGTTTTTGTTTTTAGTTTTCTTTTGCTTTGTTTGCTTGAATAAGTTGGTTGTATTCTAGCACACTTCTTTTGGAGAGAGACACACCTCGTTATTCATTGCCTAGAACACTCTAGTTTTCATTCTTGTTGTTCTGTGAGTGTTCTCTTTTGCTAGCACTGTGTTTAGCCTTAGTTTTCTTGTGCTTTCAGCTTAGAACTTTTTAGTTTTTCTTTGTGGATTTGTGAGACAATCTCACTGATCTTTATTGATTATTATCTTTGTGAGTTGTTTCAAATAAGTCGATTGGTGTTGGAAAAGAGTAGGAAAGTTCATGCTTAAGCTGTATAAAAGGAGCTTGTTTTTGATTGTGACTTAGGCTTCATCATGTCATGCTTGATATTGTTTTGGCTTTATTCTTAGTGATTTTTGCTGTAGCATGACATGTTATAAAAAATTGATATTGCTTAATGTGTCTTGGAAGGATCATGTGTTGTTTTAGCATATTAAAGCATAGTATTGTGGTATTCTCCTTTGATGCTTTATTTGGATTGACTTGGCACATGCTCACACCATGTTATGACTATCCCAAGTCACCATAGCCTTTATGATCCTTTAGTTTTCAACTTGTAATATCATTTTATGCTTTGATTAATGATGTTTTGTCGCTCTGCATGATTATGGCCATTATTGCTCTCTTAGTTGGTCGCTCCCAGTCTTTTGCTAGCCCCCATAACCAAGTATGAGTTCCAGTCATGCATCCAACTCCTAAAACCAAGTTATTCCAAAGAGTCCACCATACCTACCTATTAGCATTTGCTATTCCAAGTACATTCATGTTTTTATCTACCTTCCAAATTGAACTTGTTATGTGAAAATTAGTGATTAAAGCTCTCACGAACTTGATGTCACACTTTACTTTCTTGCAATTAATAAACTTGAACCATTGTGTCATCTATGTTGTATATCCTTGCACTTATACATTGGGAATTAGCAGAACCATGCTATCATGGGGAATGCTTTCAACATTGCACTTGTACTTTGTACCTAGTTGATATCATGCTCTTTTGTCTATGGATGTCGTCGGTGTGAAATGAAAGGGGAGCTTGTAAGTCCATGGAGTTATGTATGTGTGTTAGAGAAACGCCTGGGCCGCCGGTCTAATCCATGCTGTCATGGTGGAAACCTGCAGCGTAGCCATAATAAGCTGTCTATGAAGGATTCTTCTTATAAAAAAGAGTCAGATATTGATAAAAAAGAAAAAAAAAGAAAAAAAGGAGATATGAGAAAAGAGGAAAGAGAGGAAAAAGCACCATTTTCCCATGGTAAATAAGAAGATTGCTGAGATGCTCGTTGTCTGCTTGCCTTTTCATTTTGATATGGGGATTCTTCCGTATCATCGGGCAAGGGGTACCCATTGGCGGTTCTCTATGATACACATGTACTTACTATGACAAGAACTTACCGGTAAGTAAACTTGAGTAGCATGAGGAGCGGCCCTCGTATTCAAGGGACATGAGATTTCCAACTTATACTTCGTCAAGCATATACACCATTGTTTGTTCACTTTAACCTTAATCACTTCAAGATGCTTATGATAGGGGCAATGAGAGCTGAAAGCTAAAAAGTACCATAATTTTTGGAAGCTCTTTATGAAACTTGAACCTCTACTTCCTTCTATGAAGGCCCTTCTTTTACTTTTATGTTGAGTCTCCACCTTCTATCTTTATGCACCTACTTTGAGAGCATAGTGGCCATTCTTAGTTCGTGCATTGTCCCAAGACTTGTTGATAGATGCATAACTTTGATACTGCATGTTCTTAAACTATTTGTATCTAGTCACCCTTAGAAACTTTGAAGGTGTCCTATGAATTTATGATTTGCTACTCTATGAAGGACAAGCTGAATGCCAATATGCTATGTTTTCTTTATGTGAAACAAAAAAAGGTCTTGCAAAGCATTGTTATTCATGAATCTTTTGTTTGTGCCTTTTCATGTTACAACATAGTTGCTATGTCTTATTGTTAGAACTTTATCTTTCATGCTCATGTTTACAGTACTTTGATCCCAGCTTTCAATGCTTGCAAATACTTTGATCAAGATTATGATGGTGCATGTCACCTCAAAAAAATTTCTTTCTTTTTATCACTTACCTACTCGAGGACGAGCAGGAGTTAAGCTTGGGGATGTTGATACGTTGCTAACGTATCTATAATTTTTGATGTTCCATGCATGTTTTATATCTACTTTCTTATGTTTTGTCCACACTTTGGAGTATTTCTATACACTTTCTTGGACTAACCTATTAACAAGATGCCATAGTGCCAGTTGCCTGTTTTCTTCTGTTTTTGGTTCCAGGAAAGTCAGAAAATGAATATTCTCGGAATTGGACCGGACAAAAGCCAAAGTCGTTATTTTCCCGGAATACTCACAGAGCCAGAAGGAGAGACGGATTAGGGCACGAGGGTGGGCACACCATATGGGCCTCCTGGCCGCCCACCGACCTTGCCTCTTCGCCTATAAGATGCCTCCCGATGCAAAACCTATATCTTCAAGCCTTCAGCAACGAAAAGTTCCACAGCACCGCCGCCACCGAAGGGGAGATTCAGGGGACAGAAAGTCTCTGTTCCGGCACCCTGCCGAGACGGGGAAGTGCCCCCGGAGCCATCTCCATCGATCTCCACCACCATCTCCATCACCGTTGCTGATTTCCATGATGAGGAGGGAGTAGTTCTCTCTCGAGGCTAAGGGTTCTACCGGTAGCTATGTGTTCAGCTCTCTCTCTATGCATGCTCATATTGTGATCATGAGCTTTGTAATCAAGTTGATCTACTTTGCTACTCAAGTGCTTTAATAGATCTCTGCTCTCCCCATGTGTGTGAAAGTGACAGCGTGCACACCATGGTGGCACTTAGGCTAGAGATTACAAATACTTGTTATGAGTTATATTTGGAGTTGGATGTATTTATAAAATTGTGGTGTTTGTTGGAACCATCTAGTGCTCAAGGTGACCGTGTGGGGTTGTCTAGATGGGAAAGGCTTACTTTGAGCTGTGCTGTTATAGCCCTACCATGGATTAGAGTGTCCAACCAGAGAGTAGTTCAGAGTAGTATCATAAAGAGAAGATATTTATATGAGAGTGTTCACGAGTGAAAGTATGATCTCTAGGCCATGTTTCTAAGCATTGAAACACCGTTTGCAATTAGATCTATTACACGTTTGCTTGCTTCCATCTTTATTTCAGTTTTCCTTTAGTCTCTTCCACGCCACCAAGCTATTTTCTGGCACCGTTGTCTTATATCCATACCACTTGTATTTTACTATCTCTTCGCCGAACTAGTGCACCTATACACCTGACAAGTGTATTGGGTGTGTTGGGGACACAAGAGACTTCTTGTATCTTGATTGCAGGGTTGCTTGAGAGGGATACCTTTGACCACTTCCTCCCTGAGTTTGATAAACCTTGGGTAATCCACTTAAGGGAAACTTGTTGCTGTTCTACAAACCTCTGCACTTGGAGGCTCAACAACTGTCTACAAGAATATAAGTGCGTAGACATTAGAGACTCAACATGAAAGTAAAAGAAAGGCTTTCATAGAAGGAAGTGATGGCTCAATGCACGGCACCCAGAAAAATGCTTGATGGTGGTGTTGATGTAGAGCTTGTTGGGAACCCCAAGAGGAAGGTATGATGAGCACAGCAGCATGTTTCCCTCAGTTATGAAACCAAGGTTTAATCGAACCAGTAGGAGCAAGGAAACACCTCAAAGGTGTTACTAGCTGAGCTTTGGTAGGGCGCACTACCGGTGCTAGTAGCAACGTGGAGACCTGCACAACACAACCACAGAACTTTGTCCCCAACTTGCGATGAGGTTGTCAATCTCACAGTGTTTTGCGGAAAACAAAGGATTAAACGTATCGAATGGAAAGAAGTAAAAGTTTGCAGAAAGTAAACACAAAGCAGAAACAGTTTATAGATTGTATGTAAAGTAAAGGACCGGGATCCATAGTTCACTAGAGGTGGTTCTCCTTAGATGGAAAACATGCTAGGTGAACAAATTACAGCGGGGCAATTGACAAACACCGAGAAAGCAATACATGCATATACTAATCATCTTGACTCCTTTGAGACTTGATTGGGCATTACAAAATAATACATAGACCGCCATCCAACTGTATCTATGACTAATAATCCACCTTCAGGTTATCATCCGAACTCCCTCCAGTATTAAGTTGCAAGCAACCGATTATTGCTTTCCGAACTGCGTGTAAAGTAAACAATACAATTGTTCTATGAACAAAGGATCGTTGTTTTCTCCCTAGTAGCAACAACACATCTAGTACCTTAGAGATTTCTGTCACTTCCCCAGATTACCAGAGGCATGAACCCACTATTGAGCATAAATACCAACTCTTGGAGTTGCTAGCATCTACTTGGCCAAGATAGCTACTAACAACGGAAAGCATGCAAGATCTCAAATAACAAAGACATGAGAGAATCAATAATCAATCTGAAATAGTATCTCAATATCCATCGGATCCCCGCAAACACAACATGTATGAATTACAAATAGATGATCTTGATCATGAACGGAGCTCACAAGATCTAAACATGAAAGCACAAAGGAGGAGAAACCAGCCATCTAGCTACTACGTGGATCCGTAGTCCAAGGATGAACTACTCACGCATCACACCAGAGGCTTGCATGGTGATGAAGAAGGCCTCCATGGTGAATTCCCCTCTCTGGCAGGGTGCCGGGAAGAGCTTCAGATCCCCCCCGATCTAGGGACAGAGACGATGGCGGATACAGACTCTTTCGTGGATTTTTGATCGGGTACCTAGGGTTTTTGTCCCGAGCGCAACTTATAGGCGGAAGGAGAGGCCGAGGGGGTGCTGGGGGCAGCCAGACCACCCCCTGGCGCGGGCCCGGCCTGGCCGCGTGGCCAGGTGGTGTAGCCGGCCCCAGCCCTTCTCCGTCTCGTATTCTGGCACTTGATCCCTTACGGAAAAATAGGCACTTTGGCTTTTGTCTTGTCCAATTCCGAGAATATTCATTTTCTGACTTTTCTGGAACCAAAAACAACAGAACACAGGCAGCTGGCACTGTGGCTCTTGTTAATAGGTTAGTCCAAGAAATCATAATAAAAGTACTCCAAAGTTGGAACAAAACACAAGAAAGTAGATAAAACCAAGCATGGAACATCAAAAATTATAGATACATTTGCTCGTCCTCGAGTAGGTAAGTGATAAAAAGAACTAATTTTTGAGATGACATGCACCATCAAAACTTGATGAAAGTATTTGCAAAACTCAAAGCTGGGATCATAGTACTTCAATCATAACATGAAAGACAAAGTTCTAGCAATATGCAAAGAAACTATGATGCAACATAAAAAGGTACAAACAAAAGATTCATGAATAACATGCCTTGCAAGACGTTTGTTTGTTTCACATAAAGAAAACATAACATAAAAGTATTCAGCTTGTCCCTCAATAGAGTAGCAAATATATATGCATAGGACACCTTCAAAGTTCATAAGAGTGACTAGATACAATAGTTTCAAACAAGCAATAACAAGTTATGAATCAATCAACTAGTCTTGGGACAATGCACATAGAACTAAGAATGGCCACTATGCTCTCAAAGTAGTGCATAAAGATAGAAGGTGGAGACTCAATATAATGGTGGAAGAAAAGCCTTTGTAAAAGGAAGTAGGGATTCAAGTCTCATAAAGAGATTCCAAAAATTATGGTACATATAGCTTTCAGCTCTCATTGCCCCTATCATAAGCATCTTGAAGGTGATTAAGGTTAAAGTGACACAACTAAGAGGATATGCTTGACAAGTTATAAACCGAAATCTCATGCCCCTTACTTACGAAGACCGATCCTCATGCTACTCAACTTCAGTCACGAGTAAGCTCTTGTCATTGTAAGTATATGTGTATCATTAAGAACCACCAACGGGGTACCCCTTGCACATGATAGGGGAGCTTTCCCATAATCAAAATGACAAGGCAAGTAGACAATGAGCATCTCAGCGATCTTTTTATTAGCTATTTGCATAGGTTTGTATTGAGGATGCTTCATAGAGTGCTCACTATGGTGATGCTGCAAGTTTCCACCATGATTAGGCATGGCGTAGGCTAGCAGCCCATGCGTTTCTCTAACACATATACAAACTCCATGATCTTACAAGTTCCACTTTTATTTCACACCGCCGGGATCCGTAAGCAAAAGAACATAATATCAACGGGGTACAAAGTACAAGTGCAATGTTGAAAGCGTTCCCCATGGTACATGGTTCTGCTAATTTCAACTTATAAAGCGCAAGCATATACGCAACAAAGAAGGACCCAATGGTTCAAATTTATTAGAGGCAATAAAGTAAAGTGTGCCATCAAGTTCGTGAGAGCTTTAATCACTAGTTTTCTCATAACAAGTGGAAGGTAAAAAAAGCATGAATATACTTGGAATAGCATAAGCTAGTAGGCAGGTATGGTGGACTCTTTGGAAAAACTTGGTTTAGGGAGTTGGATGCATGAGTGGAACTCATACTTGGTTGTGGAGGCTAGCAAAAGACTGGGAGCGACAAACTAAGAGAGCAATAATGGCCATAATCATGCAGAGCGACAAAACATCATTGATCAAAGCATAAAGTGATACTACAAGTTGAAAACTAAAGGATCATAAAGGCTATGGTGACTGGAGATAGTCATAACATGGTGTGAGCATGCGCCAAGTCAACCCAAATAAAGCATCAAAGGACAATACCACTATAATATGCTTTAATATGCTAAAACAACGCATGATTCATCCAAGGCACATTAAGCAATCTCAATTGTTTATAACAAGTCATGCTATAGCAAAGAATACTAAGCATAAAGCCAAAACAATATCGAGCATGGCATGACAAAGCATAGTCCACAGTCAAAAATGAGCTCTTTTTACCAGATAAGCATAAACTTTCCTACTCTTTTCCAAATCAAACCAAACTATTTGTAAACCAAAGTGTGAAAGAGGGGGTGAAACCAACTTATTTAGAAAACTAAGAAAACCAAAACGAAAACGAAAAAGAAGACGCTCCAAGAGAAACACAACTGTGCACGAAACAATAAAAATGAAGCGTTTGGAACAAACCTGGAATTTTTTATTGATGAAGAAGGGGATGCCTTGGGCATCCCCAAGCTTTGACGCTTGTACTTCTTGGATATTTCTTGGGGTGACACGCGTGGCATACCCAAGCTTGAGTTTTAGTCCATCTTTCATCTCATTACTCATTCCTTCCATACACCTGCAATTTTTCTTCATACAAAACTTCACACAATCTCATTAGCAACATTAGTGCACTTAAGATAAATAAGTCTCAAGGTTCAGTTCTAACACCAAATAAACTTCCATTAGAACACTAGCTACTGTAGCACTTCACTCAAAAAGCTTAATTCCCCAAAGTAACTCAAGAAGGAACTAACAAGAAGCAAATGCAGAAAATGGCAGAAATCTGTCAAAACAGACCAGCAGGTAAAGACGAATTTTTTCGAAGACCTTCTGTTACTCAAATCAAAAAGTGTTGAGCTAACGAAAGTTAGATAACAACCTGGGTCAGAAGCACAAAACATTACAGCTCAATCCGACGTACAGAGATCTCTCAGGAATTTTTATGGTGAAGCACAGAAATCTGTTTCGGGACAGCAACTTTCCCAATCATTACTTCACTCTCATTACAGGTTACTCTTGGCACAAAAAGCAAATAAAAAGGATAAGGAGAGGTTATTACAGAGGTAATAACTTCCAAGACTCAACTAAAACTCTTGGGTTATCTCCCAACAAGTACTTTTCTTTAACGCCTTTAAGTTAGGCATAAGAACCAAAGAAAGAATCAAGTGTTCTCAAATGAAGAAGCATTAAGACCAATACCAGAAATATTTTCAACAAGGCAAGGTATATCATCCAAATAATTTCTAGATGATCCTCTCTCAATGCTCTTAGGTTCACTATTCTCATCAAAAGGGTTTGCAGGAAAAATCCAATCAAGATTCTTTTCTATGGCATCATGTATTGCTACTAGTTTAAAGGGTATCGGTATCTTAGGTTCCTCCCCATTAGGTTCAGTTTTGTTCATCTTTTCTCGCGTACAACAACATCTACACATGAGCCTAGCATATTGAAACGTTCAAAAACTTTTCTAGCTTCCTTGGCAACATCATAGAACTCCTTAAACAAAGTTTCTAGAATAAAATCCCTCTTTTCGGGGTCCTCAATTTCTTTAAGCTTAAGAAACATTACTTGCATTAAGGGGTTGAGGTTAACAAACCTAGCTTCTAGCATGTGAATTAAAGAAGCTGCAACAATCTCAAAATTTGGAGCAAGTTCTACAAGGGATCTATCCTCAGTATCTTCATGTTTGCTAACATGATTAAAGAATTCTTCAATATTATCTTTCCCAATTATAGAACCACTACCAATTGAAAGGTCTTTCAAGGTGAAAGTAGGGATCAACATGGTGAGCTAAGGAAGGGATGATAACTAAAGGAGACTTAATTTTTTTTGGGTTTTCAAATAAGAAAGCAAGCAAGTAAAACTATTTTTTTTGTATTTTTTGAAGAACAAAACAAGCAAACAAAGCAAAAAGAAACTAAGCAAAACAAAAACAACAAAGTAAAGAGATTGGTTATGAGGGACTCCCCTTGTGAAGATGTCCTTGGCTCCACGGCAACGGTACCAGAAAAATGTTTAATGGCGTGTAGTTGACGTGGGAGTTTCTTGTTCTTTGTTCCCCGGCAACGGCGCCGGAAAAATGCTTGTTGGCTCAATACACGGCGCCCAGAAAAATGCTTGATGGCAGTGTTGATGTAGAGCTCGTTGGGAACCCCAAGAGGAAGGTATGATGAGCACAGCAGCAAGTTTCCCTCAGTTATGAAACCAAGGTTTAATCGAACCAGTAGGAGCAAGGAAACACCTCAAAGGTGTTACTAGCTGAGCTTTGGCAGGGCGCACTACCGGTGCTAGTAGCAACGTGGAGACCTGCACAACACAACCACAGAACTTTGTCCCCAACTTGCGATGAGGTTGTCAATCTCACCATGTTTTGCGGAAAACAAAGGATTAAACGTATCGAATGGAAAGAAGTAAAAGTTTGCAGAAATTAAACACAAAGCAGAAACAGTTTATAGATTGTATGTAAAGTAAAGGACCGGGATCCATAGTTCACTAGAGGTGGCTCTCCTTAGATGGAAAACATGCTGGGTGAACAAATTACAGCGGGGCAATTGACAAACACCGAGAAAGCAATACATGCATATACTAATCATCTTGACTCCTTTGAGACTTGATTGGGCATTACAACATAATACATAGACCGCCATCCAACTGTATCTATGACTAATAATCCACCTTCAGGTTATCATCCGAACCCCCTCCAGTATTAAGTTGCAAGCAACAAATTATTGCTTTACGAACTATGTGTAAAGTAAACAATACAATTGTTCTATGAACAAAGGATCATTGTTTTCTCCCTAGTAGCAACAGCACATCTAGTACCTTAGAGATTTCTGTCACTTCCCCAGATTACCAGAGGCATGAACCCACTATCGAGCATAAATACTAACTCTTGGAGTTGCTAGCATCTACTTGGCCAAGATAGCTACTAACAACGGAAAGCATGCAAGATCTCAAATAACAAAGACATGATAGAATCAATAATCAATCTGAAATAGCATCTCAATATCCATCGGATCCCCACAAACACAACATGTATGAATTACAAATAGATGATCTTGATCATGAACGGAGCTCACAAGATCTAAACATGAAAGCACAAAGGAGGAGAACCAGCCATCTAGCTACTACATGGATCCGTAGTCCAAGGATGAACTACTCACGCATCACACCGGAGGCTTGCATGGTGATGAAGAAGGCCTCCAGGGTGAATTCCCCTCTCCGGCAGGGTGCCGGGAAGAGCTTCAGATCCCCCTCGGTCTAGGGATAGAGACGACGGCGGCTACAGACTCTTTCGTGGATTTTTGATCGGGTACCTAGGGTTTTCGTCCTGAGGGCAACTTATAGGCGGAAGGAGAGGCCGAGGGGGTGCTGGGGGCGGCCAGACCACCCCCTAGCGCGGGCCAGGCCTAGCCGCGCGGCCAGGTGGTGTGGCCGGCCCCCAGCCCTTCTCCGTCTCGTATTCTGGCACTTGATCCCTTCCGGAAAAATAGGCACTCTGGCTTTTGTCCCGTCCAATTCCGAGAATATTCATTTTCTGACTTTTCTGGAACCAAAAACAACAGAAAACAGGCAGCTGGCACTGTGGCTCTTGTTAATAGGTTAGTTCAAGAAATCATAATAAAAGTACTCCAAAGTTGGAACAAAACATAAGAAAGTGGATAAAACCAAGCATGGAACATAAAAAATTATAGATACATTTGCAATGTATTAGGAAGTAGGGATTCAAGTTTCATAAAGACCTTCCAAAAATTATGGTACTTATTAGCTTTCAGCTCTCACTGCCCCTATCATAAGCATCTTTAGGTGATTAAGGTTAAAGTGACACAACTAAGAGGTTATGCTTGACGAGTCATAAGCTGAAATCTCATGCCCCTTACTTACGAAGACCAAACCTCGTGCTACTCAACTTTAGTCACAAGTAAGCTCTTGTCATTGTAAGTACATATGTATCATAGAGAACCGCCAATGGGGTACCCCTTGCACATGATATAGGAGCTATCCCATAATCAAAATGACAAGGCAAGCAGACAATGAGCATCTCAGCGATCTTTTTATTTGCTATTTGCATAGGTTTTTATTGAGGATGCTTCATAGAGTGCTCATTATGGTTATGCTGCATGTTTCCACCATGATTAGGCATGGATTAGGCTAGCGGCCCAGGTGTTTCTCTATCACAAATACAAACTCCATGATCTTACAAGTTCCCCTTTTATTTCACACCGCCGGTATCCATAAGCAAAAGAACATGATATCAACTAGGTACAATGTACAAGTGCAATGTTGAAAGCGTTCCCCATGATACATGGTTCTGCTAACTTCAACTTATAAAGCGCAAGCATATACACAACAAAGATGGATGCAATGGTTCAAGTTTATTAAGTGCAAGAAAGTAAAGTGTGCCATCAAGTTCGTGAGAGCTTTAGTCACTAGTTTTCTCATAACAAGTTTAATTCGGAAGGTAGATAAAAACATGAATATACTTGGAATAGCAAATGCTAATAGGTAGGTATGGTGGACTCTTTGGAATAACTTGGTTTTAGGAGTTGGATGCATGAGTTGAACTCATACTTGGTTATGGAAGCTAGCAAAAGACTGGGAGCGACCAACTAAGAGAGCAATAATGGCCATAATCTCGCAGAGCGACAAAACATCATTAATCAAACTATAAAGTGATACTACAAGTCAAAAACTAAAGGATCATAAAGTCTATGGTGACTTGGGATAGTCATAACATGGTGTGATCATGCGCCAAGTCAACCCAAATAAAGCATCAAAGGAGAATACCACAATTCTATGCTTTAATATGCTAAAACAACGCATGATTCTTTCAAAGGCACATTAAGTAATCTCAATTGTTTATAACAAGTCATGGTACAACAAAGATCACTAAGAATAAAGCCAAAACAATATCAAGCATGGCATGACAAAGCATAGGCCACAGTCAAAAACAAGCTCCTTTTACCACTTAAGCATGAACTTTTCCTACTCTTTTCCAATCCAAACCAAACTATTTGAAAACCAATGCATGAAAGAGGGGGTCCAACCAATTTATTCAGCAAACTAAGAAAACCAAGCAAACGAAAAAACAAAACAAAAACAGAGACGCTCCAAGAACAACACAACTGTGCATGAAACAATATAAATGAAGTGTTTGGAAGAAACCTGGGATTTTTATTGATAAAGAAGGGGATGCCTTGGGCATCCCCAAGCTTTGACGCTTTTACCTCTTCAATATTTCTTGGGGTGACAGGGGGTGGCATCCCCAAGCTTGAGCTTTAGTCCATTCTTCATCTCATTACATCATTCTCTCCATACAACTAAAACTTTTCCTTCATACAAAACTTCACACAATCTTTATTCGCAACATTAGTGCACTCAAGATAATAAGTCTTTAGGTTCAGTTTCAACACCAATAAAACTTCCATTAAAACACAAGCTACTGTAGCACTTCCCTCAAAAAGATCAATTCCCCAAAAGAACTCAAAGAGGAACCAACAAGAAGCAAATGCAAATAATGGCAGAAATCTGTCAAAACAGACCAGCAGATAAAAACCATTTTTTTCAAAGACCTTATGTTGCTCAAATCAAAATTGTTGAACTAACTAAAGTTAGATAACAACCTGGGGTAGAATCCCAAAAATTCACGCCTCAAAACGACGTACAGAGATTTTACACGAATGTTTACGGTGAAGCACAGAAATCTGTTTCGAAACACCAACTTTCCCAATCATTACTTCTCTCTCATTAGAGGTTACTATTGGCACAAAAAGCAAATAAAAAGGATAAGGAGCGGTTATTACTGAGGTAATAACTTCCAAGACTCGTCTAAAACTTTTGGGTTATCTCCCAATAAGTACTTTTCTTTAACGCCTTTAAGTTAGGCATAAGAAGCAAGAAAAAGAATCAAGTGTTCTTAAATGAAGAAGAATTAAGATTAATACTAGAAATATCTTCAATAAGGCAAGGTATCTCATCCAAATAAGTTCTAGAGGATCCTCTCTCAACGCTCTTGGGTTCACTATTTTCATCAAACGGGTTTTCGGGAACAATCCAATCAAGATTCTTTTCTATGGCTTCATGCATTGCTACAAGTTTGTAAGCTATTGGTATCTTAATTTCCTCCCCATTAGGTTCGGTTTTATTCATCTTTTCTCGTGTACCAACAACATCTACACATGAGCCTAGCATATTAAAACGTTCAAAGATTTTTCTAGATTCCTTGGCAACATCATATAATTCCTTAAGTAAAGTTTCCAGAATAAAATATCTCTTTTCAGGGTCATCAATTTCTTTAAGTTTTAGAAACATTACTTGCATTAAGGGGCTAAGGTTAACAAATCTAGCTTCCAACATGTGAACTAAAGAAGCTGCAGAATTTCATAGTTTGGAGCAAGTTCTGCAAGGGATCTGTCCTCAATATCCTCATGCTTACTAACATGATTAAAGAATTCTTCAATATTATCTTTTCCAATTATAGAGCCACTACCTATTGAAAGGTCTTTCAGGGTGAATTTAGGGATCAACATGGTGAGCTAAGGAAGAGGTAACCACTATAGAAAGACTTATTTTTTGTGTTTTAATAAATAAAGCAAACTAGTACAACTAACTTTTTGTGTTTTTGATAAAGAAACAAGCAAACAAAGCAGAAATAAACTAAGAAAAACAAAAACAACAAAGTAAAGAGATTGGTTATGAGGGACTCACCTTGTGAAGATGTCCTTGACTCACCGGCAACGGCACTAGAAAAAGTCCTTGATGACCCAAAATATATCAAGATCGTTGGGGAACCCCAAGAGGAAGGTATGATGAGCACAGTAGCAAGTTTTCCCTCAGTTATGAAACTAAGGTTTATCGAACCAGTAGGAGCAAGGAAACACCTCCAAGGTGTTGCTAGCTGGACTTTGGCAAGGCACACTATCGGCGCCAGCAGCAACGTGGAAACCTGCACAATACAACCACAGAACTTTGCCCCCAACTTATAGTGAGGTTGTCAATCTCACCGGTTTTGCTGAAAACAAAGGATTAAACATATTGTGTGGAAGAAAGTAAATGCTTGTAGAAATTAAACAGAAAACAGTAGACAGTTGTAGATTGATGGTAAAAGAAAGGACCGGGGTCCATAGTTCACTAGTGGTGGATCTCCTTAAGATAGATGACATGTTGGGTGAACAAATTACAGCGGGGCAATTGACAAACATCGAGAAAGCAATACATGCATATACTACTCATCTTGACTCCTTTGAGATTTGATTGGGCATTACAACATTATACATAGACCATAATCCAACTGCATCTATGACTAATAATCCACCTTCAGGTTATCATCCGAACCCCCTCCAATATTAAGTTGCAAGCAATAGATAATTGCATTACACATTACGTGTAAAGTAAACAATATGATTGTTCTATGAACAAAGGATTGATGTTTTCTCCCTAGTAGCTACAACACATCTAGTACCTTAGAGATTTCTGTCACTTCCCCAGATTACTAGAGGCATGAACCCACTATCGAGCATAAATACTAACTCTTGGAGTTGCTAGCATCTACTTGGCCAAGATAGCTACTAGCAACGGAAAGCATGCAAGATCACAAATAACAAAGACATGATAGACTCAATAATCAATCTGAAATAGCATATCAATATCCATCGGATCCCGGCAAACACAACATGTAGGGTTACAAATAGATGATCTTGATCATGAACGAAGCTCACAAGATCTAAACATGATAGCACAAAGGAGAAGAGCCAACCATCTAGCTACTACATGGACCCATAGTCCAAGGATGAACTACTCACACCGGAGGCTTGCATGGTGATGAAGAAGGCCTCCAGGGTGAATTCTCCCTTCCGGCAGGGTGCCGGGAAGAGCTTCAGACCCCCCGATCTAGGGATGGAGATGACGGTGGCTATAGACTCTTTCGTGGAATTTTGATCGGGCACTTAGGGTTTCTGTATCGGAGGCATCTTATAGGAGAAAGGGGAGGCCGAGGAGGTGCCCTAGGGGGCCAGACCACGCCCTGGCGCGGGCCAGACTTGGACGCGCGACTAGGTGGTGTGGCGGCCCCCTGGCCTCTCTCCGTCTCATATTCTGGCTCCGTGTCCCCCTCGGTGAAAAACTGACTTTGGCTTTTGTCCCGTCCAATTCCGAGAATATTCATTTTCTGACTTTCCTAGAACCAAAAACAACAGAAAACAGGCAGCTGGCACTATGGCTCTTGTTAATAGGTTAGTCCAAGAAAGTGTATAGAAAGTACTCCAAAGTATGGACAAAACATAAGAAAGTAGATAAAACCAAGCATGGAACATCAAAAATTATGGATACGTTTGCCCCGTATCAAGGATGTACGAGGATTGGCTTGTGGAAGACGAGAACAAGTTCATGGGATTGGACCTCGAGTACACCCTGGAGGACTTAGAGTTGGAGAATGAAGTCGTCATTATTCAACTGGCCATGAGGAAACACATCCTCGTCTACCACTACTCCTGGTTTGTAGACCCGCTCTCTTTAGTTAACCGCTTTTATGTTTTTCTCCTCTTGTTCTTTATCCATTTGCTCATCTTGTAACTACTGAATTTTATTAGGACAAAATAAATTATGACAAGGCAATGTTGAGAGTCTTGATCTTGCATTTACTAAACTTTTTAAAATTATATTCAGATGATGATCTTGCATTGACAAAACATTTGTAGTTACAAATATTGGTGATGACAAACTACATACTTTCAGGACTGATAAGAAGTGTTCGGTGCTGCGCTAGTTCCTTGTAGAAAAAGGAATTGTTTTCTGCACTATCGACAAAAGAACTGATTTTTTAAAATTTTGCCTTGAGGGAATTATAATTCATGTGCACAAGTGGATCGATATTCAGAGCCTTGTCAAGATCATAGGGGGGCTCGAGGAAGGATGGAATGGCTACACTCGCAACTAGAATCATCGATGAGTCGTACGACAGAATGAAGGCAGATTTCCCTACGGATAGCCACAATTTCTGGGAGGAGAGACCGTTGTCTAAGATAAACCTGAAGTATGCAACCATAGATGCTTACATGACCTACCAGCTATACGTTAAGATCCATTTCTTTCTACATTTCCTTGTGTTTTGCCCCAGTTGCAAGAGGGAAGACGAGCTTAGGGGAGCCCTTTGTACCAAATGCAGTATAGCTGAGTGTGACACCGCATATGCAAAGAAAATGGCTCCATCTGAAGCAGCAGACAGAGAGGATGGAGCTGAAGCATCAAATAGAGAGGCAACATCTTCCAGCGGAAACAACTAGGCCTGTGATGCACCGCACATTGTGCCACAAGATGCTCACGATAGGGAAGCCAAGGCAGATTCCAGGTGGGAAGAACTTGCATTTCGTGAGTTGTGGAAGGCCAGTAATGTAAGAAACAGCTAGAATGCTCGCAGTTTGTCTCCTAGGAATGATGGCAAGCGCCTCAAGTGGTCTGATGAGAAGTGAATTAAATTTTACTCCTTTGTGTTATGCTTCTGTTTTGTGGAACTCGGGTAGCTTGTCAAGATGGCTAGCGCCTCAAGTGAGAGATGTGAAATAAATTTTACTTCTTTGTGTTATGTTTCTGTATGTGTCTAGTAGCTTGTCAAGAGGGCATCTCGTTAACTGACAGTTTGAAAGAGTACCTTTTTCCTCTCTCGCTAACAGTTATGTTTCATTTTGCCCAAAATGGTAGCAAATCTAGAGAAGCTTCTCTCTTCGATCATTCGTTCCCTTTTCGCCCTCTTTTTGCCCGATCTGGTAGCAAATCTAGAGCAGCAAATCACACCAGGAAGAATACATTCATTCAGAAAATAAAACAAATGTAGATATAGTTGTGCACAACTAAATAGGATATAGCGATAGAAAGTAGGTTGTTTAAGGAGGTTCGATACATTCGATGCTCAGCGGCCATCACATGCAAAATATACAAAATCAAAAGAAGCTGCTTAGCAGCAGCAGCATCAGACACGTTCAACCCCTCCTTGCATGCGCCTGCGCCTACCGCTCCTCCCTCTGGCGCTTCCTCCACTTCTTGCTGCTCAGTCCCTTGATCTTGGGGGCCTTGGGCTTGATCAGAGGCATGCAACCCTCTTCGATGGCCACCCACTGGAGGTTGCGGAGGTGAATGCCGAGCGCCTGGTGTTCAGCGATGTAGGCATTGATGTTCACGGTCTAGCCGACTTTGGGGGTGCCAGAGCTCAAGTCCTCTGCATGCATCACGATGCAGTTGAAGTCCATGCCAGCGAGTCTCGTCCCGCAGAAGGGGCAACTGTAGACGCCGCCATCGAAGAAGGCGTCGTACTAGCCAGCCTGCAGCCTCCTCGGCACCTGACGAGTCTTGGTGTGCTTGGACTCGTCATCGCTGTAGACGTCGCTTCCGTACACCTATTGGAAGAAAAAAGGGAGGATTAGATGATGTAAGAAGATCGAGCAATCGAAATGCGAACAACCGAACCCTAATAAACCAAGATCTAGCATCCAACGATGGGAATAGGAGAATAACCAGGGAAGGGGAGCAAACCCTAGTTACCTCCAACCATGGGTCATCGATGGCAGTGTCGTAGGGGTTTCAGACGTGATTAAACATGACATGACCACTCGACAACTTTTTCCATGGATGGCTTCGTGTTCCTTCGTGTTCCATGTAAGTCTCGCAGAGAGAGACGTCTGTGCTGTCTCACGCTATACTGTGAAGGGTACGTCGTGTGCAACGATCCGCGTTGGATCACAGAGGATCAACGGTTGGTGCGCACGATCTGCGTGAAAACTGTGAAAACCAATCAGAGCGTAGCAGACATAGTGAGCACATGTTTGGGCTTCTACGAGAGAGAGGGCAAAACTGAGTAGTAACAAAAAACCAAGGGCAAAACTGATTAGTATAAAAAATGGAAAGTGAGTTTCTTATACAATAAAATACATCTTGGGATACATCAAATTATGCCAAGATGAAACCACTAGAGTCATTGGATGTGGTGACCAACCATTTCAAGGAACCCTACCAGCATGCTAGGATTCACCTGCAGCATGCATTCTACCACCATCTTGAAAGATGCTGCATCACCACACCCACTTGGATGTGTTGTGTGTGTATCAGTGTGCATCATTGTGGTTTTAGGAAAATAACACATGCAGTGATGCCACTCCAACATGTGGTGTCCAACCATGTCCAGGAACCCTAGCAGCATGCTGGGATTCAACTTCAACATGCATTCTACCACCATCTTGAAAGATGCTGCATCACTACTCATTGGATGTGTGTGTATCAGTGTGCATCATTATGGTTTTGGAAAAGAACATATGCAATGATGCCAGTACAACATGTGTGTTCTTTTCCTAAATGAAATGGATCCACTAGATGTCATTGCATGTGTGTTCTATTCCTAAACCACATGGATCCACTAGATGTCATTGCATGTGTGTTCTTTTCCTAAACCACATGGATCCACTAGAGTTCATTGCATCTGTGTTCTTTTCCTAAACCACATGGATCCACTAGAGTTCATTGCATGTGTGTTCTTTTCCTAAACCACATGGATCCACTCGATGCCATTGCATGTGTGTTCTTTTCAGAAAGCACATGGATCCACTAGAGTTCATTGCATGTGTGTTCTTTTCATAAACCACATGGATCCACTAGATGTCATTTCATGTGTGTTCTATTCCTAAACCACATGGATCCAATAGATGTCATTGCATGTGTGTCCTTTTCATAAACCACATGGATCCACTAGAGTTCATTGCTTGTGCGTTCTATTCCTAAACCACATGGATCCACTAATGGTGGCCGTTAGATCGAGTCTTCTAGAAGGCACGCCCCAACAAACTTGTTCTACATGACGATTCTTACATACCATTTGATCGGGGCGCTTGGATGATTGGGATGGTTCTTTGTAAGAGAGATCCGCGAGTAGGCTGTTCTGCGACATGATTGGCCATGCTTAATGTCCGCTTGCTCTAGACAAACTGGCAACACCGCACGCTCCCCTTTTCCCAGTGTCACGTATTCCGTGGGCCACCACCTGCTAGTGTCACCCCCTTTACTTCTCTTCCTCCCCATACTTCTTTGCCTCCCCCTCGAAGCCACTTTACCCACTTTTTTCCCATCCAGCCGTAGCCGCAAGCCGACGGCGCCTCTAGTGATCTCTCCCGCAACCACCCTAGTCCTCCACCCCCCTTTCGCCATGGGTTCAAGGGGAGACGGTGAGTAAACGCATCATGACGACATGGACGGTGATTTCGATGTGAGTCGTCTCATCTCTAACATATGTGGCCATTTATCTATTTTGAGCTAGATCTACTCTGATTACTCATGCATGTATGATGTGTTAGGCAAACCAGACGTTGTACGACTTCGACTATCACGGTTTAGCGGAGGAAGACAGTCCTCCGCTATGTCAACATGGATATGTGCCTGCTAAATTTGTAGCATTCGAAGGAAGAAACGCAGGCAGGAGGTTTTTAGTGTGTCAAGGACATGGTGCAATGTTGCCACACAAAAGTTGCGGTGTTGCCAAATGGGCAGATCCAGAGTGGACCAAATCGATGCAGAAAACGCTAGACAAACTATGGGATATGACTGTTGAGTTGAAAGAATCCATAGTCAGCTCACTTCTTGAGAGTGCCGAGATGAAGTATTTGACCATGCTGACACAACCAAGATTAACCGAGATCTCAGGAGGGTGCAAGACAAGGTTAGAAAAGTCGAGAAGGAGAGGGACGTGGCATTGGTCCTGAAGGCTAAAGCAGAGCAAGAACTGACTCAAGCAAGGAAAGAACTTCACCAGGACAAAGTCCTGCAGTTCACAACTACGGGTATTGACAAGTGCATGAGGATAAATGCAGAGAAACAATTGAAGCTGTACAAGGAAGATGCTAAAAGGACGGAGCAGACGGTTCGATCCTTGATCTCGCAGGAAGATGCGCATCGTGCTAAGATTAGGAAGATCAAGGAGATGTGTGATAACTAGCTCTATTTAGCTTGAGCTTCGTACCTTTTTAAGTTGTAATAGTAGTACTTGTTGACCTAGCGATCTGAACTAGTGGTGTCGGAGTCTTGGGAGAAAAAATGGTCGCCCGTTAATCTGTCTTACCCCTCCATTAATTCCTTTTGTCTGATGATGGTGGTATTGTGACTTTGGTGGTTTGTTTAAACGTAATCTAGATGGATTGTGCCACATGCAAATGACACAACCATAATTTATAAAGTGGAAGCACGTACACCCTATTACTGGAGATCTAGGAGCTTCGCTAGACGGGCTCAAAATTAGGCCAGAAAGCGGTGCTGATTTCCTCATTATCTCGGCATAATCGGTTGCCATTGTTGTTTATGTTACCATGTCATTGTGCAGCAGCTAAAATAAGTTGTTGCTTCATGGAGTGTAGTAGCTTAAATAGTTTATTTCTGTGCCACTAACATTCCATCGAATTTGGAGACCTCCTGCCCCTCAGTAATCGTGGAATCGGTGTTGCGTGTTTTCAGATAGTAGTGGCACAATCACAATTTCAGATTCAACTAGTGACTCGGCCATTTCCAAACATCAAGTCGCGGTACATTTTACTCTAAGAACGTGGGTAGATTGTTTCACCTGACAAGTTCCACGCAGAGAGCTCCAGAATTTAACCGAATTACATATATAGGTTCAAGTTCAACACATTATTATGCATCTTCATTGCCAACAACCTTCTTCCCCTGCCTGGGTGCCAATCCTTCACGTCCACTGGCTTCTTCATTTCCTTCCTTCTTCCTCTTCCTCGGTGCCAATTTTCTTAGCTTCACGTACTCTACATTGCCGGGACAATCAGCACCAGAATCGTGTCCAACATCATCACTCCACTCTTTTTTATTTTCTTCCTGCAGCTAAATGACTGACACGGCAGTCATGTTTCTAACCTTGCAGCGCTTCCTGCCAAAGAAACATGACTGTTCCATAACTGCCTAATATCTACAGAGTAAAAAAACAAAAATTACAATTCAGCACAAACATGCGAACCCCAAGAGACGTTTGCTTACCAGGAGCTAATTGGGTTCGAGCGACCACCTTGTCCAAGAATAGCAAGGCGACTCCTAGTTGCAGCAGCTTCCACATCCAGTACATCACAATTCAGCGTAAACATGCAAGCCGAAGCATACCTTTTCATCAACCCAATTAGTTGTCTGTCACACGTTAGAGGAACCATGATGCCTCATTCATCCATGAAGCTGAACTTTGCAGTCTGCTTCGGCCCTATTTCAACATGTTTACGCAAAGCATCAACCATACCAGGGATAGTGCAGATTCGCGCAGGCGCTTCTTCCATCGTGAGATAATGGTGTCCAGACCACTTGCCCTTCACCCCTTCTAATTTAGAGTCGTAGCTAAAGAGGGCTACCATAACTAGGTAAGGGTGGTCCACAGAGATCCCACTTGACAGAAAACTATGGACAAAAAATGTTTGTCAGCGTTGGGCTAGCTAAAAAAATCTAGGTTCAATAGGCAGCTAGCAGTTATAATTAGTGCGAATAGCAAAGAGAAGATTAGCTCACCCGCATGTAGCCAGAACTTCTTCCTCCTTGGTAGTAGGATCTGCCATCCTCCGTGCTGCTCGGCTCATTGGTGGCGGAGGCGGGCTAGAGCCTCGCAATAGTGGCTACGACATGCGGCATTGGAGCTCGAGATCAATGAATGGGCACATCAACTTGGTGCCAGAAGTCAAATGTCCAAAGGGATCGTTCTGCTTGGAGGGTGGATTTCGATGCCACCGGTGCTAGGGGAAAGGAGGGAGTGGATTTTTGAAATTGTTCAATGCACCAAGCCCCTTAGTTCCTCGATTTTCCTAAGAGGTTGTCGCGTTGACGCTTGCGTCACGGACAGATCAACGACATGTGGGTCCCGACCGTCTACTTCACGGGGAAGTTTAACGGAATGTTTGAATTTGGTAGGGGTGAGATGAGTTTGCCTCGAAATGGCCCCTCTCAGTAGTTGGCAGCCTAACTTTGCGAAACGCGGCAATTACAGGCAACTTGGATACCGCGATGCACTCGCCCGAGAACTTTCTGGCCGCAAACCAATAAGCCCTTCGCAGCGGCCATGCACTTCTCGATCGATGCATGAAGCCGTTCAGTAGGCGGACCCATAGACTCCAGCGCCTTGGACTTCTTCTGGCCGAGCTCTAGCCGTCCTTCAGTGGAAGCTGGGGGTGGCGCTTCGAGGTTGTAGATGGCGTCCTTGGACTTGGTGAGTGGCACACGAGTGTTCTCCCACTTTTGGCAATGCTCGATTCTATGCAACACATGGTGGAACTTGAACTCGGTCTTGGTTTTGTTGCGGTACACTGATGTCTACAAGTGCACAGACCGTTTGTAGCTAGTTTCGAAGTTCAGATATCAATCCCATAGGGAGCCCAAAGGTAAGTGTTTATGGGTGAAGTCTATGTCACACCCGAAGTTGTCACAGGTCTTCGAGTAAATTGACTGCAAGTGTTGAAATAAGGAATTGGGTTTTGATTAAATGAGATGTATTTAAATAGAACTAAAATGTAAACTTCAGAAATGTAAAGCATAAAAGTAAAGAACGACTTAATTGTTTGTTGTTTCCTGCAGATGGCAAAAGAATGCGCGGGGAGATTCAATTCATGGTGATAGTGACTGTGCCAGGTGGACTAATGATAAATGTAACAATTATAATCTTATAAATATATGTGTAGGCGAGCAACCCATAATTAGCCGGAACTCCTCTTGGTAGATTTCATCCCAACTTCAATAATCCTACTAGCCTGTTACCAAAACCATGGTCAGACACTAGACAATTAAGACCCTTCATGTCGCTTAGCGATTAAGCTCCTTGGATCAGACTAATGCAATAGGCACGGTGGTTCCTCGTTATCCTCGAGTTTACTAGTTTTCCATTGACATCCCCGTGTCACCCGAGGGTCGCCGGTCCACTAGCGAACAAGATCTTATCTGTGTAGAACAAAGCATCATGTTGTCTGGGCCCTTAATTGGACAACACGCATTAGGCATCCCACAGATAGTCAAGCACACATAGTATAGTAATTAGAATCAATCACAAACTAATAGAAAATATATGAAGGCACATCACATCTCACCAATCCCTACATCTCCCACGCCCAACGAAATTACTTACACATGAGAGAAGAACGGATCATCAATATAATCAAATAAAGGGAATTCGTATTTATATTACCGTGGAGATCCACAATAAGAACAGAAAAATATCCAACACAATTCAAGATGGGAAGAACAATCTCAAACCCTTGTCTTGCAAGGTGGAGATCCCTCTCTCTCTCTCTCTCTCTCAAGTACAAGTAGTGGCTATGGGGGTGTATTGGCTAGGAGGTTGAAGATTGTGGAGCGAGCTGAAGAACATCTTCTTCTTCTCCAGATCTCTTCTTTGTCCCTTCTAGATGGTATGGCGGCTGCTGCATTGTGTTTTCGACCTCGGTCCCATCATGGAAGTTGTCCCTTTTGACAAGACAGAGGCGGCGACAACTATACGCAGGAACTATACGGCCAAAAAAATATTCCTGCCGTATAGTTGCTCGTTAAAGCCTCTGTGTGCTCCCCTCGAGTGCTTCCAAAGAGAGACTTGCGTGTTTTCTCTAGAATATTGTGTTTCTCTAGCTAACACCTTCTGTTGACATTCAGAACCTGAAACACACATTAAAAACCAAGTTTTCTTTGCTAACAAAGTATTAGCGTTAGGTAAAGCCAGAAAACAATCAAAATCGGGAGAAAACCATCAATAAAAGCCATCAAAAAATGTGTCGAATCTCACAGCTATCATACACGCCGAGAGCATGAACTAGCTGGAAAAAATGGTGAAGGATCAGTCGCAAACACGACATGAACTCGTTATGGTTCAGTCACAAACATGGCATTAACATGGCGAATTGCTTTACCTTGTTGTCCATGTTGGCACTGCTTATGGGTTTGTTGCATACGAAACAAAAAATCCTATGGTTGCAATTGCCAAGATCAAATGTAGGCAATACTTTTAACGGTTTTAGAAGGACTCACCCTCTAAGACCGAAAGCAGGATAATGTTCCCGCAAACAAACATGGTTGATGTAGAATGTACACGTTCGTCCTTGAAGTTCGTGAAGATGACCAGCGCCACAATTGGGCAGCGCTTCCGTAATCGATCACACGTCCAACATGACGACGACCTCCATCCCTTGGTCCAATTGGGCAGCGGAAGCAGCGGATCCTCGAAAACTCCAGCAACACTATGACATGGTGGTGGTGGTGGTGGATAAATTCTTGAGCAGGGCTTCGCCTAAGCACCATACTTGTGATAGTGAATCAGCTAGCAAGGGGAGACAATTTGAGAGAGATGGAATGGTGTGTTGAGAGGGGGTATCCACCTCCTCCTTTTATAGGAGAGGCAGGCTGTGCCCAAAGGGCATGCACCAGGTCCTAGTGGTGCCCCCACATCTCCCCTCTTGATGGTAGTGGAGCCTCCACTCACAAAAAACAAATGGTCACCATAATTCCATTAATTCTCCACTAAAAACCAAATGTCTTCCATTAAAACACTTTTGATTCACTTGGTTTAATGCCACTCAAATTAATGAACAGTTCATTTAATGAGTACTTCATTTAATGAACACTTCACTGACTGAACACATTAACAATTCATTCCCTTGCACTATTTTGATACAACAAAACTATTCCAGCAGTTTTATCAAAACAGTTTCTGCGTTGTCCAGCATTTTATCTGGTGTTCTGTATCCACTAAAAACCGTTTATGAGACTTAAGTGTGTCACCCTACAGTTCGTGAACAATGTGAACATAGTCGAGACTCCTCTTCGATTAATAATCATTAGAGGGATCTAGAGATCCAAAATGACTCCCACTTACTCAAGGATGAACTAGTGATCGTGTGAACCTTTTTGTAGTAACCAATTCCTTTTATATCGTGGTATTTACTTTTATGAGATCCGATCATTTGGTATCATCCATACCTAGTTCAATCTCGTTACTGACAAGTACTCTTTTACTTGTTTCGTGATATAACATTCTCATGAGCCAGTCATGTGCTTGCAAGCGGTGTCAATGTGATATCACCGAGAGGGCCCATAGTATATCTCTCCATCATGAGGATGTACAAATCCCACTCTTGATCCACGAGCCTCAACTAACACTTTCTAAGTATCCAACAACATCTTTATAATCACCCTATTACGATGTGACGTTTGATGGAATCAAAAGTACTCTTCCAGTGTTTGTGATTGACGTGGTCTCATGCTCTAAGGATCAGTGTTACTTAGTGTGAGATTGATATAGCAACATAAACTTTGATTAAATGATTGTATTGCTATACTTACTGTGGGTGTATGTTCATCACATCATTCTCCAATGATATTACCTTGTTATTAACAACATCCGATGTTCATGATCAAGAAACCTTGCTCATCTATTAATCAACAAGCTAGTGTAATGAGAGACATTACTAGGAACCTTTTCTTTGTTTATTAAACACACATGTATTAACGTTTCCGGTTAACAAAATTAGAGCATGAGAAATAAACATTTATCATAAACATGGAATAATATAATAACCAATTTATTATTGCCTCTCGGGCATATTCCCTTCAGTCTCTCACTTGCACTAGAGTCAATAATCTAGTTTATACTTGCGCATGAAACACCTATGACATTCAGGTGTTATCCATACGCATTGCTAGTGGTAAACTTAATCTCCAGATCTGACACTTTCCGTTCTGCATCTCTACGCATCACTCATTCTCAAATGAGATGGCATTGTATAAATTTACTCCTTTTGGTGAGACCTCGGTTCCTTGAGCTGAAAACATGTTAACACTATTGTCATACAATAGATCTTCATAGTACTAGCCCACTTGGAACTACACCTAGTTTTATAAGAGACTTCTTGACACAAATGCCCTCCAACACTGCTACTAGAGTAGTCTTATACTTAGCCCTTTGTTGTAGTATTCGTCAAAATACTTAACCTTTCTGGAACCCATCCAAATCTGTCATGGAACTTTCTTCCATCAAATTGTGCTACCTTAACCCATGGCCTAAATTGAGATAAACTTAATTTGTATCTTATGACAAAACTAGTATCAATGTAACATTATACAAAGAACTATTTGTCACCTCTACATACATAATATATTATTAGTACTTCCAAAGCACATAAGGATATCCTACTATTATCTAGCGATCATCTTATAAATCACTCTGATATATGCTCATAACATTTAG
Source organism: Avena eriantha (assembly GCA_910589775.1). NCBI lineage: Eukaryota > Viridiplantae > Streptophyta > Magnoliopsida > Poales > Poaceae > Avena > Avena eriantha. Next base: position 445,555,970 of record OU342741.1, on the reverse strand, counting down.
AGCATATGGCATATCTAGATATGTAGTTATCACAGTATTCATGGTTGATCAAATCATTCATGTGGTTTCACTCACAATGTGTCAAAACACTTGAATCTTGCTTCAACCTCTTCCATGCGGAAAGAACCTTTCTCGTCATTTCCATATTGAAATTCATTCAATATTTCATCTATGTACATCAACACAACCATATTATCATCTCAATCTATCTACGTAGACATTAATGTCCAATATTCTGGTTTTGCCTAAATCTTTCATTTAAATCTAATTTTAATGAAATCCTTAACTTGTGTCAATAAAAGATACATCATTTACAATCAACAATATGTCTTATACATAATATATTAGAAATATTTCTCATCTCTCCCACTTAATTGCTTGCAAATGCAAGCATCTTCATCATCTCCAATGAAATTAAACCTTTTAACAATTTCATCATGGTGAAGATTCTAACTCCGCTATGCTTACTTCAACCATAGAAGTTTACATGCCTTTTTAGCATCCTTTGATTTAACAAAACCCTTTGGACCATGGCATGTACACATCCTAGGTAACCATTCTATTATAAGAAATTTGTTTTGTTTGTTCAACTACCAGTTCAAACTAAATATCGCAAAGGCAGATAAAATATTGTCATAGTTAAATCCTTGAACATAATTGTAAAACTATTTTAACGATATGTCAACCATTTCATAGATGTGAAAACATACATGTCTATTTATTTATAGATCCAAACACGACCGATAGACGTCATGCCTTCCGGAGGGTCTTCCAAGTTTAGAAACTTATTTCTCGTGTATGGAAACTATCACATATTTTATGACTTCTAGTCATTTGATGGGGTCAGGGCCCATCATCGCTTATTTGCATGTAGTCAGTTCATTATTGTCAAATAATAATGATTTGATCTCAAATATTACTATTTTATTGTTTATCCGACCTACATGGTTCAATTTGAACTTAGATATTTGTGACCAGAACCTTTGAGGCATGAGAGCCATGAGCATTGTGGATTCCTCCGGGACAGTTCCCGATGTTGTGCAACTCAGCACATATATCTAAGGTTTAATAACCTTATCAAAGTTCTATTGTCCTCCCACTTAACTTTCTGCGGAAAATTCCTTCTCAAGAAATTTGATGTTTCTAAGTGATAAACACTTTTGTCTTCGATGTTATGGAGGAACACCAAATGGGTATTTGGGATAACCAAGAAATACGTGCTCATCCAACTTTGGTTGTAAACATTTTACTTATGCCTAGCATACCAAAATTTTAAAAAAGACAACTTGGGTTTTATCCCAAACCATAACTCATATGGTGTCATTTTAAAGGATCATGATGGAGCTCTTTCCAGTGTAAAAGTCGTAGTCACTAAAGCTTAAACTTTAAAATATAAAGGCAGTTTCATAGATGGCACCTTGATTCTACCATGTCAAACAAGGTTTGATTACATTTCCCGAACACTCCATACTCCTATGGTGTTTTGGGAAACGCAGGTCTACAGAATGATTCCTCAACTCTTAGGCGTTTCCTAAACTTGTGACTCAAATATATTCCTTTATGATCCAACCATAAATTATTTATTGTCTTGTTACAATGATTTTCCACTTCATCTTGAAATTATTTGAACATTTTCAAATGTTTCATACTTCTCCCTTATTAAGTAAGTATACATATATATTTACTAAAATCTTTGTTTAAAGTATATGAAGTTGAAATATTCACCACACATAGCTACACATAATGGACTATATACATAAACATGCACAATGTCCAACAAGTTAGTCGTTCGTTCTTATTTTGGCCTATGAACAAAATTTAAATCATTTCTAGGAAAATCTCACAAGCGTCAGTTTGTTGTAAATATGTCCTAGAGACAAATAATAATATGGATTATTATCATATTTCACAAAGTTTATAATTAGGTTTTATATCATGCTATAACTATATTGATAGGAAACATCAATACAAGTATGATATGTAAACAACCAGGAGTTCCCGGTGAAACTCTAGTCACAGGTTCATTGGTCAATAGATGATCGAGGTTTCCTGATCATGTGGCATTTATGCCAATTGACAATGGAGTCAGTAGAATGATCAACATGGTGACTTGTTCCTCAGACTGTGAGACCGTATTTAATCACTATCGCCTGAGAGTGCCTTGTTCACATCAAACGTCACTCGGTAAAACGGTGATCATAAAGGTGTGTTCAGATATATCAAAGGGCAAGTATAGGTGTATGTGTCAGGAGCGGTATTTGTCCATCCGCATGACAGAAAGATACTATAGTCCCACTCAGAGAAGTTATACCATAAGGTGCACAGTGTGTGACTAGGTCACAGAGATATCACTTGTCAGAACGAGTTAAGTAGAATTTGTCGGTAACGAGATTGAACCCAACATGGCGATGTATTTGATCAGACCTCGGACAATGCAAGCATCGCATAGGCAAAAGGAATATGACACAACATTGATGGTTCAACGACAAAGATTTCGTAGAATGCACATGGGTCATTACGGGCATCCAGGTCCCATTGATGATCATTGGTCCATGAGGGGTCTCGACCATGTCTGCAGTGTTCCTGAACCGTAGGGTAACACACTTAAGGGCTTGATGATGCTCGGAGATCGTTTTGGTATCATCAGAATTATCAAAGAAAAGAGAGTGAGAAATCGGAAGGGTTCCGAGAAGGTCCGGAGGATGTCCGGAGTGGGATGGAAGGAGTTCCATAGTCACGGGAATTAAATAATATGTGAATATATAGGTTAAATATTGATTTAATCATTTATTTTAATAAAATAAAAAGGAATTAAAAAGGTTAAATTCCCTATTGGGCCAATTCCCTAAGGGGAAGGGCCCATAAGGGGAAAACCAAAAGGAAGGAGGAAGGGGAGGTGGCCGACTGGGCCCTAGGGCACCCGCGCGGGGCCCATAGGTGCTTGGCCGACCGACCAAGTCTCTCCCCCTCCACTCCTTTGTTTAGTACCACATGGCTAGGGCAAAGGGCTTTGGGGTCCCCTTCCCCCTATATAATAAAAGGCATATGGAGGAAATTAGATGATCAAAAAATAATAATAAGCTTCCAGCCGCCTCCCCTCCCCCTCTCTCTCTACCAAGATTGCCATCCCAAGTCTGGACTGCGCGAACGGGGGACTTCTTCATTGCGGAGCACCATCATGTTGAGGGGTTTGGGATCCAGAAGATCTACTTCTGCAATCTATGCTAGATCAGAGGAGCGGGAGTCATCGTCAACGACTAGAAATGTGCGACTCCCTTAGAGGTTCTGCACTTGCAGCACTAGGAGTTGTCGAAACCGCCAGAGCCTTCAGAGTTCAGAATGACCCTGAGGCCTGCATCGGTACGACTATATCATCAACACTTTCCCGAGTGATAATGTTTTTCGTAACGGTAAGATTTCAAAAAGGCCCTTCTGTTACTGCATTACTAAATATAGATCCTGGCATTAGGGTTCTTGGCGTAGGATATTGTTTTCAGGCGCACAACCCCAATAGTGGTATTAGAGCTAGATCTATGCATAGTATTGCTAGTATAGGTAGAACATGAGCTGTAGCATGTGGGTGTTGATTTTATAATTGTTACCCTCTCACATATACTTGCGCATACTGCAGTAATGCTTGATGGAGATGCCCCAACCGACATTACCGGTCCACCAGTGTAAGTGGATTTGGGGGGTGTGTGTCTCTCTCACATTAGTTGGTACGCCATTTACAATGGTGGGTCGTGACATGGGTGTAATAGAGAAAATTATTTAATCAACGTTGTGGTTGAAGTTCGTAGGTAAGAATGGTTCTTGCGCGAAAGCCTTAACAACCACATAAAACAAGCAACGATAAAGTAGAAGCGTCTAACTTTATTTTGCAGGGGTATTGTGATGTGATATGCTCATAGTTAAGGTAAAATAGTTTATCTTCTGTTTCTAAGTAGTAGTAACGGTCATCATGATGGTGGACTACAAGCCGGACCCGGAGGCGCGGGATGGAGATCGTGGCACGAAGGACCATATCGCATTGCATTTACATTTGATTTTTATTGTTTGCATCTTGTTTTGTGTAAGTATTAGATACTCGACGGTAGCATAAATAAGATGATCCCTAACACATAATACCAACAAAAGTGTTCTCCCTTAATGTGCACCACCAAGAAAGTTTTCCGTTATGATTCACTGATGACTCTAAGTGCACAGATCGTTTGTAGCTAGTTTCGAAATAAAGATATCGATCCCATATGGAGAACGAGTCTGAAATCTAATGATTCTTGAAATAAATATTACAATAGAAATGCTAGATAAAGTTCTAAGTGACAAGATAAAATGCGAGTATTGTGTAAAAAGGTGTTTTTGGGTTTTAGGTATAAGAGCAATAGTAAAGTAAAGTAAAATAGCTGAATACAGAAAATAAGTATCGTGTATGTAAGAGAGACTGGAACTGCAGTAAGGGAAAAGAGTTCTCAGGGAGTGGTGGATACACCACTAGTATTGTAAGGAGCTAAGATAAAGATTATCATCATAAACATTCTTAACTATGTATGTGTGGGAGGAACTCTGTATTTGGACAAATAGGCAGCAACCGCTGCTCACATCATCCTCATAACCACATCAGTTAGCAATCGACATCAATCTAATTACTACGCTATTAAGGGACGTAATCCCGTAGGACGTATCCCATGACATGGATAATGTTCCATGAGTTTCCTCGGTTTCCCAAGTTGATACGTAAGGGGTGCCAATAGCTTTATAGTCACTATAAGTGATAGCACACCTCCTTCTACCAATAGGTAGTTTCCTCCATCAAGTCCCCATGAGAGGCAAATATTCAGAGGTCGACTTCTCTTAACATCAAGATGTAAAAAAACCTAACACATGACCACAGCGATGAATATCATAATAGACTTTATCTTATTTCAATCTCATACTAGGCTTTCTCCATCTCCCCAAGAACTAATGATCTACTCAGACATGGAGGCAATCAACATTATGGCAATAATAATGGAATATATCATAGATGAATAGTACTTGTATAAATCCACAATGAGTACGGAAATTACAACAAGATGTAGATGGGATGGATGGAGATGGTGGTGATGCAGTGGTGGATGACGAAGATCGATGCCTTAGCCTCCCGGATCTGCACAGGGCGAAGATGAATCCTTGGTGGATGAGTTCCCCTTCTAGATGCCTTCCAGAGGTGAAGTTTCGGCGATTTCTAGGTGTTCTGTATTTCGTCTTCCTGAACCAGTTGCACGGGGTGAAACTATCTGAGGAGGCGGAGGCGGTGCCAACTATACGGCCGGAGCTATACGGCTAGAAAATTTGCTCCGGTCGTATACTTGGTCGTTGAACTCTCTGCCTTCGTTGTTCGCTTTTGGTTTTCTTCTGGTATTATTAATATTTCCCAAATAAGCGATTTACGTTGTTTTTGGCTCCTTTTCTCCTCAGTACAACTACTCCAAGAATTATATCCATTGGATCCATAATCTGTCCTGATCCTGGTGTAAACAAACATAAAATGTGTGCGCGAGCGCCGTAAATTGCCAAGATCCTACATCTACAATGCAAAATAATAATGTAAAGCATAATGCAAATATGCACTCATCAACTTCCCCAATATTAGACTCCTGCTCGTCCCAAGCAAGTTAGCTTAATTGATGTGATCCTCATATTCATGAAGCTGAGTCGATAAAATAAATGAGACAGATGCAACATGTGTTTATCATATATGATACATGGGAATAAGTTAATGAATAGTACCTTACTCGAACCATTTGAATAGTATTATCAGGCTTCCACACCTTAGTGATCAATAGTTCATAAAATATGAATCTCAACATAATGTAAAAGTAGTCGGTTCAACCAAATGAGTTAGCGAGGTACTCCCAAGTGTTTTTAGGATCATCGTATTCACTTGGGATTCAATATCTCAAAAGTGTCTGTTTGTCATACTACAATACAGTGGTATATGCCTACTTGCTCTTTGCACACTCGCCCTTTTTCTTCTTTCTTTTCTTTCTTTCGAATATATATGCTCACACTTTTGTTTAAGTGTTGTGCAAAGAAGCTAGCCATACATTCCACTTCATGTAGGAATTCAAAGTTTAACGATCTAAATTATCAAATTCCAATTGTATATGAAGCATTCTTATGACTTGAAGATTCTACCTCGACCTTTTCTCACTCTTATTTGATAGCACTTTCATTCTCCTTTGTTCAAGGTTTCTTTTTCAACTTAACTGAATAAATAATTTTTCTTTGTAAATCAAACCATAGACTTACAACATATTGACCAAATTATCTTTAGGTGTTCCATTAATACCAATGGTGTGGAAGACTCCTATTGCTATCATCAAGTGCAAGTAAAATTATACTCAAGCCATTCATATATCATTAAAGCAAACACAAACTCAATATTGCTCCATATATAATAATAAACTCGGAATTTCATAAAAGGGATTGACTATTCCTGAAGGGAATTCTAATGATGCAAACTTTATTGCTAGTTTGAACTAATGTAAAAATAGTAATAATAAGAACTTATAGGATGGGTTACAAGGTCTTAAAGATCTCCCCAATCTTGGAATCAAGCCAGACGGGTTTGATACCGTGATTGTTGTAGATCACTTTGGCGCCATGGCATGCAACACCGCGCTGTGTAGCTTCTTGTTGGTCTCCTATAAAGCAGTTATGTGGCCGTAGCACATGCGCAGATTAGATTGTAGAATGTCCACTCTATCCACGAGTTTAGTCACCAATGGAAGGAGGTCTTCCTTCTTCTCCATCTCATTGAGACGGTGACGAACTTCAACGAGATGGAGTAGCTCCTGCTTCTGATATATCTCTAGTGCCCGCATGTGATCCCTAGTCCTAGGGATAGCTTCCTCTTCCTCATCCATAATTGATGGATCGGGGAAGTGGAAACCGTACCTCCACTCTTCTTGAGGCTTAACCTTCATACGAGCACCAATGGTTGGCTTCGAGAGTGGTGTCTTCGCTCCATTGCTAGCACCTGCACCAATATTAGATAATTCCTTACGCTTGTGTGGTATTGGATCCGTGGAGATGAACTTGACCGTCTCCACACACCCTTTTCCATGTGGCTTGTGATCACCGCCCAATCGATCTCCGGTGGATGATAGATGTCACGGCGGATGTAGACGTCAACCACGTCATCATCAGAATCATTGTTGAAGTAGCTTGGCTCGACGTACTCCTTGTACCTCGGGCTAAACTTCTCCACCTCCTCGCAATCGTCCTCCATGGATGGGATGCTAGAGCGGTCCCTGGAAGGAGCAATGAGTCCCATGGGTTTTTCATGGCCTGGGACGGGGTAGCGCATTTCTAGATTGGTTCCTGTTGATTATGATTTAGAGAGAGAGACAATGGCATTATATAAGGGGGGGTCAGAGGTCGGTAAAACTCGCGAAAAATACCAAATTTTCGTCCAAGAAAAGAATCTTAACGAAACAGGGAAACAAATCACGTATTTGGAAGTGTCCTACCGTAACGACCAACTATACGGGCACGGCTCGTATAGCTCCGGCCGTATAGTTGGTTCCGGGCAGATATTTCCAAATATCTCGAGTCTAGGTCGATTAAATCATGACTCAGAACCGACAATAACGTTTTTTCATTGATTTACGAAAAGTCAAACGAAAAGTGTCTGAGATTTTAGCGTCCAACTATAGTTGCGACCGTATAGATACAGACACCAAAAAGCAAAACTATCAGAGAGTTTAACGACGAACTATACGGCCGGAATTTTTGCTCCGGTCATATAGTTGCGACCGTATAGGCTTAGATGTCGAAAACAATTTCACGAAGATGATACAGAGAGTTTAACGACCAACTTTACGGCGGGAGCTTCCTCTCCGGTCGTATAGTTCCGCCCGTATAGTTGGTAAAAGCCCTCTAAAACTTCAGAAAACACAAGGAATTCAAAGGCAGAATTTTCAAAAGTAAAAATCATGAAACCAAATCACATATTTGGGTAAGAACACTTACCTTGCATTTACCTTTTGTTTATTCGGGAGTAAATAACTCCTCCAACAGCAAAGAGTTCTTCTCTCTTGGAGGAATTGACCTTACTTCATTAAACAATTCTCGTAAACAAAAATCACCAGGAGAAAAGTTCCTCTCAACAAGATTGGTGTCTTGCTGGGCAAACATGGATACTGCATCTAATATCTTTATTTCTCGCCTCTGCATGATCTGCAACTCAAATTCTTGAAGTGAAAGAATCCAACGGATCAGTCTTGGCTTATGGTCTTTCCTCTCAAGGAGTTCTTTTAAGCCATCATGATCCGTGTGAACTCTTACCTTTGCATCAACTAAATAGGAACGAAATTTATCACAAGAGAAAAATATAGCAAAAAGTTCCTTTTCTTCCTTAGGGTAATTATTTTGAGCACCATTAAGAGTTCTACTAGCATGATGTATAATATTAAATCTACGACCAATATGTTGTCCCAGAGTTACTCCTACAACATCATTACTAGCTTCACATATTAAGTCAAAGGTTGTATCCCAGATAGGTGGTTTAATGATGGGAACACGAGATAAAGCATTTTTGAGTTTATCAAAGGCTTCAAGACACTTTCCATCAAAATTAAATCTTACTCCCTTTTGTAGGATGTTAGTCAAAGGTTTAAATATTCCAGATAAATTTCTAATGAACCTTCTATAAAAAACCACATGACCAAGGAAACTTCTTATACCTTTAATATCCCTAGGTTGTGGAATTCTCTCTATTGCCTCAACCTTAGCTCTATCAACTTCAATTCCCTTACCTAATACCTTGTGTCCAAGGACTATACCTTCCTTGACCATTAAATGGCATTTCTCCCAGTTTAGAACAAGATTAGTTTCTTCACAATGCTGCAAAACTCTTTTGAGATTATCCAAGCAACTAGTAAACGAAGTTCCATAGACAGAAAAGTTATCCATAAATACTTCCATTATAAGTTCTATAAAATCCGCAAAAATAGCAGCCATGCATCTTTGAAAAGTAGCTCGAGCATTACATAAACCAAAAGGCATACGTCGGTAAGCATGTAAACCATAAGGACTAATAAAAGTTGTTTTAAGTTGGTCATCCGTATTAACAGCTATTTGAGAAAAACCAGAGTATCCGTCCAAGTAACAAAAATGAGTATGGTTTGCTAACCTTTACAAAGTTTGATCTATGAATGGTAAAGGATAGTGATCTTTCCTAGTTTCTTTATTTAATTTGCCGAAGTATATGACATACTATGCCCAACAATAGTTCTAGTAGGTATCATTCATTGTTTTCATTAGGAACAAGAGTAAAACCACCCTTCTTAGGGACACAATGAGCATGACTTACCCATTCACTTTCTTTAACAGGACAAATTATACCTGCATCTAGTAGGCGTACAATTTCTTTTATTACCACTTCTTTCATTTTAGGCTTCACTCTTCTATTAAATTCAACAACTGGTTTAGCACCTTCTACCATGAATATTCGATGGACGGCTATCATGGGACTGATGCCCTTTAGGTCATCCATTGAGTACCCAAAGGCCTTGCGATGCTCCTTAAGTATCTTCATAAGTTCTTCTTCTTCTCTTGAAAGTTTAGCACTAATAATAACAGGAAATTTATTTGTATCATCTAAAAATCTATATGTAAGATTTTCTGGTAGAGTCTTCAACTCTGGGGGTGGTAGTTCCTCATCCCCTCTCTTTTCTGGCTCTTCAAAAGCCTCATCGGTTGGAGGTCCCATAATGGGAAGTGAATCGAATTCATCTTCTAGTTCTTCTAGGGACTTGTCCTCCATAACTATTTCTTCATAATTTGGATCTTCATTTATTTCTTCTTCTTGATTACTAAAGAAAAGAGCCGCCATCTCCTCAATATTTCTCTCTTCCTCTTCTTCTTGTATTTGTGGAGGTCGGTCTTTAAATTTGGAAAAGTGGAATTTATTTTCCGTTCCCCCAAGCTTAAGAGACACAATCTCCTTCTTGAAATTAACCTATATCACCCAAAAAGTTTCTTCCAAATCTAATTGGGCAAAGAGTGTCAGCTGGCATATCAATGACTACAAAATCGATAGGAAAGTTTTTATTGCCAATTATGGCAGTTGCATCTTCAATTACTCCCATTGGAATTCTCAGATTTTTAATTGTAGCTCGTTCTATTTCTTATTTTATTTCTAATTAGAAGTCATAAGATATATCATTAACTTCGGTGCCTGATACATTGCAAATGTATCTATAATTATTGATGTTCCATGCTTCGTTTTATCTACTTTCTTGAGTTTTGTCCACATGTTGGAGTAGTTTTCATATGATTTCTTGGACTAACCTATTAACAAGATGCCACAGTGCCACTTGTCTATTTTCTGCTGTTTTTGGTTCCAGGAAGTCAGAAAATGAATATTCTCGGAATTGGACGAGACAAAAGCCAAAGTTACTATTTTCCCGGAAGACTCACGGAGCCAGAAGGAGAGTCGGAGAGGGGCCACAGGGTGGCCATACCCCCCTTGGCGCGGACCAGCCTAGGCTGTGCCAAGGCATGGTGTGGGCCCCCTGGCTGGCCACCGACCTTGTCTCCTTCGCCTATAAGAGCCTCCCGATACCAAAACCCTAGATCGTCAATCAGAAATCCATGAAAAGTTCCGCAGCGCCATTGCCACCGAAGAGGAGATTCGGGGGACAGAAAGTCTCTGTTCTGGCACCCTGCCGGGATGGGGAAGTGCCCCCGGAGCCATCTCCATCGATCTCCACCACCATCTCCATCACCATTGCTGATTCCCATGATGAGGAGGGAGTAGTTCTCTCTCTCGAGGCTAAGGGTTCTACCGGTAGCTATGTGTTCATCTCTCTCTCTATGTGTGATCATATTGTGATCATGAGCTTTGTAATGAAGTAGATCTACCTTGCTACTCAAGTGCTTTAATAGATCTCTGCTCTCCCCATGTGTGTGAAAGTGACAACGTGCACACCATGGTGGCACTTAGGCTAGAGATTACAAATACTTGTTATGAGTTATATTTGGAGTTGGATGTCTTTATGAAATTGTGGTGTTTGTTGGACCGATCTAGTATTCAAGGTGACGGTGTGGGGTTATCTAGATGGGAAAGGCTTACTTTGAGGTGTGCTGTTATAGCCCTACCATGGATTAGAGTGTCCAACCGGAGAGTAGTTAAGAGTAGTATCATAAAGATAAGATATTTATATGAGAGTGTTCACTTGTGAAAGTATGATCCCTAGGCCTTGTTTCTAAGCATTGATACACCGTTTGCTACTAGATCTGTTGCATATTTGCTTGCTGCCATCTTTATTTCAGTTTGCCTTTAGTCTCTTCCACGCCAGCAAGCTATTTTCTGGCACCGTTACCACTTATAATTATCTATACCACTTGTATTTCACTATCTCTTCGCCGAACTAGTGCACCTATACACCTGACAAGTGTATTGGGTGTGTTGGGGAGACAAGAGACTTCTTGTATCTTGATTGCAGGGTTGCTTGAGAGGGAATACCTTTGACCACTTCCTCCTTGAGTTCGATAAACCTTGGGTGATCCACTTAAGGGAAAACTTGCTGCTGTTCTACAAACCTCTGCACTTGGAGGCTCAACAACTGTCTACAAGAATAGAAGTGCGTAGACATTAGTGCCAAGATCACATAAACCATAATGTGAGGTTTCTTTATATATGCAGGGAAGGATAGGATTACCCACATCTTTTACCTTTGTTTTACCTTCAACCAATACGGAAGTCTCTTCATCAAGTTCAACTATGTTACAATGTGAGTACATAGACATAATTGCTTCCTTGGTTACCTCTTCATCTTTGGTTTCTTCCAGATGTTCCACGACTTCTGGCATGCTTTCCTCTTCTTTCTTCTCCTGTACTGCTTTGACCTGTTCATATTCAAGAATATGCTTTTGTCCCGTGTTAGGGAAAGGCATTTCATATATTGGTTCTAGGGAGGCCAGTGCTGCTTTATCTTCTCTTTTCTTCTCAGGTTTGGGTGGTGAATCATATTTGATCGGACCCTCCTTTGGAGCTTTGATATGTTCTATAAAAGCTTTAACAACTTGCAACACAAGATCTAAATCCAAGTAAAGTTCTTTAGATAATTTCTGGGTGATCTATATGTCATCTCCCCGAACCAGTTGCATGGGGTGAAACTATTTGAGGAGGCGGAGGCGGCGCCAACTATACGGCCGCAGCTATACAGCCGGAAAATTTGCCCCGGTCGTATAGTTGGTCGTTAAACTCTCTGCCTTCGTTGTTTACTTCTGGTTTTCTTCTGGTATTATTGATATTTCCCAAATAAGAGATTTACGTTGTTTTCACTCCTTTTCTCCTCAGTACAACTGCTCCAACAATTACATCCATTGGATCCAGCATCTGTCCTAATCCTGGTGAAAACAGACATAAAATGTGCGCGTGAGCGCTGTAAAATACCAAGATCCTACATCTAAAATGCAAAATAATAATGTAAAACATGATGCAAATATGCACTCATCATTCACGCCGTGACGGTTGGGTGTCAAACATATCTGTGTTCACATACGGTGGGGTGTAAGACATGTTGCACAATTATACACGTAAGGCTGAGGTGGCGAGCCTAGAATGTACAGACATGGCCTCTGTAACATCCCAATTCCAGCAACCCTGGTTTGTTGTCCAGAATGCAAAAATCAGGGGGAACAAAAAACTTTTATTGTTTAGTGATGCAGTGCTTGCTTGTTGTTTTCTTGTGCTTATGCATCTAAATGTATAGCATATGATACACTCCTTACCTCACCCATAGTTGACAAAAGCTATTTCACAAAACTGTCTTGGCTCATTTTACATATTCTCAAATGTTCTGGCATTCCAAAACCTGAGCCAAGATGCCTCTTAGTAGCTTCTATTGACAAAACTATGGATATATATGATATAATCTCCTTATGTTTGCAAAGCAGAACCTTCAACTACTCTTACCTCTAGGTTTTTTCTCGAAAACCCTTTTATAAAGCTTTTAACTCTATTCTTGGTAGAACTACCAAGGACCTTACCCTTTTCAAACTCAAACCTTTCCAACTACCCATCCTTCAAGCTATGCTTTATGGTAACCCTAGTAGTTGTTTGAATTACTTGGAAGATGAATTGCCTTGATATGTTGCTTGAGGAACTACCTTGATCTGCTGTTTGACCTGTTTGCTTAGGAAGTAGTATGAGATACCCTAGGAGATCATCCTCTAGTACCTAGCTAATCTAAGTTTACCAGCCATAAGTAAGTTACCCAAGCTTGAATGGATCTCTAGTCACCAAATTGAACCCTTAATCCACTTAACCAGATCATTTCAGAACTAACTATTTCTAGAAGTTTCCAAGTCAATGAAGACCAATATCAAGCATGGATCCTTTCTACTCAATCTACACTTCAACATCATCCATTTGATGATGATTTGGAACCTAGCAACCAATCAAAAACATTAACTTCTCCATTCTAGTCAAAAACCCTAAACCTACCAAAAATGACCAAGTCTAGAAACCTGTTAGCACCATCACATATTTGAGACTCTCTCTTTCTCACCCTTTGTGCACTTTTGGAAATGCACTTGAACCATATTGTATACCATATTAAGGACTACCAAGGCCCACTCTTGCCCTTGGCTAGATGATCCTATAACCCACTTGTACTTGATAGTTTTGCAGGCAAGAAAATAATCTTTTCTGCAAATCTTATCAACATGCCTACTTTGGCAGAAGCTCACGTCTCCATACTATCTTATTTGGGCCAACTATTTGCATGATTCTTCTCTACTTATAAAGCTCAATCCTTCCCTACTTCACTTTCTCCAATTGGATCCATGTGCTTCTAAAACCCACATGGTTCTGAAGGCTAGTTGATAATCTATTTTAGAACCCTTATTTTATTCAAAGTTTGGCACCAATTTGTAAATCTCAACCATGATCAACCTCAAACCTATGTACTATGGTGATATACATCACTTGGTCTATTCATACATATAGCGCATGTTCCAAGGGGAGCTCTGAGCTCCAAGTTCTAACAAGGTTTTGGTGGCATAAAAATGTTATCTCCTAAGATCATCCTTCAACCCCTTTTTCCTTGTTCTCCACCAAAATTCAGTTTGATTTTCAAAACCCAAGGTTGAAAATGATTTATACATTATGTGGACATCATCTACCTTGGATATAAAGATCAATCTAATATTATCCATAATTATTTTGACCCAAGAAGTAATTAATTCTTTTATTAGACAAAAACTCCAATAGCCCCTCTATAAAGGAAAGTTTCCTTTTCTCCAAAGCACTTTGCCAACTTTAGGCACATTTGAGGCCTATAGATCATACCCTATCCTCCCACTTCAAAAATAAATATTTTTGAAGAGCTTTATTATTTCTTTTTTCCCTTTTTCTTAAATGGCAGAAATGGGATAAAAATGTTTTTAAATAGTGTACTCTTCAATAAATCTTGGGAAATTTCTCCAAGGTGTAATACCATATTTGGGACCATCTCAAACCAAAAACCCTCTCCGTTCAATTCAAATATCTCAAATAAACTCAATAAAATAGATTCAGTAGATTTTGAATAATTGATATAACAAGGATCTAAAATGATCAAATAAATCCCAAACAATTCTTGCATATGTATCTTAGCCATATATATTCACCAGTATCAATGTCCTATCTTTCCAAGTGCATAAACCAAGATTTTCTTGATGAACATCATATTGTGCCAAATTGACTTTTATTCAAAACTAGGAACCAAAATCCCTAAACTCCCACCAAAACTTGCCACACACTTCTCCTCAGCACCAGGACCTAGGCTGGTCGAGCTACATTGTAGCTGGACACTGTAGCAGCTTCCCTCCCCTTGTCCTTTGCACTTGGAGTGAGATAGATAGAGAGATGTTTGCCTCTTTAAAAAATATCTAGCTGCTTATTCAACCCCTCCTCTCTGCTTCCTATCACTCTCTGCATGACTAGAGGCACCCCACGCTCCCTCTCCACCGCCTAACTAACCAACCTGTGACCCTCGCCCCTCCCCATGGCCCACATGAGTTCGAATCACCCTAGACAATCTCTCCCTAAGTTATAAAGCCAGATGGCCAACAATGCTCCCCACTGCTCTCATTCCACCCCTACCCTCCCTCTAACACTCCCCGAGCTCCACATCCCATCCCCTAGATCTCCATCTCCATGGAGAAGGAAAGAATCCCCTCTCGGCCTCTTTCGAGTAGTGGAGTGCCTGGACGACTTCAACCTTCCCCAGCCCCTCATTCCACTCTCACCTCTCATACAGATCCCATGTAAACCCTTGCCCGGCCTCCCTCTTTGCATGTCCGTGAAGGTGCAGGAAAAGCCCTTTCAGGTTCGAGCTTGTATTCAATCTTGCAGGTCATCCCGACCTCACCCACACCCCTTCCATGCTTGCATGTCGCTCTCCTACCGAGATACATCACACCAGGACTTCCTTTTGGCTAGGTCCCCTCCAAGACGTCGTTGTGGACATGCTCGGAGCCACCGTCCTCTGCTCGATGCGGGATCTAGTAGATCCGGTCATTGTCGCCCATCCCCAAGCTCGCCTTAGACCACCGCGTCGCCATCGCCCCTACGCCCCCAGGTGAGACGCCCCATCGCCTTCCCGACCTTATCTAGGGTTTCTTCCTGCTGGCAACGATGAAAGGAAGGCGAAAGCTAGCGGCCATTGATCCATCCTTAATCCGACGGACGACATCGCTGGATACTGCTTCAGATCCCGCGCCCGCTGGCAGTTGGGCCCCATCCCCGGTGGTTCAAATCGATTTCCGCATGCGCGCCGTTGCAAATGGGCCGGTCTCGTTGCGTTGCATGGCCCATTTCACTGCGAATCTGGCCCGTATTTGGCCAGTTAGTTTAATTGCTAAATAAAATAGAACACACTCTATTTTGGCTAGATACAAATTTATACATGTTCCCTCATGTTTTTATGAACATGCAGAACCAGTCCCTTGCCAAAAACAATCTTTATTATTTATTGGCATTTAACCTAGTAAAATAGACCCCTATCAATACATAAATCTTTATGGTAGTTTTAAAGTTCATTTTGGTTTGAGTAAAATCTCCCCATGTAGGTATTTGTAATACCCACTACATGGCCTTGGTCCCATGTCAACTGGACCCCTGGTTATGTAGTAGTAAAAATAACCAAAACCATCAATTTCTAACTTGAAGAATTTCTCTAGGTCAAATTAAAATGTGTTTTGACCTAATTCGAACTCTTAGAGATGTGGTACATAAAGATTTATCAAAACCTAGGAGCTCAAGAATTATTGAGCCTTGGTGAATTTTGATGAAATAAACACTTCTATCTTTACTATTTCCACTAGTTAAATTATTCCATAAGCTTTACAACTCCAAAAATAGTGAAGCCAATTTCTATAGAAAGGAACTTGTAGTGCCCATCCACTGTCATTGGTCTCATGTCATTTCGAGCTGTAAAATAAATTTGGTTAAAAAGACAATTTGACATCAGAACTGACTTTGGGAATTTCCCAAGGGCATTCTGGTAATTATTTTGAGGTGATTCCAACTCTACAAAAATCACAAACTCAAATATACAAAACCCTTTGAGGACAAATTTATTTGAACTCTAGATCTTTCTGGTGAATTATTCACCTAAACTAGGGTTATTTCCACTACAATAATCATATCTAATTAAAGAAAAGTGATAAAATCATGAAACCACATTTGTTGGCCTTGTTATTTCAATACCTATCTGATGATATAATTTTTGTATATTGATATCATATAGACCCAAGCCTTAGATCCAAATCCCTTTATTAAGTGAATTTGGCAAATAAATCATAAAGGAAATTCCACAAATTCAATTAAGAAATCCCAAGTACTATGAACTCTATCTATCAAAACCAACTAAAGTTAGGGATGTGTTGTATGTTTGTTTGTTGTATTGTAATGGTGCTTGTATGCCTTGTGTTGATTGTGGTCTTGTTTGCTTGCCTGTATGATCCCTAACGACGATATCTGCGATTATATCCAAGACCCAAATAATATGGTTATTAATTGATTATTATGGTATTCTAAGAAGAAGTTCAGGGACATTTTTGCCAGATTGCTGATCACAGGTGAGCCACCTTCTTGCTCATAATCCTTTTCCTACTATTTGACTTATGCATGTTTTACCTACTGTTTATGAAAATTGCATTTTTTTTATTATATGATGATCTATATCTAGTAGTGGCTTGGCTCCTCCAAATCACTACTCTTTGGTACTACTAACACGCCTAATTGACCCTAGTATGGTAGATGGTGTGTAACACCGTACCCCTTTAGAGACCCTGTTTTAGCCGAAGAAAAACTATAGGATGGGAATGTAGGGTTCTGTAGCAGCCAACAAAAATTTCTAACTACGCGAACACTAATAACAGGATCTATACTATATACATAAGTAACAGAGAGAGAGACGACATTCATACCCTTGAAGACCGAGGAATGCCTTATGAAGGAAGGTGTATGTTGATGAAGACGAGCAGCTCCAAGCACCCTAAGTGTGGTGCCTCCGAAGTACTACACACGTCCAGTGTAGGCGATGTCTCCCGGGCTCCGATCCAGCCGAGCAGCGGAAGAAGAAGATGGCGGACCAAAGATCACACGATGGTAGTGTGAAGGTGGAACTTAAAACCCTAGAGGTCCTCTCCACTATTACAGAGAAGCCCTCAATGGAAATGTGTTATGGGGTAACCCCGTGGGTGGCCCGACCTTCACGAATCTCGTGGTCAAATCGATGGGAAAGCAAGGGGAAAGGGAGAAGGTAACGGAAGCGGAGGCACACCTCACGAAGAACACGATGAACACACACAAAACTCACATGATACAAGGCTGATTGCTCCTATCGGTGGCCACTGGTCCGATAGAATCCTCGCAAGGAAAGGTCGGTGAACGTGCTCCCTCCATCCCATGCGGAGAGGGAAGATCACATTGGAGAGGGTCTTGATGTCTTGGAAAAGGGACACTGATGCCAAGGCCTTGTACAACGAGGGAGGCGTGATGCAAACTCCAACAAGGTGGTGATGATAGTCGGTCCCCTTTGGTAGAAGGGGATGAGGCAAAACTAGAGATTCCACAAAGGAGGTTGTCTTTAGTCTATCATCCATGCCTAAGGGATACATGAGGGGGTGAGGGCTCTATATATAGGCCAGCCACATAACAAGGGGTATTTTGGGCATAAAAATAGGGTTTCTAAGGATAAGAGGGGTACATGGTCCGGAGGCCCAGCTCAAGGCGCGCAGGCCCATTCCACTTAGGATGGAGACTCCGGGTCCAGGGGTCGGAGTCTCTGGGGTGGGCCGAAGACTCTGGGATGGAGCGCGGTCTTTAGGGAGACTCCGAGGTGGTCGATAGAGATCTTCAACGGGCGGCCGGAGTCCTACCTAGAGTACTGAGGGCGGAGACTCCGGGGTGGTAGGCTAGAGACTCCGGGGTGGATAGGCCGGAGACTCTGGGGTGGCCGGAGACTCCGGTTATGGCGACGCTCTCCGGGCTTGTCTCCGGAGGGGTGTACTGGGAGCACCTAGGGCAAGTCCGGAGTCTTGGTCGAAGTCCTGGCCGGAGACTCCGGGGTTGGAGGCCGAAAATTCTAGGCTTGTGGGCCGGAGACTCCGGGGCTTCAGCCGCTGCTTCTTCTGTCTTCTCTTCCAAGCCTCCGTCTGGTCGGGATTGGTGCTCTTGGCTTCCTCCCTTGCCTCCATACTTGTCGGTGTGAACCTATCATGATAATGGGATGGAGTATGAAGTAGTATACCATTCAAAAGGGTAGGAAGCGGGCTCATATAGAGGAACGGATTCACCTTTGGAGTCCATGACGACTTGGCATAAGTTGGAGACCATGATGTGGTAACGATCGAAGGTCGGGCTACATCAAAATGAGAGAGAGAGAATGAGAGAATGGGATGATTCCAAAGGGGAGGGGTGACCCCTATATATAGTGGAAGGGAAGGGGGCACCACCCAAGGGGCAGGCGGTGTGGGACTAATGCCCACACCCGCCGGCCACGAAGGGGCAGCCACCAGCCTTAGGTGGCCCCCACTTGGGTGGCCCACCAAGCCCTGGTTGGCTGGCCCTCCTCCCTAGGCGCCTTGCCCCTTTGGGCCTCCCCTCCGGGTGAGGCCCATTAGCAATGGGCTACCTTTAAAAATAAAATAAAATATATTTTTTAATATTAATTCACAAGTTAACATAAAATACACATATTATTATATTCCTTCACTCTAGAACTCCTTCCACACCCCTTCCTATCAACATAGGATGTTACCTGGAACAATTCTAGTTTCTCTCTCTTTGTCCTACGATACCGCATCTATCCCTAAGCGTCCCCACCCTTAAGCATGACATCCTTCGGTTCAGAAACACTCTGGACATGACTGAGACCTCTCTCATATCAATGATCATCAGAGGGACCTAGATGCCCATGTTGACCCCGTGTGTTTCATGAATCTTATCGCTCGAACTGTAAACGTTGTTTCTCGTTCCCTTTGTCACTTGATACCTAGTTCATTCGAGACTTGATATTCGGTATCTCTATACCTTAGTTCGGTCTCGTTACTGATGAACTTGTTTACTCGTTCCCATGTCGTTGCATTCCGTGACCAAGTCACACGCTTGCAAGCTTTGTTAATGCAATTTCTTCGATATGGCCACATGTATCTTTCGGTTACATGGATTGACAAATCCTGGTCTTCATATGTACTCCTCTACGCGTCCCTTTGGAAAACCTGAGTAGCACCTTTTTGATAACCCTGTCACGAGATGATGCTTGATGCCATCAAAGTTCCCTCCAGAATGGTGATTTGCATTATCTCACAGTCTAAGGATCAGGTTGCGTGGTTTTCTGTGTTTATAATCAATGGTGAACTTTGTAACTAGATCTCATTAAGATATAACTATCGGATTTTTATCTATCACATCATTCGACTAATGAAATGACCTCATTGTCAATAGGCATAAATGCCCATGATCTCGAAACCCTAGATCATCCTCATGACCAATGAGCTAGTTCACTAGAGGTAACTAGAGATACAGTTTGCTTACATACCACACATGTATTAACGTTTCATATCAACACATTTATAGCATAGTATGAAACGTATTATAAATATATAAGAGATATATCAAACAATACACTTTATTATTTTCCTCTAGGGCATATCTCCTTCAGTCTCCCACTTGCACTAGAGTACAAATTAACCTAGTTTACAATAGGCAGGAACCTAACATAGATGGCATCTCGATGTTGTTCGTGCTTGGCTTGTAGGAGAGATTTAGTCAGAGGATCTGCCACATTCAGATCCATGTGTACTTTGCAAATCTTGATTTCACCCTCATCAACGTTCTGCCAGATGACCTTAAATCGTAGCTTGATGTGTTTGGCCGTGGAATGAGCCCTTGGTTCCTTTGCATTTGCAATAGCGCACGTGTTGTCACAATAGATTGTCACGGGGTCTTGTGCAGTTGGAATGACTCCTAGTTCGATGATGAATTCCTTAGACAAACAACTTCATTCGCCGCATCAGCTCCAGCAATGTATTCAGACTCCATTGAACACTGCGCCACCAGTGGCTGCTTCTTACTCTTCCAGCTTACCGCCCACCATTCACTAGAAACACAAATCCTGTATGAGACTTCGAGTCATCAAGATCTGAGTTCCAACTCGCATCCACGTAACCCCCGGTTATGTTTAGAGCTTCATCACGTTCTCTATAGACTAGGAACATATCCTTTGTTCTCTTGAGATACTACAGGATATTTTTCACAGTTGTCTAGTGATCTGATCCTGGATTACTTTGGTATCGGCTCGCCAGACTAAGAGCCAATGCCACATCAGGTCGAGTACTTAGCATTGCATACATGATAGATCCTATGGCTGAAGCATAGGGGACGTAAGACACCCTTTCTCTATCAGCATCCTTTGTGGGACATTGAGTCAAACTCTATGTGCAATTCTTCATCATAGGCACCAAACACCTTTTGGCATCTTCCATTTTTAACCACTTCAAAATCTTTTCAATGTAATTACTTTGACTTAATGCAATTAGGCATCTTGATCTATCTCTATAGACCTTGATTCCTAATATGTATGTAGCTTTGATGGCTCGGTGTTGATGTAGAGCTTGTTGGGAACCCCAAGAAGAAGGTACGATGAGCACATCAACAAGTTTCCCTCAGTTATGAAACCAAGGTTTAATCGAACCAGTAGGAGCAAGGAAACACCCCAAAGGTGTTGCTAGCTGAGCCTTGGCAGGGGGCACTACCGGTGCTAGTAGCAACGTGGAGACCTGCACAACACAACCACAGAACTTTGTCCCCAACTTGCGATGAGGTTGTCAATCTCACCGTGTTTTGCTGAAAACAAAGGATTAAACGTATCGAATGGAAAGAAGTAATAGTTTGCAGAAAGTAAACACAAAGCAGTAAACAGTTTGTAGATTGTATGTAAAATAAAAGGACCGGGATCCATAGTTCACTAGAGGTGGCTCTCCTTAAGATAGATAACACGCTGGGTGAACAAATTACAGCGGGGCAATTGACAAACACCGAGAAAGCAATACATGCATATACTAATCATCTTGACTCCTTTGGAACTTGATTGGGCATTACAACATTATACACAGACCGCCATCCAACTGCATCTATGACTAATAATCCACCTTCAGGTTATCATCCGAACCCCCTCCAGTATTAAGTTACAAGCAACAGATTATTGCTTTACGAACTGCGTGTAAAGTAAACAATACGATTGTTTTGTGAACAAAGGATTGTTGTTTTCTCCCTAGTAGCAACAACACACCTAGTACCTTAGAGATTTCTGTCACTTCCCCAGATTACCAGAGGCATGAACCCACTATCGAGCATAAATACTAACTTTTGGAGTTGCTAGCATCTACTTGGCCAAGATAACTACTAACAACGGAAAGCATGCAAGATCACAAATAACAAAGACATGATAGAATCAATAATCAATCTGAAATAGCATCTCAATATCCATCGGATCCCCGCAAACACAACATGTAGAATTACAAATAGATGACCTTGATCATGAACAGAGCTCACAAGATCTAGACATGAAAGCACAAAGGAGGAGAACCAGCCATCTAGCTACTACATGGATCCGTAGTCCAAGGATGAACTACTTAGGCATCACATCGGAGGCTTGCATGGTGATGAAGAAGGCCTCCAAGGTCAATTCCCCTCTCCGGCAGGGTGCCGAGAAGAGCTTCAGTTCCCTCCCGATCTAGGGATGGAGATGACGGCGGCTACAAACTCTTTCGTGGATTTTTGATCGGGTCCTTAGGGTTTTCATCCCGCGGGCATCTTATAGGCGGATGGGGAGGCCGAGGGGGTGCCAGGGGCCACCACACCACCCCGTGGCGCGGGCCAAGCCTGGCCGCGTGGCCAGGTGGTGTGGCCGGCCTCTAGCCCCTATCCGTCTCGTATTCTAACATCTGATGACTTTCGGAAAAATAGGCACTTTGGCTTTTGTCCCGACCAATTCCGAGAATATTCATTTTTTGACTTTCCTGGAACCAAAAATAGCAGAAAACAGGCAGCTGGCACTGTGGCTCTTGTTAATAGGTTAGTCCAAGAAATCATATGAAAAGTACTCCAAAGTGTGGACAAAACACAAGAAAGTGGATAAAACCAAGCATGGAACATCAAAAATTAGAGATACATTTGCAATGTATCAAGATTCACCTAAGTCCTTCATGGAAAATTGACTACTCAAATATGCTTTCACGCTTTTCATAAGTTCCACATCGTTTCCCATAAGTAATATGTCGTCCACATATACTACTAGAAAAATCACTAATCTCCCACTCGCTTTCTTGTAAACAAAGAACTCTTGTTGATTTTGGATGAATCCAAAACTCATTGATCACTTGATCAAAACGTTGGTTCCAACTCCGAGATGCTTGCTTCAATCCATAAATGGATCGCTGGAGTTTGCACACCTTTCCAACACCTTAGGATCAACAAAACCTTCTGGTTGCATCATATACAACTCTTTTTTTTGAGTATCTACTGTGAGGCAAAAAGCCCCACAGCCTCCCACTTTATTAAGAAAGAAACAAAAGTTTATGTACAAAAAGAGAAGAGAAAAATAGAAAAAAGAAACCTAAAGGTTACAATCTATGAAGACATCTTCCCAGGCATACAAAGGGATTACTGTAAATTGTCAATCCATCTGAGTAATTTCTCTCTATTTGCTTGTTTCATTCTGTGACTTTGAAGAGTGAGGTCAAAAACAAATCGGATCTTCCAGGTAGCAAAACGAGGCTTGATATTCTGAAAAATCATCTCATTTCTCACCTTCCAAATATTCCAACACGCAATGAATACCACCTCAGCAAAGAAAGGCTGAGAAAAGTTCTTCCTAGCAGCAAGTGTAATCTGTAATCTATCATTCCCATCTCCCCAATCAATCTGGAGGTACACCCAGATCCTTACACTGAAAGTGCAGTTAAAAAATAGATGGTCCCTATCCTCATGATGTTTGCCTGGGCGTAACGCACAATCAAAAATGTCCGTGAAATTCCAGTGTCTTCTTTGCAACATATCACGAGTGTTCAGTCGATCACTAAGCATCAGCCCCACAAACATATCACGAGTGTCTAGTGATTTGATCCTGGATTACTTTGGTATTGGCTTGCTAGACTAAGAGTCAATGCCACATCAGGTCAAGTACTTAGCATTGCATACATGATAGATCCTATGGCTGAAGCATAGGGGACGTAAGACATCCTTTCTCTATCAACATACTTTGCGGGACATTGAGTCAAACTCTATGTGCAATTCTTCATCATAGGCACCAAACACCTTTTGGCATCTTCCATTTTGAACCTCTTCAAAATCTTTTCAATGTAATTACTTTGACTTAATGCTATTAGGGGTCTTGATCTATCTCTATAGATCTTGATTCCTAATATGTATGCAGCTTCACCTAAGTCCTTCATGGAAAATTGACTACTCAAATATGCTTTCACGCTTTTCATAAGTTCCACATCGTTTCCCATAAGTAATATGTCGTGCACATATACTACTAGAAAAATCACTAGTCTCCCACTCGCTTTCTTGTAAACAAAGAACTCTTGTTGATTTTGGATGAATCCAAAACTCATTGATCACTTGATCAAAACGTTGGTTCCAACTCCGAGATGCTTGGTTCAATCCATAAATGGATCGCTGGAGTTTGCACACCTTTCCAGCACCTTAGGATCAACAAAACCTTCTGGTTGCATCATATACAACTCTTTTTTTTTGACTATCTACTGTGAGGAAAAAAGCCCCACAACCTCCCACTTTATTAAGAAAGAAACAAAAGTTTATGTACAAAAAGAGAAGAGAAAAACAGAAAAAATAAACCTAAAGGTTACAATCTATGAAGACATCTTCCCAGGCATACAAAGGGATTACTGTAAAGTGTCAATCCATCTGAGTAATTTCTCTCTATTTGCTTGTTTCATTCTATGACTTTGAAGAGTGAGTTCAAAAATAAATCGGCTCTTCTAGGTAGCAAAACGAGGCTTGATATTCTGAAAAATCATCTCATTTCTCACCTTCCAAATATTCGAACACGCAATGAATACCACCTCAACAAAGAAAGGCTCAGAAAAGTTCTTCCTGGCAGCAAGTGCAATCTGTAATCTATCATTCCCATCTCCCCAATCAATTTGGAGGTAGACCTAGATCCTTACACTGAAAGTGCAGTTAAAAAATAGATGGTCCCTGTCCTCATGATGTTTACCTGGGCATAACGCACAATAAAAAATGTCCGTGACATTCTAGTGTCTTCTTTGAAACATATCACGAGTGTTCAGTCGATCACTAAGCATCAGCCACGCAAACATCTTAATTTTCATCATGCACTTGCTTCTCCACATCCACTTGTATAAAGGGCAAACGACAATATGGTCAAAGACATGATGATAGTATCTTGCAGCTATGCAATTACCCCAAGAACACTGCCAACCATCCACGGCACTATCCTCCAAGGTAAGGTGGTCAAGCCACTCCCCAATCAGCAGGAATTCATCATATGCCTGT
This sequence comes from Avena eriantha, assembly GCA_910589775.1. Classification (NCBI taxonomy): domain Eukaryota; kingdom Viridiplantae; phylum Streptophyta; class Magnoliopsida; order Poales; family Poaceae; genus Avena; species Avena eriantha. The sequence goes on along the minus strand of OU342741.1, from coordinate 445,530,877 downwards.
CCAGATAAAGGTAGATGAAATTCAAACGATTTGTCCTATAGAAGAGACATTTCCTTAACAGAGATTTTATCATCCTTGGCAAAAGAAAAGAGCCTAGTAAATCTATCCCTCAAAGGCACCCTGGAACTGCCAACTTCCGAGGCATCAGACCAAAACAAAATAGTGTCTCCTAAAAGGACCTCAGGCAGGGCAATCTGTCGAAAATTATCCATGAGGGAAGCAACATCACGCCACCAATAGGATCCACAAGCCTTAGCAGCATGATGTACAACATTCACATAATAGCAATCCCAAACTAGCTTTACCTAGGGAATATGAGTCTCCTTATTATAGAACTTGTTTAGAAATTTGATAAGAAGAGCATCATTTTTCTGTTGGAAATCAATGATACCAAGGCCACCCTTCATCTTAGGTTTACAGATCATTTCCCAAGCAGCCAAGGATTGCTTCGGAGTGTCAGCATTATCCCTCCACAAGCACTGTTTGATGATTCTGTTAAACTGTTTAGTAATGCCAGGAGGTACATGGATAGTGCACAGTAGATGCAGAGGCATAGGAGTCTTGCCCCCTGAGATAGTGCATGGATAGTGCTCAAGGCTGAAACAATGAGCTGGAGTCTTGCCCCCTGAGATAGGAATCTAGAAGTACCAGTTAACCTTCATTCCAAACGATGAACCACCGGAGAGAGATCTTGAATGGTGGGCCTAGAAGTACCAACATACATGCCAAGATAGGTGAAAGGTAAAGAGTCCACCCTACATCCAAATTCTAGAGCCAGCGTCTGCAAAGAAGGTTCCTCCACATTGATACCAATCATTGAGGACTTGTGTTAATTGATATGCAACCCAGTAGATTCAAAAAAGAGCCGAAGAACTTTTTTGAGAGATACACCTGCTCAATCTCAGCAGGCATGATGAGTAAAGTATCATCTGCATATTGGATAATGGGAAAATCAGGATCACCAGTGTTGATTGGTAGTTGAATTCCACCTTCTCTTAACAAGTTGTTAACACCTGACTGCAGAAGATCACCACCAAGAACATAGTGAATGGGGGAGAGAGGGTCCCCCTGTCTCACACCTCTTCTGCACTGAAACTGTTTCCCAGGTACTCCATTGAGCAGCACAGAAGACACTCCAGAAGAAAGAAAGTCCTTCACCCATCTGATCCACTCAGAACCAAAACCTTTATGCTCCATAATCTGTATCAAAGCCTCATGCTCAATGGAGTCAAAAGCTTTCTCAAAATCAAGCTTAGGAATGATAATAGGCTTCCTAGATTGGTGACACTGGAAGAGATATTCAAGTGACCAAGCCAAACAATCCTGGATAGTCCTAGACTTAATGAACCCATATTGATTTTTATGAACACAGTGAAGAATCTTCTCCTGAAGGCAGTTTGCAGCAAGCTTAGTGATAAATTTCAAGCAAACATTGGTTAAGGAAATAGGTCTATAGTCACCCACTCCCTCAGGAGAATTGACTTTAGGCACCAAAGAAATGTAGGAGGAGTTAATGTTCCCCAGAGAGATAGTCCCAGCATGGAAATCATTGACCAATTTGTAAAAATCAGGCGCAATAATATGCCAACACTTTTTAAGAAAGAGCCCATTAAATCCATCAGGCCTAGGAGCCTTATCAGCTAGCATATTCTTAATAATAAGATCAATTTCCTCCTTTTCAAATGGTTTAGTCAAGTCAAGGAGACCAGGAATGGGTTTCAGGAGATAGGCAAGATTAAATCCCATAGAAACACCCTTTGCCTGACCCATCCTCTCCTTAAATTTGCTCAACACCAGACCAGCCATTTGCTGGTGGTCAGAGATAACTTCCCCATCATCACCTTTAAGAGAGGAAATGGAATTCCTTCCAAATCTTTGACTTGCCATGGCATGGAAGAACTTGGTATTATCCTCACCCACTTTAATCCATCTTATAGAGCACCTGTTTCCCCAATAGGTACATTGTGCCTTTAGAAGCTTTTGCAGATGAACCTTAACAATATTTCTGAAGTTAAACTCTGGTTTTGTGAGGGCCCTGAATTCCTCCAATTGGTCCAGGGAAAAAATGACTTTGTTGCAGTTATCAATAGTGACTTTAATGGTGGACAGACTAGTTTGCCATCGCTTGAGGTCATATCTCAAGCATTTCAACTTGTGAGCCAACATAGCAGCACTATTGGCTTTATGGGAGGGTTTGCTCCAAGATTTCTTGACACAATCCAAGAAAGTCGGGTGCTGAACCCAATAATTTTAAAACCTGAAAAGCTTGGCTCTAGGAATAAGAGTGTCAATTGTCACCATACAAGGAACATGATCAGATGAGGACTTGGACATGGGAAGAACAAGGGTGTTGGGGAACTTGGTAGTCCAGGAAGGAGAAGTAAAAAACCAGTCTAGCTACTCAAGCAAAGGTTCATTTTGCATATTGGACCATGTGTACATTCTCCCTTTTATGGGCAATTCAATCAAACCCAAGTGGCCAATAATGTCATTAAAGATAAACATGTTATTCAAATCTCCACCAGGCTTGTTTCTATTCTCCTGAGATCTGATAAAATTGAAATCACCTAGCAGAAGCCAAAGATAATCGACATGGATGTTGAGGTTAGAGAGCCAGGAGCTAAAATTATCTCTTTCAGGCCCATTGCAAGGCCCATACACAGACACTAGAGTCCAACTGTCAGAGTTATGTGCAGATTGGAAATCAACCATCACAGCAAATCTCTGAATTTCAACCAGGGTACCCTTGAAAATAGCAGAATTCCAGAGTACAATAATACCCTCAGAGGCTCCACATGAGGGGGAATAGGCAAAATTGTCAAAGCGCTTAGGACTGAATTTCCTGATAATTCTATGGTCAAAAAAGTCCATTTTAGTTTCCTGGAGGCATATGATAGAGCACTGACTTTCATCAATTTTAGCACGCACATCTCTCTGCCTTTTTTCAGAATTCAACCTTCTCACATTCAAATCAAGCACACACCATTTTCTGTAGGATTGATTATCCATTACAAACCAAGATAAAACAGAAAGTCTGGCCCAGGCATCTATGCCTGGGAGGATGAAAATAGACATCAACAAAAGGGTAGCAGACTCTGACAGACACAGAGATACTCAAGATAGATAACCACACAATACTTAACATAGTGAGCCAGACCAATAGAGTACTAACACAAACAAAAAGGAAACGGAAAGGACCCAAGACAGGTACTCCCCACAAACATAAGACAGTTGGCATCATCATTTGGAACTTGTGGGGGTGTCAGGATCTTCAGGGTCCGCCATAAGCTTCTCCTTCGTCATGTCTTCAGCAGCAATTCCAAGAACAAATCCCACCTCTTGCAGTGTAGCAATTGGAGTTGGAGGGATCTCCACAGTCCTAGTCGTTTCCTCCTCTGGGGGGCCTCTTGCATTGTGTCAGGATCAACACCCTTAGGTGCAACAGAAGAATTCAAGGCAGCTTTGGGCATCTTCCTCCTCCTCTTGGCAGGTGTGCGAGAGACAAGGAGATAAACATGCTTATGTCCATCTCTGATAGAGCTGTTCCTTGTACTACGACGCAGGCCTCGATCAAACTGTAGAGTTTTCTCCTAAGTCTGTCTTCCGCGAGCAGCCTTGCTGACAGCAGTGGAAGTGAAAACAGGGGGCACATCAGCAACTTCCTCTTCATCAATAGAGAGAATTTCAGGACCCTTCCTAGAGACAGCAGGTAAAATGAGTCTTCCAGCAACAGATGTCCAATCAGGAGGAAAGAAAGACTATGGAAAGTCCATAGCCTCAGACCAGGAACGTTTTGATAACAGCAGGGGTCTGAAAGTGCTGGCAGAAGGCAAGTTGCAGGGGAGCTGATTCAAGAAGGCAGTAGGAATAGCAGATCCAAGAAACCTCTGAAATCTAAGATGAGGTGGTAAAGCAGGCCCAATGATCTTGCAACTTGGAGCATATCGGTTCAGCAGCTAGGAAATTGGATCGGCATCCAAGACATCAGAGATCCTCACCTGGTTAACAATGACATTGTTATTGCCCTATCCATCATTAACAGAGTCATTAGAGTCAGAATCCTGCCGAACAATAGAGCTGTGGACATCCTCTACCACCTGCTCCTCAGGATGGTTTTGTGGTTCCTCGGGTTGAAAAAAGTCATCATCCTAAACATTGGGAATATGAGGCACTTCATTCCAGCCAATCTCAGGAAAGTTAGGAATGACAAAATCATTATCATTGTGTTGCATCTGTCCAGGGAGGGGATGAGGGTTACCATTTGGTGGCATCTAATCCTCACTAGCAGGGAAAGCATCAGCAAAATCAGCAGTTAAGATGTAACAAACAACTGCCCAAGTTTCTTTGGTAGCACCCACATAGTTCCCAAAAACAATATCTCTAGGGACAGTCTGAGGGGATGTGAAAGATGCATAAACCATGGTCCTCTCAGCAACCTCCTCATCTTGGTGCCAATGGTGGAATTTCCCAAAGGTGGCAATAGCATTGGAAATATCATAGTCATTACGATAATCAAGCGGGAGCCCCAGAAACATCAACCAACCATTGCGGTGACCATGCTCAACTCTGTGGTTGTCTCTATCATCATGGTTGACAAACCTCACAAAGACACCTTGCTGTTGTAAAGGGAACGGAGCATGTCCAACCAAGGCAGCACGAGCAGCAGCACGAGCAGACGGGAAAACCCAAACCAAACAGACAGGGCTACACATCATCCACAGCTCTTTGCATTGTGTTCACAATTAAGTCACGAACCTGCTCATGCCAGAACTGTTCCATGCCAGGAGGTGCAGACGGCATCGGAATCGCAGTGCAGAAGGACTCATGGCGTCGGGAGGAAGCACAATAGGGTTGTAGAACATCCGCGACAGACGTGTCGGCCCACCGTCGATGATCTGATGCCCCAGAGGCACCCATGGCACTGTGTTGAGCGGGAAGTTTGCCATGGGGATGGGGCGGAGCAATGTGGCAGGGAACGGCGACGGCGGTGGATTCACAGGCGGACAAGACAGGGCAGGGGCGAAACCGAAGAGCTAGGGTCCTGTTCACGGTAGTGCACCTTAGAAGAGTGAACGGCAAGCTTGTCCAAAACGCAACTGACGCATTTGTCTCCGTCGGAACTGCTCTTTTTTGGTAACCATCTTTTGGTTATTTTCGGCGTGCAATCTTTCTCAACATGGCCCAAGTGGAAACAGCGCCGGCAGCGGATCCTTTTACTTTTGAAATTTAATGTGTCATGGCCCATTGAGAGGCAACACCCATAGTTCCAAAAACGGTAGGCAATATCATCTACCACCTTGTCAAGGCCGAACAGCTCATGCACGTAAGATACAGAGCTAGGCGGCCCACCATCGTTATGGACCGGGGATTGTGCAAGATCCGCGGCCCGAGAATCACGGTTCAAACTTAAATTCGGCGCCTTGGCGGGATTTCCCTCCTGAAATTGAAGCCTAGGCTCAAGTGTAGACGGAGACTGAAACTATTCTGACAGGGAGGGTACATAGGATTCAGTAGAAGCAGAGTAACCCTTGCAGGCTTGATAGGCCATGACCGAGGAAAAAGAAAGATGGCGTTGGGCACGGGTAGCAACACCTCTATGCAAGATGGACTTAGGTTTGAGCTTAAGAGCATTCAGAGCTTTATCAGTACGATGTTTGTTCGGACTAACCAGAGTCCATTCCTCGCTGCATTCCTTCTGCCAACGAACAAATTCCCTCCTCCAATTTGGACCTCCATTGCCCCGCGTATGAAAATAGCATTTGAACTGCTTGCAGGAGTAGGATCGCAGAGAGTTAATCAAGAAACCAACATGCATGGAAGCAACAGAGAACCTGAAAATCCTATCATGAAGATGAATGACAGCCAAGTCATCACAGAATCCACCCAAACAAGCTTCAAGGGCCAGACTGACAGAATCTGCAGTGAGTCTGAACTTTGATCTTCCAAACAAGACAGCCAAGAGGAAATGATTCGGTTTACCAAGTGGGTGAACCGTGGAATTGAATCTGCGCTTGACAACGGCCTTGAAATGAGAACCAGGTGAAAAATCCAGCCCAAGGGCAATAGAATTGTAGACCGTTGAGGTGGGAGCCAGATCAGGGCTGGTCGCCGAAGCAGACTCTCCAATGTTTTCATAGATCGCCCCAGGGGGCACCTCCGGGGAAATGCTAGCAGACAACACCTCCGGGAAGATACTAGACCCAGTCAGAGACTCAATGCAGACACCAACCTTGGCAATGTGAACAGGGAATTGCACCTCAGATCCAGGACCAACCACTTCATGAGCCGCCACCTCTCTCCCAGCCAAAGGGCTTCCTTTGGCATTCATTAGAACAATCCAACCAGGGTGCTTGGCTGACCAAAGGTGAACCGATCCATCATAGGACTTTGGTCTCCCACGATCCAGATCCTTGGAGGTAGAGTATCTTTCCTTCCACAAAAAACTTGGTGGTCGCATGGTCGAGATAGGGAAAACAAAGGGCAGAAGACACTCACCAGACTTGGAAACGAACGCCGAGGAGAATGGTCGGGTCAGAAAGAGGAGGATCTCAAGGATCCAAGAGATCGCCGGAGATAGGTGATGGCGGCGGTGGAGGTGGGGGAGACGCCATCGACGCCTATATAAATGTATCTGTTAATCTACCATAGGTGCACTAGTTCGGTGAATAGATAGTGAAATACAAGTAATATGGATCTCATATACAACTCTTCATCAATGTATCCATTGAGGAACACGGTTTTGACATCCATCTGCCATATTTCATAGTCGAAATGAGCAGCAATTGCTAGTAGAATCTGGACAGCCTTAAGCATCACTATGGGAGAGAAAGTCTCATCGTAGTCAACTCCTTGAATTTGTCAAAACCCCTTTGCAAAAAGTCGAGCTTTGTGAATGGTCACATTACCATTCACATCTGTCTTTTTCTTAAAGATCCATTTATTTTTCATGGCATTGCGGCCTTTCGGAAGATCTACCAAGGTCCAAATTTGGTTTTCATACATGGATCCTATTTCAGATTTCATGGCTTCTAGCCATTTCTCAGAATCAGCACCATCCATAACTTCTTTGTAGTTTGCAGGTTCTTCCTATTTATCTAGAATGACAGACATCACAAGGCTACTATACCAATCAGGAGTGGCACGGACTCTTGTGGACTTGTGAACCACTAGAGTTTCGATGTTGTTGTTTTTATAATTATCATTAGGCTCTTCTTCCATGTTGGAGAGCGGTTTCAGGACGGCTTTCGTTGCGCTACTCGTATTTTGGAGAGAAGGGTCAACAACTTCATCTAACTCAATTTTCCTTCCACTAACTCCTTTAGCGAGAAACTCTTTCTCAAGAAAGGTGATGTTTTTCGTGACAAACGTTTTGCCTTCGGCTTGGTTGTAGAAGGTATACCCAACTGTTTCCCTTGAGTATCCTACTAAGATACATTTTCCCGCCTTGGGTTCAAGTTTGTCAGGCTGTAGTTTCTTGACGTAAGCTTCACATCCCCAAACTTTCAGAAATGATAACTTTGGCTTCTTGCCATACCATATCTCATATGGGGTTGTCTCCACAGATTTAGACGGTGCTCAACTTAAAATAAAAGTAGCGGTTTCTAACGCATATCCCCAAAACGATATGGATAAATCAGTCAAAGACATCATGGACCACACACTATCCAATAGAGTACGGTTACGTCGTTCCGACACACCATTATGCTATGGTGTTCCGGCTGGCATAAGCTGTGGTATGATCCCACGGTCCTTCAAGTGCATGTTAAACTCATAACTCAAATACTCACCTCTCCAATCTGATCGAAGATGATTGATTTTCTTGTTAAATTGATTCTCTACTTCTTTCTGAAATTTCTTAAACTTTTCAAAGGTTTCAGACTTGTGCTTCATTAAATAGATATATCCATATCTAATCAAATCGTCAGTAAAGGTAACAAAATAACGATAATCATTGCGCGTTGAGACGCTCATTGGTCCGCATACATCCATATGTATGATTCCCAGTAGGTCTGCAACTCTCTCCATTGTGTCGGAGAAGGGTGTCCTAGTCATCTTGCCTATAAAGCATGGCTCACATGTATCGAGAGATTCGAAATCCAATGATCCAAAAAGTCCATCTGAATGGAGTTTTTTCATGCGCTTTACGCCAATGTGACCAAGACGGCAATGCCACATAAACATGTAGTTATCATCATTATGCTTACAACGTTTAGCATCAATATTATGGATGTGAGTATCGAATGTGACAAAGACGACAACGCCACATAAACATGTAGTTATCATCATTATGCTTACAATGTTTAGCATCAATATTATGGATGTGAGTATCGCAATCAAGATCCAGTAAGAATAAACCATTACACACAGACGCATGAACATAGAAAACATCATCTATTATATATTAAAAGTACATGATGGATTCACAAAAAAAAAAAAAGCTAGAAAATCCCACAAAAATCAGAAACATCTGACGGTCAATCTAGGGGACCCAGTTGAACATAACCGTTAGATACATGTATGCGATAAATTACCCACATATGTCATGGAGTTTTTTACCAATATATATAACTTCTAACCCAATCGATCAACCAATCTAGACAGATGCCCTCTCCATCTTGAACGCGCGCCGCCACGTCCATGAACCCATCGAAGTAAAGCATGGCGCGTCGCCGCCAGGTCCAATCCATCAAAGTAAGGCTTCGCGCGCTCCGCCAGGTCCTGAAGTAAGTCAAAAGATTAAACAACAATCAAATTCTATTGGTAGCTGATATGCGGCACCGGATCATGGTGCTCCAAAGATTGCCTGCGGTTATTGGTATCGGTACTAATGAGTCCTAGACCTGACCAGTATCTATAGTGAATTTCATACTTATTTAGTCTCAAGCACATAGATGTATGTATCAGGTATTTATTCTGCAATCTTAAGCAACCCATATTTTGTGTGTGTCATGTAGTCTCTCCATTTCAAAATATAAGATGTTTTAGTTTTGTGAAGATAATGTATCTGTACATCATTTCACAAAACTAAAATGAAACAGAGGAAGTACTTCTGAATCTTAATTATTTGACTGCATATATGAAGAACTACCAGCCAAATGCTAACTAGAAGAGATTATTTTAACAGGTTGCGGTACTAGGTTAAACATGTACCGTAAAGATGGAAATACTACTTAGTTAAAACATGTCACAGACGTAAAAACGACTTACAACTACAAACTATATACTCCTTGCGTCCCAAAGAGGATGTCGCATACTTATGTATATTCGCATATATCTACACACTAAAACGGGTCTGATACATGAGAACCTAGATAAATCCGCGACACCTTTTTTTTAGGATGGAGGGAGTATTACACTTGCCGCGGGCTAGGAATGTACATGGAAAAGCCGACAAGAGGTAGAGGATGTATGAATGTAGAGATTCAGTAGAAGAGGTAGAGGAAATCTTAAAGAAACTAGGCCTATAAATGACTGAGCCGGTTTTATAAATTGATTTGTATTGGATATCAAACAATAACAGAAAATTAAGTTTCAGTGCTCTGAATCTACACACTAAAAAACGTCTAGATACATTATCTTCACAAAGCTAAACCGAAACGGAGGAAGTACTTCTGAATCTTAATTATTCGACCGCATATGTGAAGAACTACCGGCCAAATGCTAACTAGAAGAGATTTTTTTAACAGGTTGCGGTACGAGGTTAAACATGTACTGTAAAGATGGAAATACTACTTAGTTAAAACATGTCTTAGATGTAAAAATGACTTACAACTACAAACTATATGCTCCTTGCGTCCCAAAGAGGATGTCACATATTTGTCTATATTCGCATATATCTACGTACTAAAACGCGTCTGATACATGGGAATCTAGATAAATCTACGACACCTTTTATTAGTATGGAGGGAGTATTAGACTTTCCATGGGCTAGGAATGTACATGGAAAAGCCGACAAGAGGTAGAGGATGTATGAATGTAGAGATTCAGTAGAAGAGGTAGAGGAAATCTTAAAGAAACTAGGCCTATAAATGACTGAGCCGGTTTTATAAATTGATTTGTATTGGATATCAAACAATAACAGAAAATTAAGTTTCAGTGTGCACTTAACTCTTTTTAGCTATAAATCATCGGTACTGATTCAAACATTTTATATGACGGAAAATAGATCACTCAAAGCCAGTGGTATGAACTTTAAATTCTCTATTATCTAACCATGAATACAGATGACTGGTCGAACATTCCATTGTCAAACTGGTCTGTCTTTTCTCTTTTTCCCGCGATTTAGTTGTGCATGTTGAATTGTTTTATCTACTCTATATCTTATTGTTAAGTCTTAACCCCTTGAATATTTTTATGCATATTTGGAAGTCCCTAGCGACACTGCAAGGGTTGTTGACGTTGTATTCTTGTGAAGTGCTAAATAATGTCAGATACAAATATACACCTCAGTGTATTATTGGGTGTTGAAGTGAAGTAATAAATAGTACAAGGACACATATGGTTGTTGACATTTTGATACTATAAATATTATAATACCATTTAGAACTTGGTGAAATCATTCTAGAAACCCTTACTCTAATTAAGGATCACTATATGGTTGTTGAGCTATATTGCAGTAAAATTATCTTATACTTTGGTGATAAAATAATCATGAAAATATGAACATTGTTAGCCTGAACTAAATTATACGAATAGATTTATGTAACCTATCAGAATGTGAAGTGCCATATTTGTGTATGATATAAGTGTTTATAGTTATTCAAAATAGAATTTATTATGTAACTTAGCTGACTTAATTATATTTTACTTAACTTAAAATAACAAACCAATATGAAACACATGTTTTTTAGATCATTGGATGCTTTTGAGTGAAACACAAAACAATGATTATCGCGGCCATTTTGTGCACGTCTATTAATCCCACTTAATTGCATACTATAACGATAACTGTCCCACAAAAGAGTCATAGCAGATGATATTACTCATAAGAGATAAAATAATTCCAAGATATCGTGCATTATTCGGCTTGACAAATGAAAATTTCCTTAAACATAATAATATGACATGCACCAAAATATTTAGTACTCTTTAATAAAAGAAACAAAGGAACCACAATTAGTTAGGAAGTCTCTAGCAGAAAACATGCGTTGGCTATTGACATTGTATTGTTGACATGTGTTATATGATGTCACATAGAGGAGATACACCTTGGTGTGATATTGAGTTTTCAAAAAAAAATTGTATATGAAGGACACATATGGGTGTCATGATGTTTAAGTCGTCCATGTCCATGCCAACATAGTTGTGCCACATGGCACAACAAATAGAACCGATATATAATAGAATAGGTAGATCGAGTGTCATGAATAGCAAGGGGGGGCTAAAAAAGATAGAAAAATATTATATACATTTCACAAAAATATACATACTAAACTTTCCTGGACTCTCTAACCTTCATTATAAATATACTATTGAACGGTACAAAAGTTAGTATACCATTATATTGTGATGAAATATATTTTGTGTTTATGCGTTTACCTAGAAAATTGAGCAACACAGTCCTACACTAAACAATGGTCAAAATTGCATCCGTTAGATTATCTATGTCTAAAGCGTCACATATTACATAACAAAACCAGAATATAACAAAAATGAGATAAATGGGTTGTTTGGTTCCCCGCCATAGTTCATCAAGCCTAAGTTTGACACATGAGGCAGCCACAAAAGTTTGGCTAAAAAGTTGTGAGCTACAAAGTGTGGAAAAACTTAGCACAAGTTTCACCCTATGACAGATGGAACCTGTGAATAACAAAGTGTGGCAAGCCGGAGTGTGGCAATAATCAAACACATACCAAATTTTCATATTTTGGCTTGGCAAATTATGGTCGGGAACCAAACAGGCTAGAAGAACAGACCCTATCCACATTTTGTAATGTTTCGAATTGTAAAATTACTACAAGCAAGGAATATTGGAAGTGTTCACATTGCATAATAAACTAACAGCATGTATAAAATTGTTGCCTAAATCAAGGACTGAAATTTAATTATAAATAACCAATGTAAAATCATGTGTAAATGACCATATAGTAGTTAACTGTAGGGAACCTAATAACCACCGGTCACATATTAAAGATGATTAACATTTCTCTGCATATTCATTTGGTGGTTATAAAAGATATTATTTCTATCACATAAATTCAATTTTGAAAAATCTATTTATCATCTACATTCAATACACAAAAAGATGATGCCCTCGCAAATAATTTTGAAAAATCTATTTATCATCTACATTCAATACACAGAAAAATGATGCCCTCGCATTTGCGAGGGCCACTGTGCTAGTTCATATAAATAGGACAACCATTTGTTCTGGATTTAAACGAATAATTATCTTGCAACAAGCAATATCCACTCACAATATTCGTACTCAATGTGGGTACATAGTAGCATTTATTCAAAACTAAAATTAATCCTGATGGCAGACGTAGAAGTAAAGTGTTGACGGCCACCACATCGACTCTCGATCTGTTGCCAACGCGCATCGTCACCTCGTCCTTCATCAGACATCTCTTACTCCGCAGTTCCTGCTGAGAGTTACAAATATGAGCAACAGAACCGGTATCAAATACCTAGGCATTACTCCTGGCGCTAGTAAGGAACACATCTGTAACATGTATATCACATATACCTTTGTCTTTGGCAGCTATCTTGCTGGCTTTCTTGTCTTCAAGGTACTTGGGGCAGTTGCGTTCCTAGTCCCATAACCTTTGCAGTACTAGCACATGATGTCGGGCTTAGGGCCAGGCTTGGAAGTCTTAGAGGTGTTGGCAAAGAACTTGTCATCCTTCTTCGGCTTCTTGCCCTTGCCTTTTCCCTTTTGCCCGGGTTTCTTAAAATCGATGGTCTTGTTGACCATCAACACCGTGTTCTCCTTGTTGATCTCTACCTTAGCAATTTTGAGCATGGTGAACACTTCAGCAAGGGTCTTAGTCATCCCTTGCATGTTGTATAGTTCATCACAAAGCTCTTGTAGCTAGGGGAAGCGAGTGTAGCACCCTATCAATCGCGAGCTCCTCCAGGATTTTGCAATCCAGGGTGTTCAAATGCTTAACGTAGCCGGACATTTTGACTATGTGCTCACTAATACTGCTGTACTCTTCCATATTGGCGGAGAAGAAGAGCTTGGAAGCATCATACCTCTCCGCTCGAGCATGTGGAGCAAAGACAGCCTTGAGATCTTCAATGATCTCGAAAGCATTCATCTCCTCAAAACGCTTTTGAAGCTCCGGCTCCATGGCATAGAGCATTGCGCTTTGGTTGAGGGAGGAATCATCCGCCTTGGACTGCTAGACATTTTTTCGTCCTAGGAGGTGAAATCTGCAGGCTTAGCTGGAAGCTCAGTCTCAATGACATAAGTCAACTTGTAGGGGACTAGGAGGATCCTAAGACTGCGGAACCATGCGGTGAAGTTAGTTCCATCAGTTTTCAGCATGTCCTTCATGAGGAAAGTGCTAAGGTTGAAGGTGGGTGGGCGAGGCATCTACAATGGATTTGCAAAGTGTTTAGACCATGTTCATAATAATGAGTTCAAGTTTTAAATTATACTACCAAACTGAAAACAAAAGGAACTCCCACTCAAAACAAACATCCCTCCATTCGTTTAGTGATCACATGACCCTAATCCACTACCTCACCCCGATCGTCACGGCCGGCAAAGCAGTTACAAAGGTAGACATTCTCAATGTCAATCACATCCTATATGATTCATGATCGACCTTTCGGTCTCTTGTATTCTTAGGCCATGTCTTCACATGGTAGGCTCGCCAATTCTAACTTGTGTGTATTCACAGTGCAACATGGCTTACACCCACTATATGCGAACGCAGATATGTCTGACACTCGATTGTCATGGCCTGCCTCATATTGGAGAACTTTCTTGGTGGTGCACACACAAGGAGAATATTATAATTGGAATTTTGTGAGGAATTATCTTACTACACTACCGTTGATTATAATATCATACTAGCATAATAAGATGCAAGAAGTGACACTTCATAAAGTAAAGTGTTATGACGTGGTTACATCATCTTGATCACCATCGAGAGCTCTAATGAAAGTTTCACAAACTTGTCATTGCCACATCTCAACACAAGCCCCTATGCAAAAATAAAGATATATGCCTCTATATTATCTATTGCAAGTTTTATGCGGCTTTAGAGCTTTCACGGTAGAATCCCTTCCCACCTACGAACGTGGAGCCACAACATGGATTCAATGATTGCCATTTTACTTCCCTTTTCAGGGCCCTCCAATGTCGATGCTATATCAACTACCGTAGAGAGACATACACCCCCTAAGCCACTTAATTGTGGACCAGTCTCGTGAAATCACCACATGAGGTCAGTTGGGGGCCGATTCATCAAACAGTGCCGCGATATGAACAAGGACATAAATGAGGGTAGAAACTAGAAAATCAATGCCCACATATTGCTATGTGTTCTATCCGTACGACATGTCTACCCATATATCTGCTCTAATACCACTATAGGGTTTAGTAGCAGAAAATAAAAAAATCTAAATATGCGAACACTAATACCAGGATCTATACTATGTAGACATAAGTAACCGAGAGAGAGACGGTATTCATATCCTTAAATACCGAGGAACGCCTTACGCAGGAAGGCGTATGTTGATGAAGACGAGCAGCTCCAAGCACCCCCAAGTGTGCTGCCTCCGAAGTACTACACACATCTGGTGTAGGCGACGTCTCTCGGGCTCCGATCCAGCCGAGCAGTGGAAGAAGAAGATGGCGGACCGAAGACCACACGATGGTAGTGTGAAGGTCGAAATTCAAAACCCTAGAGGTCCTCTCCAATATTACGGAGAAGCCCTTGATACGTCCATTTTGCATCACTATTCTATATCATAATTTACTGTTATTCATTGATATATTTCATATTAAGAGATGATACTTATGTTATTTCATCTGTTTTTGCATGGTTGATGAGTTTTGGAGCATGGACCGCATTAGTCAGGATTCTGATGGAAAATGTGCTGTTTGGAGGCAAAATTCGCGAAGATCAGAAAATATGGAAAAATACATGGAAAATTCTATTTTTCCAGAAGACGAAGATTGCCGGAAGGGGGAGTGGATATGGGCCATAGGGGGCCCACACCACCCCTGGCACGGGCATCCCTAGGCCACGCCAGTAGGTGGTGTGGCCGCCCTAGCCCACTCTAGGCTCTCCCCTCTGGCGTATATTATCCCCTCGAAACCTAATACCTGGGGAGCGACCACAGAAAGATTCTGCCACCTCTGCCGGGCGGAAAACACCGAGAGAGAAAGATCTCTCTGGTAGACAGAATTCTGCTGGGAGAATTCCTTCCCGGAAAGGGGATATCGTCGCCATCAACACCACCATCAAGATGGACTTCATCGGGATCATCATCATCATCATCACGACCATCATCTCCATCAGCACCATCATCACCACTTCATACCGCTGTAACAATTGGGTTGAATCTTGCATAGTTCTTAGTGGAAACTTTCCTGGTGTTGATTACTCCTTGTATTTGATGCTATTGAGTGAACCATTGAATTATCGTTTATGTTCAGATTGTTACATATCATTATATCATCTCTGATCTTGATCCATATGATGTCTTGTGAATAGTTCGGTTTGTTCTTGAGGACATGGGAGAAGTCATGTTGTTAGTAGTGGAATTGTGTTGAGAAAGATTCAATGGTTTGATATTTAAGTTGTGGTGTATTTCTTCTAGTGGTGTCATGTGAACGTCGACTACATGATACTTCACCTTTATGGGCCTAGGGGAATGCATTGTGTATTTGGCTACTAATCGTAGGGGTTGCCAGAGTGACAGAAACATGAACCCCCGTTAGGAAACCTTTGCACAAGGAATGTCAGGGTCTTAGAGTTTAAAGTTATGGTTAGGTTTCCACCTTAATTACTTTCTTGTACTTGTGGATGCTTGCAAGGGGTATAATCACAAGTATGTATTAGTCCTAGGACGGTCGGTACATTAGCACAGGTTCACCCACACAACACTTAGCAAACTAAAGAAGATTAATCAACTATATGAAGCGAAATCACTTGACGATATTCCCATGTGTCCTCGAGAACATTTGGTCATCTTAAGTAATACAACCGGCTTGTCCTTTGCTAAAGAAAGGATTGGGCCACTTGCTGCATTTATTCTTATTGTCTTTTATTTACTCGCACTTTATTTATCTGCATTATCAAAAACCCCTAAAAATCCGTTTGTTAAGTATTTACACAGAATTCTTGCTCCAAGCCACTCGTCAACACCTTCAGCTCCTCGTTGGGTTCGACACTCTTACTTATCAAAAATACTGTGATACACCCCCTATACTTGTGGGTCATCAGCCCTCAATGGAAATGAGAGAGAAAATGAGAGAATGGGATGCTTCCAAAGAGGAGGGGTGACCCCTATATAGTGGGAGGGGAGGGGGCACCACCCAAGGGGCAGGTAGTTTGGGACTAATGCCCACACCCGCCGGCCACCAAGGGGTAGCCACCGGCCCTAGGTGTGCCCCACTTGGGTGGCCCACCAAGCCCTGGCCGGCCCTCCTCCCTAGGCGCCTTGCCCCTTTGGGCCTCCCTTCCGGGTGAGGCCCATTAGCAATGGGCTACCTTTAAAAATAAAATAAAATATATTTTTTCATATTAATTCACCAATTAACATAAAATACACATCTTATTATATTCCTTCACTCCGGAACTCCTTCCGTACCCCTACTGGTCAACATCGGATGTTACCAGGAACAATTATGGTTTCTCTCTCTCTATTTGTCCTACGATACCGCATCTATCCCTAAGCGTCCCCACCCTTAAGCATGACATCCTTCTGTTCGGAAACACTCTGGACATGACTAAAACCTCTCTCATATCAATGATCATCAGAGGGACCTGGATGCCCATGTTTACCCCGTGCGTTTCACGAATCTTATCGCTCGAATCATAAACATCGTTTCCCATTCCCTTTGTCACTTGATACCTAGTTCATCTGAGACTTGATCTTCGGTATATCTATACCTTAGTTTGGTCTCGTTACCGATGAACTCGTTTACTCGTTCCCATGTCGTTGCATTTTGTGACCAAGTCACACGCTTGCAAGCTTCATTAATGCAACGTCACCGAGATGGCCACATGTATCTTTCCATTACATGGATTAACAAATCCTGATCTTGATATGTACTCCTCTACACGTCCTTTGGAAAACCCGAGTAGCACCTTTTTTATCACCCTGTCCTGAGATGATGCTTGATGCCATCAAAGCTCCCACTGGAACAGTGATTTGCATTATCTCACAGTTTAAGGATCAGGTTGCAAGGTTTTATGTGTTTATCATCAATGGTGAACTTTATAACTAGATCTCATTAATATATAACTGTCGGATGTTTGTCTATCACATCATTCGACTAATGACATGACCTCATTGTCAATTGGCATAAATGCCCATGATCTCGAAACCCTAGATCATCCTCATGACCAATGAGCTAGTTCGCTAGAGGTAACTAGAGACACGTTTTTTTACATACCACAAGTGTATTAACGTTTCGTATTAACAGAGTTATAGCATAGTATGAAACATATTATGAATATATAAGATATATATCAAACAATACACTTTATTATTTGCCTCTAGGGTATATCTCCTTTAGGGAAGACCCTAGGAAAAGTTTACAAAATGTTTTATGATAAAACCTTGGTGATATTTGACCTACCAAGAGAAGTTTGAGAAAGGAAAAAGGTTTTGTTTTACAAAAAGGCTGGAAGAAAGAGGAGAAAAATTCTTACGAAAACGCACCCGGTTCTTTGTAGCCTTAGCTATAACAACTTAACCCGTGCAACCACATTAGGTATGGGAAAGGGATGGACTCGAAGGTGTTCACTCTAGTATAGGTTGCCTCACGACTACTACAGGGGATTTCGATCCCTAGAGGTTGGTCCTTGATACGTCCATTTTGCATCACTATTCTATGTCATAATTCACTGTTATTCATTGATATATTTCATATTGAGAGGTGATACTTATGTTATTTCATTTGTTTTTGCATGGTTGATGACTTTTGGAGCATGGACCGCTGCAGTCAGGATTCTGATGGAAAAGGTGCTGTTTGGAGGCAAAATTCGCGAAGATCAGAAAATCCGGGAAAATATACGGAAAATCCTATTTTTCCAGAAGACAAAGGAAGCCAGAAGGGGGGCTGGAGATGGGCCACTAGGGCCCCACACCACCCCCTGGCGCGGGCCAGCCTAGGCCGCGCCACCAGGTGGTGTGGCCGCCCTGGTCCACCCCTGGCACTCCCCTCTAGCGTATATTATCCTCCCGAAACCCTAAGACTCCGGGAGCAACCACAAAAATATTCTACTGCCTCTATCGGAAGGAAAACACCGAGAGAGAAAGATCTCTCCGGCAGACAGATTTCTGCCGGGGGGAATTCCATCCCGGAGAGGGGAGATCGTCGCCATCAACACCACCATCAAGCTAGACTTCATCGGGATCATCATCATCATCACCACCATCATCACCATCAGCACCCTCATCATTATCTCCATATTGCTGTAACAATTGGGTTGAATCTTGCATAGTTCATAGGGCAAACTTTCCCAGTGTTGATTACTCTTTGTAGTTGATGCTATTGAGTGAACCATTGAATTATTGTTTATGTTCAGATTGTTATACATCATTATTCCATCTCTGATCATGATCCATATGATGTCTTGTGAGTAGTTCGTTTTGTTCGTGAGGACATGGGAGAAGTCATGTTGTTAGTAGTGGAATTGGGTTGAGAAAGATTCAATAGTTTGATATTTAAGTTGTGGTGTACTTCTTCTAGTGGTGTCATGTGAACGTCGACTACATGACACTTCACCTATATGGGCCTAGGGGAATGCATTGTGTATTTGGCTACTAATCGTAGGGCTTGCCGGAGTGACAGAAACCTGAACCCCCGTTAGGAAACCATTGCACAAGGGACGTAAGGGTCTTGGAGTTTAAAGATGTGGTTAGGTTTCTACCTTAATTACTTTCTTGTAATTACGGATGTTTGCAAGGGGTATAATCACAAGTATGTATTAGTCCTAGGAAGGTCGGTACATTAGCACAGGTTCACCGACACAACACTTAGCAAGCTAAAGAAGATTAATCAACTATATGAAGCGAAAGCACTTGACAGTCTTCCCATGTGTCCTCGAGAATGTTTGGTCATCTTAAGTAATACAACCGGCTTGTCCTTTGGTGCATAAAGGATTGGGCCACTTGCTGCATTTATTCCTACTGTCTTTTATTTACTCGTACTTTGTTTACTTGCTTTATCAAAAACCCCTAAAAATCCGTTTGCTAAGTATTTGCAGAGAATTCCTGATCCATACCACTAGCCATCACCTTCTGCTCCTCGTTGGGTTTGACACCCTTACTTATCAAAAATACTATGATACACCCCCTATACTTGTGGGTCATCAGTCCTTATCTGATATGGGTCCCTATAATGTAACTCATCACCCAGGAGAAGGAATGAACAGTCTACAGGTCGCCATGCATTTACTATGAATTACTTATAGGGTAGGCGCTTATACTGGAGTGGGTAGTCCGAAGGTCCTAGCTAGTTACTCGACCCACAATCTGTAGGTGATCAGGGTAGGGTACCCAGATGGTGTGGGTAAAGTGTACAACCTCTGTAGAGTGTACATCTATTCGAATAGCCGTGTCTGCGCTTATGGACGGGTTGGACAAACTACTATAGAGCTGTGCTGGTTTTGATTTCAAAAAGGATTTCGGAAAAGTAAAGGCTTTGGAATATTTTGACCATGAGATGGTTGGAAAGGAAGGAAAGGAGTTTGGTCATGAGATGACCAGGAGGAGAAACAAATGGGTGACCCAATCCTAGTGTTTTCCAAAACTTTTCAAAAAGGTTTCCAGTATGTTTTACAAAAGTTTTCAACAAAGATATGTAGATGCTATATCTACAAGAGAAACTATTTTAGAAACGAACCTCTCTTGGAGCCCTCCTACAACCACAACCATAATGCATATCCTCTTATTGTTATTGTTCTCTTAAGGTGGTTTGCAAGTACATTCAAAGTACTCACTGGCATTGTCGCTAGCTATTAACTTGGTCATATTTGAGAAGTAAGGTGAATAAGAAGGTAATCGTGACGACTATGTAAGCTAGGATGTTCTCCCAGTCAGTTGTGTGTAGGTTAAGGAATGGCTCAGGATCTATGCTTGATGAAGTTCCACTGATGTTGATTGATGTAGCCATAATGGCAAATAAGGTATGACATGTATCCGCTTAAGTAATGGATGTTTACTTTTATACTTGTTGGTTATGTGTCATGACAAACTGATCATTGGATCATGGCGTATGCATAACAGGGATTCTCGGAGGATTAATCCGAGGGCCCACGGCCTCGAAACATGAGATGATCAAAAGATCAAGCATGAGTTGCATGAACGATGTGATCGACGTTTCGATGTCCACCTTTGCAACTGTATTACCGTCCGTGATGATCGGGGGCGGTGTAGTTAATGGGGATCGTGTAATCACTAAAACCTTTTTGGAGATAATAGTTTTAGTGGAGTTCTTTTCTAAACAAATTTAAATTGAACTCACATAATTATAAACTTAGTCCAAATCCTTTTTCAATTGTAAATGTAGAAAATGGTTTGTCGTGAAGCTTCTTTTGAGATTGTTGAGTAGGTAGCTGGTGAGAAGCTCAAACTAAATGGATCCAACTTCCTAGAGTGACTTGTGCGTCTGAATGTCCTCCTTAGTGAGAACAATGTGATCGATTATATATGCTACACGATAGATTTGGAGCAGCCAGCTTACTATGAGACCCCACAGATGCGGGAAGATCGCTATTACCGTCGTGAGATGTCCTCCTTCATTCAAGTGATAATGTGATATGGGATGGTGGACGAATTACGTCCGCTCATGGGTGTTATTGACACATATACGATGGTGGATCAGCTGAGAGTGGAGTTCATGTACGAAGTGCGCATGTGTAAGCACGAGCTGATTGGAGATTTCTTTTCCATCAAGATGGAGGAATACACTTGCCTGGAGAGTCACTTGGAGCGCATGCATGATGCGCACATTAGACTAGTTCATTTCGTGGACTACTGGATGACTGATGCCTTTGCGATAGACGTATTGCTACAGTCGCTGCCTCCCAGCTACCAAGGGCATGTCCCGACCTGCGTCATGAGAGGTGATGGGAAACACAGGATTCCATAAGTTCATATCACATTTCAGACATGCGAAGGTTGAACCCATTGCCAGAGAGGTCATCGATGATGAAGGTATATATGATATACAGTTTTATAAATTTTATTATCTTGCAAACACTTGTTGTAGTATTGAAGTATCTAATACTTGTTCTGTTTTATGAAGGCAGGTCCTTCTGCATGATAGATGCTTGCTGGAGAGGAGGTGACGTTGCATGTTGATGGCGAGCATGATGATGATGGATGACGACACTCTCCCTTGACATTTATCATTTAGTTTATCGGTTTTGGATAATTATTGTAATCGATGGATTATGAACTTTATTAGTGTGTCTTGCACTTCGCGAGACGGTTATTCGTATGAGTTTGTAACAAAATAGTTGTTCTACTTTTATGAATGATTTCTATTCGTGTTCATATGTTTTCGATTATGTGTGAATTATTCGTGTTGTAAAACTAATTGATAATTCATGAACATTTGTAAAATATTGAAATGTCTTGGATATACCCATCTTAATGATATATTCATTTAGAATGGAACCATTGTTTGAAATTCAAAATTTATGTTGATAATATGTGAAAGTCGTAGATATTTGATATCTTGCACATACAAATCATGCCCACTGTGGGCCCCCCGGATTAATCCTCTGAGAATCTCTGTTATGCATATCACCACGAGCCCATGATCAATTTGTCGTGGCACATAATCGACAAGTATCAAAGTAAATATCCACTACTTAAGCGGATAGATGTCATAGCTTATTTTCCATTATGGCTACACCAATCAACATCAGTGGAACTTCATCAAGAGTAGAGCCCGAGCCATGCCTTAACCTACAGGAAACTGACTAGGAGAACATCCTCGCATAGTTGTCAACATCACCTTATTCTCCATATCTGACCAAGTTAATAGCCAGGGACAATGCAAGTGAGTACTTTGAGTGTACTCGCAAACCACCTTAAAAGAGTAACAATAAGAGGATATGCAATATGGCTGTGGTAGTAGGAGGGCTCCATAAGAGGTTCTTTTCTTAAATAGTTCTCTTGTAGATCTAGCATCTACATATCTTTGTTGAAAACTTTTGTAAAACTTTTTGAAAACATTTTCGAAGACTTTTGAAAACACCAGGATTGGGTCACCCATTTGTTTCTTCCTTCCGGTCATCTCATGACCAAACTCCTCCCTTCCTTCTAACCATCTCATGGTCAAAACATTTCCAAAGCCTTTGATTTTCCAAAATCCTTTTTGAAATCAAAACCAGCACCGCTCTATTGTAGTTTCTCCAACCCGTCTCGTGGACATGTCTATCCGAATAGATTTACACTCTACAGAGGTTATACACTTTACCCACACCATCCGGGTAACCTACCCTGATCCCATACGGATCGTGGGTCGAATAACCGGTCAAGACCTTCAGAATGCCCACTCCAGTATAAGCGCCTACCCTATGAGCCATTCATAGTAAATGCATGGTGGCCCAAAGACCATTTGTTCCTTCTCCTAATGATGATTTACATTACAGGGACACTTATCGGAGAAGTCCCACCCTCTAGGGATCGAAATGCCCTATAGTAGTAGTAAGGCAACCTATACTAGAGTGAACAAACTTTGAGTCAAGCCCCTTCCCATATAGGATTAATGTGGTTGCACGGGTTAAGTTGTTATAGCTAAAGATGCAAAGAAACGGGTGCGTTTTCTTAAACAGTTTCCCTCCTTCTCCACTCCAGTATGATTTGCAAATCAAAACCTTTTTCTTTCTCAAACTTCTCTTGGTAGGCCAAACCTCATCAAGGTTTATCATAAAACATTTTGTAAACTTTTCTAGGGTCTTCCCATTCTATAACTTTGCTTCGGCTAAAACAAGGTCTCCAAGGGGTTATGGTGTTATACACCATCAACCATACTAGTGAGAAGTAGGTGTCATCAAGGAGGTTGTACTTAGTAGTACATATGCGTAATGGTGTGGAGGAGCCAAGCCACTACCATGTATAGATCATCATATAATAAAACAATGCAGTTTTCATAAGCAGTAGGTAAGACATGCATAAGTAAAATAGTAGGACAAGGCTTATGAGCAATAAGGTGGCTTGCTTGTGATCAGAAATCTGGCAATATAGCTCCCTGGACTTCTTCTTAGAATACCACAATATCCAATAATAACCATATTCTTCTAGTCTCCGATATAATCGCAACTATCGTTGTCAAGGAATACACATGCAATCAAACAAAGGGCACAATCAACACTAGAAAAACAAGCACCAGTACAATACATTAAACAAGCATACAACACAATAGTAACTTCAGTAGGTTTTGATAGATTGAATCCATAAGAATGGGAATTACTTCAGTGGCATTAGTGGAACTCTTTATATCTGTCAAATACCACTTGAGTAAGAGGTTTTGAACTAAGGCTTGGGTGAAAGGGAAATGGACGTCGCCTAGGGGGGGGTGAATAGGCGTTTTAAAATTATTACGGTTTAGGCTGTAATAAATGCGGAATAAAACTTAACGTTTAATTTATCAAGCCAAAACCTATATCCACTAGGTTCACTAAGTGCACCAACAACCTATGCTAAGAAAGACAAGCAACAAGGTGATAGCAAGATAATATACTTCAAGCATGATGGCTATCACAATGTAAAATGCATAAGTAAAGGGCTCGGTTGAGAGATAACTGAAGGATGCGGAGACGATGATTTGTTTCCCGAAGTTCACTTCCAAAGAAGCTATGTCTCCGTTGGAGAGGTGCGGGGGCACAATGTACTTCGAATGCCACAAGTGGCTCACCTCGAGGTGTAGTGGCTCGATGCTCACCCAACGCCACACAAGGCCTCACCCCAAGATGCGAAGGCACGCAACCTACCGACGCCACAAAAGGCTCACCCTATTCTCCCGTGAGCTCGCCACAAAGGCCTACTCATGTTCCACTATGGGACACTTGAGGGCGGTCACCGAACCCATACAAGATTGGGGCAGTCGCCACAACTCAATTGGAGGCTCCCAACAACAATGCCACAAAGGCTACAAAGCCACAAAAGGCAACAAGGCCACAAAAGGCTACAAGACCACAAAAGGTCAACAATCCAACCACACAACCGTCTAGGGTTCCAAGAACCCAAGAGAAACAAGCCCAAGGGCTTGAACTCGCCGAATCTCCGAGGAGAACTCAAACCTATGCACCAAATGCAAGAGGCAAGTCCTTCACTCTCAAATTCCACCAAAGCTACAAAAGCTATTGGGGGAATAAGGGAGGAAGAACACAAGAGGAGAACACAAAACTCTCCAAGATCTAGATCCCAAGGATTCCTTCACAAAGAAGGGATTTGGCTTGGTGGGTCTTGTAGATCTAGATCTCCTCTCTCAAATCCCTCAAAAATATGCAAGAAACATAGGAGGGGAAAGGGGAGGGGGCAAGCTCTTCAAGGTCAACGATGGAGGAGAGAGAAAGCCAAAAACCGAGAAGAACAAGAGTTGGGGCCGAAGGGGAAAGGGGAGCTCCTTTTAAAAGGCTCCCAGGTCTGCCCATTACTCACAGATTCGTGCACGGCCGGTAGTACCAGTGGGTGGCCGGTACTACCGTTGGCACCCAGCCAACGGCCAGAAAATAGAGAGAGAAAGAACAAAAACGCGAGCCTGGTCGGTACTACCGCCGCTTCGCCGGAACTACCGGTGGCAAGAATGTCCTAGCGGTACTACCGCCTGAAAATATGTTCCAAGTTCCGTCAAATAGCGCTAACCAGGCAGAGAGAGTACTGAACCAAAAATGGGTTTACCGGAAGTTGGGCCGGAAATAACACCGGTACTATCGGTGGCAAACTGCCGTGGCGGTACTACCGGTGGCCCGCCGGAACTACCGGTCAGGCAAAAACTTCAGAACCAGAACTGCCACAACTTTTGCATCCGAACTCCAAACGAGACGAAACCAATTTTGTTGGAAATATTGGATATCACTAAGGGAGAAAATACCATGAATATATATGTGAGATACCTCCTAAGGTGTGGAGCCGGAAAACCGCAAGATCAAAAACGCAATAAGATATTCAAGGGAAATCCGTTTTTGATGAACTAGAGCTTGTTATGAAGATAACCACAAGCTCTAGATCCTCACATGGACAAGAACCAAACAACAACCAAGAAAGATGATGCTATGTATGCAAAGGTTTGAGCTCTCTCCGAAAGATACGAACGAGTCACCCACTCGAGAGGCCCTCTTGATAGTACGGTTATCTATCCTAAATCCGGTCTCCTAACACTATAAGAGACCGGTAAAGTAGAAACCCTATCAAGATCATACCTTTGCCTTGAGCATCCAACTTGAGCTTGATGTAGACGATCTTGTCACCTTCAAGATGGAACACCTTTCTTGATTGCACTTTCTTGATGAAGTCTTGAGACATGCTCCCCCATACCCATGGGGAAGCCTCTTCTTCGAACTTGTCTTCATCATTCTCTTGAGCTTGCACATCAATTCTTGATGATGTCTTGAAGAAAGTCATGAGGAACTCTATCTTCTTCTTCTTCTTCTTCAAGACATACTTGATCTTCTTCTTCTTCTACTTGATTCCAATGGGCACAAAGCCCTTGGACAATGCTACTTCTTTTTCATCCTTGAAACCAACACATGGTCCAAGCGATGCCAATGGACAAATCTACAAGTGAAACTCAATTTACACATTAGTCCATAGGGATTGTCATTAATTACCAAAACCACACATGGGGCATACATGCCCTTTCAATCTCCCCCATTTTGGTAATTGATGACAATCCCCTAGAGAGGGTTTAAATATGGAATTTAACGAACAAAATGGTTGCCCCAACATCAAATACTACACAAGTATGTGATGTTGGTACAACCACAATATATAGAGCAAACTCCCCCACAATCTATGCATGTGTGATGATCTTGAATTTCATTGCATAGATTGCCAACCATAATCGATGGTTGAGTTTCCTCTATATATTAAACATGCAAGTCAACAACATTAGATGCAAGAGCATGTAAGGCTAATGCTTAAGAACCAACTCAAAAGCATAAACCAACTTCCCTTAAACCCTCTAAAGCTTCTCCCCCATTGGCATCGATTACCAAAATGGGTGAAAAGTTCTAGACGGCCAATATAGTGAGAATTCCTCCAAAGGTGTGCACATGCACATATCCAATGATGAATCCTTGGGAGGAAGTAAAACTATATTGAGGAATCCAAAGATTGAAAAAGAAAAGAAAGAGAAACTAGCTTCAACAAATGAAGCGAGCAACCCAAAAGACCCAAAAATACCAATTGACAACAACAATTGATACCAAAAGAAAGACACAAGATATTATGATACTAGCAAATGAGGGTTTAAATGAAATAGGGAAGCTCCCAATATTTGTGCACAAGATAGAATCAACTAATTTAAATACATCTTGCACAAATATGAAACCCCGCTCCCCATAAACATCTGAGACACAAAGATATGAGAACGAAGGCAAATGAGTATCATTAAATGAATTAGAGAAGCTCCCCAAGGATTATGCACCAATTATGATGATTGAATTTGGAAACAAAGTGCATAATCATGGAATCCTCACTCCTACAAACTCATTTAATAATACACGGCAAGAGAGATCAAATTATGAGTGCCCAGAGATGCAAACAAATGGGACAAGCACTCATAGGAAAATAAATTTGGAAGCCACCAAAGGATCAAAAAGAAATAAAGGGTAGTCTCCAAGGAAAACACAAACAACCAAAGATTTATCTTCTCTTGTGTGTATAAGTTTCTAGGTGGAAAATATCACAAAGACATATGCCCACAAAGAAACATGCACACACAAAATAGATACACAAAAAGCACATGAACAACAAAAGAAAGTCATATAATGTACAAATAGGATATTTGCTTGAAAGCATGGCCAAAGGCTCAAATATATCTTATTGTACATCAATGAGCTTCAAACACGAACACTATACATACATTACAACAATTACCAAGGGAAGAAGGGAATAGTTGGAATATATGGAGAAAAGCAACAAGTATCACAAATAGAAATCAATGATGCAAAATACTCACTATTGCACATGAGAGAAAATTGAGGAAAGGATAGGCAATATAATTGCTAGATTGACATATTTGGGATAAGTGGATCATGGTCATGATTTTGTATAGTCCCCATTATATGCACTCATATCAACATACTCACATTTGGAATAGAGAGCACTCCTAAAAACCAACAAAAGAAACACAACATATGAAAGAACACAAACTCATGCCAACAAGCAACCTACAAAAGGTTGGAAGCAAGATATGTATGCATGAGAGAGATACTTGTTACCGAGATATAAATGGTAGGATGTATAGGATATGAATTTGTTGATCATACTAGCTTGCCTCCAATTGACATGTAGGCACCACTTCTTCCTAATGGATGAGACAAGCATCCAATATATATCCAATGTACCTAAAACACAATTAAGTACACTATGTTCCCAAAAAAATTGGGTCCAAAGTAGTTAGTGCAACTACAATATATAGGAGTAGCTCCACATAAATATGTGCATATTAATATGAAAATGAATTTCATGCACATCTTAGCCAATAGGATTTTGTGGAGCATCCCCTATATATTGGATCAAGGAAAGAAAGCATGCCATAATATATACATGAAGTAAATATGCATGCACAAGACTCTCAAAGACCAAAAAGAGATACGATTTGAACTAAAACACCAAGTAAACCAAGAAGTAGCACACAAGAGTGTGACAAGACAAAAAGTGTCCAAATTGTATCAAAGAGCCAAATCAACACATGAAAGGACACAAATTCAACGAATGAACAAGGCAAACGCCAAAGAGCATAAGATAGACAACAACACCAATGCTCAAGGATTTATCTCATTCTAAATATCAAAACAAGTAACAAAGAATGAGACAAAGCCAACTCCCAAATAGAGCAAGGTTCCAACACATAAACCAAACTCTCTACACTTTTCATGATGGCACAAAGTACCAAAGGAAAAGATCAAGCATCCAAGCACAAGAAACACTATGTGGATCAACACAAGAAGCATAAAATGAGTGTTCTAGATAATATAGGAGAGATCCCCCATGAATGGTGCATTATATTGAATTTTGCTTTTGAATGCAAAATGCACACAAAAGAGATCATCACTACTACCTACATTAAATAAAACACAAGGGAATACCAATAAACTAAAGGGATCCACAAGAGGCAAGGAAGACATGGGAGAAAAAGGAAAACATTTTCTTGGCCAAAGATAGAAAAGATAAGAGAAAGGGCCAAAGTGAATGTGATCAACAAGTTATACCATTTATGGAGTACCACTTGTCTAGTGACAAGAATTATGGGGAAAATTTTCCCGAGGTAGTTTACAAGAACATCACGGTCATATTCACAAAAAGAAGCATGTGACAAGACATAAAGGTTATCCTTGATGCTTCGAGAGAGATTCTTAACAGCTCCAAATAGTCACACAATCAATAAATATTAAAGTAACTTGAAGCAAATGGTTTCCATGGAGGATATTGAGGTCCAAAAAACAGGAAACACATATCAAGATAAACTCTCACAAACAAGATCCAAAAGATGAGCAATAAAAGCAATCCAAAGGAATTGGAACTTGTTTGAGATAAATGTGCCACTGAGGAGCTAGATAAATATCAATATCAATTCTAAGTGACACTACCTCAAATGTCCACATTCTCTAGGTTTGTAATATGCACAAAGCATATGACTCCCCCATAACGTGATAAACTAAGAAATCTCGACAAGAGGCAAAAAGAGCAAAATGGAGATGATTAATGGACATTATGGAATTCTAATTCTTCATGAGAATAACATACCACATAGAGACAAGATAAACATGTAATGTTAACACTAAGTGGTATTCCCCATGTACACACAATTTAGGATTGTAGAATGCCCAAGTATAACACTCCCCCAAAATGGGAGTCCATTAATCTCTCCCAAGAGCCAAATGAGATACCAAACGAATTCAACAAAGGCTCCAAACGAAGAGCACAAATACATGATGTGCCAACCAACATACACAAATAAACTAGACGACTCAATACAAGTATGAGAGAAGCACAACATATACAAACGCATATAATGTTACAAAACCAACACATGCACAAGGGAGCAAGTAATTTTCAATGTAAAGGAGTTGAGCACATGTTACCGCAAGGAGGAACATTGGATATATGAAAGAAGCATGATAATCCAAATGGCTTGACTTGACAAAAATAAATGATGAAGATCCCTCAATTCTTCATAATGTAGCCAAGCCTCCAATTCCCTCCAACCAACACCTATTGATCAAGTTTTAGCTTGTTGGTCCCCAACCAAGTTGGGTCCTAAGAAGTTAGTCACAATAGGCTTGGCCACTGATACATTGCAAATGTATCTATAATTTTTGATGCTCCATGCTTGGTTTTGTCCACTTTCTTGTGTTTTGTCCACACTTTGGAGTACTTTTCATATGATTTATTGGACTAACCTATTAACAAGAGCCACAGTGCCAGCTGCCCGTTTTCTGCTATTTTTGGTTCCAGGAAAGTCATAAAATGAATATTCTCGAATTTGGACGAGACAAAAGCCAAAGTGCCTATTTTTCCAGAAGACTCCAGGAGCCAAAATACGAGACGGAGGAGGGCCAGGGGCTGGCCACACCACCCCTAGGCGCGGTCTGGGTCTGGCCACGCCAGGGCATGGTGTAGTGGCCCCAGGCACCCCCTTAGTCTCCCTCTTCGCCTCTAAGGAGCCTTCTGACTTAAAAACTTTTGGGGTTTCGACGCATTTCCACAAAAAGATCCGCTGCGCCGCCGCCACCGAAGGGGAGATTCGGGGGACAGAAAGTCTCTGTTCCGTCACCCTGCCGGGACGGGGAAGTGCCCCCGGAGCCATCTCCATCGATCTTCACCATCATCTCCATCGACCATCCATGTTTCCCCCATCTATGAGTGAGTAATCCCCCGCTGTAGGCTATGGGGATGGTAGGGATTGGATGAGATCGTTCATGTAATGGCATCAGATTGTTAGGGCATGGTGCCTAGTATCTTTTATTAGTGCTTTATGACTTTGTTGCAACTTGTTGTGCTTAATGCTTGTCACTAGGGCCCGAGTGCCATGATTTCAGATCTAAACATGTTATTGATTCATTATGATAGTATTGTTTTTGGTCTTATCTGCAAGTTGTATACACACGTTGTTGTCCGGAACCAATGGCCCCGAAGTGATAGAAATCGGGATAACCGGAGGGAATGGCTTTGATGTGAGGATCACATGTGTTCACGGAGTGTTAATGCTTTGCTCCGGTGCTCTATTAAAAGGAGCACCTTAATTGCCAGTAGTTCCGTAGAGGCCCCGCTGCAAACGGGCTGGCAGGACAAAAGATGTTGTGCAAGTTCTCATTGCGAGCATGTATGACTATATATGGAACACATGCCTAGGATTGTCTAGTACTTGGATGCTTTATCTTATTTATCTGCAATTGCCCTATGTTCTGATTGCTATGTGAATTTTCTTGTCCATGCAACGCATTTCCATCCATCCCTATGCCTACCACACTCGAATCCCACTATTTACTGCTTTTGTTACTACTGTCTTTGCTTTACTACTGCTGTTACTTTACTATTCCTACTACAAAACTGTTGCTACTGATAAACTGATGTGAGCAAGATTGTTTCCAGGTGCAGCTGAATTGACAACTCAGTTGTTAAGGCTTATAGATATTCTTTGGCTCCCCTTGTGTCGAATCAATAAATTGGGTTTCACTTCCCTCGAAAATACTGCGATACACCCCCTATACTTGTGGGTCATCAAGACTATTTTCTGGCGCCGCTGCCGGGGAGCATAGCTTTATTTATCAAGTCCACTTGGAATCACTATTGTTCAAGCTAAGTTTATTTTCTCCTTGTTTTCTTGTTTCTTTATCAAAAATACAAAAAAAAATTGTTCCTACTCTAGTTGTTATTTCCGTTGGTCTGTTATTTTCTTGCTTTATCATGCTTGTTGTCAATGGTTGGTTTCTTTGAAACTGAATCTTATTTGCAATGTGGGTTCACGGAAGATGAAAAATATTATTATAAGGAACACCGCTTGTCACAAAAAGGGAAACACTTACGGGGACAAATTGATAGATTGTATACCATTGCTAGAAATGTGTGCTCTACTTATAATGTTACTTATTGCCTTGATAAATCTTGTTGTTGTAGGAGGTACAAACACCTCCCTTTTCAATGTGAGTATAATGATAATGTTACCATATCTTCCTATGTTAAGGGAAATTATGACCTTTATGATGCGGAACAAACTGAGGAATTTATTGCTTGGAAGGGTGCTTTTGAACTTGCTAGTTTGCTTGAAAATATTGATGATTCACCTTACAAATATGAGGTGTATGGTATACTTAAATTTTTCTTTGATAATTACAAGGATGAAAATGGTTATATTCTTGAATATTTTAATAGATGCTTTCCACAAATGGAAGAGACTAATGCCTTGCAGGATCCTATGGAAGAAGAAATTGATGAACCTGAAATCTCATTAGATGAAAAAAAGGAGGAGAGTGATGAACAAAAGGAGGAAGAATGGATTAGCTACCCATGCCTACCTTCTAATGAGATTAACACTTTATCCCTTACATTATTTGATTGTCCCCCTTGCTTACTAAAGGAGAATGAATGTTATGTTCCTGAGGTTTCTCTTGAAAATGTTTATAATAAAGCTCTAGTGCTTGTGGATCATGAATAGCATGCTTTTTGTGATAGTTGTAATGTTGAGTTTCTTCATGAGGCTACTGAAAATTATTATGAGAGAGGAAAATATGGTTGTGGAAGTTTTCATGGTATTGAAACACCTCTCTATGTGCTGAAAGTTTTGAAATTACTCTTGTTTTATCTTCCTATGCTTGTTACTTTGTTCTTTGTGAATTTATTTGCTTACATGATTCCTATGCATAGGAAGTGGGTTAGACTTAAATGTGTTTTGAATTTGATTCTTGATGCTCTCTTTTACTTCAACTCATATTTCTTATGAGAGCATCCTCTCAAACTTTTATGTGTGAAGATGATAATATGTCTATTATTCTTGGGAGACCTTTTCTTAAATACTGTAGGGGCTGTTATTAATTGTAATCAAGGGAAGGTGACCTTCAATGTTAATGACAAGGAACACATTGTCTATTTTCTCAAGAAGATTGAAAGGACTTATGGTTTGAATTCAATTGAACATGTTGATGGCATTCAAGTTGGAGAAATATATTGTCCCATACCAAGAGAAAAATTTG
This sequence comes from Avena eriantha, assembly GCA_910589775.1. Lineage (NCBI taxonomy): Eukaryota > Viridiplantae > Streptophyta > Magnoliopsida > Poales > Poaceae > Avena > Avena eriantha. The sequence continues at coordinate 445,498,310 of OU342741.1, read as the reverse complement.
AAACTATTATGATTGGGACTATTGCTATCAAGGTTGAGGTAACATAATCATTAGTGGGATACAAAGTTTTATCTCATAATGGAATTTTTTTGGTAGCAAGACCTGATCAACCTTGTTAACAAAAGGATTTCATTGAAAAAAACAATGTTTTCACCTTGATTATCTCCGCTTACTTCTATTCTATCCATTTTAGTTTTTCCTTATGCCTAACTTAAGGGCGTTAAAGAGAAGTAATTATTGGGAGATAACCCAAAAGTTTTAGATGAGTCTTGGAAGTTATTACTTCAGTAATAACCGCTCCTTATCCTTTTTATTTGCTTTTTGTGCCAAGAGTAACCTCTAATGAGAGAGAAGTAATGATTGGGAAAGTTGCTGTCCCGAAACAGATTTCTGTGCTTCACCGTAAATATTCGTGTAAAATCTCTGAACGTCTTTTTGAGGCGTGAACTTTTGTGCTTCTGCCCCAGGTTTTTATCTAACTTTCGTTAGTTCAACACTTTTTGATTTGAGCAACAAAAGGTCTTCGAAAAAATTCGTCTTTACCTGCTGGTCTGTTTTGACAGATTTCTGCCATTTTCTGCATTTGCTTCTTGTTGGTTCCTTTTTGAGTTCTTTTGGGGAATTGAGATTTTGTGGGAAGTGCTACAGTATCTAGTGTTCTAATGGAAGTTTATTTGGTGTTAGAACTGAACCTTAAGATTTATTATCTTGAGTACACTAATGTTGCTAATAAAGATTGTGTGAAGTTTTGTATGAAGGAAAAATTTCAGGTATATGGAAGGAATGACTAATGAGATGAAGGATGGACTAAAGATCAAGCTTGGGGATGCCACGCGTGTCACCCCAAGAAATATCCAATAAGTACAAGCGTCAAAGCTTGGGGATGCCCAAGGCATCCCCTTCTTCATTAATAAAAATCTCAGGTTTCTTCCAAACACTTCATTTTTATCGTTTCATGCACAGTTGTGTTGTTCTTGGAGCGTCTTATTTTTCGTTTTTGTTTTGGTTTTTCATTTTCTTGGTTTTCTTAGTTTGCTGAATAAATTGGTTGGACCTCCTCTTTCATATATTGGAGTTCAAATAGTTTGGTTTGGTTTGGAAAAGAGTAGGAAAGCTCATGCTTAAGTGGTAAAGAGAGCTTGTTTTTGACTGTGGCCTATGCTTTGTCGTGCCATGATTGATATTGTTTTGGCTTTATGCTTAGTATTCTTTGTTGTAGCATGACTTGTTATAAACAATTGAGATTGCTTAATGTGCCTTGGATGAATCATGTGTTGTTTTAGCATATTAAAGCATAGTATAGTGGCATTCTCCTTTGATGCTTTATTTGGGTTGACTTGGCACATGTTCACACCATGTTATGACTATATCAAGTCACCATAAGCCTTTATGATCCTTTAGTTTTCAACTTGTAGTATCACTTTATGCTTTGATTAATGATGTTTTGTCGCTCTGCAAGATTATGGTCATCATTGCTCTCTCGTTTGTCGCTCCCTTACTATTGCTAGCCTTCACTTTCACTGAGTGTTTTACTCATGTTTCCAACTCCCCTAAACCAAATATTTCCAAAGTGTCCACCATACCTACCCATTAACATCATTTGCTACTTCCGTGCATATTCAATATGCTTTGTTTTCTTCCGAATAAAATGTTTGCTTGTTATGAGAAAATTATTTAGTAAAGCACACACGAACTTGATGGCACACTTTATTTCCTACACTTAATAAACCTGAACCATTGTGAACTCTCCATGAAAGTTATATGATTGCAAATTATAGCTGGGGATTAGCAGAACCGTGCTGTCACGGGGAACGCTTTCAACACTTGTAAATATATACCTAGTTGATACCTTGCTCTTTTGTTTGCGGATGTCGTCGGTGTGAAATAAAAGGGGAGCTTGTAAATCCATGGAGTTATGCATGTGTGCTAGAGAAACGCCTGGGCCGCTGGTCTAATCCATGCTGACATGGTGGAAACCTGCAGCGTAGCCATAATGATATCTATTAAGCATTCTTCTTATAAAAAGAGAGAGAGAGAGATAGCTATTGAGAAAAATAAAAAAAAGAGTTTTATGAAAAGAGGAAAGAGAAAAAAAAGCACCATTTTCCCATGGTAAATAAGAAGATTGCTGAGATACTCATTGTCTGCTTGCCTTGTCATTTTGATATGGGGATTCTTCCGTATCATCGGGCAACGGGTACCCTGTTGGTGGTTCTCAATGATATGCACATACTTACGATGACAAGAACTTACTGGTAACTAAAGTTGAGTAGCATGAGGAGCGACCCTCGTACTCAAGGGACTTGGGATTTTTAGTTTATAGTCTGTCAAGCATATAACTCAGATTGGACCTCACTTTCACCTTAACCACATTAAAGATGCTTATGATAGGGGCAATGAGAGCTCAAAGCTAATGAGTACCATACTTTTAGCATTTGGAAGCCTTTCAAATTATTCAAAACCTTTTCATTTCCTTGTTGAGTCTCCACACATTCTATGAGCACTTTCCTGAGAGCATAGTGGCCATTCTTAGTTCTATGTGCATTGTCCCAAGACTTGTTGATTGATGCATACCTTGATATTGCTTGTTTTAAACTATTTGTATCTAATCACTCTTGTAAACTTTGAAGGTGTCCTATGCATTTATGTTTGCTACTCTTTGAGGGACAAGCTGAATGCCACTTTGCTTTGTTTTCTTTATGTGAAACAAACAAATGTCTTGCAAGGCATTGTTATTCATGAATCTTTTGTTTGTGTCTTTTCATGTTGCATCATAGTTTCTTTGTCTTATTGCTAGAACTTTGTCTTTCATGTTATGATTGAAGTACTATGATCCCAGCTTTGAATGTTTACAAATACTTTGGTCAAGTCTTTGATGGTGCATGTCACCTAAAAAATTATTCTTTCTTTTTATCATTTACCTACTCGAGGACGAGCAGGATTTAGGCTTGGGGATGTTGATACATTGCAAATGTATCTATAATTTTTGATGCTCCATGCTTGGTTTTTTCCACTTTCTTGTGTTTTGTCCACACTTTGGAGTACTTTTCATATGATTTCTTGGAATAACCTATTAACAAGAGCCACAGTGCCAGCTGCCTGTTTTCTGCTGTTTTTGGTTCCAGGAAATGAATATTCTCGGAATTGGACAGGACAAAAGCCAAAGTGCCTATTTTTCCAGAAGACTCTAGGAGCCAGAATACGAGACGGAATAGGGCCAGGGGCTGGCCACACCACCCCTAGGCGCGGTCTGGGTCTGGCCACGCCAGGGCATGGTGTAGTGGCCCCAGGCACCCCCTCGGTCTCCCTCTTCGCCTCTAAGGAGCCTTCTGACTTAAAAACTTTTGGGGTTTCGACGCATTTCCACAAAAAGTTCCGCTGCGCCGCCGCCACCGAAGGGGAGATTCGGGGGACAGAAAGTCTCTGTTCCGTCACCCTGCCGGGACGGGGAAGTGCCCCCGGAGCCATCTCCATCGATCTTCACCATCATCTCCATCGACCATCCATGTTTCCCCCATCTATGAGTGAGTAATCCCCCGCTGCAGGCTATGGGGATGGTAGGGATTGGATGAGATCGTTCATGTAATGGCATCAGATTGTTAGGGCATAGTGCCTAGTATCTTTTATTAGTGCTTTATGACTTTGTTGCAACTTGTTGTGCTTAATACTTGTCACTAGGGCCCGAGTGCCATGATTTCAGATCTGAACATGTTATTGATTCATTATTATAGTATTATTTTTGGTCTTATCTGCAAGTTGTATACACACGTTGTTGTCTAGAACCAATGGCCCCGAAGTGACAGAAATCGGGATAACCAGAGGGAATGGCTTTGATGTGAGGATCACATGTGTTCACGGAGTGTTAATGCTTTGCTCCATCAAAAGGAGCACCTGAATTGCCAGTAGTTCCCTAGAGGCCCCGCTGCAAACGGGCTGGCAGGACAAAAGATGTTGTGCAAGTTCTCATTGCGAGCACGTATGACTATATATGGAACACATGCCTAGGATTGTCTAGTACTTGGATGTTTTATCTTATTTATCTGCAATTGCCCTATGTTCTGATTACTATGTGAATTGTTTTGTCCATGCAACGCCCGTCCATCCATCCATATGCCTACCGCACTCGAATCCCACTATTTACTGCTCTTGTTACTACTGTCTTTGCTTTACTACTGTTGTTACTTTACTATTCCTACTACAAAACTGTTGTGAGCAAGATTGTTTCCGGTGCAGCTGAATTGACAACTCAGTTGTTAAGGCTTATAAATATTCTTTGGCTCCCCTTGTGTCGAATCAATAAATTGGGTTTCACTTCCCTCGAAAATACTGCGATACACCCCCTATACCTGTGGGTCATCAGCCACCCAAATGGTTCTTTTCTTGACACCACTTTGGGCACCAACAAATTTGGCAAACATATTGCCCACCTCATCCTTACCAAGAGAATATGCGTCATATATCAAGATAGGCTTGGATGAGGAGTTACCCATGGTGCATGAGGAAGAAAGATTCCCCTTCTCGCGACAAATGTAGCAAGTTCTTGTCTTGCTCTCTTTCTTCTTAGAAGAGGCCACCCCTTGATGAAGAGCTTAAGTCTTGGGAAGAGGCCCTCTTCTAGCTTGAGGTGGAGCTTGAGGCCACTTCCCTTGTTGCTTCTTCTTCAATGGGCAACATCTCACATGATGGCCTTCTTCCTTGCACTTGAAGCACACAATGTTGGCCGGATTCTTCACTTGACCTTGGCCATTCTTCTTGTTGCCCTTGTGCTTCAACAAGTTGGTGGGCTTGTTATTTATGTTGGAGTTATATCCAAGCCCACTCTTGTCATTTGGGGATCTTCGCACACCCAAGATGTTCTTGAGTGTGGTCTTCCCTTCATGACACTTCTTCAAGTCATTCTTCAAAGAATTGACTTGAGCCTTGAGCTTCTTGTTTTCCTCTACATGGTTAGTATCAACAACAATACTAGAGGAAGTGGATGCTACGTTGTTAGAGCAACAAGGCAAGGGATGTAATTCATCAAAAGATATAGCAATAGCATGTGTGGATGAATTACAAGGACTAGCACATGGAAATACGACACTAGAAGTAGATGTAGTGCTAATGTCCACATGAGGCTCACTAGATGTTACCTTTGACACAATAGCCTCATGCGCCAACTTTAGCCTACCATGGGAAACTAGAAGATCCTCATGCGAGCTTGAGAGCTTTGCATGACTCTCTTCCAATTTCCCATAGTTGCTAGTTAGCAAAGCAAGTTGAGCATGTAGCTCAACATTCTCCTTCACAATAGATGCTTCATAAGAGATAGAGTTAGTAGCACAAGCATCATCAATAGTAGTAAGAGGTGAGGGAAACTTGGAAGGCTCTTTAGAGTAAGAAGCTTTAAGTTGCTCATGTCACTCGGTGAGTTTGATGAGCTCCCTCTTTATGACCCTAGAGCCATTGTTGAGGTGCTCAAAATCCTCAAGGAGTTTAGCATAGGCAACTTCAAGCTCATCATTTTTAATTTGGAGGTCACTTGCCACCTCAAGATCTCTATCATGAGATTTCTTCACCCTAGATAGCTCTAGGGCAAAGGTCTCCTCAAGAGATTCCTTGGTGGTTTGTTCCTCTTCAAGAGCTTCATTTAAGTTTGCAATGTCATTAGCATACTCACGCTCGAGACTACTCATTTTGTCAATTGTGTCCTCATGCTCATAAATTAGTTGCTTACTTTCAATGGCAAAGTTCAAGATTTCGATGAAAGTAGAGCAAGCCTTTTTATCATTGTGTAGAGCATGAAGCACTAGCTCCCCCTTCTATTTTAAATAAGCAACATCATCTTCTACTTCTAAGTCAACATTCACATCATCATTAGGTGCATTGGGATCCAAAGGAGAATTTACCTTTGATTCCTTAGCCATGAGGCATAAGTGAATGTTGGTATAAGGTGATGATGGGGAAACCCTGGAAGCTCCAATCACAACCTTGCCTTGGCCCATACATTCTTAGATTTCCTCTACAAGGTTAGCAACACAAGTACTAGAGGAAATAGAAGTACATTTATCATGGCAACAAGGCAAAGCAAGCATATCATCATGAGATATATGCAATCCATTTCTACATGATATGCAAGGGAAATCAACACTAGGATGTAAATCACATATAGTCCTACAAGTGTTCATGCCCAAAGATACAACATTGCAATGAGATAGATAAGGAGGATCATGAATGGCAATCTCACTATCCACATTGCAAGTTCTATCACCACTCACCATGTCATTACCTTGTGACAACTCACATGTTGGTGTAGTGGAAGAAGAGGAGAACTCATCACGGCCGAAGGTGGAGGGAACCCAATCATCCTCATTAAGCTTGGACACGTCGTATTTTGCTTGAAGCTCGGTCCAAATATCATGAGCATTCCGAAAAGGCATGATTGAGGAAAGAACTACAAAGCTCACAACATTAACAAACACATTAGATGCTTGAGATTCGAGATAAGAGTTTGTCTCCTCCTCCAAATATAGATTTTGGGGATCCTTAGGAGGAGACAAGCCCATATCTAGAATTCGCTCAATATTTGGGTCAATGACCCGGAAATGACTAAGCATGCGAATACGCCAAACATCATAATTTGTGCCATCAAAAGTAAATGTGTGAGAGTGCACTAAACCCCTAGGAGACATCCTTACTCTCGAAGCAGTGAAGCCTAAGAAGTGAGAGACCTCGCTTTGATACCAATTGAAAGGTAAATGGACGTCGCCTAAAGGGGGGTGAATAGGCGTTTTAAAATTATTACGGTTTGGGCTGTAATAAATGCGGAATAAAACTTAACGTTTAATTTATCAAGCCAAAACCTATATCCACTAGGTTCACTAAGTGCACCAATAACCTATGCTAAGCAAGACAAGCAACAAAGTGATAGCAAGATAATATACTTCAAGCATGATGGCTATCACAATGTAAATTGCATAAGTAAAGGGCTCGATTGAGAGATAACCGAAGGATGCGGAGACGATGATTTGTTTCCCGAAGTTCACTTCCAAAGAAGCTATGTCTCCGTTGGAGAGGTGCGGGGGCGCAATGTACTTCGAACGCCACAAGTGGATCACCTCAAGGTGTGGTGGCTCGAATCTCACCCAATGCCACACAAGGCCTCACCCCAAGATGCGAAGGCACGCAACCTACCGACTCCACAAAAGGCTTTCGTATCTTTCGGAGAGAGCTCAAACCTTTGCATACATAGCATCATCTTTCTTGGTTGTTGTTTGGTTCTTGTCCATATGAGGATCTAGAGCTTGTAGTTTATCTTCATAACAAGCTCGAGTTCATCAAAAACAGATTTCCCTTGAATATCTTATTACGTTTTTGATCTTGCGGGTTTTCCGGCTCCACACCTTGGGAGGTATATCACATATATATTCATGGTATTTTCTCCCTTGGTGATATCCAATATTTCCAAAAAAATTGGTTTCATATCATTTGGAGTTCGGATGCAAAAGTTGTGGCAGTTCTGGTTCTGAAGTTTTTGCCTGACCGGTAGTTCCGGCGGGCCACCGGTAGTACCGC